>JAKSZU010000003.1:203333723-204050918 GCA_026018925.1 Tupaia tana
CACCATATTGGAGATTAGGCTTCAACATAGGAATTTTGGGGAGGAAATGAGCTGTCTATAGCAGGGGGAGAAATGTATATAACTATGATCACAAGGTAATGGTGGCCACACACATGTGCCCAGGATCCTGATGGGATGGAGAATTGGAGGAAAAAGGATTGCATCACAACCAGGACCTGTTGGGGGTGGAATTTTTTTTTTTTTTTTTTTGCCTTTTTTTCCCTCTCTCTCTCTCTAGCACATGTGCCCTCAAGCATTTAAAAAATGATCAGATTAGTTGAGACCAGCAGTTAGCGTAATGGCTATGTCGCTGGACTCCCATGTAGTCGACCCCAGTTCGCGTCCTGGACCCAGTGGCTTAAAACTCACTCCAGGCGCGTGTGCGTGCGTGCCCAAGATCCCGAGAGGAGAATGAAGGAGAAGGGATTGCTGCGTGGCCATCCCCACTGGGGGGTGATTTCTCGCTTTCTGTCTCTCTGTCTGTCTCTGTATGTCTGGCGAGCGCACGCGCCCTATAGCAAAAACCTCTAAAAAAAAATGAACAGATTAGTTATATATTTCCCCTTTATTAATGATAGAGTGTGTCATGCACACATGAGACTGAGAGAAAGAGAGGGGCAGTCTCTAATGGTCTGGTCATATTGTGATCAGTCTCTTCCTGTCTTCTAACCTGTTGGATTTTGGGCACTTGTGTGGTGTGCGTGGTATGTTTCAGGCTGACCAGGCTCAGGATTTGAATCATGGTTTCCCTGTGAGATTTGGCTTCACTTGAGCAGTGCATTCCTGTTAAAGCCATGGAGCTGGCCTTATTATTAACATAAGTAAGTTTTAGTACCTTACTATGGGCCATAACCATGTCACTTTATTAAAAGCTGATCATAAAGATCTCAAATATCACTGATCATAAAATTCAGCCATTTCTTTTAAACTTCACAGATTCTGTTCCTTTTGAAATAATCAATCAAACTTTCATTCTTCAAACTTTTAATTTTATTTGCTTTGGCAGCATTGTACTCACCTTTGGGAAGATGGAATAATAGCACCCCTGACAATGTCCATATTCTAATCTCCAGAACCTGTGAATGTTACCTTACATGGAAATAGGTTTTGCAGAGTGATTAAGAATCTTGAGATGTGGAAATTACTTGTATTATCTGGGTAGGCCAAATGTAATCACAAAGATTTTAATAACAGTAGGAGGGTCTGATTCAGAGAGGAGACTAATAAGCATATGAAAAAAATGATCAAGATCACTAATCACTAGGAAAATATAATGTGATATATCCACTTAATGAAACATTCAGCTTTTTTTTTATATAGATTTTTGCTATAGGGCTCCTGAGCTCACCAGAGAGACAAAAAGAGACAGAGAGACAGGAAGCAAGAAATAACTCCCCATGGGGGATGGCATGGCCATCCACAATACCTTCTTCTCCAGTCTCCTCTCAGGATCTTGGGCACACATGCACACATTCCTGGCATGAATTTTAAGTCACTGGGTCCGGGACTTGAACTGCAGTTGACTACATAGGAGTCTAGTGACGTAACCATTATGCCATCTGCTGGTCCCAAAACATTATTCAGCTTTAAAAAGAAAGGAAATTCCGACACGTTACAACATGAGTGAGTCTTGAAAACATTGTTCTAAATGAAACAAACCAGTCACAAAAAGATAAATACATATGATTACATTTATATGAAGTATCTAAAGTAGTCAAATCTGTAGAAACTGGAAGTATAATACTGGTTATCAGGGATTGGGGAAAAATGGGAAGTTATTGTTTAATAAGTATAGAATTCAGCTTTGAATGATGGAAAAATTTTTGAGATTTGTTGCATAACAATGTGGATTTACTTAACACTATTGAACTGACACTCCAGAATGATTGGGATGGCAAGTTTTAAGTGTATTTTGACACAATTTAAGGAATAAACTAGGTTTTATTTATTTATTTATTTATTTATTTATTTATTTCTTCTTTTGGAGAGGTTTTCGCTATAGGGCACGTGCACTCGCCAGAAAGACAGAGAGAGACAGAGAGACAGAAAGCGAGAAATCACCCCACAGGGGGGATGGCCATGCCACAATCCCTTCTCCTCCATTCTCCTCTCGGGATCTTGGGCACGAATGCACACATGCCCGGCGTTAGTTTAAGCCACCTGGTCTGGGACTTAAACCGTGGTCGACTACGTGGGAGTCCAGCAACATAGCCATTACGCTAACTACTGGTCCCTAAACAAGGTTTTCTAACAAATGAACCAAAAGGTAAGTAAGAGAGTCAGAGAAAGAGATGTGACTATGGAAGCAGAGACTGAAGTTATGTAGGGCCATGAGCCAAGAAATGGAGACAACTTCCTAGAAGCTAGAAAAAGGAAAGGAAATAGATTCCTTTGAGAGCCTCCAGAAGGAACATAACTCTGCCAATTTAGCCTCTATTTTAGCCTTTTAAGACTCAATTTGGACTTGGGACTTTCAGGACTGTAAGATAATAAATTTATATTGTTTTAAGCCACTGTTCAAGGTAATTTGTTACGGAAGCAATGAATAACTAATATTGTACATCATATGATTTTCCTAGTCATGTATTGAATTTTCTTATTAAAACTTGGTGCTGTTTATAATTAGTTTTAATGCTGTTAATATACATAACTTTATTCCTTCTAATGTATATTGCTTCCATAAGCCTGACTCAGGAAAATGTTCAAGCAGTGGCTGGGGAACAGAATCTTAGTTAGCATCCCCTTAACCTTTACTTTTATTAGGTCACACCAATAAAGGATATTATGACACCTCCCTACATCGTGTTAGAAATAACAAAAGTTTTGGTAAATTTCCCACAAACTTTCCTAATGATGAAAACATTTCAAAATGTGCATTTTTCTGTAAGTATAGATAACTGTCCCAAGTTAGGGGGTATAAATAAGCAGCATAAAATGGGTGGTGAGGAGCACAAACTTTAGAATTACAAACTTGAGCTCAAAGCCTAGTGATGCAGGAGTGCTGGTTGAATAGATCCTACACCTCTGCTGGTTCTTGTCCAGCGTTTATGAAAAATTAGAGATTTGGACACACAGAGTATGGTAAAGTGGAATTTATTGAGGGAAGGAAGAACAGAGCTCCCAAGCAGGAAGAGGTTCCAAATGGGTTGCCAAAGAGGAGCTGGAGGCAAGGGTTTTTTTAAGCTAGCAGTCTGAGCAGTGGACTCCCTCTCTGACAAGGAAGTGGGCCCAATAGGTTGACTCTGACAAGAAAATAGACTTTAGAAAATAGTTACATGGTCATCTGAATAATTTCTTATCCTATTCTTCATGGGGTCAGCAGACCATAGCATTCTGTACTTCTTGTTAGAATAAAGTTACTAAATAGAAACTGTTGCCCTTAGCTACATTTGCTTTGAGTTCCACTGAAGCCAGCTTTTGGTAGTGAAAACTTAGCCACTGTGACTCCATCTTGGGTGCTTAGTATCTCTATCTCCTGCCTTATTAGCAAAATGTCATAAATTCCTTAGAGCCGTGTAAAAGGGGTGTAGATTGTACATTAATCAGATCATAGAGAAAAAAACAGAGACTTCATTAAAAAGAAAAACACTGACTTCCTTTTGGGGCCCTTACCCTGTCTACCTGTAAGTGGGTCTAACTCCTATCTCATTAGCACTACTACTAGCTCTTTGACCATAGGCAAGAGGTTCAAATAATTTCTAAAAATAGTGATATTCTTAGGTTACTGTGAGTATTAAATAACAATATTTAGGTCATGTCCCTGGCACCCATTAAGTGTTCAATAATAGTTGCTATCATGTTCATTCTTGTTATTATTTCTATGACTCTTGATTATGAAGCCAAGTTCAGGCTGAACATGTTTTTTTATTTTCTCTGTACTGTGCTTATTACAGAATGTTAAGGTCACCCGTTAGTCTTCCAAGCACATATCTGATAGCTCTCTTTTGTGGCTCAACCCTGAATGGAGAGAGTATTTAAAATGCCAACAGTCTGACATGATTTATGTCATGGAAATGAAAAATGAGTTATTCAACTTTTTTCAAAAACTGTATTTGCACACAAGAAGTCAGTAACAAAGATCTCTGAACTCTGAAGGAGAGTTGTCAATGAGCTTACACATACTCTCAGTGATCACCATTACCAATAATAATCATTTAGAAGGATATACTTTGAATATAAAATAAACCTTTAGAACACCACCAAGCACTAAACAGATCTATATGAATGGTTATATGTCATAATCAAAATATATTATTAAATGGACAATACAAGTTGTATAGGGTTATATACATAATCTGATCCACTTATTGCAAAATTATAAGATCATTATATATGTATTTATATATGCACAGACATTGGAAATATTCATTTCCCTACTTTTCATAAACATATTTTAATGTGCATATGCTTAACCTTAGCAGTTAAAAAAAACTGATAAATTATTGCCACAACATTATGAAATTTAGTTTGACCTTAACTTTTATTGAGGGTTGATACAAAAAAATGATCATGTGAAAAATTTGCATCTCCTAAAACTTCCAGAATCAGTTAGCATGAGTAGATTATAAGTAGCAGAAATCCAGCTTGAAGTAACTGAATCATAAGAAGGAAATTAGTCACATTACCAAAGAACTGCAAAAGTGGCTTGATCTGACCTTAGGGAACTTAGATGCAGCCAAGACTAGTTGACCCTCAACTAGTTCTCTTTTATTTTGCAAGTTGATTCCTTTTATTTCCCTGCCATGGCCTTAAGCAGCTCAATGCTTACACCTTTTGATTACCTGGAAAGTCTTTTCCAGAAAGGAGAATCTTTTCCCTGTAAGATCCAGTTAGGAGAGTTCCCCAAAAGGATTTTGTTTGGTTTGACTGCATTAAGGACCAATCACCATGGCTAGATGTATGGGATTTTGTGATTGCAGCCCTCATACCTTTCTAGTGCTATAGAGTTAGAGGAATGACATTTCTCAAAAGAAGGATGATCCTGGACAGACAGAGTTGAATATTATTATAAGAGACATTGCTGGGATGCATTCAGCATCTGTTGTAAAAGTCTTGTTAATTAATCTGCCTTTGATCAAAGGCTCTGAGATAGGAATTGTCATTGAGCTTGGGGAAGACCGAAAGACTGAGGAATTCTGTTTAACAAAATAGCATCTGTAACCAGAGGCAATTCTGGAAATCCAGGCCAAGAGCTGGTAGTCAATAGGTCATCAGCCAGTCTGAGAAATTTGACTGGACCAACACATTTCTTTTAAAGTTTTGTTACAGGTGATTTTTTTTTTAAAGAATTATTTTATTTAACTGTATTTATTTTAATTTGGCCATAGAGGGACAGAGATAGAGAGGCAAAGTGAGAAAGCAAGCTGCCAGGTCCAGGATTTGAACTGCGGTTGGCCATGTGGGAGTCCAGTGCCCTTAACCACCATGCCACCTGCTGACCCCATAGATGATTTTCTTTATATTTCAAAGACTTTAAAGTCTCAAAATCTTCAATTTTAGAACAATTTAAGATTTTAGGATCAGAATTCTTAGTGGAATACATATACAAATCTTTATTGAATGGCAATTAAATGAGTCTTAAACACATACTAGAAAGGACTGGCTGACTTGAGAGTTCTAGCAAGATACCTTTATAATATCCTTCCTGTAATTTCAGATTTTATCGAGCACCATGAGTAAGCTTTGATCTGAAGATATTTCATTACATCCCTTTTGTTTTGACAGAAGTTGCAATTGTATAGTAAACTGGGAGGTGGTTTACGGCTAGCACATTTGTAATCTTTGTGGATGTGTTCTCTGGCTCCAAAATGGACTTCAGAGAATGAACAAATGTATGGCTTCTTGGCAGAGAGAGATGTTGGGGGTGGGAGAGAGAGGGAGAAAGAGAAAAAGTACAGAATTTCAAAGAAACAAAGATAATGACCACATAGCAGATGAATCATAGATCCATGCTTGTTTATGGAATTGTAAACAGCCTTCTCTTTCCCAGTGCCATGGTCATTGTGTTCTCCTGTGTTCCTAGGAAACCTCATGTCATCTAACATGTACCAGGCAAAGTGGGTTAACTATATGCACTATAATAGCTCTGTTTTACTAACACGACTTGGCTCAGTGAGAATTCTTCAGAAAGTTTTCAAGCAGGGCTGAACTTTTTCTTTGGTAGATGTGCCATTTGAATCGTAATTCATTCATGTATCTCAATTTGAAATCCATGCATGATTTTTTCATAATATGCATTTCCATTTACATTATCTTTTGGAGGATCTGTCGTGTATGTAGTATCCTGTGTGACACAGGAACAAATTGAAATGATGACAAATTTAATGGCCCATCTGAATTGAACATACCATGAATAACAAATAACCAGTAGTTTTGGTGATGCTGCATAGTGGTATAAAACACAGGCCACCTTTATCTTTTCCTGTTCTTTTGCATTTTCTCAGAGGAGCACTGTGTCTTTGTGGCGTAGATATAGTGTTATGTAGTAGGGTTACATGTACTGACATAGAGTGTAGTATTTCTTAAGTGAAAGAGCAAGTTGAGGGCCAGCAGATGGTACAGAAGTTAAGACTGCTGGATCCCACATGGCTGACCACATGGTTCAAGTTCCAGACCTGGTGGCTTGAAAATGATACTGGGCATGTGTGTGTGAGTACCCAAAATCCTAAGAGGAGAATGGAGAAGAAGGAATGGAGAAGAAGGAATCATCCCTGGGGGATGATTTTTCACTTTCCCTCTCTGCTCATCTCTCTCTGTCTCTCTCTGGCAAGTGCACATGCCCTATAGCAAACTACTAAAACAAACAAACAAACAACAACAGCAAAAAGAACAAGTGAAAAGGAAACAATTCTTTTAAAAATCATGGAAATATATTGCTGTTTTCATTCTTTCATTCAATAAATATTTATCGAGCACTTACTAAGTGCCAAGTACTGCTTAAGAAACTAGAGACATACTGCTGAGTAAGACCAAGCCTTTGCCCCTCATGGGAGAAATGAAAGTAATGAAATATTTGCAGATTCTTGTCAATGTCTTTATGAAAACTAGTTATCAGGGTATGGGTGGGGGTGCTATTTGATGCTGTGTAGGTAAGGATAGTTGAGGAAAAGTATGTCGGATAGAAATGCCAGAAAATTGAAGTTCTGTGGCTGGAAGGAGTCCACACAGTCTAGAAGGGCTAGTGAGCTTGTGGTGAAGGCAGTGAAAGCAAAGGTTTTGAAAGTAGGGCAGATACCAGATTATCTAGGACCAGAGGGATTGGGTTTTGCTCCAAGCATAATGGAAAGTCAATGCAGTAGGAACCTAATTTTTACCTTCCATTTTAAAATGATTCTCCTTGCTGCATCTAGAAGCACGTAGAATCATCCAGAATGAATGTAGTGGGGGCCAGCAGGTGGCATGGTGGTTAAGGGCACTGAACTCCCATATGGCTGACTGTGGTTTGAGTCTAGGACCTAGCAGCTTACTTTCTCATTCTCTCTCTCCCCCCTCTCTGGTCAAATAAAAATAAATAAAGTTAAATAATTCTAAAAACAAAAACAAAAACAAAGTGAATGTAGTAATCTAGGTGCAAGCAGATGGCAGAAAGCTTGTACCAGGGCTGTGGAAATAGACACAGGAAAGTATGGCAGAGTCTAGGATAAATTTTGAAAACAGAATCAACAGGACTTACTGATGCATGGGATGTGGGAGGTGAGGAAAAGAAACTCAGATTGCATCCTAGCAGTGGGATGCATGTTGGGGCCCTTTAGTGAGGAAGAAACACTGGGATCTAGAGGAGTGGCTTTGGGGAGCAGGGGCTAGGGTCAGAGTCAAGGATCCTGTTTTGTACTTGTTAGATTTGAGCAGCTTATTGGAAATATAAGGAAAGGTATCAAGGAGGCAGTTGTATATTCATGTGTGTGTGTAACCTCCTGTGAGTTAACTGGACTGAGGGAGAGGTAAAATGTAATGTGCATTTTTTTCCTCCTTAAGCTTCTAAAAACCACAATAAGTTTCTGTTTCTTTTATCATTTTTAAAAATTCAAATGCGGATGGGTAGAAGTGAAGATAAATGGGTTTGTATGAAATAGAGAAAGGTTTTCAATGAGAAATATCAAACTGAGGAATTATAACCCTTAAGCAGTTCATACATTTATGTATTGATTAACTTTTTCTTTTTTAAAAGCCTGTAACATCTTTGTATGATTGGACAAAAAGTAATTTACTCTATAATAATGTTTTGGTCAGCTGGCTGTGAATGTCTCTCAGGCAGTGCTGGTTGGTGCCCACTCCCCATGCTCCCTGCCATGCTGTGGAAAATTAAGGAAATCAAAGACTTTCTGCTAACAGCCCAGCAAAAAGATGCCAAATCTGTCATGACTAAGAAAAATAAGGATAATGTGAGTTTAAAGTTCGATACAGCATATACTTTTTTTGTTTGTTTTTTTTTTTTTTTGAGAGGTTATTTTGCTAAAGGGCACGTGCACTCGCCAGACAGACAGATAGAGACAGAGAGACAGAAAGCGAGAAATCAACCCCCCAGTGGGGATGGCCACGCCGCAATCCCTTCTCCTCCATTCTCCTCTCCGGATCTTGGGCACGCACGCACACGTGCCTGGCATGAGTTTTAAGCCACCGGGTCCAGGATGCGAACCGGGGTCGACTACATGGGAGTCCAGCAACATAGCCCTTTTGCCAACTGCTGGTCCCAGTTTTTAATCATTATTTTAGAAAACACTTTGTTTATTTATTTTTATTTATTTATTTATTTATTTATTTATTTATTTATTTATTTTGGAGAGGTTTTTGCTATAAGGTGCGTGTGCTCGCCAGAAAGATGAAGAGAGACAGAGAGACAGAAAGTGAGAAATCACCCCCCAGGGAGGATGGCCACACCACAATCCCTTCTCCTCCATTACGCTCTCGGGATCTTGGGCATGCACGCATGCGCACCTGGCGTGAGTTTAAGCCACAGGGTCCGGAACTCGAACCATGGTCAACTACATGGGAGTCCAGTGTTGCTAGTTATATAGAAATATAGCATATATTAAGCTAACTGCTGGTCCTTAGAATGCACTTTTAAAATTAAGCTAATTTTATTTTTTAAAGATGTTTTTTCTTGTCTTCATTACATTAAATCACTGTGTATCTTTACAGCATAAAAAAGTAATCTTTCCAGCATGAATACACTACATATTAGTTCAGTCAAAGATATTGCCATACACATCATCATTAACACACATAATTTTATACTTTTGTTTCTGTTAAATGTTTTGCTTTTCTTTTACTGAATGTATTCCTATCCTTTGGGTAGACACTGAGGAGCGGAGTTGCTCGATCATATGGTAGTTTTATTTGTAGGTTTTTGAGAAATCTCCAACTTGTTCTCCACACTGGTTGTACTAATTTATAGTCCCACCAAGAGTGTAAGAGGGATCTCTTTTCACTGCAGCCTCACCAACGCTTATCATTATTTTTTTAATCATAGTCATTCTGACTGGGGTTAAGTGGTACTCATTGTGGTTTTGATTTACGTTTCCCTTATGATAAGGGATATTGACCAGACAACTCTCTAAGGAAGATATACGAGCAGCCAAAAAGCATGGAGTATACTTTTTAAAATAAATTTTAAAAATTCACTTTAAAATATTATATTGTATTATACTGGTAGCCTTATTCATCATTCATCTCTTGTTCATTACATTTCTTGATCTCATCATTTTATATTGTTCTTGATTTAATCTCATGTTGTTTTATTCAACATAGTCCCTAAGCATACAAAATCTACTGTTAATGTTGCTAGTAAGAGGCTATGTTGATTGGTTGCCCTAGAAACAAAATTAAAACTAAGGACTATGAAGGTGGAAAAATCAGTGTTGGTTCTTGCATGCCATTTCCATTCTACCATAACCACAAACTTGAAAAATAGCAATGATCTCATAGAAGCTGTTAAAGTATCTATTGCACTGAAAACAACAAGACTAACAGAAACTCAGGATCACCTATATCAGATATGGAGAAAATTCTAATGATATGGATTATCAGGTTATTAGATTGCATCAATGTCCTCTTCAATTGCAGCAATAACCTGACCAAAGGTTCTCCTTAGGTAGAACTTTAAAAACTGCTGCAGCTCCAGACACATTTGTGTATCCTCTCAGCTTTGATAGCATGGCCAAAGCACAGTTTGTGATGTTGAAATAAAAGGCTGTACTTAACTACAATGTTGAATTTACTACCAGCTCTGGGTTGCTTCAATAATTTGAGAACCATTATTTATTACGTAATGTGAAAGTGAGTGGTGAGTCTATGAGTGCTGTTGTGAAAGCAGCTGAAGAATTTTTAAAAACTCTAGTTAAGCTGATTGTGAAGGAAAATTACTTTTCAGAGTAAATCTTCAATATAAGTCAAACCTTCCAATTCTGAAAATAAATGCTTAAAAGGACTTTTTAATCTACAAGGAGACCAAGTCAATGCTGGGTTTCAAGGCCTTTTAGGATAACAGTCTTGCTTGAGGGCATTGTTGCAGGGTACAAAATCCTTTATGATCTGGTACAGTGAGAACATAGGGCCTTCAAGCATATCAATAAGCACACACTGCTTGTGTACTATGGGAGCAATAAGAAGTCGTGAATGACTCAGCTTCTCTTCCAAGATGCCAGTAAAGTGAAAAAAGAATTGTTAGGAGAATAATAATGCCTTTTAAGATTTTGCTTATTATTAATAACGCTCATACACATTCTCCTTTCATTGGTGATCTTCATCCAATTAGCACAATGTTTCTCCCTCTAAATCCCACCGTTTTGATCTAATCGATGTATCAAGGAGTTATAGGAACAGGCCTATTACCTGAGAAAGCCTTTACCCAGACTGTTGCTGCAACTGAAGAAGACAGTTCTAGCATGATAACAACATTGATAACTGCTTCAAGAACCTTGCTTGGGATTGTGATATTACCAAGGAGTGTATGAATGGCCTGTTGAAGAAGACACTCAAGAGGTTTGCCCATGACTTGAAAAGATTTGCCAAGGAGGGAGAAGTTGAAAAAAATCAACAATGCTGTGATTAAGATGACAGACAATTTTAAACTGGGTGTGGGTGAGGGTAAAATAGAGGAGTTCTTAGAAGTGGCTCCTGGGGAGTTGACTAATGAGGAGTTGTTGGAACTGGAACAAGAACAAGTAAGTGAAGAAGAGGAAAGAGAAGAGGAAACTGCAGGAGAAAAAGAAGAAAATTCACAGTGAAGGGTTTAGCAGAAGCTTTTGGAGACTTCAAATACTGCTTAAAATTTTTGAAAATATGGACCACAATACTAAAAGGTTTTTTAATAGAGAATAATGTTCATAGTGTATTATCTGCTTACTAGAAAATATATGATGAAAAAAATAAACAAACCAAGAAAACCACCATTAACATTTATGAGAAGAGTGAAAACTCATGAAGAATAGCCTCAGACAGGTCCTTCAGGAGATATTCCATAGGCAATTTTATCATAGGAAATGTCAGCTTCATGCATGTTATTCCCCCGAAGACCTTCCAGTGGGACAAGATGTGGAGGTGGAAGAAAGCTGAAAGGCCATTATGGTGGCATGCACCTATAAGCCAGCTGGGGGACTGAGGTAAGAGGATCAAGACATGGTGAGGCCCCACAAAACAAACAAACAAAAAAAACCCACACAACTTTTTTAAATGAAAAAGTTGCAGAAAACTAAGGATAATTTACTATTGAAGAAAGAATTTTTCTAAATAAATTTATTCTAGCCTAAGTGTGGAGTGTTTATGAAGTCTACAGTAATATATAGTATCATTCCAAGCCTTCACATTCACTCACCACTCCCTGACTCACCCAGAGCAACTTCCAGCCCTGCATGCTTCATTCATGGTGCTCTTTACAGGTGTACTACTTTTTAAATCTTTAATATTACATTTTTACTGTACCTTTTCTATTTTTGGATATGCAAATACTTATCATTGTGGTAAAATTGCCTACAGTATTTGGTACAATGATACGCTGCTCCGGTTTGTAGCCTAAGAGCAATAGGCTATGCTTTAACACCTAGTTGTGTAGTAGGCTATACCATCTAAGTTTCTGTAAATATACTCTGTATGTTTACAGAATGACAAAATCACTTATAATGCATTTCTCAGACTGCATTCCCTTCATTAAATAATGCATGACTGTAGATTTAAAAGAGAAGTTAGGGCAAGTAAGAGTAGGTTGTGATCTCTGTACCATCTCTGGTTCCCAGCAGGGATCCAAGAGAACTTATCTCCTTCCTGCACCCCCAATTATTAATACCTCCCTCCTTCCTTATCCATTTTGTTCCTGCTTTCCTGTGCCTGATAAGTCACCACACTCTGGGATTAATAACTATACTGTTCATAAGAAACATTCACCTCTCTCCCCTTTTTTGGTTAATAGGTTCAAAGAAAAATCCTTCTTTCCGTTTCATAGCAAAGACCACATTCTCAAAGTTGAACTCTTTAACATTCAGTTTGTGGAACCACAGAGCTGAAGGGACCTGGAAAGAGTGTGCAATCCAACTCTCTCATTTTTATAGATAAGAAACCTGAGTCTCTGAGAGAAAGGTAATTTTGTTATGATCTCAGGTGGGTCATTAGATGGCAACACAGTCTAATGGAACAAGTAGCCATATGGTAACTATCAGACTTCCACAGTCCTTCTCATCATCGAAGTACTGTAGATAGTTCAGTTGTTCTTCACCAGAAAGTACTAGCAAGCACTGTGGTTTGGTGTGGGGACTGTCCTCCCTGAGCTCTGGGAGAATGGCTCAGATCTACTACATAGCCCAGGGTATGGGTCTGTCATCACACATGCTGAGCCTCTGCCCAGTCACCCTCCTCATCAGACAACCATAGACTCTCTTTTTGTGTCACTTCAGCTTCTTCAGGAAGCAGATGCCAAAATGTGATTAAACAGACCAGAGATGTAGTGGAGAAAACACCTATGAAGGATAAAAGGGGGCCAAGTAACAGTAGACTGAGGAACTATCAGACTGTGTTATAGATCTGATACCTAGGAAAGGAGGTAGACAGAAAAGGAGGATTTGGTAGGAAGATCTTTAGATAGTGCCTTCATCCCCAAGAGAAGACAGCCTGTGGGAGCAATCTTGCATCAGGCAGAACTGGGCAGCCTGTGAAAGCAATCTTACATCAGACAGAATATGTAGCTCCCACTACATGTTTAGGTGGGAGCAGTCAAGCTCTCTAATGCTCTGGACATTACACTCCTGGCTGCTCCTCAGGGTTCCCAACTATTCTGTGCTTTGTAGCCATCCTTTGCATACCTTCCTATGATACCTCTACTCTACCTTTAGGACTTTTGTTTTTGATATACCTAGTCAGATTTTGAATTTCACGGGTTTTTTTTTTGTAAGTTTATTTCTTCTTCTGAGACACAGAGAGAGAGAACCCTCAACAAGGTCTCAATACACTCACTCTGACTCTGCTGGTAATAGTTAAATTGGTACAATATTTGTGAAGGGCAATGGGCAAAATCTATTATATTTTAAAACAGTCAAATTTGTTTGGTCTAACAATTTATACTTCCAGGAAATTATACTAGAAATATATTGGCATAAATGAATAAACAGTTGTTCCTAGTAATGTTTGTAATGTTAAAAGGAAAAAGTCATATTTTCCTTATTATAAGAAATGATAAATTATGGCACATCTATTCAGTATGATACTGTGGTCATTGATAGAAATGAAATACTGGCATAGAAAAATGCTCAAAATATATTGAATAGAAATGCAAGTTGCAGAACTATGTTTAGTATCATTTTATTTTTGTTTAAAAAATGTAAATTATATATAGGTAAATAGATATTATAGGTTATACAAAGAATCAGAGCAATATATATATATATATATATACACACACACACACATATATATATATATATACACACACATATATATATATATATATATATATATATCAAGCCATTAATAATTTTTTTCTAGAGGCAGTTTGTGTGTGTGCGTGTGTGTGTGTGTGTGCGTGCGTGTGTGTGTGTGTATGAAGGGAAGGTGAAGGGAATAGATAGGGTCCAGGTATTTTACAAGAAACTTTCACATTTTATTGTATATACATTTTTTAATGTTTAATTTTCCCTAGAAAATATATATTAGTTTTGTAACATTTTAAAAAATAAACTTATCTTGCAAAATTATGGTACAAGAGCACAGTGAGTATATAGACATTGATGCGGTCAAGATACAGAACATTTTCACACCACAAAGTTGCTTCATGTTGACTTTTATAACCACACTCACTTCCTTCTCACCCCAATCCCCTCCTTAATTCGTGGCAATGACTGATCTATTCTCTATTTTTATAATTGTCTCACTTCAAGAATGTTATATAAATGGAATCATACAGCATATAACCATTGAAGGATTAGCTTTTTTGTTCATTCAACATAATTTTCTGGGTGTTCATGTATCATTAGTTTATTTCTATTGCTGAGTAGTATTCTATGGTACAAATGTATCAGTTCATGTAACTATTCATCATTGATGGCCATATGGGTTCTTTCCAGTTTTTGGTTATTATGAATAGATCTGCTTTAAAATTCATGTACAGGTTTTTGCGTGAACATGATTTTATTTCTTTGGATGTATGTCCAGTAGTACAGTTGCTGGGTCACATGATAGTTGCATGTATAATTTGTTTGTTTGCTATAGGGTGTGTGTGCTACAGAGAGAGAGAAAAAGTGAAAGTGAGAGAATACTGCGTAGAGAGGATGGCCACACTGCAATCCCTTCTCCTCCATTATCCTCTTGGGATTGGGGACACACACAAACACACACACACACACACACACACACACACACGGTGTGATTTCCCAAGGCTTTGGGTCTAGGACTTGAACCTTGCAGTTGGCCATGTGGGATCCAACTGCATTAATCACCCACCACTAGATGGTCTACATGTGTAATTTTTAAAGACACTGCTGAGCTATTGGGTCATTAGAAAAGTCATTATGTATTTTTCTATGTTTATGATCCAATATTTTTCAGAATGACTGTACCATTTTACAACTCCCTCAGCAATATATCAGAAATCTAGTTTCTCTGAATCTTCACTAGCGTTTAGTAGCAAGGCTATTTTTAAATAATTATTTTAGCCATCTGATAGGCATATACTAATTTTATTGTCAATATGCATTAACTTCCATTCCTTAATAGTTAATGGTGTTGGGACCAGCAGTTGGTGTAATGGCTATGTTGCTGGACTCCCACATATTCAACTGTGGTTTGAGTCCCGGACCTGGTGACTTAAACTCACACTGGGTGCATGCCCAAGATCTCGAGAGGAGAATGGAGGAGAAGGGATTGCGGTGTGGCCATCCTGGGGGGTGATTTCTCACTTTCTGTCCCTCTGTCTCTATCTTTCTGGTGAGTGCACGTGCCCTATAGCAAAAACTTCTCAAAAAAAAAAATAAGAGAAAAAATAGTTAATGGTATTGAACATCTTTGAACCTCTTTTCATGTGTTTATTCGGTTGTTAAAAAAGTCGGAAAATTATTGACGATAACGTGTGATTAAGCCACTATGCAGTATATTCTGGATGGGAAATCACATTTTGTATGCTGTGACGATGCTCAATGAATGAATATAAATGAATTAATCTAAAAACAAATGTTTCAGAAGAAAATTACAGTGCACTTGTCACTAGATTCTAGCTTTGTCCATATTTTTAGTTTAAGGTATTTTGTGAATCAATAAAATGTGGAAAATAAATAAATAAAGTAAAAAAAAAAAGTCATGCTGTACTTTTTCTGTTTTCTATACAAAAATGTGTCATGACTTTTCTGACCACCCAATACTACCTCTACATCCTCTTCACTAATATGTCTTTTTATCTTTTGCTTATTGGCAAAGTAGCTTTCTTCATTGAGATCATTCCCAGAGGGGATGACAGCTGAGGGTTTTCTATCACCAGTACTTCCACAACTAGGGGAGTTAAATCCTTCATCTCAGAGTGTGCACTGGATGATACAAAACAATTTTGCTACATTCACCCTTCTGCTGTGGACCAATGACAGAGAGCTATAATCACTGTCCTTCAGTTGTGGCTAGACTTGTGGGCTGTTGGTTCCCAATGATTTTTTTATGTTCTTGCTTGTGTTCTGGACGAATAGGTAAACCTGGGTCATGGCATGTTTTCTCCAGTAACACAGGCCAGATTGCAGCCAAGCGTAATTCTTACCTTGTTCCTTTCTGACATATCTTACTCCAGTCAACTTCACTTCAGTTTGAATTCCTCTTTCTTCAAGACTGGGCTACTACCTTTAAAGACATTATTATTAACAGTACTAATAATAAGGCAGTAATTTTTCTAGCAATTTAATACATTTCAGTAAATTTGCATATTTTATTTTGTTGTATGTTCATAACTATTCTATATGCTAGGAATTATTATTCCCCATTTTTGCAGATTACACAAAAGAGGCTCATAGAGGTTAATAATTTGTCCAAAGCTTATGAGCTACTAAGAAGTAGAGTTAAATCCAAAATCTTGTGTTTTTTCTACAATACTGTGCCTTCTGTATCCTGTTCATGAGGGTCTCAACCAGCTTAACAGAGTCATTAGTATATAGCACATTCATTCTGTACTCTGTACAAAAGAGAGACTGTCACATACAATTTCAGTTTTAAAAAAGAATTTGGAAGAAAATATTTCCAAAATACTTATTTTGGTTGCCAGTAGGCTATTAGGGTTATGAGTGATTTTGTTTTCTTCTGTACTTTTCAGCATCTTCTGAAAATCTTACAAGAACATATATTACATACATAAATAATAAATAGAAGAAAGTATTTTAAAAAAGAAACAACCAGACCAAAAAAAATTTCTAATGTGTAGCCAGCTGTCAGTGGGCACTGTGTGAAGGGAAAACAACAGTCTGAGAATAGACACAATTTATATAGTCTGCTCTTGTTTGTAGAAATGACTCAGTATATATACTAGATGAGTTTCTGAAATGTTGATTCTAAATTAGTTTTTTTCCTAAGTTAAGACCTATTTTACATAACCTAAGGAAAGTACTTAAATAAGTAAATATTGTAATAATCCCCTCCATAAATGTATAAGCATTTATTTGTACTTCACAGTTTACAAAGCATTTGATATATACTCTGTAGTTTGATCTTCCCAAAAATCATGTGCAAGATATTGCTTGCTTGCTTGGATTTTATAGGCACCAAACCAGCCTGAGATTCAGAATTTTCAGTACATTGACCACCACAGCTAGAAAACAAAACATTGAGGACTTAAATTCTTTCTTCATGATTGCTCATCCCGGTCTTTCCACTATACCACCTTTGAATTTAGTTATCTTACAAATAAGAATTTTCGTGTATAGTTGAAATGAATTTATTTATAAAGCATTTATTTTATTAATTCATTCTAAAGCCATGATGCCTACTATATGCTGGGCTAGTGGTTTGGTGGGTGGGAAAGGGAACTAACTAAACAGTATTGCTCCGAATGGTGGTTAACTACAAAGAAAATAAAAGGTATGATGTTGGGAGAGGGAGAGACTCATTGATGTGTGGGTGTGGAGTTACTTCAGGAAAGGTCTTTTGGGGGCCTTTTTTAAGGGGTAGAATTAGCACTGTACATGGAGGAAGAAGCCAGTAACAACTGAGAGGTCAGAACATTCCAGTAAGAGAGAACCATAAGAAAACCCCTTGAGGGTATTGGCATGAACCGAGTTTGTTTGAGGAACCAAAGGAAGGTCTGAATGACTAGAGTGGAGATTCTTATAAAGCCATGACTACGACTAAGAATTTGTCCTATGAGTTGCTTTTGGGCTTCCACAGATTGGGCAGGAAAGGGTACCCAGGCTCTTCCCCAAAGGTTTTTGTGTAAGCCACAGCCAGGGTCATCTGGTGGGTTCCAGTCCTGGCCCTGGCACTAACGCCATCCTAATCATGGACAAAAAGGTCCCTGTGTTCCTAGCTTCAGTTTCCTAACCAAGAAATGGTTGTGAACCAAGATTCTTTCTGTCCTTTTCTCCTACTGAATTATTTTTTCCCCTTTCTCATAAGACTATTAACTCTGTGAAGAATGGAATGAAGTCTCTGTTTTATATCTAACTTTCCATACCTCCAACCCATTATTTCATCCATACAGAAAAGCACTGACGCCATTTTTGTTAAATCATAACAGATCAACTGACACAATAAGATAGAGATTTAAGAAACATGTAGACATGGGGGGGCTAGCAGGTGGCATATTGTTTAAGGTGCTGGACTCCTACATGGCTGACCATGGCTCAAACCTCAAACTTGGTGGCTTGAAACTCATGCTGGGTACATACCAAAAATCCCAAGAGGAAAATGGAGGAGCAGGGATTGTGGCATGGCCATCCCCCCTTGGAGGGGTGATTTCTCACTTTCTTCTCTCTCTGTCTCTCTGGTGAGCACACATTCCCTATAGTAAAAATCTTTCTAAAGAGAAAGAAAGGAAGGAAGGAAGGAAGGAAGGAAGGAAGGAAGGAAGGAAGGGAGGAAGGAAGGAAGGAAGGAAAGAAATAGAGGTTGGATTTGTTGCCCAATTAGTAAAAACTAGCAATGAGATTAGCTGTTTTTTAAAAAAGTAGGTCTGTGTAGGCATGGCAGCTCCCAGTCACCCATCCGTTCCTACCCACCATCTAGGGCTAGGGGCAGAGCTCATTTTCTAATCCTATCCCTCCCTCAGGGATGACTTACTGGGAAGGTATGTATACCTGATAGTCTCTTTGAGAGTCAGGCTTCCTAGTGTGGGAGTCTTTGGGAGATGAGATTTACCCACTGAAACAGCCCAATTTCATACTTGTGACTCCATCCTAACTATATACCTTCTGAGAAGATTGTTGGGGAAAGGAAGGAGTCTTGAGGAAGGAGCAGATGATATTTGCTCTGCTTTACTCTTAGGGATAAAAGTGTGAGCTTCCCAGATTCCAATCTGATGCTGCATTCCCCTGTTCCGAGCTCTTTTGGGGCTCCCCATCACCCTCAAAAAGAAGTCTAATGTCCTCGCAGAGAATTTTAGAGCTCTACAAGTTGTCACTTATGCCTTCTGCACAGCGTCACCCCTCACATTCTGCCTTCTTCACCATATATTCCATCCTTCTCTTTGTCCCTGGCTTTGGACATCCTTGCCTTTTTCCTGTGGCTGGGAATTCTTTTCATCTTTCCCCTTACTCTTGATAACAGGGCTTATTCCTCTCTTATGTCTCAGTTTAAACATGACTGCCACATCTCATCCTACCTGAGAGCTGGATTCTCTGTTACATGTTCCCTCAGCCTCTAAGCTCCATCTCTTCTTTTTTTTTTTTTTTTTAACATTTTTTTGTTTCATTTTCTTTTATACATGCAATCACATTATTTAGCTTACAAAGTGAATATTTCAACATATGAACATTTCTCCATAGTCCAGTTGATAAAACTATAAAGTTATCTTCAACAGATAATACCACATTTCTTTGTCCCATTAATGCTTTGCCTCTCTATATTCCTTCTAAATGTCCTTCCTCAGACTCTACTCTTTTACACACACTATATCTGGTATTTACATCCATTTACTGTGTTTCTATATCCTTTAGTCAATGGCTATGAAAGTGAGACATTGTATAGCCCTATCTCTTCTACTCTGCAATTTGCTTTTAATGCCTAGCGTCCCTGCTGGTTGTAAGCTCCTGAGAGCAGGGCTTGTGTTGGTCTGTTCACATGGTATCCTTCCTGTCTCTGACAGTCTCTTATTGGGTTCACAAATCTGTTGAATGGGTAAAGCAGTGAACCAGGAAGGCCTTTGAAGCTTTTTCAGTGTTGCTTACATTTTAGGGTGAAATTTGAGGAATCACTTCAACTTTTGTTTCTTTGATTGTAGCAGTGGTCGAAAAGACTAGCCTGTGGATAGGAAGTGAAGGTGAGAGAACTATAGCAAAGACTGGAGCATTTTTAAACGTTTCCCTGGTGTCAGGCCCTGTTCTAGCCTCTTTACTTGAATGAGCTCATGATTCCCCACAACTGCTACTATAATCTCCATTTGCAGCCAGTCCTGGGGGTAACAGGCAGGGTGGGCAATGATTACTAGGTGGGAAGAAAAGCAAGAAGTAAAACATATGGTGGAAATTTTAAATAGAAAACAGTCTCAATCTGGGGCCTGCAGAAAAGAGGCCCCATGACTCTGGTTTGGTGCTAGCTGGATGCTTGTCACTGGACTCAGAGTGCTTTTTATGCATACTTCATGAAATCTGCACAACAACTGTTTGAGAAAGATCCTGAGAACAGTTAAGTCACTTGCTCAATGTCACACAGCTAGTGGATGGTAGAGTGGCTACATGAACCCAAGTTAACTCCCAAGTCTATTTGCTCATTAGGCAGTGAAACAAGTCTGGTTCACTCCTTGGGTGCAGTCAGAATGGGTTTACTTGAAGCAACATAGCAGGCTATATTAGAGATTTATGCCAACAGTGTACCACCCAGATTAGCAAGTAGGAGTGGATGTGGAACCTGTCTTTGTTCCAGAAGGATACAGATGATTTCAACTGAGATTCCTCAGACTGTTGGCCACCAGAGAATCTCTGAGCTCAGCCCAGTCTCTTGATTGGCATATTTTTAGCCAACACCCCAAGTAGTTTCTCCATTCCCTGGCTGAGCCTCCTTCCTTGGATAACCACAAAGCCCAGTTTATTCTAAAAGCAAAAATTCTCATTCTAAAGCTAAGAGTTTTCTGCTCAGATCTGGAAGCCCAAGTTTTCTAATTTCTTACATTTTCTGCTCTCGGAGCCATTTTAGTTCTCCCGATAGAAGAACTGTCCTATTCCTTTTGCCATGCCTTTCTTTATTTCAGCACTGAAAGTCTTCTGTCCTAAATAACCTCAGTTCTAGGTAAACCAGGACAGTTGGATATGGTATGTATGCTGAGAGAAAGAAGATAAATAACCCCCCCTGCCCCCCCCACACCATTTCTTTAGCTGCTGAATGTATGCAGCCTATCTGATTGTGTGACAAACAATCACCAATATTCTCAGAAATTGGCAGGTCAGGTGCAGCATTCAGACATAATTTACTTATATAATATCTGCACTTCCCCTGTTGGACACTAGATGGTGGTCTCTCCCCCATGTTTAAAGAAAGAGTTGCTTCACCAACCTTTTAGAAGTGCTAGCCATCTGGGAAGATCATGGGCCAGACAGAGTGAAAAACATATGTTTATGGGACAGCCTGGAATAAGCAGACCTGTGTGAAATAGTAAATGACAAAAAAGAAAAATACCATATTTGGCTTAAAATTCCCTAATCATTTAGAATTTGGGGTGTGAAGAAAGACATGCTACTTTGCCTCAGAGTACATTTACTCTAAGCATTTGGTCTGAATAACATGTCCATTGTGAATAAATTGTATAAATTAGATTTAAAAGAAGAAATATTAACTAGAGTTAGAGAACCCCAATGCAGGAAACATCTTCCAGATAGATTTAATCAAGGCTTTGGTTTCCTGGGTGAGTGAACATTGTAATGCGAGAGACCCCTCAGGCCCAGTTGACCTCCTAATGTCCAAGTCTGCAAATAGAGGCCCCTCTGAGAAGGAGTGATTTACTCCACCTGCAGGGAATACAGTGGCCACGAGTCTTGTTCATCCTCCTCGAGTGGCTAAATTTACATTCTGATAGAAGAACACTGTGGTGCAGCTGGCAGGAGGGAACAGGGAGTAGATGGAAAAGGAGAGAGGCATCATCTTGAGGTGGGCCCCAAGGGAGGAGTGAGATGGATTTATATTATAGGGGCTTTGTGAGTGAGCCTGCAAGATTTTTCATAAAGTAGTTTTCTCTTTAAGCTTCTGCCCCCTAGTAACTGTGAACTAACATCAAATGTATGAAGCCTACAAGTTATGCTACTGATCCCCTATCGGAATCTTAGTTATGTTAAGTATTAACACACTGCCCTTCACAGCCATATTCATTAACTCCAAAAGTGATAAAATTGGATGGGCACTTAGTGCCTAGTGGTTCGAGCGCTTCTCAAACTATTGGAGAGTTCTAGCTGCCCTCAGAGTTGCCCAGGGTTTCTGTGAACACAGATGCATTTTATTCAGCACATGGTATAAGATGTTAAAAGAAGGTATTATGGGGCCCGCAGGTGGTGTGGTAGTTAAAGCTCTAAACTCTCACATAGCCAACTACAGTTCAGGTACTGGACCTGGCAACTTGAAACTCATGCTGGGCATGAGTGCATGCATGCCCCCAATCCCAGGGGAATGGAGGAGAAGAGGTTGCAGCATGACCATCTCCACTGGGGGCAATTTCTCACTTTTCCTCTCATTGTCTCTGTCTCTCTACAGTGAGCACACATGCCCTATTGGCAAAACAAAACAAAACAAACAAGTGATTGTCACTTTTTTCTCTTTCATTATGGGCTATGGAAAATTGAGTTTGAAAAAAAAAAAACCTTTATTAAAAATACAAGTGTGAAGAACACCTGTCAATGTTATAGGCCTAGAGAGGTGAGGTCAGATAATAGCCTTCTCTAGAGCAGCTCATGCAGGATGCCTGAGCTCAAATGGACATAGTTGCTCCCGGTGGAGTTTGACCAGAAGGCATTCTTTTCCTGTCCTAGATCTAAAGTCCTATAATTCAGAGGAACAAATCAGAGAGGTGATCCTGGAGTAGAAGCCCAGTGCAGAAGATGAGCAGGTTTGAAGGAAAAAGCCTGAGAAGGCTTCTCAGTGCATCAGTTCAGGTATCAGAGCTGTTCTCTGTACTTCAGAGAGGGGTGTTGATGTCTAAAGAGATTGTATTCACTTTTTCTTTGACTCTGAGGCTGAAAGAAGGTTTTCTCTTGAGTATCTGGTGGTGAGACTCTGTTAGGTCATGATAGCTCTGAACTGCCAGGCTGGTAGGAATGTTTCAGACTGGATGGAAATGTGACAGAGTTGGTGGTGGGCAGTGGAGTGGAAGAAGTGTTGAGTAGGAGGAAGGAATATCTGGGTCCCTTAACTTCTCTGAGTTCCATTTCTTCACTTAAAAATAAAGGAAAGTAAAAGAGGTCCTACCCACCACTGGGGTTATTTTAAAAAATGAGATGACGAATCTGGGGCCAGGAGATGGTAACATGACAGGACTCATATGGGACAGGTCCTGGGTTCATGTTACAGGATGCAGAACCTCCTGATAGGCAGAGTGCATGCACACAAGCCCGTGATCCAGGCTAGCTCAGATTTGGGGCAGATTACAGCATGAAGACCCTCTTAGGAATGCCTGTCTTTCCATCTCTCCCTCTGTATCTGTCTGTCTGTCTCTTTCGTGGAAGAAGTAAATAAGTAAACTTTAGGAAACGATGAATCTGACAAGATGCTTTAACATAGGAAGTCGAATATTAAAAATAGTTAACAGGCTTTTTGCGGAAGAAGCGGCTGCAGGTGGCGCGGAGCTCTGGTCAGCCCGCTCTGCTCCTGACTCACCACTGTTCGCTCTCGCCAAGGAACAAGTCAGTCAGGAAGCCACGCTGCAGCCATGGCTTTTAATGATACTAGAAAAATACTTGTGGAGTCAGAGGTGGCAATTCACCAAATTAGAATTACTTTAACCAGCCACAATGTAAAGTCCTTGGAGAAAGAGTGTGCTGACCTAATCAGAGGTGCAAAGGAAAAGAATCTCAAGGTGAAAGGACCAGTTCAGATGCCTACCAAGACGTTGAGAATCACTGCAAGAAAAACACCTTGTGGTGAAGGATCTAAGACTTGGGATCATTTCCAGATGAGAATCCACAAGCGACTCATTGATTTACACCATCCTTCTGAGATTGTTAAACAGATTGTTTCATCAGTATTGAACCAGGAGTTGAGGTTGAAGTCACCATTGCAGATGCTAAGTCAACTATTTTAATAAATTGATTATCATCTGTTAAAAAATTACTTAGCAGTTTTTGTGCACTTTCTACATTAAGCACTTTACCACGAGTCAGTTCTTAACAAAAGTATCTTTAAGAAGGAATGACGTCTTGGGACCAGCAGTTAGCGTAATGGCTATGTCGCTGGACTCCCATGTAGTCGACTGCGGTTCGAGTCCTGGACCTGGTGGCTTAAACTCATGCCTGGCCTACGTGCCCAAGATCCCGAAAGGATAATGGAGGAAAAGGGATTGCGGTGTGGCCATCCCCCCAGGGGGTGATTTCTCACTTTCTGTCTCTCTGTCTCTCTGGCGAGTGCACTCACCCTATAGCGAAAACCTCTCCAAAAAAAAAAAAAAGGAATTCTCTTCTCTCTACCTGAGCAGAGGTTAGGAGTCTGCGTTGTCTGGCTCGGAGTACAGGTTCAAAAACATCTGGAATAAGCGAAAAGCGATCACTACAGAACGGCAATCCGATTCTAGAACACCTCTGTCTGCTTGCTCCTGAACATTGAGGCTTAACTTCAAGAATTTGAAAGAAACACGCCATTCATCAGATGACAAGAAATCACCGTCGGATCACGAGAAATATGGGAAAACGAGAAAATACCTCTCCTCCAATGGAAAAGAGTAACTCTCCTTCATCCACAAACAGTTCGGTGAAAGTCATGGAAATGTCTGATAAGGAATTTAGAGCATTCGTAATGTCGAAGCTAACAGAGATGGAAGAAAAGAGAGATAATGAACTGCTAAAGAGAAAGGAGAAAGAAGTTGCCGAGTTCCAGGAGATGAGGAAATTCTTGCAAGATCTAAAAGAGGAATTACACACTTTACAAAAGACTCAAACGGAACTGCTAGAGATCAAGTCTATAATACAAGAAGTCAAAATCTCCCTTGAAAGTATTAAAAGCAGACTAGATCATTCAGAAAATAGAATCTCAGATGTAGAAGAGAAAATGGCTGGCTTAGAAAAGTCCACCACGAAGACTGAGAAAATGGCTCAAAAATTTGAGAATGATATGTGAGAAGTACTGGATACCATCAAACGTCCAAATATCCGGATAATTGGCATTCCAGAAGGTGAAGAGACCCATAAGGGCATTGATAATCTATTCCATGAAATCCTGCAAGAAAACTTTCCAAACCTAGAGAGGCATTCGAAGATCCAGTCCCAGGAAATACAAAGGACCCCAAATAGAATCAACCCAAGAAGATCTTCTCCAAGACACATTATAGCCAGGTTGACCAAAACCGCAGACAAAGACAAGATACTAAGATTGGCAAGAGAGAAACATCAAGTTACCTACAAAGGACATCCCATCAGGCTAACAGCAGATCTCTCATCAGAAACAATGCGAGTGAGGAGAGAATGGGAAAATATATTCAAAGTGTTACGAGAGAAACAGTTTCAGCCAAGAATACTGTACCCGGCAAGATTATCTTTCAGGTGGGAAGAAAAGACAAGAACATTCTCAGATAAACAAAACCTGAAAGAATTTACCAGCACCAGACCAGCTCTCCAAGAAGTTCTCAAGGGTGTGCTGTATCAAGAAAATTAAACACAGACACACGGAAATAAGAGTCCAAAAACTATGAAAGTGGCCAACTTAATCAGAGGGACAAGTCTGAATTTGAATATTATATCCCAGAATTTAATCAGGAAAATTGAACCAGAACAGAAGATAAAAGTACATGAGACTGATAGGTTCATGTACCTTCCATTTGAACAGAATCCTAACTTGTTTCCTGGCTTTAAGCAAAGTTCCTTGGCATTTCTTTGAGTTAAGTTAAAACTGGTTTTCTTAGTAGTAATGAGTGAACTCACCATTGAAAGTAGTTAGATTATGTAGGAAATTGTGTGATCAATGCAACGTGGGTGGGAAGGGAATGAAGGACAATTGTAGACACCGGAGGTGGTGTGAGAGGAGGGTGGGAAGGGACAGAGGATCAGAAAGAGGGGTGGAAGTAATTCTAGGAAATAGTAATGGAAAATTTTTTGTAATGTGCATGATTGTATCACTATGCAGTGTGTACTGGATGGGAGATTGCATTTTGTATGCTGTGATGAAGCTTAGGGAAGGAATGTAAATTGAGTTACAAAAAAAAAAAGTTTCAGAAAAAAAAATATATATATATTCAATGACTGCAGTAGGATATGTAGCCACAGCTAGGTGCTACTTTATAGGATGCGTAAAGTAAGACTTGTGTTCATGGAAATGTGGGTATCACCTGTGTTTGCTATGAGGGTATTTGGATTGATTAGGGTCTTTGGCGTTACAATAAAATGTGAGGAGAAAACAGGATAGAAAGCAAACATAGATACCAGAGACTGTGGGAGGAGAGTGGGAGATGGCAGAGGGTAAGAGATAGAGAATCTAGGATGGGGGGAAAAAAGCAAAACATACAGAAGACAAGAAATGGAAGATCATTTGCTGACAATAACATGTTTGTTGATGTGCTTGATTGAGACAATATATAGTGTAATTTGTATGGAAAATCTCATTTTGTATGCTGTAATGATGTTCAGAGAATGAATGCAAATAAAGAAAGAAAGAAAGAAAGAAAGAAAGAAAGAAAGAAAGAAAGAAAGAAAGAAAGAAAGAAAGAAAGAAATGACGACTTAACACATGTGGAAAAACAAGGACTTTGGGTCCATGCAGGCCTGGGTTTAGTCCTGCCCCCAGCATTTCCCACTGATGTGTTATGACAAGTAGGTGACTTAACACTGCTGCATGTATTTCCTCAAGGTAATGTCTAGTTTATAGGATTTTGCTTATGCAGTTTAAATGAGATAATGTACACAAAACTTTCAGCAAAATGCTGAGCCTACAAATGTTAGCTACAAATAAAGCCTTACAAATATTAGCTTTAAAAGGATGCTTTTGTGGGGACAGCAGATGGCGTAGTGGTTACATCACTGGATTCCCACATGGCCAACTGTGGTTCGAGTCCCAGACCCAGTGGCTTGAAAATCACACTGGGCACTGGTGCATGTGTGCCCAACATCCTAGGAAGAGAATGAAGGAGAAGGGATTGCAGCGTGGCCATGCCTCCTGGGGGTGATTTCTCACTTTCCCTCTCACTGTCTCTGTCTGCCTTTCTCTCTGGTGAGCTCATGCACCTTCTGGCATAAATCTCTTAAAAAAAAAAAAAAGGATGCTTTTGTGTGAGCTTCTGTCCTAGTCACCAAGAGTATATTAACATTAACACAGAGTCACCTTGCCTGGCTCTGCCTCATGCACTGCATCACACATGTGAACTACAGGCTAGGTGAGGGAAGCTATTCACGGGGAATAGATCAGCAAGCGTGGCTGATGGTAACCCAGGAAGTGAATCATTTTCCCACAGAGACTATGGATTTGAAACTACTCATTTGTCATCACGTATTTGCTCTGCAGCATTTACCAGGCCCAGTCTTGGTAATGAAAATATATTAAGGTATTGACACAGTTCCTGGCCCCCGAATAATTTAAGTTTAGGTTTGACAAAAAATATGAGTAAAATAATTTAATAATGCATTGTATATGGCCCATATCAAAAGCCAAATGACAGATAAAGCCATATATACTGATTGCTTTATAAATATTTCAAATCTTCCATTCCCTGGTCTCATACACTATCAAAACATCCTCCAAAGACCAATTTTTTTAGCTTACAAGCAGCTCCTAGACCATCTTTCACATTTGTCAACATCACAAAATGATATCCACATGTCCCAATTTTGGGTTCAGAAATACTGTCTCTATAGATAGATTTTTAATGAAAAGAAAGCTAAATGATCATCTAGTGGTGAAGCCAAGAAAGGAACTGCAGAGGATGTAAAATTAAGCTGGGTATCAAATGGAGAAGGGCAGCCAGGGCAGAAAGGAAGCCTGTAACCCAGGAGAGCTGAGAAAGACAGAGAAGACAACAGTGAACCAGTTAAGCATGGTTGTGGAGGAGAAAGTCAGAAAGAAATTTGGGAGCTGTATTGGGCCTTATAAACTATGGAGCATGTGTGTGTTTGTGTGTGTGTGTGTGTACACGTGTGTGCATGCACGTGCATGCGTGCACAGAAGATCAGAAAATGAGATTTAACCATAAAAATGTTCTCTGAGAAAGATTATTCTGACAACAGCATGCAGGGTAGACTAGGAAGTGAGTGAAAGGGCTTCCTTTAGGCTTTGCTGTGCCCCACATAATTTCTGTCTCATTGACGAGGGTGGTGGTGGTGGGAGTGGTGCTTGTTTTTTCAGAGCCTATAATACCATGTAAAAATAGTCGTCAGTTGTTGCATCTATAAATATTCCAGATTTATTTTAACCACAGTCTCAATCAATCACTTTTCCAGGATGCTTTTTCCTTTCTAATATCATCTTCAAAATGTTGAACATCTCTTTCTTACCTGTGCACATTTTGTCCTGAGCCATATTGCACTTCACCCCTACTCCCATGTGTGGTGTGGTGTTAGCTTTCTGGATCTCTACAGTATTTGGCAAAAACAGTGAGGATTGGAGGCTTTTTTTTTTTTCTTCAAAGGCAGCTTTATTGAAATATAACTGTTATACAATATATCGCACATATTTTATAAGACACAGTTTGATGTTTTGACATAGTATGTAGCTAACATCACATTGAATCAAGATTATGAACATATAAATGGTCTCTGTAAGTTTCCTCATGCCAACTGAGAGTCATTTTTAGCCGCATTTTGCAGAAAGAGTTATCTTCCTGATTAGGAAGTGGTGGTGATCAGAATAGAAAATGGATCCCTTTGGGGCAGAAATGTGGGCTCCATACCATTTCACAGGCAAGTTTACTCACTATTCTTTCTCCCTAATCTTCTATAGGCCTGCAGAACTTAGGGAATGGTTCTAAAAACCATTTTATACCAACATTAGGTTGGCAACAGTTTAAGTCTTACATTCATACACAATGCACAGTGCCTCTCTCATACCTTTCAATTATTCTTACCATTCTCCTCCAGCAAAAATGAAAATAGCCATCATTTTTTATTTTCTGCTGAATGCCAGGTGCTGGCATAAAGAGGTGCAACATACTATTTTCTACTCAATCCACTTTTACAAGGTGCATGTTTTCCTCTCCACTTAACAGAGAAGTTAGTGATATTTCTACAGCCCTTCAGTTAAGAAGTAGGGGTACTGGCACTTGAATTTTGTTTTGTTGCCTACGAGCAGGTCCTCTTTGTGCAGTAGCACATGTTGCACAACTCTAGGGAGTCTTGTTCACATGGACTGCACGGGCTGCTTTGAAGCCCTCTTTGTATTTTGTTACCTTGCCTGTATAAATAAAGTTGTTGTCTCTTTAGAAAAGAGCAAAGCAAAATGGGAACTGATAGTGCAAGAAATAGTCTCTGGGAACAGGCTGGCTGAGCATTAGGAAACCTCATGAAGCTGTATGTGTTACAGTGAATTCACGAAGGTTCAGAACCTGGTCATCAGTTTCATATATCCAAAACTGTGATCTTTTAGTGAGCTGGAATTTCTCAGTCTTGAGCATTCTGACCCACACTAAGCCACAACAGTCAATGTGCACCAAATAAACTAAATGTTCATATTGGCTGGACCAGTGTATTCTTTCCTTAAAGACCATAGGAAGTGAGATTGTCAGATGATGGGCTGGATAAAGTGGACTCTAGAAACAGAGAGTGAACTATCTCATTTGGATGCTTTTGTACATAATGCTATGATAACCCAACCTCCCCATCCCATCACTACTATGGACTGAATTGTGCCCCTTCCACCACACTCAATGTATATGTTAAAACCCTAACCTCTGAAAGTGACTGATTTGAAGATAGAGCCTTTAGGAGGTAATTAGGTTAAATGAGGTCCTTAGGGTAGGGCCTCAAACCTATAGGACTATAGCCTTATGAAAAGAAGACAATCTCTCCTCACCTGCACCCACTGCCCCAACCACCACCATGTGAAATTAAGAAGAAGGTGGCCATCTGCAAGTTAGGGAGAAGGCCCTCACCAGAAACCAACCATGCTGGTACTCTGATCTTGGACTTCTAGCCTCTAGAACTGGGAGAAAATGAACTTTCTGTTAAGCTCCCCAGCTTAGGGCATTTTGTTAAGGCAGCCTGAGCTATGACAGTTATGTTGCAGCCCTGACAGACTGATTTTGAACCCAAGTTCAAATCATTGTCTCTCTCCTAAATTGCTCTCAGGTTTCCACTCTGGTTACTTCCTATCAGTTTCCTCTTAGCAGATGAAACTATTCCTAAAGGTAAGTCTGACTGTGTTACTTCAAAGTCCAGACTCCATAACCTGGTTTCCAAAGCCATCAAGATCCACATCTTTTCTCTGGCCTCTCAACTCTTTTGTTCCATGCACTGGCCATCACTGTCTTACCATTTTCTGATCCTGTTGTACTTAGTCTCAGAAAGTTTGCATATGCTGCAATCCCTTCTCCTCCATTCTCCTCTCAGGATCTTGGGCATGCACGCACACGCACCTGGCATGAGTTTAAGCCACTGGGTCCGGGACTCGAACCCAGTCAGCTACATGGGAGTTCAGCGACATAGCCATTACGCTAACTAGAACATATTCATTTTGAAAAACTGAAACTTTGTGCCTCACCCAGCTGAGACTACCCCACCTATCCTGTTTAACTCCTATTTCTTTATAGCTTACAGTATACCAAGTGCTTTGATATTATGGTAAATATATTACTTCATTGTAGTTTCTTGTTTAATTATCTCTCCTTTCCATATGGCTGAGCTCTTTGAAGGTCGTGTCCTGTGCCTGGCAACTTGCTTTCTTGCTTTCCATCTCTCTCTCTCTCTCTCTCTCTCTCTCTCTGACTGTCCCTCTCTGGTCAAATTTTAAAAGAAATCAATAAATGGATAAATAAAGTTAAATAAAATAGTTCTTAAAAAAGAAAAAAAAAGAAGAAAAAGAAGAAGCCTATGATCTATACCCAGGGAGGCAGGAGGGACACAAGGAGAACAGAGCCAGGTGTCAATGGCTCTGAACAAGGCCTTGACACCACCTGCTTCTATGCTCAGGTGAACTTTCCATGAATCAATCACTTGTGAGGTAACTCTCTCATCATGGTGTCTCAAAGGTCTCTTGCAGTCCCCAATGTGCCTCAGTTATATTAGTAACGGCCACACTTGGAAAAAAAGTCTCAGTGGGGGGAGCTGGTATAAGCCCAGGAAGTCTCAGGCTTCAAATGTGACTTACAGTATCAGTTAGGAGATAGAAATCATATCAGTTCACCTAAGAGAGAACAATTAATGTGAAGAATGTTAAAGAACTGATAAGGCAAAAAGGAAATCCTGAAGTAACATAGAGTCAGTAAGTGGGACCCCAGGAAGCACTTATCTATCCTACATCTGGGATCCCAGGACAGAGGTTGGTAGTTTAGAGGAAGGAGCACTGCTCAGTTGGTTCCTCAATTCAGAGGAGGTGACCTGTGGACCTGGGACCCACACCTCCGAAGTGAGAGTGTCATCAGCTGGTGCTTTTATCTCTAAGGTAGAGAAATAAAATTGATTGTCCATGTGTTAGAAAAATTGCAAACTGACTTCGGCTGTTGTAACTGCTGCTGCTGGGGAGAAGCAGTGATACAGAAATAGAAGTCACAGGGAAAGAGCATGTCGCCTTCCTATTCTCTGGCCTTGTGGATTCCCTTGTTTCTTCTATTGCCAGAGCCTAATGGTAGAGTCCAAGCCTTGCATTACAAAACAGAGAGATGAGTTTGAAGCTGAGAGACAACAGTTTACAAATCGGCACACTTACTCTGACAGACTTCCTTCAAGAAGGAAGATTTATTTAATAAACTTTGAAGTGGCACATATTTAATATTAGCAAATTCTTCCTGTGTGGAAGATTCCATTGTGGTCAGAAAACAAAGTGTATTACTTCAATTCTTTTAAATCCTTATGCTCTAGGATATGGTCTATCTTGACATATGTTCCACTGACACTTGAAAAGAATGTGTAATCCTCTGTTGTTGGGTGGTGTGCGCTCTAAAAGTCGATTTGATCCTGTTGGTTGATGATGTTGTTACATTGTTCTATATCTTTTCTTATTTTCTGTCTCATTCTGTCAATTGTTGATAGAAGGTTCTTGAACACTCCAATTATGAGTTTATCTATTTCTCTTTTCAATTCTATTAGCTTTTGTTCCACATATTTTACAGTTCTATTGTTGGATATGCATACATTTAGGATTAGCTGTCTTCTTGCTGATTTATACTTTAATCATTATTTAATGACCCTATCTGTCCCTGGTAATTTTTCTTTGTGGTAAAGTTTACTTTATCAAATATCATTATAGCCAATCCTGTAGTCTTTTGATTAATGCTTATATGATATACCTTTTTCCACCTTTTACTTTCAAACTACGTGTATCATTGTATTTGAAGTGAGTTTCTGGTAGACAGCATATGTTTGAGTAAGGTGTTTAATTCTTTAATTGACCTCTGTCCTTTCATTGATGTATTTGGGCATTTACACTTAATATTATTAATATGACGGAGCTTTAATCTGCCATTTTATTTTTTTATTTTCTGTTTCTTCTTTTTAAAATTTTTATGTATGTATGTATGTGTGCATGTATTTTGCCAGAGAGTGCGTGCACGTGCACTTGCCAGAGAGTGATGCAGAGAGAGGGGATGAGAGAGAGAAAGAAAACACACTCCCATGGGGGAATGATTATTCCTTAATCCTTTCTCCTCCATTTCTCCTTCTTTTTGAGATTTTTGGCATGCACACAAATGTACCTGGTGTGTTTTTCAAACTGCCAGGCCCAGGACTCAAGCCATGTGGCTAGTCATGTGGGATCCAGCTGCCTTAATCACCAAGCCATGGGCTGGCCCTATTGTTTTTTTTTTTTTTTTTTCTTTTTCCTTCCTTTCTGGGGTCTCCTTAAGTGTTTTTTAGAATTAGATTTTATTTTATCTGTAGTGTTTTGTTTGTTTGTTTTGTGCCAGAGGACACATGTGTTTGCCAGGAGAGAGAGAGAGAGAGAGAGAGAGAGAGAGAGAGAGAGAGAGAGAAAGCACCCCTTAACAGGACATAGTCATATCACAATTCCTTTTTCTCTATTTCTCTATCTTGTTAGGATTTGGGGCATGCATGCATGCATGTGCATCCAAAGTGTTTTTTCAAGCCCCAGGTTCAGGATTCAAATTGCCATTGGCCATATGGAATTTGGTTTTCAATGCACAGTGCTTAACCACTTAGGAGCTGGCCCTCAATAGTGTTTGTGAGTCAATGTTTTTGTTAGCTTTTTAAAATATTATTTGTTCAGAGAAAGAGACTGTTGACTGGATCACGCCATGCTTTGACCCTCCCCTTAGTCTTCCAGCCAACCAGAGTCATGAATACAAATGGAATTTGAACCCAGGCCTGCCATGTGGCTCCAATATTACACAATGGCACCCTACCCCCTATGTCACTATGCTGGGTATTGTTAGCTTTTATAGTGGTTATTTTAGGTATTAAATTATACATACATATATATATATATATATATATATATATATGTCTTAGGTATTTGTATATATATTTATATATTATAATATATAATATGTTTTATAAAATATGTGTCTTAGGTATTAAATTATACATACATAATTTATCACCATCTGTTGTCAGCATTTTTTTAGTTCAAGTGAAATACAGAGACCTTAACTCTCTTAATGTCCCTTTACACTCCCCCTTTTATAATTTAATTGCCTTAAATTTCCTCTAAATACACTTAGAGCCACATCAACCAGCTAGTTTATTTCCTCAACCATTAAATATAATATTGAAGAGAAGGAAAATATTACATTTGCCATTAATTTTTCTTTCTCTTTTTCTTTTTTCTTCTGATATTCTAAATTCCTTTTTGACAAACCATTTCCTTTTTATTTAAAGACTTTCCTTTAGCTTTTATTTTAGTATAAAACTATTAGCAATTTCCTTAGTTTCCTTCATCTGAGAATGTCTTGATTTCTCCTTTATTCCTTTATTCTCTAGATATAGAAGTTTGAGTTGACAGTTCTTTTTCAGCACTTGAAAAATGTGCTACCTTTTTTATGGCCTCTTGGTTTCTTTTGTGAAATCTACTGTCATTAGCATTGTTTTCCCCTAGATGTGTCATTTCTCTCATTGCTTTTTTAGATTTTTTTTCATCCTTAGTTTTCACAAGTTTGAATATAATGTGACTTGGTGTGGATTTCTTTGGGCTTATTCTATTTGGAATTCAAAAAACTTGAATCTGTAAATTATACCTTTTGCCACATTTAGAAATTTTCTGTCATTATTTAAGTACTTTTTCAGCCTAATCCTCCTTTTCCTCTCCTTTTTAAACTTTAATGAAACAATGTTCAATCTTTCGTTACAGTTTCTGTATTTCCCTGAGGCTCTGTTTTTTTTCTTTTTTCTTTTTGTGTTTCAATCTATTTTCTCTATGTCATTCAGAATGAGTAATTTTTGTTGTTACATTTTCAGATTCACTGATCCTCCCCTCCCCACCTCCACCTCCATTCTGGTGTTGAGTTTATTTATTTCATTTTAAAATTCCTTTTATAAATTTTCAGCTCTAAAATTTTTATTTGCTTTTTTTTCTGTAGTTTATATCTTTGGTAGGGATTTCTATTTTTTTTTTTGTTTGTTTCCAGCGTGTCTACTATTGCTTGTTGATCTTTTTTATAATGACCACATTAAAATCTTTGTTAACATCTGTGTCAGCTTCATGTTGGCCATCTGTTCATTGTCTTTTCTCATTCAGGTTGAGCTGTCCCTTGATTTTTGGCATAATGAGTAATTTTATTTTAATAAAAATTAGGACATTGGACCAGTGGATGGTATAATGGTTACATTGTTGAACTCCCATGTATTCGCTGTGGTTCAAATTCTGGACCTGGCAGCTTAAAACTCACGCCAGCCATGTGTGCGTGTGTGCCCAAAATCCGGAGAGGAGAACGGAGGAGAGGAAACTGTAGTGTGGCCATCCCCCCTGGGGGGGGGGGGTCATTTCTTGCTTTCTGTCTCTATGTCTCTCTAGTGAGTACATAGGCCCTATAGCAAAAATCTCTCTCTAAAAAAATTACATAAATAAATAAGTAAAGTAAAACCCAGGACATTCGGGGTAATATAAGATCTTGGATTTTATTTAAATAATATATTTTAGCATGGTTTCTTTGCCACTGCATTGATGGGAGAAACTGAGACATTGCCCTGTTACTGCTAGATAGGGATGGAAGTTCAGGTTCTCCACTTGGCCTCAGCGGGAGTGAGGGACATGTTACTGCTAGAAGTCGTGGGAGTTCACATTCCCCACATGGCCTCTCCTGACACTCTGGAGCCACGAATTGACCTTATCACTGGATGGTGGTGTAAGTCCCAACTCTCTATTAGACCTCCTCTGATGCTCTGACATCCTGGCAGGGAAGGGAAGGGATGCCTTGTTACCACCTGGTGGGGGTAGAAGTCCAGGATCCATTCTATGTAGTTAGAAGGTACTTGTTACATAGTTAGAAGGTACTTGTTACTATTCAGAAGAATGAAAATCTCAGTTTCCCACTTAGTCTTCTCAGATACCATGCAAATTGAGGGTAGGAAGTAGGACTGTTAGAAATGTCTTATTATAGCCTAGCAAAAATGGAAATCCAGGCTCTCTACTGAGCCTTTGCTGGTGGAGTGGAGATAAGATGGCATCTCTTTCTGTGGTATTTGACTGGAGTTGAGTAGTTACTTTTCAAGTTTTTTGTTTTGCACTGCTGTCACTTTCCTAGTCTTTTTGTGAGAGAGAATACGCTTTTGGTCCACACTTAGCAATGTTTCTAGATTGCCATTTTCCCCAGTGTTGAGGCAAAAAAGAACTCAGAGAACTCAACACCTCGTGGGTCTTTCGGTTCCATATCTGCGATTCCTTATCTGTCTGCCTTCTTTTCTCTAACTTTTGGAGTTTTCCATTTTTTTAAATGTCTAAGGTTTTTAGTCATACTTAGCAAAAGAAATAGAGGAAAATATGCCTACTCTGTCGTTCTATAAGAAGTAGTCCTTGGAACCAGCAGTTAGCGTAATGGCTATGTCGCTGGACTCCCATGTAGTCGACCTCGGTTTGAGTCCTGGACCCGGTGGCTTAAAACTCACGCCGGGTGTGTGTGCGTGCGTGCCCAAGATCCTGAGAGGAGAATGGAGGAGAAGGGATTGCGGCGTGACCATCCCCCCTGGGGAGTGATTTCTTGCTTTCTGTCTCTCCGTCTCTCTCTGTCTGGTGAGTGCACGTGCCCTATAGCAAAAACCTCTCAAAACAAAACAAAACAAAACAAAACAAAACAAAAACAAAAGAAGTAGTCCTAGAGTATAGGGTTTTATTTATTTATTTATTTATTTATTTTTATATATTTATTTTTATGCCAGAGGGTATGTGAGCCTGGGGTGGGGTGTGGAGGACAGGGAAGAGAGAGTACCCCAGTGAGGCATGCTGCAATCCTCTTTCCTTCATTTCTCCACCCTGTCAGGATTTAGGGCATGCATTCACATGTGACCATTGTGACATTCAAGCCCCTTGGGCTGAGATTTGAATTGTGGTCAGCCTCGTGGATCTGGCTTTCTGTGCATAGTGCTTAACCAGTGCTTGTGGGGCCAACTCTAGGGTCAGCTTTAGTCTAACAATCTGTGAATCTTTGATCCTGGAGCTCTGTAAGAAAAATCTGGATTCAGTGTCCCATTGGTGCCTAGTGGCTTAAAGTGAGTTCAGCGCAAATGAGACTCTGTACTAAGCACTGTGGGATCCTGACCAAGTGACTGTCTCTGATCCTGATTGTCTCCATGCATTGACCTGAGCATTGGAACCTATGGATGCTAAAAAGGTAAGGTTCTCAAACTCAGAACATCCTTTTTTATTTCCTTATTGTTTTCCTTTGCCATTACTTCTGGCCCCATTTCTTATTATTTGCCCCTCTTTTAAAAAATCTCTCTTTTCTTTTTTCTTTTCCAATTTTCATTCTTTTTTCTTGTTGTTTTTCTGACTTAGAATGCAAGAACAAAGTGTCACACAAGCCTGAGAGTGCATCTTTTTCTCTTTAGGGTGACAAGAATTAAAGGAAGCTTTTTTGTTGGGATGCTCATGTTTGTTTTCCCTGGTATAATTCAGGATACTTATTAGTGAGTGTCTTTCCTTGCAGGTACTTAAATGCTGCTGAGAGGTTGATAACCTCATGGATCTCTGCTATGTATTGTTTTACATTTAACTTTGTTGAACATTGCCACCTTGTGGAATGAGAGGGGAATGCAGATCAGAGAAAGAATTGGATCAGATCAGAGTGGTATTATAAAATATAAAGATGCAGGCCAGCCTAGGTGATGCAGTCCACAGGTACTGGACTGCAGTGCTGGAAGCCACATGGCCTACTGTGGGTTCAGATCCCTGAACTGGCCTGAAAACAGGCTGGGCTCATATGCAGATACCCAAGATCCTGAGGAATTAGAGGACGGCAGAAAGGAGATCTTGTGGGAGAAGACTCTGTCAAGGGTTCTCTCTCTCTTTCTCTGCCTCACCAATTCTTTACTTACTTTGCCTCAGCATTTCTCTTAGGTTGACATGACCAACTCATGCCAAGGACACTGTGGTTCCCAAATCCCCTGCACAGTTAAGATCTCCTGGAACACCCATATCACAGAATATCCAACATTGTTATCTCTCAGGAACACTCCAGCACAGACGCCCCTCTCTGTAGGTCACTGAGAATATCTAAAAGGCCCAATCTCTCACATATCTGTATCTATATCTATATCATCTATATTTATCTATATAGAGAGAATGTCCCCTGAGTTATCTGCCCTGTCCTTCCTGGATGATGACTTTCTTTTCTTGATGTTATTTAATAATTTTAACCAGTTTGTGATTCTGGTTCTTATACATCCCTTTGAAGGAGACTTTGGAGTTCCATAAAATTAGAGTCGAATCTCAGCTAAGTCTATAGTTGTTATGGGACCTTGGGAAAATCACCTGACATCTCTGAGCCTCTTTGAAAGGAGTAATCCATGAGGCTGGCCAGTGTTGTGTTGGTTAAGAGCGCTGGACTCCCACATGGCTGACCACGGTTCGAGTTACGGACTTGGAAACTTGCTTTCTCACTTTTCCGAAAGTTAAATATAATAATTCTTTTTTTAAAAAAAAGAAAGGAGTAATCCCAGGTAAGTGTAAAAAGGGCAAGATAAAGAGAATGTGTCCTGGACGTGTTGATTTCTTTTCTCCAGTGATGAAGAAAGGAGAATCTACATGGGAAGTATGAAGAAAAATGTGGGTCTGGGGTAGTGGCAGCAAAAGGATACATTGAATTGGGGAAGAGAGGAAATGACTTTTTTACCGAGATATGAATTGCTAGGCTCTGCTAGGTAAAGTGACTTCCTTTAGCTTTCTCAGCACCCTGTGCAAAATGTACTTGCATCCTCACTTTGTAGATGGTCAAACAGAAGCCCGGAGATATTAAGCAACACATCACTCAGCTAATAAACAATGTAAATCATAGAGTCTAGTTTTGAACTCAGATTTGCTATTTCTTTTTGTTTTCCTGTGTCACATAAAACTAACTAGTGTTATTAATAACAAGGATAGTATTCTGTTGAATTATTCTGGTTTATTCCTAGGTTATACCATAATATCAATTTTATTTTATATTATTTTATTTTTGGAGAAGTTTTTGCTATAGGGCGTGTGCGCTCTCCAGAAAGACAGAGAGAGACAGAGAGACAGAAAGCAAGAAATCACCCTCCAGGGGGGATGGCCATGCCACAATCCCTTCTTCTCCATTCTCCTCTTGGGGTCTTGGGCGCACACACACGTGCCTGGCATGAATTTAAGCCACTGGGTCTGGGACTTGAACTGCCGTCGACTATATTGGAGTCCAGGGTCATAGCCATTACGCCAAATGCTGGTCCTTCAACTTTATTTTTTAAATTTCTTTCTTTCTCCCTTTCTTTCTTTCTTTCTTTCTTTCTTTCTTTCTTTCTTTCTTTCTTTCTTTCTCTTTCTTTCTTTCTATGCCAAAGACCATGTGTGTATGCATGAGAGAGAGAGAAAGAGAAGGAAGAGAGAATATCACAACAGAGAGGGAGAGAGAGAGAACCCCACAATAGAGCCTGCTCATACCGCAATCCTTTTTTATCCAGTTCTCCATCTTTTTAGGTCCTGGGTATATACACACATGCCTGGTGTGTTTTTCAAGCCTCCGTATCTGAGACTGAAACCTTGGTTACCTTTAGGGGATTTGGCTTTCTCTACTCAGTGCTTCACCATGCACAACATCAATTTTAGACTGCTAAAATGTAAAGGAATGAATAAATTGTGTTGTTGGGGCCTACAGAAAGAGCTTAGTCCAAAATGATAGTCTTATATCATTTTTATTTAACAGTTTATTGTGTATTTGTGGACTTCAAAATAGTTGGGGGAGGCCTGGGGGAAATTTTTAGGTTGAAAAGTGGGTTGTTTACCAGGGCATTGTTGGAACAATAATAGTGTGGGGACAAGAAAGAGCTGCCACCCATCAGGTTCTACTTCTGCCACCATCTGTTGGGAAGGTGAAGCAGGGTTATGTAAAGAGATTTGAGTACTGGCCTGATGGTGTGGAGGAACAAATGTCCCAGGAGGATGAAAACAGTGAGACCCTGAGGGAGACTTGACTGATTAGAAAGGGCTTTTTTGGGATCAGGTTTTTTATATATTTCCAGGGATCTGCAGAGGGGAGGTTTTAGTGCTGGTGTATTCCTGAGAGATAAAGATACTGAGTGTCTGTGATATGGGTGGTCCAGGAGGTCTTAACTGGGCAGGAGATTTTGGAGCCAGTGTCCTTGACTATGGATTGGTCATGTCAACCTAAGAGAAATACTGAGGCAAGATAGGTAAAACAAAAGAATTTATTTTTGTCGGGGTTGGGGAACAATTGCCTGGGGGCACAATGTATGGTCATCCTGAATATTGTGCAGTGGAGTCTTACAGATATAAGAATAACTTTAAAGGAAAAGTTGTGAATGGCGGGGGTAGAATGGGTAGCAAGGAGTCTTGTGCAGCAGTGATTGGCTGTATTATATAAGGGGAGCGGGATGACTTCATGGTCACCTGGAGTCACTCTGCTTAATCTTAAGCAAAGTGTGGAAATAGTAAGTCTGGCACATTGTTGTAACAGAAACACTTTAAAGGTTATAACTAATACACATGGCTGGTGGAAAGCAAAAGAGGAATGTATTGGGCAATAAGATGCTCATAAAACACTAAGTTCTATGACTTTAGGTAGTATCTTGAGCTTTTTCAGATACACATTCCTAAGAAAGCCACAAGATATACAAAGTTTTATTTCCTTTATAGCACTGATTAAAGTAGACTAGAATCTCCTGTTTTCGGGAAAAACTAGTCCATTTTGGGGTCTTTTAGCTTTTTTTTTTTTCTTTTTCTTTTTTTCTGATAGATTTTTTTTTTTTTTTTTTTTTGCCATAGGGCATGTGCACTCAGCGGAGAGACACAGGAGACAGAGAGACAAGAAGCAAGAAATCACCCCCCAGGGGCTGTTGCCATACCACAGTCTTCTCCTCCATTCTTCTCTTGGTATTTTGGGCATGCATGCACATACACCCAGGGTGTTTTAAGCTGCCAGGTCCAGGACTCGAACCACAGTCGACTACATGGGAGTCCAGCAATGTAACCATTATGCCATCTGCTGACTCCTCTTTCAGTGTCCATAAAATTTCAATTTGATAACTTGGCTTTTTAGCATGAGTGACTGTATTTTGTTGTGTGTTGTTGGGGCCTAGAGAAATAGCTTAGTTCAAAACAATGGCCTCCTATCATTTTCATTTAATAGTTGATTATATATTTGGGGACTTCAAAATAGGTGGGGAGGCCTGAGGGACACTTTTAGGTTGAAAAATGGGTTGTTTACCAGGCCATTGCTGGAGCAGTAATAGTGTAGGGACAAGAAAAAAACATGAGTCAGGAAAGGAATTCAGGCTGTCTTCGACATCTGGGTAGTACTTGCTAGTTTTTAAAAGTTCTTTCACTCATTATTTGAGCTATAATTTTACTGTCAGTTTATGTTGAACTTTATGAGTTCTGCACAGTGCAAAGCACAGAGGCTCAAAAAAGGAAGGAGATTGACACTTTGCTCAGCTAGAAATTATAGTCATCACTACAGTTCTGTGAAGAGGGTAGATCAAGCAATATCCCCTTTTCTAAATGTGAAAACAATGGCTGACCAAGGTTAGGTGACTTGCCTGGTAGTGGAAGACCAACTGGGACCTCAGGCTAGCTCTGCTTGCAACCAGCACTCCTTCTACTAATAGTACTTCATGCAGACTCTAACTGAATTTGGATCTGTTTTGAGTTTTCATTGTGGAAATATACTCAGCTCAGGCAATTTCGAAGGGCTCCTCCTCTGTTTATTGGCACCACAAAGGTCCTCACTCTCTCCTAGTCTGGGGAATGAGCAGCAGAGAGTGACTGAGAGAAAGGTAGATATGTAGAAGTCTTTTCTGTTTCTGTACTGCATTTTCTATACCTGTGTTTGAATGGTTTTTCTGAAACACCCCAGAGTCCTGCAAATAAACTACTCACTCTCTCTATTTAAGTATGAGCTGAGATTTTCTTTAGCTGCAGTTCAGTACAAAAATGGATTGAAATCATCAAAAGAAAAATAAGAAATTCATCAACTATATTTATGGAGACTATAGTTACAAAATTACCTATATATTTATTTATACTCTCAACACAAACACAATCAACATTAACTGACTCTAACCTTAGGAGGCTACTGAGCTTTTCATTTCTTATATTGTTTCTTACACATTTTCATTAGCTTCTTACTGTCAGCAAGGCTGTCAGCTTTCATTGTTGGCATTGACTCTGCTACTAACTCTATGTTCTCTGGATCTCTGTTCCTTTATCTATAAAATGTTGGAGGTGGACTAAATGGTCTCTGAGAACCCTTCTGATTTCTCTATCTGTGCACACAGGCCTCTGCCTATTGTCTTAGTTTGTATTTTTCTGGAACCAGACTCTGAGACAAGTTTCAAGTACAAGGATTTTATTTGGAAGGCAATCCTAGGAAATACTCAAGGAGAACTGGGAAGCAAAACAGGAATGAAAAGGAAGATAATCCAGAATTAATCATCAAGCAAGTTACCAACATGGGCAACTAGAGCTCAGCTCTGCTGAGGGATTCTGGGAGACATTGTAGAAACACACCTCAGTTATTACAACCAAGAATTAAGGAAGTTGAGGGTATTTCACACCTCTTACATCTGCTGTTGGCTGAGGTTTACTGGAACCTTGCCCTTCAGGCATTTATGTCTTTCCCTAGGGGATGAGCATGCTTCCAGGGTCAGGGAAAGTCTCAGGCAGTGAGTTTCAAGTTCTAAATATATTAAATGGCTAATTGATCCTATAATTTATTGTTCAAACTATGGACATGCCTCAGAATAAAAGGCACTATGTTTTTTTCCCCCTCAAAGTTTATTTCCTGAAAGAGAGACACACAGAGAGAGAACCATCTTTGGGAGGGTCTTCACACTGTGATCTTCCTATCCAGGTCCACAGCCAACCAGGATCATGGGCACAATGGGCATGTTTTAGTATTTCCAAGAAACAAACCTGGAGCCTTCTCACATGTCTTCTGAAATTGCTCAGCAACAACTCTACTGCCTGCATCACTTCACTGGCCCTAATTATACATCTCATGCTTATTAAAAAATAAAAACGTGGCTCATCTGTTCTAATATTTGTTTCAAATGGATATGTATCTTTTCATTTGTTGACTTTCTTTTGAGGTAATTATAACTCTCAGGTGTCTAGTTATTTTTGCATCTGATCTCATGCTCCACTGGGGATATCAGATATTCTTGTTTAGTAATGTACATTTTTTAGAGATTTTTTTCTTTGTTGAAAATAATACGTTCTCTGTTTTGTTCCACTGATCTTTATGTCTATCCTTTCATTAACATCACACTTTTTTGATTACTATAGCTTTATATTAAGCTTTGAAATCAGGTAGTATGGGTCCTCTAAAATTGTTTTGGCTAATTTGACTTGCTTTGCATTTCTACATAAACATCACAATCAGCTCATCAATTTCTATGAAAAAAATCCTACTAGAATTTTGGTTTAGGTTGTATTGACTCTATAGGTCAATTTAGGGAGAACTGACATCTTAATAATAATGACACCTCCAATACTATAACTAATTTTCTTATTTTTAGAGAGATTTTTGCTATAGGTATGTGGGTTCACCAGAGACAGAGAGATAGAAAGGGAGAAATCACCCCCCAGAGGTATGACCACACCCCAATACCTTCCCTTCCATTCTGTTCTCGGGATTTTGGGCATGCACACACATGTGCCTGGTGTGAGTGCCAAGCCACTGGGTCCAGGACTTGAACTGCAGTTGACCATGTGGGAGTTCAGAAATGTAACCATTATTCCATCTGCTGGTCCCCCTATAATTCATTTTTTAAAAATAATTATTTTATTTAACGTTATTTATTTATTTATTTATTTATTTATTTATTTATTTTAATTTGACCAGAGAGGGACAGAGTGAGAGAGAGGGAAAGTGAGAAAGCAAGCCGCCAGGTCTGGGACTCAAACTGTGGTCCACCATGTGGGAGTTCAGCGCCCTTAACCACCACACCACCTGCTGGCCCCCCATAACTAATTTTTAAAGTATTGTTTAAAATAGCAATGAAAAATTGAAACAATTAGATCAAATCTATCAAAGTATATATGAGTTGTGTGAATATAGACTACAAAACAGTGAAGCAAGATATCAAAAAAGATCTAATTGATAGAGATCTATGCCAGTTATTTTAGCAGAGATAATAACAAAAGAATTACTAATAAGGTATACATTTGTTTACCAGTTTTCTGAAAGCAAACCAAATAGGAATTTCCAATGTTAGAAAGGTAGCAAGTGAAGATACCATCTCTAAAGCTGGGGAAGCAAAAATAAGAGGTTAGAATTATTAAAACTTTGCAAGCTCTGAGGAGGGGCTGCTTGAAACTAAAATTTAGAGCTTTATTGTGGGGGCGAGGTATTGCTCATCTGATGCTGGTGTCTCTGAGCCCAGAGGAAGAACCTTGTGGATTTGTTATCCTGATCTCCGAGGAGGGGACCCTGCTAGCTGGTGCCAATATCTCTGAGAGTACACAGTGAGGCTTGTTCTGCTATAGCTAAAAACTTGTAAATGAAATTCAGCTGCTGTCATGGAAAAGAACTGATGCTGCCTGGGTGAAGAAGTATTGCTGAGGATGTTCATAGGAACATGAAGTTCAGAGAGCTGAAAGGACAAAGTCTTTTCTTGCTTCATTCTTAAATTCTGCTTCTAGTTCTTCCTATTGTTAGAGACCAACAAGGAGACAGCTATTAAGTCAGAAATGTGGTTTACATAGTCTCAGCCGTAGCATCAAAAAGCAAAGTACAGAGGACTTTACCTAATTACTGAAATAATCAAAGAGCAAAGGAAGTCAGGTATTTTAACAGAAATAATTTAACATGAAGAATTTTTTTTTTTTTTTTTGAGCGGCTTCTTTTTTTGCTATAGGGCGCATGTGCTTGCCAGAAAGACAGACAGACAGAGACAGAAAGCAAGAAATCACCCCTCAGGAGGGATGGCCATGCAACAATCCCTTCTCCTCCATTCTCCTCTCAGAATCTTGGGCATGCACGCACATGTCCCCTGTGTGAGTTTAAGCTACCAGATCTGGGACTCGAACGGCAGTTGACTACATGGAAATCCAGCAACATAGCCATTAAGCCAACTGCTGGTCCTGACATGAAGAATTGTTAATAAAGTACAAATATGATAAAGCATACTATGGTATTTATAACTTGAAAAGAAATGATATTATAGCATTTTTAAATACTGACATCAATATAAAATAAAAGAAAGTTTTACATAACAAACAAAAATAGAAATGACTTAAGGAAGAAATCTTGTGTTAGAAAATTAAGGTGGCAATTTAGTGAATTTACAACTATGTACAAATCACAAAAATGAAGACATGGCACAAATGCAAGTCTTCCAGTGGGTTAATAGTAGTTGTAAATAGTAAAATCAGATTTTGCAAACATTTTTTAGACAAGTTCTTGCTACAAGTATCCATTCTTTTTTAAGATGCCATTGATTGGTGTGTGGAAGGATATGAAATTCTTTGTTTATGCTCAAAATTATTTTTTATACTCTGCAGTAAATTCTCAAACTTCTTATAAAATTTGATCTCAAATATTTGGCTCATTTAAAAATATTTGTATTCTTAAAAAGACATGTTTGATTTCAATTGCTGAACTCCAATCCTTTTCCTCTAGATGGGCAGACACACTGCCCCTGAAGGATAACCATTGTGTGAAATAATGGTTCAAATAGTTTTCACTACAGTATTGTGATGAGAATGGAAACTTATCCATGGAAAACATTTTTTTTAATGGGATTCCTTTCTTTCCTGAAATAGCATCTTCTCTGTTCATGAGGTTGATTCTGTCATCTGAATTTTTTGTGGATATTGTCACAAAACCAAATGGGGTATCTTTTGCTGTATTTTTCTCTTCTGGGTGAAGCTGCTATGAGTGATGCCTGGTATATTTAAAGTCTTCTGCTGTTGAATTGTAAGTTTCCTTTTACTTTTTCAGTCACAATAGAGCTTCTCCCTGGCAGTTGTAACTGTCTTGAGCACAGTGAAAGCTGTGGGAGAGCCAGAGCAGGCATGGAGTGGTGGCAGCTGACTTCCTTTTGTCTGGATACTCTCTAGGGCACTTGCATGGATTTTGATTGATAAGAGACATTGTGATTGGAAAACTGTGGAGATGATTTAAGGCTCTGGATGATATCTTCCTCTAAAGATGATTTACTCTTGCTTTAGTCAAGTGGTTATGCTAGGTGAAGATTTAATTCATTTTGTAATACAGTTGATTGATACTGGCTTTGGTCTTTGGGAGCTTTTATTTTTTTTAAAAGGTTATGTATTTTGGGACCAGCAGTTAGTGTAATGGCTATGTCACTGGACTGCCATGTAGTTGACTGCAGTTCGAGTCCCGGACCCAGTGGCTTAAACTCACGCTGGGCGCGTGTGCGTGCATGCCCAAGATCCCAAGAGGAGAATGGAGGAGAAGGGATCGCGGCATTGCCATCCCCCCTGGGGGGTGATTTCTCACTTTCTGTCTCTCTCTGTCTTTCTGGCGAGCACACGCACTCTATAGCAAAAACCTCTCAAAAAAAAAAGTTTAGTATTTTATTCATAATAGACATCATGTGCATATGCATGAGAGAGAGAGAGAAAAAGAGAGAAAGAGAGAAGCACCCTCAGAAGGGTGTCGTTGTACCACAAGATACTTTCCCTAGCCCTTCAGCTTTTCAGGCTCTTGGGTACATGTGCATTCATTCACCCATTGTGTTTTGGGGCATAGTCAGGTACCCAAACCTGTGGTTAGCTATGTAGCTTCCAGTATTGCAATTCAGATTGCTACAAACTGTGCCAACAGATTGGGCCAGGGGCTATAATTCTCACTCCTTGGAGATAGCCCTTATTAAGCTCCTATCTGAAAGCCTAGGGATTCTTTACAAGGTCATGAAGTCCAATTTTTATCTCCCCATCTCTCAAGACTACAAAAAGCTTTGTTTAGCTTCTCAGTGTGTTTGTTGCCATTTTCTAAATCTTTTTAAAAGAATTATTTTATTTAACTTATTTACTTATTTTAATTTGACCAGAGAGGGACACAGTGAGAGAGAGAAAGAGAGAAAGTGAGAAAGCAAGTCACCAGGTCTGGGATTCAAACCATGGTCATCCTTATAGGAGTCCAGCACCCTTAACCACCATGCCACCTGTCAGCTGCATTTTCTTTCTAGCTCTTAGCTAGCCATTTTCAGTAAATAGTTTAAGAAAAAGTGTAGCTGAGTATCTGACTCAGATCTCTATATTACCCTTCTCTTTCAGGTCTGGGTTCAAGTTCTCACTGTCTTGAAAGCTCTCCTATGTTCAAAAGATCTTTTAAAATAACAAATATACTCCCCTGCTTTTTTGGTTATTCTTGATCAAAAATTGGTCTTATATAAGCGATAACTTGAAGCAGAATCTTTTCAGGTTTTGATATGTCTTATAGATTGGAACGTAATTTTTATTCTTTCATTAAATGTATATATGTATTTTATCAAGATAAAATATTATACAACAAAATCTCTTTCTTTATGATACAGTTTGATGATTTTTGACATATGTATATGCCTATAAAACCAGTCAATAAATAGAATATTGTTGGGGCCAGCAGGTGGCATGGTGATTAAGGGCACTGGACTCCCACATGGTCAACTGCAGTTCGAGTCCTTGGCCTGGTGGCTTGTTTTCTCACTTTCTCTCTCTCATAAAATAAAAATAAATAAATAAAGTTAAATAAAACAATTCTTTAAAAATATTGTTATAATTTCAGAAAGTTCCCTTATGTGTTTTTTAGATGTTTTCACTTTTATTAGCCATAAAGTACATTTGTCTGTTTTTTAACATTATATAAGTAGAATTGTACAGTATGCTGTGGCTTTTATATCTGCTTCTTATGTTCAACATAGTGTTTTTTAGATTCATCCATGTTGTAATTAATTTCTTTATTTTTATTGCTGAATAGTATTTCACCACAATTCATTTATCCTGTATCCTATGGATAAACATCTGAGCTGTTTCCAGGTTTGAGCTATTATATATAAATAGCTATCTTGAACATACTTTGACAGATCTTCTTGTGGATCTATGTCCTTTACTAGTGATATTTTTATTTGTTTCATATTATCTGTCAGATAATTTTGATATCTGAGTCAGGACTTAAATATTTGCTTTTTTATTCATCTTTTTTTGATGGTTTGTTATTGTCTGTTCTTGGTAGTTTTTGATTTGAGCATACTTCATTAACTGTGGGAATATTGAGAGATCTAAGTGATTTCACATTTGTGTCTAGCAGGTACCCAGGGTGATTTTGATTGAGAAGCACTAAAAGTTGATTTTCCCTTAGGAGCTCCCCTCGTGGTATATTTTTAAATCCTCCTGTGGGAGTGAAGGTTTATACTTATAAATTTCTAGGGAGCTTTTTCCCCCCCCCTTTAAGATTCTTTTATCCAAGGGAGGTAGTATCCTCGTTAGGGTCTAATCAGGCTGCAATCTCCTCTCTGGCCCCAGCCTCTCAGTCAGCCAGGATTATGGACATGCCTAATGTGCTTAGATCAACCTGGGATCCAAGCCCAGGGCCTTCCCTGATGGTTCCAGTATCTGGCAGCTGTATCCTACCACCCTTACTATTGTGGGTGGACTTGAAATTTTTTTAAACCCCAAGGTGAGTTTGAGACAGAGCTCTTTATCAGCTTCTACATTGAAATTCCCCCCCAAGCTATCTCTCTCCAAAGGTGCAGCTTTTCAGAGGTCCCAGAATTGTGCAGAGGTTTCACTTCTGTCCTCTATCCTGGACAGCCCAAGGTTTCCATTAATCTCCTTTCAGTTCCCTCTTCATTTTTAGAACTTGTATATTTTCCTTACTTTATTATGAGTTCAGCTATGCATTTAAAAAGATGTTTATTATATCTAGTACTTCTAGATATTTATAGCATGAGTTCCTCTTCCCATCCACTCTGGCAATATCTGGTTGCCTTTTTGCCAGAAGTGCAAGTCCTCAAAATAGTGCTTTACAAGCTCTGCTCTGACTTCTGCAGAGAATATGTCTCTGCCTCACATTTTCCACTTTCTGAATTCTTATTTTTGGAGTGAACAGCAAGTATGCTTACTCAGCACAAAATCCTATCTTGTCACAGGTTTTTTTTTTTTTTTGGGGGGGGGTGTCATTTTCTACCATTTATTTATATTCTTCTATATTCAATCAGAAGTGGCAGAGCTTTTTATTACCTAGCATCACTAATGTCTAGATTTCATGTCAAATTCTCATTCAGCCTGCTTCCCATTTCCCATGCCTTTTAGTGGTGTTGAGCAAGCTCTAAGATACTCCTCCTTCATGGCATGGCCGAGTCAATGTTGAAACGTGAAGTTTATGCACCAACCCCTGTAGAACTTTCACTGCCCCAGGCTGCCTAAGGCTGGAAAGAGGTGCTTAACTACTCCCAGCAGTTATTCCCCATTATTCGTTATCCCCCATTCCATTATTCATTCATTTTGGATGGATAGTTGTGCAGAAATATTTTCACACTGCTGTCTCGTCTGAGGTGGCCAAGTGAAAGGCAAGAGCACTCACTAAGCCATGCATGGCTGGGACTCGTGCCAAGTGTGGAGCAGATATGGTCCCTTCAGTTCTGATCCTTCTCAGGAGAGTTGTGCTCCTGCTACACTCTGGCCTGTTTGCCACAGCCAACCCTATCACATCTGCCTGCCTCCATGACAGATGAAAAACTTCCTAAGGGTAGGGCTCATCCTTTGTTTTTGTACATATAGCACCTGGCATGTAGAGAGCTCAGGAAATATTTGTTCACTGAATGGCTTTGGCAGTCTTGGTGGCTGAAGATCAAGTGAGGTAATAAATGCAAAATATCTCACTCATCAGGTAAAAGGTGCTCATACAATATTATTTTAATTTTCACCTAACCAATGCATGACCAATGTAGAATGCTTTAGAGATGGATTGTACGTGGTAGGGAGGGGAGCCTTAGGGAAGATCCAGGGAGCAGTGAATGAGTAGAAGGGGCCTCAGTAAGATGATACCCAGTTTTCTGGCTTTGATATCAGGGGGAATTGGAGGTGTAGTATGTGAGAAGCCTGGAGAAAAGATGAGGTTATTTTTGCATATGACAACAGTAGTAGGCCAAGTGAAAGTAATCAGATGAAAAAGGCTACATACTATGAGATTCCAATACTGTATGCCAAGACTATGAAGGTCTCATCATTGTAAAGAAGAGCTGTTATTATTTCACAGGATTGCTAATTCACTCATGGTCATCTAACTCTACTCCTCAGACTGGCTTGTCCTCCTGATTTGGGGAGCCCAAGGACAGCCCTGACTAGATGATACCAGAGACTCACTCGCCTTATGTCCTGAACTAGAGGGGTTATTGAGAGCCTGAAATGATTTGTGTGACCACTGGGTGTCACCCTTGGCTTAAAAATAATACATTTTTTCTCACCTTGTTTCTTCACGTCAGCCTTGATTCTTAGTTGTCAGTATGGCCAGTGTGAATTTCTAGTATATGTCTCCTATATTTTAAAAATTTCTGGCAGTACTACCTAGAATCATCAACCAGGGTGCATCTACATTTCAGATAGAGAGTGCTTGTGCAATTTTAATTTTCACCATACCAATACACAACCAAAACGGTATATTCATGGCCAAAATGTTCATCCATTGCATTGAAGGACCAAAAGTCAGTACATTTTTGGGAGTCAGCACACTTGGAATTGGTCATGGTAAGTCTCCTACAATCCTGCTCCCTAATTTTTTGCCACTAAGAAAAAGAAAAAAAAAAAGTCTTAAAACCATTGCCATAGGGTGACCTAGTTATTCTAGCAGCAGAACAAGGGATGCTCCACTTTAGCACTTATCTTTCTGGAGTTCTCTGTTACTCTGTTGATTACTGTCCTCTGTTAAAATCCATTCCTCAACTTTTGTTTGCTATTTTCTTCTAGTGTACTTACTAGTTCTCTGGCTCTCACATGCTCTTTCTCCTTAAATGTCACCATTTCTTGGGTTGCTGTCCCTGTCTTTTCTTGTACATACACAGTTTACTCACCCATTGGTTTCAACTCCATATCTAAGATCCTTTTTCTTTTAGAGGTTTTTGCCATAGGGCGTGTGTGTTTGCCAGAGAGAGAGAGAGAGAGAGAGAGAGAGAGAGAGAGACAGAGGCAGAAGGAAAGTGAGAAATCCCTGGGGGGATGGTCACACTGCAATCTCTTCTCCTCCTGAGATCTTGGGCACACTTGCACACATGCATAGTGTGAGTTTTTTTTTTTGTTTGTTTGTTTGTTTTTTTTCTTTTTTAAGAAAGATTTTTGCTATAGGGTGTCTGTGCTTGCTGGAGACACAAAGAGAGACAGAAAGCAAGAAATCGCCCCAGGGGGATGGCCACACCACAATTCCTTCTCCTCCATCTTCCTCTCAGAATTTTGGGTATGCACACATACTCATCCAGGTGAGTTTTAAGCCACTGGGTCCGGAACTTTAACCACAGTCTGCTGTGTGGGAGTACAACAACGTAACCACTTACACTATCTACTGGCCCCCATATCTTAGATCCTGACCTCTGCATACACAATTTCTTGGATGTCCTGAAGGAAACCGCTTTTAAAAATAGTTTTACTGGGACAAGTAGTTAGCGTAATGGCTAGGTCACTGGACTCCCATGTGGTCCACCATGGTTCGAATCCCAGACCCGGTGGCTTAAAACTCACGATGGGTGTGTGTGCGTGTGTGCGTGTGTGCCCAAGATCCCGAGAAGAGAATGGAGGAGAAGGGGTTGTGGCATGGCCATCCCCCCTGGGGGGGGGTGATTTTTTGATTTCTGTCTCTCTCTCTCTGTCTCTCTGTCTTTCTGGCGAGCACACGTGCCCTATAGCAAAAACCTCTCCCCCTCCGCCCCCAAAAAGTTTTACTGAGGTATTTACATACAACAAAATTCATTCATTTTAGTGTATGGTTTTACACATTTTGGTGATTGTATACAGTAGGGTAACTGCCAACTCAGTCAAGACATGGCCGTAGAAAAGTGCACCCTCTCTTGGGGGCCTGCTGGTGGCATGGTGGTTAAGGTATTGGACTCCCATATGGTTGAGTGAAATCAGTTTGAGTTCCAGACCTGGCAGCTTGCTTTCTCACTTTCTATCCCTCTCCCTCTCTCTGGTGAGCACACATGCCCTATAACAAATTATAATAATTAATTAAATAAAAATAATTCCTAAAAAAAGAAACATGCACTCTCTATAAAATTTCTTTTTCACTTGGCTCTTTCTTTTTCTTTTTCTTTTTTTTTTTTCTTTAAGAGAAAGATTTGCAATAGGGTACATGCACTGGCCAGGGAGAAAGTGAGAGATCACCTCTTGGGAGGATGGCCACACCACAATCCCTTCTCCCCCATTCTTCTCTCAGGATTTTGACACACATGCACATGTACCGGCATGGGTTTCAAACCTCCAGGTCTGGGACTTGAACTGTGGTAGGCCGTGTGAGAGTCCAGTGCCTCAACCACTATGCCACCTTCTGACCCTTCACTTGGTTCTTAATATTTCCTCATTTTGAAAAATTTCCCCATATCCCCTTGACCTTGGCTCCCTATCTGACCTTTAGCTTCTGACATCCATGATTTGCTTCTGTCACTATGCCTTTTCCAGATTTTCACAGAAGAGTATAGTATATAGTCTCTTGCTTGACTTCTTTCATTTGACCTATTCACCACTTTTGACAAGTGCAAAAAACCTCTTTTTTTGCTCCAGGCTTCTCACATAAAGTATCTCCATTCATCTGCTAACAAAGCCAGAAAGCCGAGTGTCATTCTACCAAGATCCTTTCCTCTCATTCACAGTTCCTATCCCCTTGCCATATACAATTAATCAGGAAGTTCTTGAGCTTCTTTCTCTCCTGTATTTCGGAGTCCACAAGCCTCTTCATTCTCAAGCTCACTGACTTAATTATAGTTCCTTTCAGTTCTTACCTCTCTCTTTTTTTTTTTAAGAATTATTTATTTAATTTTATTTATTCATTCCTTTATTTTAATTTGACCAGAGAGAGACAGAAAGAGAGAGTGAGAAAGCAAGCCACCAGGTCCAGGACTCGAATCGTGGTTGGCCATGTGTGAGTGTCTAGCGCCTTAACCACCATACCACCTGCTGGTCCCCAAGTTTTTACCTCTCTTGACTGGTCTTCATGCCTTAAGTTAAGACTTTGGTCTGTCCTTTTCACAACCATCAGTGTGACCCTTCTAAATCACCTTCTGATCCTACTACTTCCTACTTCAGTGGTATCCCATGGCCTCTTAGCATAGCAAATACAATTTCCATAATTTGATTTATTATAGCCAAAATCTCTATGTCTCATTTTTCACAACTTCCTCAGATGCAGCCTTCACTTAATCATTATGTATAATTATTTTTTCCAAAGCCCATGCTTATTCATGCCTCTATATTTTTGCATGTGCTATTCCCTGACCAGGGGCACCCTTTTTCTCTTTCATATAGATAATTTCTGTTCTCTTTTTAACTGTCAACGCATATGACTCCTCTGCAGTGCCTTTTCTAGCCCCAGTCCCAAACTGGGTCAGGTATTCCTCCAAAGTGGAATTTATCTAGCATTTATCATTGGTCATATTGATTTTTATAAATCTGTCTGTTGAGTTAGTAATCTGTCCCTCCCACTAGACCCTAGGTTCCTTGAGGATATTGTGTTTTGTTTTATTTTGTGTTTGTGGCCTAGAGCAGGGCACGTAGGAAGCATCTGATTAATGTCTTCTAAATGACTAAGGGTAAACGAAGGGAGAGATTTGAAACTCCATGGGGAGGTAGGGATGAGGGTAAGAAAGACCTGCTGTAGAAAAGAAAGGTCTCATTTGACCTGGCCTCAATAATAGATAAATCTACCTATGTGAAGGAGAATTCATGAAGAAGAATGAAGTACTAGAAGGCAAATTCAAATGGGTGGTTTCTGACTCTACCAACCAAAGTGTCTGAATGAGGACAGCTTCTTTGTCTTTTGACCAAAAAGTTAGAAAGAATCTTACACGAGGGACATCTAAGAGAGAAAGAGATCTTGGATGATGGAAAATAAAACAAAAATGATATAAGTATATATATATATATATATATATATATATATATATATATATATATGTATATGTATATATATATATATGTGTATATATATGTGTGTATATATATATATATATATATATATATATATATTTTTTTAAAGGTTTTTGCATGTGCATACCAGAGAGTGTGAGAGAGAGACAGTGAGAGGGAAAGTGAGAAATTCACCCACCATCACCACCCCTGCCCAGGGGGATGGCCATATCGCAATCCCTTCTCTTCTCTTCTCCTCCTAGGACTTTGGGCATGTATGTGAGTGCCTCTGGTGTGATCTTCAAGACACCAGGTCTGGGCCTTGAACTATAACTGGTCATGTGGAAGTCCAGTGCCTCAACCACTATGCCACCTGCTGGCCTTAAGTATACATTCTTAGATCTCTGCATGAGAGAAAGAGACAAAGAGTCCCAGACAGTGCTATTTCCACAACATCACATAACTAGAAGGATCACAATGGTTATTTCTTACTGTGACAGTGACAGGCTGTCTTCACAGTCCTTTCCCAAGCATTGTCTCATTGTATTTGTATACCCACTCAGCGAAGTAGGTAGAGTTAATATGATGAATCACGATTAACCAATGAGGAATCTGAGGCAGAGAGCCCCAGTGACTGACTCATGCCACCAGGCTGGAACTCTTCCTGGTGCAGCTTCTTTCCCTAGAGGGGGACCTTGGAGTGAGTTGCTGACATCAGATATATCTCGAGATGGTATGACTGAGAAGACCTGTGGCTATTTGCAGACTCTACAATGAGACAAGAGAGACCTGACAAAGAACATCCAGAGGTGGAAGCTAATGTAGGTTGGAGAGCAATCTTTGAATCAATGAAATGTTAGAAGAATTTAATATTAGATTAACAGGAGAACTGTGAGTTCCCTAAAGTCTTAATGTCTTCCACTTGCACTGCTGGGGCAGTTGGCCAAGGAAACTTTTGATTAGCTGGAGCTTTATGGGATGAGACATTTCCTGTGACAGTGCTTTTTTTTTTTTTTTTTTTTTTTAATGAAAGAGAAAAGAAATGATTCTCAAAAGAGGTAGTCATAAAAGGAAACATTTTTCTTTTTTCTCTTTTATAGATGTGTTAAATGATTTTGGATCTTAACACCATACTATCAATTTTATAACAACATGAAATCTGAAAGTTTTTTATTTGAGTGGAAGACAAGCATTTTTCTCAGTGTATGTAAACTAGATGGTAAGAGCACAGGCTGTCTGAATTCAAATCCTGACTGCACCATTTAACAAAGTGTAGAATTTTGGGTAATTTGCTTCATCATTCTGTACCTTAGGTCTGTTCCTACCTCATAGGCTTATTTAAGTAATAACTGATAATAGAAAATTAAGTAATAACTGTAATATTAGAAAATAACGTAGTGTTGATAATAATGTGGTAATAATGCCTTATATGTACATGTAGCTAGTTTTAACTTTTTTAAAGAATTATTTTAGTTAACTTAATTTATTTTAATTTGACCAGAGAGGGTCTGAGTAAGAGAGAGAGAGGGAAAGTGAGAAAGCAAGCTGCCAGGTCTAGGACTCGAGCCACAGTTGGCCATGTGGGAGTCCAATGCCTTTAACCACCATGCCACCCACCAGCCCCTGCTAGTTTTAACTTTTTAAAAGCCCTTTAATTTCATTCTTTTTTTAAAAAAAATCACTTATTTAATTTTATTTGTCATTATTATTATTTTTTTAATTTGCTACAGGCACTCACAAGAGAGAGACAAAGTGGGAAAGTAAGCCACCAGGTCTGGGACTCGAACTGCTATTAGCTTTGTGGGAGTCGTGCACCCTAAACACTATGCCACCTGCTGGCCCCTCCATTTCATTCTTATAACAACTCTATAAAATAGGCAAGGTAGGGATCATTGGTTTTTGTTTTTTTGTGGTTTCTTTTTCTTTTCTTTTTTCTTTCTTTTCTTTTTTCTTTCTTTTCTTTTTTTTTTTTTTTTTTTTTTTTGACAGATTGAAGTGATTTATGCAAGGTCTCAGAGCTAATAAAGGAGTCTCTGGATTTCCGGCTCACTTTTACTCAGGAAGTAGAATTAGAAATTATCTCTGGGGAATGAAAGAATAGGTATGATTGGAAATTTTAGTGCCTCTCTTCTGTTCTTAGTATGGAATTTACCTTACCTTACTTATGATCTGAACATCAACTGGGGCTCCATGAACGAGATTGTTGTGAGTGAAATTCTACTTACTGATTTTAGAAATGTAGTCTTTGTTACTTTTGTGCTTTATTTTGGGGATTATTCTGTGTACATCTTATTCTGAAGTTTTAATTAATTAGATATTGAATCCATTCTAATATTTTAATAAATATTTGTTGAGTACCATCTATGTATCAGGAAATGTGCTCAGTGATTTCATATCTATTTTCTCATTTAATTCTTTGTAAATTATGGTAAATTTTCTTTATTTTATAAAGGAAATGGAAACTCTAAGATGTTGAGTAATATGCCTACACCTATTAAAGACCCTTGCAAGAAAGAAAAAATTCCAGGAAAATCTTTCTCTTGAATAATGATATAAATTTCTTTCTTTTAGAGAGATCTTTGCTATAGGACATGTGGGAAATGGCCACACCACAATCCCTTCTCCTCCATCCTCCTCTTGGGATTTTGGGCATGCATGCACATGTGCCCAGCACGAGTTTCCAGCTGCTGGATCTGGGACTCAAATGCATCCAGCCATGTGGAAGTCAAGCAATGTAACCATTATGCCATCTGCTGGTCCGCAAATTCTAACAATAGTCTAGCAAACTGATCCAGCAATGTGTAGAATAGATAACATATCTACCTACCAGATTGGATTTATGTAGGAAATTAAGGTGTGTTTAATACAAAAATACTGGCCAATGCAACTTACTAAATTAACACAATAATAGACAAAAATCATATACTCTGCTCAATTAAATAGCTTAAGTAAGATATAAGATAAAGCTTAACATTTATTTATGATTTTAAAAATCTTTTAGCTGGGTTAACATGTGGTGTGGTGGTTAAGGCCCTAGAGTCCCACAGGGCCAGCTGCAGTTAGAGTCCTGCACCTGTAACTTGAAAATCACCCTAGGGACCAGCAGGTGGCATGGTGGTTAAGGCACAGGACATTCCCACATAGTCAACCACAGTTCGAATCCTGAACCTGGTGGCTTGCTTTCTCACTTTTCCTCTCTCTCTCTCTGGTCAAATTAAAATAAATGAATGAATAAATAAAATTAAATAATTTTTAAAGTATTAAAAAATAAAAAGAAAATCACCCGAGGCACATGTAGGTGTGTGCCTGAAATCCCAGTAGGAGAAGGGATTGTAGTGTGACTGTCCCCTCCCCCCGCCACCGCCCGGGAGAGGGATTTCTCATTTTCCTCTCACTATCTCTCTTTCTCCAATTATCTCTGGCAAGAGCATATGCCCTATGGCAAAAAAAAAAAAAAAAAAAAAAAAAAAAAGACATTCAAAAGCTTTATTGTAGAGTCTCTCTACAATACATAGAATTTCACTTAATACTATTTTCATGGAGGTACCTCACCTCTGTTTTCTGGTAAGTCTGGTGTGGTCAAAAGAGATCTTCTCTGGTTCTGTTTACCAAGCAAAATCTTTTTTCAAGGTAAAGAAGTGTAGTCACTTAGTTACTTGAGGGTGGGCCTCTTGACTGCTTTCATTCTTCCCATTTTCAGCCTCAACTCCACCTCAGCCATTGGAGTTATTTGATTCTGCCAAACTCGGAGCTTTTCTAAACCTCAGAAGTGTAAACTTGTTTTCTTCTTGGTGACTTTTGCCTTTTCATGCCTAGTTTTCAGCTTTCCTGTACTATCAAGTCATTTTTCACACTCATGTATTCATCTTACATCCTTTGCTACCATTTTCTCTGTACTCTTTGTCCTTAAGAATTCACGGGTAAGCAAATTCCCCTACTGTCATTTTACTAAGGAGAAGGAAGTAGTGACAAATGCATGGGTTTAATCTGCCATATTTTACCAGAAGTTCCATACAAAACTATAAGAGCAAAGAAACTAGGCAGTATTTGTTATGTTTGAGTTTCATAGAAGCTGCTCAACATTTGCCTTACTACTGCTTGCTTTGCACAGCTCTGTTAAGTGCTCCCTCACTGGCATTTGAGTTTGCTGCTGGACCAAGTGCTCTCCGGGGCTCAATCCAGCCTTGAAAGCCCTTGAACACCCAGAAGGTCTTCCATGTGTTGAGAATCCAAGGTTGACTGACAGGAAGGGGCTGGAATTCCCAAGCCCCCAGTCGTCCACTTCATTTATGAAGTTGTCTTCCCAAGCTTGAATGAACATGGACCAGTCATTAATTAAAGCATGTTCTGACTGATTTGATAATCCCCAGGTAGCTTAAGTTTAGGGAGGGAAGGAGTAAAAAAAAAAAAAATAAAATGAGGATATATGAAGAAATCTACATAGAAAAACTCTTCTTTCTTTCCTCTGGCTCGTTCCATTTGTTTGTTTGTTTGTTTGTTTTGGAGAGGTTTTTGCTATAGGGTGCATGCGCTCACCAGAAAGACAGAGAGAGACAGAGAGATAGAAAGTGAGAAATCAGCCCCCCGGGGGGATGGCCATGCCACAATTCCTTCTCCTCCATTCTCCTGTCGGGATTTTGGGCATGCATGCACATGTGCCTGGCATGAGTTTAAGCCACCGGGTCTGGGACTTGAATCGAGGTCGACTACTTGGGAGTCCAGCGACATAGCCATTATGCTAACTGCTGGTCCCAGGCTCATTCCATTTGTAAGGTACCTAAAATAAAAGGTCTCTTTATTCTATTATTTCCCAAGTGAATGGTACACTTCTCCATGCACTTCCTTGCCTTTTTATTCATGTCCAAACACCTACAGTCTCTCCTAACTGTGAGGCTGTGGAATACAGTGACCAAGAGTGGATGTTTGCCCTCACATCAGGCTCCGTCCCTTACCAGCACTTGTGACCCTGGGCAAGTTATTTTTCTGTGCTTAGTTTTCTTGTCTTTAAACTGAGTTGATATTAATGGACACCTCTCATGATTTTTTATGAGAACAAAATGTGTTAACATGTGAAAGTGCTTAGAACTGTGTCAATCATATGTTAAACACTCAAGGTATCTCAGCTGTTTTTATTAGTGCTTCTTTGCAAATAAAATTGAAAGATATAGTCATTACCCTAATGAGCTCAGTTTACATGAATGTTCAAGATATACTAGTATATGAGTGCACAGGGCACTCTAAGGACAAAGAGGGACCTACACTAGTTCAGTAGGGATTGGTGGTGATTGGCTGTAGAGAAGAATGAGAAGGGGACCTTTGGGGAATGATCTTAGAGCAGGTAATGCTCTTGGGTTGAGCCTTACCAGGAGAGTATGAGTTAGTTGTCACCAGAATGTTAGCACCATGAGGATGGGAACTTATTCCTAGAATCTGGCATGCTAGTTGGCGCATAATTGGTCCTCAATAAATACCTGTTGCATGAATGAATGAGTTATAAGCTAGAGGGGTAAGCCGGGAGAGTAAAGACAGAAGATACAATACATACGAAGGCACAGGGCTCAGAGGATACCCAACTCTCATCCAAAGAAGTACAAGAGCACAGTGTGACATAAGCCTGGATTCTCTGTTAGAATAGAGGCTGGAGAGGAGGCAGTTCCAGAAATAGCCAGGATGTGGGAGATGTGCTCCATGGGACACAGAACTGATAAACTGTTATCAGTGGAATATGGGCCCCAGGCCCTCAATTTGTTAGACTCAATGTCTTAGATGTAATAGCAGTCCCAAATCATAGTTTACATTCTTATAATATTTTCCCACTCTGTGAAGAAAGGAAGTACTTTCATTATATATAATCTCATTTCAGGATCACAATACCTCATGAAGTTCTTGATATCCCCATTTTGCAGGTAGGAAAACAGGCTCAGAGAGGTTATGTGATTTATTAAGGTTACTCAGCTAGTAAGTTACAAATCTAGGATTCAAGCCATGAATTTGGACTTCAGACCAGTACTTTCTCTTGCATAACAGTGGTCACATTGATTTACATAGTGTTTCACTGATTTTGTTGTTGCTGCCTAAACATAAAATAAAGAGTCTTCAAAATTTCATGAAAAATGTAAATTATGAGAAAATCATGCATGGATTTCAGTCCTTTTTTGGTATTAAAATAAACTTGTACTTTAATTCTATTTTTTTATGAATTTTTTTGAAATAGTACCTTAGTACACTGAATAGTTTGAAAATAAGCACTCATGTAACTATCACCCAGGCTAGACAATAGAATATCACCATTGATCCCAGAAGGCTCCATGTCCCCTCTTCTGGTCTCAACTCCCTTCTTTCCCTCAGAAGTTGTCACTCTCCTGGCTTTTATGATAACCAGTTCCTTTTTTTTTCTTTCTACTTGTAGCTCTGAATGCATAGACTTGTTTTATGATCAAATAGCCACTTATAATCTGGTATTTTTATATTAGCCTATAAACACAACAAGGAACCACCTCTATGGCTTAAAAAATAGTTTTTCTGGGACCAGCAGATGGCATAATGGTTACATTGCTAGACTCCCACATTAGTTACCCGTGGTTTGAGTCCTAGACCAGGCAATTTAAAACTCATGTTGGGCGCATGTGCATGTGTTCCCAAAATCCTGAGGAGACTGGAGGAGAAGGGATTGCTGTGTGACCACCCCCCCCCCCCCAGTGGGGTGATTTCTCACTTTCTTTGTCTCTGCCTCTCTGGCAAATGCACATACTCTATGGCAAAAATGTCTCTAAAAAAATAATAAGTTTTTTTTTTTTTGTTAAATGTCCAGGAGCTAGGTTTTGAATGGCAAGGAATACAAATGAACCCCATCTTTAAGTTGGAACCACCTCACTTTCACTGCTTTAATAATATGATTTTTAATTATTTTTAATTAAAAATAAGAGTAATGAACAGCAATGATCTATAACATCCCTGGAATGGAATACTTTATGTCACTTGAGTTTTCTTGGGCATGCTTTGATCTCATCTGTCCAGGGTGTCCTTCTCTATTTTGTGATGAGTAATAGGACAGCCAGAACACCAACTCCTTACTTGGACCACTGGCTGTTATTGTTAACTATTGGAATTTGTAGATATTGATCATCTTTAGAAATAGAGCTATTGTTCAGTGTTCCTCAAGTTTGAAAATTCATGAGAATACATTCTCAGATTTCCAGTTTCATTAAAAGTTAGCACTTATAATTCTGGGTAATCTCTTGGTGTCAATATGGTCAATACCCAATTAAAACACTAACACAAATCTCATGACAATATTTGGTTATCAATAGCCATACATGAAATACAGAATACACTTAGATTAAAATTTTAAAGGTTATAATACAAATTTGAATTAGAAAAAATTTGTTAAGTGTTTCAAATTCTCCAGGGTATCTCTACAGACTTGTTGCGTATACTTCTTAACTTTGTCAAAAGAGAGGCATGATCACTCATAGTGATTGAAATTATAGATAAACTCCTAACTAATCTGGTTTTGGATACATCTTGATATCTCTGATCTAAAGTAGGTGTACCTTCCTGTTATGTTTAAGTTAAGTTCTCGTAAAACCTGTTGACTCCAGGGGAAATTGCTGGGGGTAGAGAGTGAATGGCTCAGTGTTGCAGATTGTCCCTGGATAATCTATCTATAATCATCAGCATACAAATCAAGAGACCTGTCTTTGGATCCCCAGTGGAATTTTATTTTAAGTTCCATGGAAGAAATGGGAGATAATCTGTTTTTCCAGTCTGGTTGCCTGTTAAAATTAAAAGCTTTCATTTTTGCTCTGTTTGTTATTTTTCTAACCACTAGTTTCACTGTGCCAATTTGACCTGTGTTCATTCTAACATATGGAGGAGATATGAGCTCGTTGTTAACTACTCATAGCCTCCAACTCAGAGTTAGAGTTTCATAGTATAACATTCAAGAACCAACATTTTTTACCTGGGTGGGTAACTTATTTCTCTACCTTTGCTCTTTAACTGCTTCCATCTGTTTTCCATACAGTCTCCTAGTTGCCTTGTGTTAGGTTTTCTAGAAGCAGAGTCTGACCTAGACTTATTATGAGAGTGCTTTCCTGAGAAAGCTGAAGCAGGACTTGACAGGGGGGAAGAATGGAAGGACATGTCTCAGTTGGAGCCCAAGTTCAGCTTGATCCTATGGGATGCTTTAGAATAGAAATGGCACCACTCAGGTAATGCCACTTGAGGCAAGGGGCCAACCCTTTATACTCCATGTCAACCAGTCACTTGCTATGGGTTATCCAGGTTAATGGAGAGTAGGTTAACAGCAATTCTTCAAAGAATGGCACAGCTGTGAGTATTAGCAGCCAACACTCACCACATTGGGGGGTGGGTGCCTATCCTAGAAATGAGGACCTGGGCTTTGTACCAGCTGTGCACATCACAGTGGGCAAATCTGAAAGGCACACTTATCACTGACAGCTGGTAGACTGACCTGCTGAAGAATATGTAGCTAGTGCTATCCAGAGATGGCCTGCATTCCTATAGTTTAGTCTGGCTTATGTAGTGTTTGGTAATTTGCTGAAGGCCATATAGCTTTTAGTTCACATGCTTAATCTGAGATTTAGTGTGTCAGGATGGAGCAAATGAAAAACAAAACAGAGAGCAAAACCCAAACATTTAATTCAGGCAGGTGTGGTGGTGAGAGACTCTGGGACTAGACTGGCAAATGTGGAAGGGAAGAAGCCAGAACTGGCCCTACTGACAGACTAGCTAGAGAATAGACTCTTGAGGTTGGTCCCATCAACATCCAAATCAGAGATAATGGCATTCTTAGAGTTAGTTAGGTAATAGCATAGTTAGGTGGAATAAAACACCAAGGTCTCAGGCATTACCCCAAACTCTGGACCTGTGTCAACACAACTGATCTAGATTTTATCTACTGAGAGCAATGGGACTTTTGATGCCCTTTCTTACACAGGATTGGCTTGGGGGTTGTGTGGAGCTGGACCTTAAAGACTTGGTTGAGTAGGGCTAGATAAAGCAGTAGCTAACAGGAACTAAATTTTGATTCAGATCTTTAGTAAAAGATAGTATTTCCAATTTGGGAAGCTTGAATAAAGAGCTGAGTCCCAAAGGAACTCTTATTTTGTTACAAACTCGTTGTTGCTTCATTTTGGTGAGAATTAAGCTTTTCCCTAAAGTCTCTGGATGGTTTGATGATCTTGATAGCAATTATAGATTCAGTTTGAAAGCTGGTGCCAGATGAAAGGCACTGTCCCTGAGGTCTATATCCCTGTGTGCTCTATTGACTGGCAAATATGGCACAGAGAATTTCAAGCATAATGATTGCTCAGCCAACTAGATTAAGTCTTATTTCTAAAGCTGTTTTCTCTCAGAGTTAATGTGTTTGTTCCTGACTCATTCTGATCAGTGGGGCATTGAGTTGTAAGAAACAGATTGGAAATTATTTTATTGATTTTTAAATTTTTATTTACCATAGGTGAAAGAGAATTTCTCTTCCCTAAGTGTTGTTCAGCTACAAGTCAAGTTAAGGACATTAGGAAGTTTGGGTAGAGTCAATCTGGGACCATCACAACTTGACTTCACTGCCCTAGCATATAAACAGTAGGCAAGTTCTGCTATTGTGAAACAGTACAGTGACTGCCTCTACTGTCTCATGGGCAAAGTCAGTTTTTCTTTGTAGCCATAGCTGCAGTGATCATTGAGAGGCTAGTGACTGACTTAGAAGATCTCAACAGGCTGTGTACTGGGCACCAGATATCCTGGAGCTTCTCCAATGTCCTAAAAATAATGGTGTGGGACTACAAAGGCTAAAATCTTAGCTAAAATCTTTTGGGAGTTTCCTGATTGCAAATCTGCTTTCCCTCTCTGTCTTCTGATCTCTCATCAGGATGGAGAATGAGAAGAGTTGATTTTCGCTCAATTCGGGACAAACAGCTTTCCTCATTTCTCACAAGAGAGGTATTGAATGAGGAACAGAAAATAATGTTTCCCCCTCAATTATTTTCTTCTTTATGGACTCTCCCCATTCTGCTTCCAAATAAACAGTTTTATACTTCCAAATTAACAGTGAATATCATGATTAGAATTTCTTCATATAGTTACACTTGTTTTTTATTCCCTTAAATGATTTCTAAAGCTATGCAAAGTGAAACTTTTATATGAATTACTAGAAAACATGATTACTTACCATAGCACATGGTAAGTAGCTTTACATGCACTACTTCACTTAATCCTCAGAAGAACTCTGGGAATTAGGTTATGGAGACTACCTTGGATTCATACAACTTGGAACTATTAGAGTTGGAATTCAATAGAGGTGTATCACCTGGACTTCAGGGTCTATGCTCTTAGCCATGAAGCTGTGCCAGCTCACTAAGAGCAAAGATGTACCTAATGGATGAGCCTACTGTGGGGATCTGGACTCGTATGGAATCATGCCTTCCCTCTCCCACCCAGCCAAGGCCTTACTGTAGGGCTACTGTATTGATCAGAATGGGATGTCAGGGCTGGGAAAGCCCATAGAAGTGCAGAAAGTTCACTTCTGGTTATTCGTACCACACTAGAGGACACTCCTCATTCACTGAGAACAGGTGGTAGAGGACAACATAATAAATGTTAGAGAAAGATGCACACTGGCCAGCAAACAGCATTTTATCATCACAATGGAAGGAAGACAACTCATCACATTGTTGGACTTACAGATCGTTTCTTGCCTCATATTGACCAAAACCATGTGAATAGATTTTTAGTTGTAGCTGTTTAGCACTCAGCATTCTAGGAATGGTAAAAACCCTGAACCTAGTGTTGAAAGAAGTATCCAGCTTCTTATCCCCTTGACACTCAGACCATGAGCACCACAAGGGCAACTCTTCAGTGATATAAAAATGTTAAGATATCATGTATGTACTCCATTAAGTTGAATCAGTATCATATTAATTCGTATGTGTTTGATGTGGCCTTTTAAGTTGGTAAGTACCACCCATGTTTCATATACAGATAGGGACATAAAGGTAATGAAACTATAGTTATCACCCTTGGGTGCCCATTAGAATCACTTTTTAAGCATAGCAATGCTGGGGCCTAACCCTAGACTGATAAAACTAGCATCTCGGCATGAAGTGTAAACATCTGTGTTTTCAAAGTTCTCCAGGTGACTCTAAGTGCCACCTGTACAGAGAACCAGTGCGTGTTCTCAGTGGATGAAAGCTATGTCATTTGTGATGCTGTGCTAATAAAATGTGTCAAAGTTAAACTATGATGTATATGGAAGCTTGATTGTTAGTGTGCAATTCAGTTGACCAGCTAGGAGGAGGTCTTGGTGATAGCAGTGGAATTGCCCACAGTGATAGCTTTGTGAAAGCAAGGTAAAGGAAATGTAGGAAATGAGTGATGAAACATTCGTTGGGCAGGCAGTGCTGTAGCTGCTTTGAACTCTATTTAAATAACTGGCTAAGACTTTGCAAGAGATGGTATCAGGTGGCTACAGTCTCAACCACGTGGTGGCATTGGTGTTATTGTTTGAAGGTTTGGGAGTATAAGGGTACAAACTCATAAGAGTGTAGCAGCTGGTGGAATTATGGCAGCTTCAGTGAGCAAGACTGTGGGCCTTGGAGACATAAAGGGCTGTGGTAGCAGCCCCAGGTCAAGGAGACTGGACATGGACCTAGGAAGGAGCAGTAAGGATAGGCCTTGTGGGACTTCACTTCAGGGCAGGTCAGGCAGATATAAATATTTCTTTCCTACTGGAATCCCTAGTGTATATTGCCTTTTGATATTTGACATGAACTGTTTTAGAGAAACATCTTTTAGGAACATTTAAAACTGTGTGCAAATTTATACAAATGAAAACAAAGTGAGGATATTGCAGAAGCTGTGATAATCAAAATGTTTGTTTGCATGCTCATCATTATTTATTTATATGCAACCTCCTGTCCTATCCTCTGATCCCTCAAGAAGAATAACTGTATGCTTTAATTACTCCAAAATTTAAGCCTAGGAGGAAGCAGAATTTTGGAGGTTCCCAGGAGGAAAACGGGAGGGAAAAAAAGCCTCCATCCCTGAACCTAGACCTTGTGTTTTGCAGAAAACTGGCTTTCACAAAAGAGTTGGAATCTAATGCAGAGAAGTGATGCTAGGGATGGGGTGGGGAGAGCTGTTCTGCATATAAATGGTGAATGGCCCTAGAAACACTTATGCATGTGAACTTCCAGGCCTGAAAGGCTCACAGAGGGTAAAGCAGGCTCCATTGTCAGTTTTTTAAACAATTATTTTATTTAACTTTCTTCCTTCCTTCCTTTTTTCCTTCCTTCCTTCCTTCCTTCCTTCCTTCCTTCCTTCCTTCCTTCCTTCCTTCCTTCCTTCCCTTCCTTCCTTCCCCCCCCCCTCTCTTTCTCTCTTTCTCTCTTTCTCTCTTTCTCTCTCTCTCTCTCTCTCTCTCTCTCTCTCTCTCCCTTTCTTTCTTCCTTCCTTTCTTTCTTTCTTTCTTTCTTTCTTTCTTTCTTTCTTTCTTTCTTTCTTTCTTTCTTTCTTTCTTTCTAATTTGACCAGTGAGGGACAGAGAAAGAGAGAAAGTAAGAAAGCAAGCTGCCAGGTCTGGGACTCGAAACATGGTCGACCATGTGGGAGTCCAGCACCCCCTAACCACCATGCCACCTATCTGTCCCCTCCATTGTCATTTTATGACATGACCTCATCTCATCACCATAACTAAATGAATGTCCCTTAATGACCATAGTCTCTCCCTTCAGTTGTCCACAATCAAGGGAAGTGGATAGATACTGTACACAATCATACTTAGGATAAGTCAAGTTTATACAATGAGGTAATACTTCTGCCTGCATCCTCACAGTGTTATGAGAATCAGTTAGCTAACGCGGAGTAGTACAGTATAATGTGTAATAACAGTAAAGGTGTTAGTATTATCACAATTCAAGATATTAAGTTATATTTCAGCCATATTACCATATTTTTCATGTCAGAACCTGATGCTTAATGCGAAATCACCTACACTTTAGAAATAAGGTAAAGCCTGCAGAAACAGAAAGTTTTGGAGCATTATGCCAAGAGGATGCAGTTATAATATTTATGCATGCTCTGGTTTGAACTAGCTCTTTAACTATAGTCTTTTTCCCTGCCTCCTTCCTCCAAGCAAAATGATGTGACCAACTTTGACATATGGAAAATTTCTGTGGTGCAAATTATTCTAGAGAAGGAAAACAAAACATGATTTGCAAATGCTGTCAAGGAAATGTTTCTTTCCAAAGGCTATGAGCAGAACAGAGCATGCATTGGTTTGTAGGAATTGTGTGTGGTTATGCAGGTTTGTTAGAAGACCATGGCACTGAGTATGCAGAGCACATCACCCATGTTCTCCACCCAGACATTGTGCTGTGGTGCTCTTATGACACCATGATTGGCACCTTGAAATCCTCAAGAAATCAAGTATTCCAAGGAATGAAATTTTTACACGTTCATCTCCAATCATTTGTAGACAGGATGACACTTGAATGTGAGTAAACACCTTGGCCAAGTTCTCCCAAGAGCTATCTATTTTTGGATGCACTACTGAGTAAGTTTAAAACATCCTTAGAAGGAATTCTTAAATTACAAAGACCATCTCATCATTTTCCATGCAGATTTTCTTCTTTCTTTTTTTTTTTTTATATAGAATTTTACAGTCATGATTCTTGTGCCCCAGTGTCCTAGCTGGGACTGCAGGTACAGGCATCATATCTGGCTCTTTTTCCACAGGGGATCATTGTGTTGCTCAGACCAACCTCAGGCTTTCAATATGATCCTCCTGCCTCAGCTTCCCTGAGTTGCTGGGGTGATAGAATCATGCCATTGTGCCCTGCCTTAAAGTCAGACCCTGGGCCTCCCATGTGGTCCCAGCCCATGGAGCACATGTCTCTGTGGTTGGGCGTCTCTGCACTCTTTTTGAATGAACAGCTTTACAGTCCTACTGAGTGGGGAATAGGATTGAGTCCAAGAAAAAGCAGTAGTACTTTCATCATACAGAACTTATAAGTTAGATGGACAATAAGTGGGGAAATGGCATCATTGCATTGGTGCCAACACCTCAGCCAGTATCGTCCCAATAGCACCAAATCAGAAGCAGATATACTGTAGAACAATTTTGCTATAAAATGCACAGAATAGCATAGTGGATAACAGCATAGATTTTGAAGTCTGAAAAACTGACTCCCATTTACTAGTCAGATGATTTGTAAATTACTTCTTTAAGCCTGAGTTTCCTTAACTGTAAAGGGGAGGATAGTAACAGCATCTACTTCATGTAGTTGTTTAAGGATCAAGTGTAATAATGCATACAAAGGGCTTTGGCACAAGCCAAGATGCATTTTAAGCATTTGACACATGTGCATCTTTTCCTGCTGAAGATAGCAAAGCTAGAACATTTGCTTTGTCAACTGATAAAATAATTCCCATCATGTGTGCAGCCAGATGGAAGGCCATAATATTGGGTCATCTGAAAAGTCATGAGACATTTTTGCATAGAAAAACAGAAAGATACGTAATGACTTTTCTGACAACCCAATAGATAGTCATGTATGACTGCAGCAAGATATGTACCTCCTGATTAAATATACTTCTTTATGACATTGTGAAGCTGAGAATTGCCCAAATAATGAATAAATGAATGGAAATTGTTAAAACATGTAAAACTACTTGTCAGCCATTTGAAGATGTCTTCCCAAAGTGAGAGGAAAAACATTATCTAGTGTGAAATAGAAATATTCGTGTTAAAAAATCAAGCAAATAAAAAAATTATTGACTTCTTAAAAATGTGGTTTTAATTTTTTCTAATTAATATTCATGTATATATACTTTTAAAAATCAATAAATAATATAAAGTTATGCTTAAAAAACTGTAGGTCCTCATTTACCCCATTCACCTTAGAGTTCTACCAACCAAAAGACAAAGACTTTTGGGGACTAACTGGTGTGATGGTTAAGGCAGCTGGATCCCACATGGTGACTGAATGATTTGAGTCCCAGACCCAGTGGCTTGAAAAATATACCCGGTGGATATGCATGCCCAAAGTCCTAGAAGGAAAATGGAGGAAAAGGGATTGCAGTGTGACCATGACCCTTGGGAGATGTTTTCTCACTTTCTCTGTCTCTCTTTCTCTCTTTCCAGTGAGCTCACATACCAGATAGCAAAATTAAAAAACAAAAACAAAAGGCAAAAATTTTCAGCTGTTTGTTTTTCTATTTATCTCCTATTTTTAATAACATACAATATACTGCCATTTAGTGAGTTTTGTCAACTTTCATTTTCTGATAATACTTGGCCAATCATCTTTATTAAAAACAAGGCTCTAGGGAGCTACTTGGAAGCATAGTATAACAGAAGAGGGCCTTGCTGATATGTAGGCTCACTCATGGTGATCAGGATAAAGGACTTGTTGATTTGCTGTCCATCTTCAAACAAGCAAAAACTTTGTTTAGGTATCCTGTGCACCAGTGGACCTAGTTAACTGAGGAGGATGTGGCAGGAGGATTGCCACATGATAAAACCTCGCCGAAAATACCTTTCCTTCTTTCCCCTTTCTCTTCTCTTCCTTTCTGTCTCTCTCTCATAAAACAAAAAAACAAAACAAAACACCAAAAACCTAAATACTATTGATATTCTTTGTCTTTGTGGGCCTATGTCCTTTTTATTTCTCTATTGTCATTTTAATGACATTTGAGATGAAATCAGAAATAAATGCCAGAATCCCATCTACCTGGATGATTCCATCCTTAACTTTAAAAAATGACTGATAGCAAACAAACTCTAACCAGTGGTTTCTTCTAGGAAATAGGAGATCAGGTAGGGCCAGGGGAGGGAATTTCACTTGTCATACTACATACTTTTAAATGTATACATACATGTATATTTAAATCAGATCACTCAAGATTTATAAAAAGGGCACTTCAAGTTACATAGTCATTATCAATAGTTATTGCACAAAAATCACACTTGTACCAGGGCAAAAGACTGGTTAAGACTGACATTTTCATGATTTTATTCCCATTTTGAATTCTTCGAAGTTCTGAGAAAGATTTTTTAAAATTTATTTTATGCCGACTTAAAATGGCTTTGAGGTCGGGACCAGCAGTTAGCGTAATGGCTATGTCGCTGGACTCCCACGTAGTCAACCGCGGTTCGCGTCCTGGACCCGGTGGCTTAAAACTCATGCTGGGCGCGTGTGCGTGCGTGGCCAAGATCCCCAGAGGAGAATGGAGGAGAAGGGATTGCAGCGTGGCCATCCCCCCTGGGGAGTGATTTCTCGCTTTCTGTCTCTCTGTTTCTCTCTGTCTGGCGAGCGCATGCGCCCTATGGCAAAAACCTCTCCAAAAAAAAAAAAAAAAAAAAAAAAATGGCTTTGAGGTATTAATTTTTTTCCTCTAATTTGAAGAAAAATGTTAAAAATTAACCAGGTTTCTGAAATGAAAAAAAAAAATTTTGTATGATGATGGCTTCCGGACTCTAACTACATTCTAGCTACAGAATGGCTGACTACATATTCAAAAAGTACTGGCAAAAGTAAAGTTCAGGCTTTCAGGAAAGTATGAGAAACATTTTGTCTTTGCCTGCTGTAAATATATTGAGTCCAAGAGTGAAAGGCACAAGGCTGTAACATTAGCTACAGCAGCTCACTAAAACCCAAAACAAGTGAGTGGCAAAGCCATGATTTGACACTTTTCTTGGCCCATCTTGGTTTTGGCCCCCACTCTGGACGCAGGAACTAAGCACCTTGGATCGAAACTCAGCGATCAGAGGGTATAATTCTGCCTGATATGTGTGGGGAAAGCTTTATCAAAAAGTGTTACCGAGGCTTCTGTGACTGTGGTGGGTCCTGGCCTATTTAATGTATTGGTGAAGAAAAGGATTCCCATTTATTTCTACAAATGGCCACATCTTAAACTTTTGAAGAATAAATGAGAATCTGACTGCTTTTCATTGAATGCCAGTGTTTTGACTACTCTATGGATGATACCTATTTTTATTCATATTTTTATGCCAGAGGGTGCATGGGCATGCAAAGTGGTGGTGGGATGAGGTCAAGGAGAGAGCATAAATCTGCCAATAGGGCTTGATCATGCCACAATCTTCTTTCCATCAGATTCTCCATTCCATCAGGATCCTTGATGCATGCACATGTGCCCAACATGGTTTTGAAAGTCACTGAGACTGGGACCAGGACTTATACCCTGGTTGGCATAACTTTAAGTGAAATATTTTTACTTCTAGGATTTTATCCTTGAGAAAAATTAAGTACATGAACCAAGTTTAAGCCATAAAGTTTTCATCTGATTTGTGTATATAATAGTGAAAAACTATAGAGGCTGGCAAGTGGCATGGTGGTTGAGGCACTAGACTCCCACATGGTTGACCATGGTCTGAGTCCTGGACCTGGTGGCTTGCTTTCTCACTTTTCCTCTCTTTCTCTGTGTCTCTCTGGTCAAATTAAAATAAGTGAATGGGGGCCGGCAGGTGGAGTGGTGGTTAAAGGCACTGGATTCCCACATAGCTGACTGTGGTTTGAGTCCTGGACCTGGTGGCTTGCTTTCTAGCTTTCCTTTTCTCTTTCTCTCTGTCTCTCTCTGGTCAAATTAAAAAATAATAATAACAACCTATGAGTAACACAGGGATTTTATTAAATTTACTATTGTAAATTTATACAGTGGAATAGTATGCAACCACTAAAAATCCTGCTTTAGAAGACTATTTAATAAATAGAAATGTAGTTACAATCTCAAATGTAAAAAGATAGCTGTAGTTATAATCTAAAATGTAAAAAGACAGCTTTCACAATTGTGTATAGTTCTATTGTCTAAACTCATAATGGATTTTATCCACCAAAACGATTTTGTCTGATAATAAAAAAAAAAATTTTGGATGATATTTAAAAGACAGAAAAAGTGGATTGGTTTATTTTTAAACTGTCTAATCATCCTAATAGCATTAAAAATATCCAAACGTATATGTCTTATTTTGGTACCACTATCCCAAGTCCTATAAATACTCAACAATAACAAAGTAAATTTAGACTAAAAACCTCCATTGTTTATGATTCATGAAACTATCAAGTCAGGATAGAGACAGGGAGGATGAAATTAGAAATTGCCTAATAAATTTGTATTGGGCAAGTACAAAGCATTGATGCTTGTGCCCAGGCTGAAGGGCCTTGGTAGGCACTGAAACTAGACAAAGAAAATACTCTTTGTCACTCTTTAGTGGCAGGGGTTGGTCCAGTTGAATTCTGAGTGAAGAGTCTTTTTCAAGAGCATGGATAAAATAATTCTTGGGTGCTACACTAGACCTACTGACTCTGAGGTGGGGCTTTCATTTTTAACAAGCTTTAGGGAGAGGTCCTAGGAGCCCTAAAGTTTGCAAACTTTTTTCAGGAACCCTAGTTCATCCTAGTCTTGGAAAACAGATTTTTTTTTTAAAAAAAACAACTATTATCTGGTAATAGCTCAATATGTTGTTTCTACAGTACTTGCTTGCATTTTTTTTTTTTTTTCCCTCACACGGAGAGGCAGTAATGCCACTTGCTGTCCTGGGATCACAGACATAGGCTAGCTCCTGCCTCAGATTTATTTGAACACACAGCACAGGAGGACACCAGCCCCACATAGAGAGCAGCCCTGGGGGTCACCAGTCCTTCTGTCCTTATACTGGCAGAGGTCTCTAGGATGGAGCTTTAGTTGGGGCCTGGACACCTTTGGGAGCCTGAGCTGGAGCTGGAACTGAAGATGGAGCTGCAACTGAGGCATATGCCTTGGTTTGGGTCTTGGTCTGAGCCTTGGGTTTGGCCTTGTTGACCTTTAGCAGAAAGAGCCTGAGGCCCTTGGCGATACGGGTGCGAGCATGTTTCCCAAGCTTAAGGTGGCTGATGAAGGCAAGACAAATGAGCTTGTGGTTGCTGTCCTTTGGGATGCCCTTCTGAACCTCCTTAGGCTTTATAAGGGCCTTGATGGTTTCCACTTGTGCACTCACAGCCTTGGCATTGTTGGCCTGCATCTTCTTCAGACCCTTCCTGTTGTGCTTCTTGGCAAAGCACATGTTCCTCAGGAACTTGGAGTCCACCCCCTTGAGAGATTTATATCTTTGTGATCAAGTTTTTTGATGCCATTTCTGTGTCATTTTCAGGACTGGTTGTGTGTGATGTAGTTCTTGGACTTGGCCATGTCTGCACTGAAACCCATGGCTGCTGAGGAGCCTGGGGCTGGAAGAGAAAGACAGGCTGCAGTACAACATGGGAAATAGTATCAATGATACTTGCTTGCATTTTGCAAATATTTTTATTAAAGAAGTCCATTTTATCATCCAAAGAAATAAGCCTTAAATACTAGCTTTTTTAGAAACCCTTGGTTGACCTGTGTGGATAACAAGAATTTCTGCTACATAGGTACATACTATTTCACTAAACACAAGGTCAAATTTGTTTCCATAACTGTGGTGGGTCCTGGCCAGACTACTGTAGAGTCTGTATTAGTCAGGATTACCCAGAGAGACAGAACCAATAGGACAGGTGGATATGGATATAAACATAGATATACACATATGTAGAAATATGAGAGATTTATTAAGGGAATTGATTCATGTGATTATGGAGGTTAAGAGGTCTCATGATAGGCTGTCTGCAAGCTGGAGACCCTGGATGCCAATAGTCTGGTTCAGTCCCAGTTCAAAGACAGGAGTATCTGGGAGGCTGCTGGTAGAAGTCTTAGAGTCCAAAGGGTGGAGAGCCTGATGGCCAATGATAGGGGAAGAAGAGTATATCCCAGCTTCACAGGAGAGAGAGAGAGAGAGAGAGAGAGAGAGACCAATTTGCTTCTCCGTTTTGTCCTATCTGGGCCCCTGGTCTATTGTATGGTGCCTGCCCTCATTGTGGGTAGACCTTCCCTTCTTAGTCCACTCAGACTCATACAACAATCTCCTCTGGTAATACCTTCATAGACACATCCCAAAATAATTCTTTCTAGTTCTCTAGGTATCCCTTAATCCACTTAAGTTGATACCTAAAATTAACCATCACAAGATTCCTGAACTTTGGGTGCTCATGGAGAGTCCCCTTGTACTCTTGGCTTTGTGAATAACTCTGCAACATTTGATTTGCTGATTTAGAAGTCAGGCTCAGTAGAAAAAAGAATGAGTGGACTTTAAGTCACTATTTTCTCCCATTTTGAACTAGATCATCTTTTGTGGTCTGAACTAGGTCTTATATATGATTCTAGATCAGCAATTCCTAAAATGTGTTCACTAGAACACTGGCTCATTCACTTTCTCAATAAACAGTTATTGAATCACTACTATATACCCATATCTAGTCTAAGCACTGGGGTTATAGTAAGGAATTAAACAAAATCTGTGTTCTCATAAGGCTTATGATGTAATTGTGAAAGGTATGGGTGGTTAATAAATAAAAGGATAGAGAGTATTTGTGATCAATAGCTCTCTTTTTTCTTTCTTTTTAAAAGTTTTATTGCTTGAGGACACATGCACTTATCAGGGAGAAACAGAGCGAGAAAATATCGTCTAATGGAACGTGATCACACTGCAATCCTTTTTCTTTCATTTCTTTATCTCATCTGGTTTTTGGACATGCATGCACATGCACCTTGATATGTTTTTCATGCTGCTGGGGCTGGGACATGAGCAGTGGTTGGCCATGTGGGATCTGGTTCCCTGTTCATAGAGCTGGACTACTGCACTGTGGGTCTGGTCCTGTGATGAATATATTTATTAACTGGTGAATTTCTCACATGCTTTTATGTACTATAGTGCATTACAAGTTACCACAGTGGTGGAGGGGACGTAGTAGGCATGGATTGAGATAGGTGTTACAGAATTTTAAAAACTGATTTGACCATGAAACCTCTATCTTAAGGGAATCCTGGAAGGATCTGTGTTTTGCACAAAATACTTTGACAGTGTAATCCAGTATCTTAGGAAAAAGAGGCTTCTCATTGTTGCTCAGGGGCTAAGTAGGGTAGAGGCCTATTTTTCATAAACTTAAGAGAAATTTATTTTTTCTCCCCTTTAATTTCAACTAATAATATTTTATATTTAATGAATAACTCTACACACCCTGACATCATTCCATAATGATGTCAAAGCCAAATGGACTGAGGCATGTGTTATCCTTGCCTTCCTTTGATAAAAACAGAAAAAGGAGAATGAATTACTGGAATAAAATTACCTATTATAGTGTATGTTAGCCAGAATTCTAAGATGGCCCCTACAATGTTAATTTTTGGTGTTACTCCTATGATAATGTTATTTTACATAACAGGATTTTGTAGATGTGATTATAATAGAATTACTGGCCAATTCACCTTAAGACAGAGATATTGTCTGGTGGGCCTAACCTAATCACATGAACGTTTTAAAACAAAGGATTTTCTCTGGCTGATACCTGGATGGATCAGCCTTTTGATATCTTGAGTAGGAAACCCCATCCACAATAATTGGGATTTCTGACCTGCAGAATTGTAGGTCTTGGTTTAATCTGCTAAGTTTATGGCAATTTGTAACATAGCAATAGAAAACAAAAACACAGACCTAGAATGTGACCATGCCTCTCATCTGACAAATGAAGGAAGAGAAGCCTTAGAAATGAAATGGTTCATCTTCATGTAGTGGTGTCTTAGATGACCCCTGAGGCCACTTCCTGAAGTGGCTTCTAACTCAAGATGTAATACCTTTATAGTCACCTCTCTCTTCTGGGAACTTACCTGGCAGAGTGTTCTCTTTACTCACACAATGTGCATTAGATATAGCCTGTCCCTTCACAGAGATGATCCAATCTGATGAGGGCAACAGTAGGTGAACAGACCTGGTATATGTAGAAAGCCATGCAGAAAATGCACAAGAAGGAGGGGAGTGTCCTCTGAATCTTATTGGTGAAAAATTTGTGTATTCTTTCTATTAGGAGTTTAGTGATACGTGATATTATGAAATCCTATTATTACTTACAGGACCTCTAGGATGAGTTCATAGACTTCAGGCTAGGAATCATTGATCCTTTTATGGGTGAGGAAATTGGTGCCAGGAAAGCAGTTATGATTTGCCCAAAGTCACACTACAAAATAGTTCAGAACCTGCTTATGAACCCAGATTCACTGACTCTAGGACACTTGTTCTGCTATTGGGTCATGAGAAAAATCATGACATATTTTTCTGTTTTTCAATGCAAAAATGCATTATGACTTTTCCAACGACCCAGTACATTGTTTCTCTCTAAAGAGAAGCCAATCTCTTTGCCTTATATGTAGAACTCTACAAAAGGACAGCAGAAGGCAAAAGCCTTTAGTCCAGAACAGTTCAATTTTAATAAAGAGAAACATTCTAACAAGCCCACACACAAGAAGAGTTTCTGATAATGGAACTTGACTTCTTACTAGGCACCAACACATACTACTAACTTACTCTTTCCCTGGCCCCCAGGGCTGCACAGGTTACTCTTCTGTGTATCTATTCCTGTGTCTATTTCACCAGGATGGCCTCCATGATGAAGAACCTCAGAATCTAGACAACCCCCAGTTTGGCTACTGGTGGCTGAGTAATTCAGTCTCTTTTATCCTTATTTCATATTGTTGGTCATTCAGGAATGCAACTGAAGCACTGGGAGCAGTTGTTTGCTCTTGGTCTGTAGATGGAACACTGACTTTAAGAAGATAATATAGTGTCTTTTAAAAGTTTATTATGGAGATCACTAATGTAAGTGCCAAGGGAGAGTGGTTATTATCTGACTTTGTACAACTCATTCAACTACTTTTTTTCTAGAAAGATATACCATACCACATTATAAAATCTCACTCTCTCTTCTCCAATTTTCTATAAACTCTATTATCCAAAGACAACTTATGCTATTTCCACTGTATAATTTTTAGCTCAGCTTTTTCATTTTTTAGTTTTTTCATTTATGCTTTTGTTTCTCCTCTTTGGATTAGAATATCTATGCAGGGCCTTCAGGGTTATACATTTTCTAGCTACACATGGTCCCTGGCATCTTCCCTTTCTTCGTCTGTCCAAAGAGCAACCTCAACCTTAGTATGTCTTGGCTTTGAGAGCAAGAAACAAATAGCTGTGGCTGGAATGATGGGGGCCAGATGGGATGATGCTGGTGATGTTTGTTCCAACAGCTCAGCTGCTTGGCTGATGTGAATGCCAGGTGATGTCCATGAACATGACTGCCTGGGCTCCAGGGTCACATTCAGCTCTCTAATTCTTCCTGTGATTCACCCTCGCTGGGGGCTGTTGAATCATTACAATCAGGAAAAGGTACTAATACTTGGCACTGAAACTTAATAACTCTCTTAGCTTAGGGACTTCGTTAACTGGAGAGCAAATCAATGACAGGCCTTTCACAACCCTGGGCTTCCTACTTAGAGCTCCCTAGACCATACCACCCACAAACAGGGGCTGCTGCCATCTTGAAATGGACATTTGAGCAATAAAATTTTGTTGTTGTTGTTACATTGACTTTCTCTACAACCTAGGCCTATATCCTATATGTTCGGGTGATTGTAATCTGGCCGTTGGAAGATGGGAGAACAATTGATTACAGATATTTGGAGAAGTGTGACCTGAGCAAGTGAACAGCTGTGATGTTTTAGGACCCTTATTCTGTCTTGGGGACGTGTAGTATTGGCATTCTATGTTTGCTTGCTTAATTGCAACCCCAAGCAGTTTATGGTGTAGGGAGTATTCCTTTGCTTTCTGAGTCTATTTTACTTTTGTCTTTAACTTTCCTCATTTCCAATCAACTACTTAAAAACATTTCCTGCTAAAAATTGATGTAGATTAAATGTGTGAGTTTGTCTTCAGAAAAGCTGAGTTCTAAGCTTTGTCTGGTAACTCAGAGTGTGAGCTTGGGCAAGTTACCTTCAAGTGGAGGAAAATATGTAACTCTGGCTGTCTCTTGGCATCAAAAGAAAAAACTTATTGGAAGTCATTTATGGAAGGCATGCTGAGCCGGTAACTTGATTTTAGAAGTTGGCATAATTGTGGTGATACATGCAAGGACTTTGGAGCTGACAGATGTGAGTTCACAACCCGACGAAGTCATTGATACCTATGTGCTCTTGGGCCAGTTTGTGAGCCTCATTTTCCTTTTTATGTGACAAGGGGAATCTTACCTCATTGAATAATGTTTAGAGTTTAGTGAGATGATTAAAATAAAGCATAGTATGTATAGTATTGCAATCTCCCTACACTCAGCACATCCTATCCCCCTTATTCACTTCTGTTTTTTTATAGCAGTCATCAATTTTTAAATTCCATGTATTCTGTTGTACTTATTTGTTTAGTATCTGTCTTTCCCCACAAACTTCCAATGGTGTTGTTTGTTTGTTTGCTTTTTAAGAGAGATTTTTGCTATAGGGCACATGTAGTACTCGCCAGAGAGAGGCAGAGAGACAAAAAGCAAGTAATCATCTCCCAGGCAGAGAGACAGAGAAAAATCACCCTCCAGGTGGGATGGTCACACTGCAATCCCTTCTCCATTCCCCTCTTGGGACTTGGGGCACGCACATATACCCAATGTGAGTTTTTAAGCTGTCAAGTTCAGGACTTGAACCGTAGTTAGTTCACTGCTATATCCCCAGTATCTGGAATAGTATCTGGTATGTAATAAGCATTCCATAAATACACGTAGAATGAATATTAATCCAATGTGAGTTTTGTAGACCAGGAGTAGGCAGTTTTTTTCATGAAGGATCAGCTAGTAAATACTTTAGGCTTTACAGGTCATACAGTCTCTATCACAATACTTAATTTGGCTGTTGAAGCCTGAAAGCCTCTGCATAAACAATATATAAACAAAGGGGTGTGGCCATGTTCCTATAAAGTGCTGTAAAAACAGGCCTTGAGTTGGATTTGGCTCTCAGGCTGTAGGTTATCCATCTGAATTTCTGATGTGTCATTCATGTAAGTTATTCTAATTCAAAAACCATCCATGTTTGGCCCCTCCTTTGAGGAGGAAAGGAGAACTCATTCTTATCTTTCCTGCATCTGTCCCGGAACGTATGACTCTATGGCTTTATCCAGTTCCTTAGCCCTCTGGATTTTGGCAGATTTTAGTCTCTAAGAGACAATGGTAAATTTAGAGCTAGGAGTAAAGAAAGGTTGGAGTATTTATTCCTAGTACCTTCTAGGCTGGCAGTGGGGACTTTGGGGAGACTGCATTCCTGTCCGATAGCCCCAGAATTTTTCAGATTCCAAGCCCACTGATTTTAGACCCAGGATGCTTTATCATTTTTGGGGCGAGATCACTTAGCTGTATTCACACTTTTGTAAACAGTCTCTTCATTAAACTTGCTTTTCTTACCTACTTTAGAAGGGGCCGTCTGTTTTCTGCCATGTCCCTGACTAATGCACTATCCAGTGGAAGAACCAAAGTGGAAAGCCACAGTGGGAATCCAATTGCACCTCCCTTGGTCTCCTGTCCACTAATGCCCTTGATCTCAACTCTCCAGCATCAGCCTTCTTGGCTCTTTTTCAGTTGAGACATTGTTGATACACAATAGGAAATGACTTGCCTGAGATGGCAGGCTGACTAAGAAGTGGGATTCTACTTGTTTCTCAAAGTTATCAAAACGGAGAACAGTGCATCCGAATTATTTGGTTCTAGACTCAGCTTTCTCACCAGTAATGCTGTCTTTGGATAGGTTATTTAACTTCTTTAGTAAGTTATTTAACTTCTTTGAAAGTTTACTTACCTTTAAAATGAGCATAACAAACCCTACTATACAAACTTGTGTATTTAGTATGATTATAATTTAATAAAGAGGAAAAAAATAATAAAACTAATTCATAAAACATGAGATACTATTAAAAAGTGTTGTGATGATATATAGGTAGTTTTCCCCCTTCATTTTCTAAATTCTATATAAGGGCTTATTATTTGTATTTATGAGAAAAAAGAAAATAGTCTCTACCAACTCTACAAAGTATCTTAGAAAAAAAAGTCTTGTTATTTAAATGCACTTTGAGGACCTCAAAGTGCTGTGAGAATTAGAATCACCATTTGTGGACTGACTCCATGGCCTGGTGGTTAGGGTAGCTGGATCCCACATCACCAACCATGTGATTTGAATCCTGGACCTGGTAGCTTAAAAAATATGCCAGGCACATTTGAGTATGTACCCCAAAGGATAACAAAGTAGAGAAATGGAGGTAGAGATTGTGCTGTGACCCTATCCCATTAGGGGTTGCTTTTGCTCTCTCCTTCTCTCCCTGTCTTATTTCTCTGCTGAGGACATGTACTATTTGGGAAAATTTTTAAAAAATCACCATTATAAATTGTAGTAGTTAAGTTGGTTTCCCTTTGCTCATCCAGGGATGACTCTTTTTGCCAGAGTCTTTGCTTCTTGGTCCTGAAGGCTTTAGTAGACATTAGTGGTGGTAGGCAGCAACCATGATGCTGTACTTTATGTCTTTTGTGGGAACATCTAAGGCTGACTCCTCTCCTTGAGCAGTCATGTTTCTGAGGGATTTGCTAACCCTTTTCTTGTATGTTTTTTGATGGAACCAGTTCTTTGTTCTCATACTGTGTTTGCCTTCATTATCCCTCAAAAGAAATGACTTTAATATAGATGACCCTTAAACTATGATGTTTGCACAATGACAAAGTGACCTAGTGACATATTTTTCAGAATATATCTTCATTGTTAAGTGAAGCATAACAGAATGAATTTATTTTTCATTATATATTTACCTCTACTAATGTTGTGTTTTACAACACAGTAGTTTCTAATTTTTTTTTTTTAAGTTTTTGCCATAGGGTATGTGTGCTTACTAGAGAGAGACAGAGAGAGGGAAAGTGAGAAATAACCCCTTGGGAGTATGGCCATGCTGCAATTCCTTCTCCCCCACTTTTTCCTTTGGGATATTTGGGCATGCATGCACATGTGCCCTGCATGATTTTCAAGCCACCGGGTCTGGGACTCAAACTGTGGTCAGCCATATGGGAGTCTAGCACCTTAACTACCACAACACCTCCTGGCCCAGTTTGTAATTTTTTTAAGCTTATTTGTTTCTTTTATGAGAGAGGAAGACAGAGAGAGAGAGAGAGGGAGAGAGAGAGAGAGAGAGGAGAGAGAGAGAGAGAGAGAAAGGCAGAGAGAGAGAGAGAGACCAGAGAGTGAGAGAGAATCAGGTATCCCCAACAGGGTCTTCACAATGTGATCCACCCCAGTCTCAGCCAGTACATATAATGGGCATGCACATGCACATGCACATGGACCTGGTGTGCTTGGGGAGGTCCCAGGACATGATTCCAGGATCTTTCCTACATGTATTCAGTTGTATTACTGCTGTGCCACCACCTGCCCTCCTCTAATTTTAGTGAACATCAATTTATTGATTTTTTTATTATGATTAGTTTGACAGTCTTGTTTAAGGCATTTTTACCTCCCTCTAAGGTTAATTCTCCTATGTTATAATTTAGAAGCTTTACTGTTTCATTTTTCATATTTATGTCTAATATCTAATCCACCCAAAATTGATTTTTGTGTGTGGTGTGAGATAGGGGTCAGATTTTTTTCTATGTGGTTATCCAGTTTATCCAGTAATTGGAAAGTGAGGATAATGATCTTTTCTTGTAATAAACTTAACTTGATCTTGTTGCCTTCTATTCTTGTGGACTGCATTTTATTGTTTTATGCTTGTGGGTATTGCTTCTATCTCCTTGGGAACAGGAGTTTACTGTGTACAGATTTGATGTCCCTACCCCAGTAGTGCTGAGCTCTTAAGAAATGCCCAATTCATGGAAGGGAAGTACCATTAATTCAAGTAAGAATTCATTTTTTTCTTCCTGCAGTCTGGTGGATTTGACAGTTTGGACTTGTGATTCTCCCAGTGGCTAATGAGCAGCTCAGGAATGCTAATGAAGGACTTCCTTTGGTTGTCTCTTGTGAGTCAGCAAATAAGCTGTAACTTGGAGAGCCAGAAGTTAATTAGCAACCTGGTAAAGACAGACCCTGATGGAAAAAAGGAATTTAGATCTGACAGAGTAGAGTGCTAAGAAACTTTGAAGGTGAAGCTAGGTTGGGGAATGTGAAGCAAAAAGTGAAGAGAAGCCAGAGCTATAGTTTATAAATAAATGTCAATGTCAGAGCTCTGTACAGAAAACCAGGAGAGACCAGAACATGTGACCTACACAGGAAGAGGAGCAGCCCAGCATCTGGGTATTACTGACGTCAGAGGAGCTTCTGATTCACATTTCTCTCTTGAAGCAGAATAAAAGAGAGAAATGCATGCGATGTATACAATGTGAATAGCTGAAGCAGATCACCTGCCAGCCGACAATGATGGATGAGGGATTTTAGGTGTCTTGTGCTCCTTGTTCATTTTTCTTTGAGACAGGATGGAAAAATCTAAAGCCCCATCTGCTTACAAGTTTACTACAATAACCCAATGTATAAATAATTTGCCAGGCAATACCATAGGTAATGTTCTCCAAATGTAGCTGAATAGACTATAGACATCATGCAAAGATGAGAAATTGGAGGCATCCTTGTGGAGCTGCATAAGTGATGTCCACTGTAAACACTGGACTTGGAAGGGCTGGGTGTGTTCATGATTCTGGGCAGATAACTTTGGCCAGAAAAAAGTATCATTTCCTTGGCTTAGGCAGATACCTAATTAGGTTAGGAGAACTGCCAAAAAGCAACCTATTGAAAGCTCAGCTATTGCAAGGCACTATGGGTAAAATATGCAAAATGTCACTGAGGCAGAAGTAAGGAAGCCTGTAGAACAGGTGCAACATAAAACTAACCTGCCAGGGAAATTGTTAGTTCTGCTTCCTCTTGAAATCTTTTATTTTTCCCCCCACTGTGGAAGCTCTGTCCTCCTTACTATTAGAAATCCAGAAACAGATGCTCCCTACCCTCTCCCAACTAGAATTTTAATAGACTGAAAATGGAAATGAGGCTCCTGATTCTACCATATCTAGGGCAGGTGTCCCAGACACACTGTGTTCACCAGGAAATGGTGCAGAATGGAATGAAGATGTATCAAGATTGTGCTCAGTTGAAGCCCCTTTGGAAGTTAAACTATTTAAATGAAATGTTCCTATTTGTTGCATTCCTTTGTTATTGTAACAATAATAACAGAATACTGATGTCACCTGAGGCCTCCATAGCCTGGGGAAGGCCTAGGCCTGTCTTCATGGTTCTACAGAGTTAAAGACTCACTCATGGTGCTAACTTGCACTGGGATGGCCATATGTGAATTGCAGCTTGGTCACATACTCCACTGATATTAAGGTGCTTTGAAATTTTAGTAATTTTGCTGCAGATAAGAGATGTAATGCTGTTGGGTGGGAGGAAGCTGGAGAGTGGGGAACTTGCAACCTACTTGTCGCAGTTTCTGGCTGTCCCTGGATTTCCCTTCTCTCTCTCATACTTTTGTCTTACTTTTCTTTTAGAATTCCTCTTATCTTGGGACTGGCAGGTGGCATAGTGGTTAGGGGCCCTGGTCTCCCATATGGCCAACCACGGTTTGAGTCCTGGACCTGGTGGCTTGCTTTCTCACTTTCTCTCTCTCTCTCACCCTCTCTGGTCAAATTTAAATTAATTAATTAATTAATAAAATTAAGTTAAAAAAGAGAAAAGAAATTTCTCTTGTCTCAAGCAGGATTTTCATCTGATTTCCTGAGTCCTTGGTACCAGATATAGCCATGCCCTGCAGGACATAAGTAATGCAGGTAAGCATCTCAGGGAGGTTTTCTTACCACCTCATTTTAAACACTTTGAAATAAGCATCATGACTCCCATTTTATGCTTGTGGAGACTGAGGCCAGGAATGAGTTAGTGAGTTGGTTAAATTAACGTAACAGGGCAAGAGTCCAAAATGAGTTTGTATGACCCCAAATTTTACAATATTTCTACTTCTCCATGCTGCTTTTAAGGGTCACTTATAAGGATTTCAAAGCCCTTTACATACATGATTCCTCCTATAAAAGATAGGAAGTGGGTGCATTTTGTTAACTTTAATCATATTTTTGCATGGTGCATTTGCCTACTTTATTTTATTTATGAATGCTTCCCACAGGCTTGCAAATAAACCCCTTTTTTAAAGAAGAGGAAACGAATTCAGACAGGGAAGTGACTCAGCTAAAGTCCTACCACCTGGATCTCAAACCAGGCTTTCTGACTCCAGATTAATTAATTAATTAATTAATTATTTTTTACTATTGGAGAGCAGAAACTTTAAGTGAATGGCCAGAGGTTTGTAGAATATTGGTGATTTCTACTGTTTTGTTTTTCTTTTTTTTCTTTCTTTTTGGCAATGTTTAGTGCAGACTAGAAAAGATAATTAGCTTAGCCACAGATTGGACTTGTCCCATACCCGCCCAGCGTGCTCAGCTCAGGTCTGAGGTTGCCACATAGCCAGGAGCAGAAGGTGGGTGTTAAGCCTCTCAAAAGGCCAGGAGAGAACCGAAATGGTTAGGCCATCACATTTATTTTCCTTCCTTCCCTCAGCTTTTTGTGGAGCTAAGCCCATCATTAATCAGGCTATGAAGCAAAGGAAATAAAATACTGCCTTGGAAAGAACTCTTATTTGTTTAAAATTGGAAAAAAAAAAAAAAAAAAGAACAACCTAGAAAGATCAAAACGTGATTCCAGCATACTGAATTTGATTAGCTAACTGTAAACAAAGACAAGTCATTTAAAATTAAAGTTAGATATTTGGCAAGTTCATTTGATGAATCAACTGTGAGGAGAGGAGTCCCCACTGACTGCAATGGTGAGGCTCCCTTCATCTCAATGTACATTTTGGGCATTGTGTTAATTGCTCTAATTGTTCACTGCCACTGCTTTAAATGCCAGAATCAGAGAAGTCCAGTGCATCCTCAACATATGGTTTGAGCAAGGCTTTACAAGGCCATGATACAGGCTTGAACAAGGGAGTCCCCAGTCTCTGTCTGTGATAATGTTCATGAGACTGCCCAGTTACTGCAGCACAGTTACTTTTGACTTTTTTTTTTTTTTTTTTTTAATGCTATAGGGTATGAGTAAGAGAGGAAAAGAGGGAGAGATGGACCGCGCTGCAGTCATTTTTTCTCCAATCACCATCTTGCTACGATCCTGGTCATGTCTGAACATCCTGAGTGTGAAGCCAGCAGGGCTGGGACTCGAACTCTGGTTGGTCTTGTGGGATCTGGCCTCTTCTTTGTGGCATCTAAGGGCTGTGCCAGGCCAGTCCCTACTTTTGACTTTGTGAGTTTCTGTCACAAACACATGCCTTATGGAGGAGCAAAGGCATTCTCATTGTTCAGACAGTAGAACAGAATGGAGGCCAGTAGGAAGTAGAGGATATTATTATTGTTCTCTAGGGCAGCTTGTAGAGGAGAAAAGCTGGCAGTGAGTACACAGGATGTGGTAACTGGCGGATGTAATCCTGGCATTATGAATGCTGGGACATATCGTTCAGTGCTTTAAGTCGAATTGTAAAATAAAATCCCAGTGGATGGGGTACACTTTTCTCCTGTGAACTCATGCCCTTTCCTTCACATAGCAGTGTTCATACAGAGTTCTCTTTTGCCCTACTGCCAATTCACTTTTTCTCAGGTACAGTTCTGATCATGCCCTGTCTTGTCTAGGAGGCTTCCGGGGCTCCCTCTTGCTGACAGAACCCAGTCAACTTGACATTCAAGTTCACTTTACTATCCTGCTCCTCAGCTTGGCCCACCTGTCACTCACATGTCCCTCCTTATACCTTCATTTCAACCAGATGGAACTACCAGGTCCCCCATGCTGACTTTTCCTATTTTTCAGTTTTTTCTTGTTTTTCTTTTCTTCCCCAAATTCCCTACATTCCTTCTTTATGCCCTCATTCTTCCCATGGTTTTAGAGCCCTGGTGAAATAATGTTCTTTTTGATTTATCTTTCCCCTCTTTCTTCTCTGGACTCCCACAGTACTCTGTCTTTGTTATCATAATGTCCATCACCTTCTAGTTTGCATTACAGTTGCTTGGTAGAGTTTCTTTCCTGCAGGCCTTGTTTCATATGTTCTTTGAAAGCAGGGGTAAGTGATTCACTGTGTCCATTCTGGGAACAGGCAGAATGCCTTGGGCAGGCTTAGGACCCCAAAACGTTTAATGAATAAATGAATATGAGCCATAATGAGTCAAGGGTTTGCAGTCTTTGGCCCAGGTTGGCACCCAGTGGTCCCATAGGTCTTTCCTTTTCTTTCTTCTCTCTGTCCTCCATTTTGCTTTTCCCCCTTCTCCTTACCTTATGTTTTTCCTCTTTTTATTTCACCTGACCCTAAGCCTTGGTATTCTAAACAGTTACTAGGCAGACCCTATCTTCCCAGGCTGCTAATTCTTGCTATAAGGGGATTTTCCATAGTCTCAAACCATTATATTTTTTTAATACCAGAGGGTACATGCATGTATCTACATAAGAGAGAGAGAGAGAGAGAGAGAGAGAGAGAGAGAGAGAGAGAGAGAGAGAGAGAGCCCCCACCCCCCAATGAGGCCTGGTCATGCCCAATACTTTTTCTTCTAATTCACCATTCCATTAGGATCCTGGGTATATGCTCACATGCCTAGTTTATTTTTCAAGTCACTGGACCTGGAACTCAAACTCTGGTTGGCTGTGTGAGACCTACCTTCCTTTGTACAGCACTGTACCATGGGGCCAGACCCCAAACAACTTTTAAACAACAACAAAGAAACTGTATAGTCAGGATGGTCTATTACCAGGGAAGCAGGGACCCTTTTCCATCTGATGCTTGTTTGCTTTGGAGATTACTATGTGAAAATATGCATTCATAGAACATTTCTTTCTCTTCTCTGTGAAGTGACAAGTGTTCTGCCTTGGGCAGTGCCTCTGTCCATTTCCCAAGGAGAGTCAGGCATGGAGGAGGCAAGCTAGCACAGCACTGAATAGCAGGAAAGCCTCTCCATTTGCTAAAATCATCCTATAAACCCCAACTCCCTCTGTTGCCATTATTACTAGGTCATAGCAGTTTGGCTGAAAGGAGCTGGAAATCAGCCCTGCACTAAGGAAAGAGCACTGGGGTGGGCTGGACTCTGGCTCTGCCACACACTGGGTTGTGAGAAAAGCCTGCCAGTATCTATGAGGCTCAGTTTTCTCTTCTGCACAATGGGGGGAGCTGTTTGGTGGTCTCTGGGGTCTTCTCTAGGCCAAACACTCTCCCATTCCTGATTTTAGATTCCAGATCCATCTGAACAGATGGCTATGTCTCAGCTTGAGCCTGAGCCAGGGCCAGGAGGTGGCAGCACCTGCTTCGCTCAGAGTCGGCAGCCTCCTCTGCAGCCTCAGGGTCTGAGTTGTCACTTCTGCAGGGCTGGGTGTATATCATACTTCCCTCCCATTTTGGTTCTTCCATTACATTCCACTGCAAGTTGCTTGAAGTATGCCAGGTCATGCAATGGAATCTCAAGAAGACCACTAAGCCCTGGGTACAAGTTCCCTCTCTGCCTGTATCTGACTTCACCTAGCATGACACACATGGGCCAAGGCACACTCATTCCCAATGAGGCCTCAGTGACAGGCTCATATCCGGGCAGCTTGCTGGAGCTCCTTGACGTAGGCCTAGATCTCCCCTGGGGAAAATAAAGTTGCATCTATGAGTAAGCACATGTGTTCATCCACTCAAAATGTGCACTCCTATCTCCCAGGGCTGCCTGTGCTCTCTCTAACAACTGCATTTGTTCAGGGCAAAAATGGAAGTGTCTGATGCCAGGCATGACTGAGCCAGGCATAGAGAAAATGACTTGAAGGTTGTCCGTCACGCTTTCAGGGAAGTTTTACTAAATGGAGATGGGCATAGACCTTAAAATGCAGTAGAATGTTGAAATTGCAAGGAACTACTCCGATGATCAAGTTTAGTGGTTCTCAAACCCTCCAGGTCATTGCTTAGGAACTTGCTAAACATAAACATTCCTGGGCTCAGTTCTATTAAGAATATCTGGTTCTGGGACCAGCAGTTAGCATAATGGCTGTGTCTCTGGACTCCCATGTAGCCAACTGCGGTTCGAGTCCTGGACCCAGTGGCTTAAACTCACGCCAGTCGTGTGTGCATGAGTGCCCAAGATCCCGAGAGGAGAATGGAGGAGAAGGGATTGCGGCATGGTCATGCCCCCTGGGGGGTGATTTCTCGCTTTCTGTCTCTATGTCTCTCTCTGTCTTTCTGGCGAGCGCACGCGCCCTATAGCAAAAAATCCTCTCAAAAAAAAAAAAAAAAAAAAAAAAAAAAAAGCTGGTTCTGGCACTTAGGAACCTAAATTTTTAACAAGCTCCTCAGGTATGTCTAATGTAGTTAGTTTATAGAAAGACATTTAGGAGTTGTAGTCTAGTCTATACTTATGCATTGTACAGGAAGCTTGTTAGCAAACTCTTGGGCTCAACCCCAGACCTGTGAAATGAGCATTTGTGGGTGGGGTACAACACTGGGTTTCGACAGGCCCTCCAAGTGCAGAGTGACCAGCTCAGCCCAGTTGACCTGGCAATGTCCTGGAGTTAGCAAAGAAACTCCGACAACCCAGGACTGAAGGAAGTCCTGGGAACACCAGGATGGTTGGTGACTTTTATGCACTCTAAAGTTTGGAAGGCACTGGAAACAATTTATTTCATAGTTAAGGAAGTGGGGAGCTGGAAAGGAAGGGTTTGCACATGGACATGTGGTGAATCAGTGGCATAGAGGGGAAAAGCCTACCAACTCAGCGTCCCAGTTAATCTTGGAACATTTTGCTCCAAGTAGATGTCTTACTCTTTTTCACTTTCCACTAGGAACTAACCCTGGAGGAGCTCATTATGTAGTCACCATATTTGAAGTGAATAATCTGTATTCTGTGACCTTACCTGAGTGTAGTGTGTAACAATGACAAGTGCAGATGCCTTTACATTTTAATAAATTCTTCCAGACCTCCCTTGGCTCATGTGGGGAAGGTGATTTACAATTTAATATGTTTCCATGTGGCCACCAATCTCTTGGCTATCTCCACTACTGAGATGCAGAATCCTTGAGAAGGGATTACAACCCAGGATCTGTGGTACAACTAAGACAAGATCCCTGGTTGCTCTGCTACCTCAAGGGTCTCCCCAGACGTAACTCTCTCGAGAGTAACTCCTAGCATGTCTCCCTCCGTTTTCTTGCCTTTGACTACCTGATTTTCAACTCTAGATTTGATTTATTCTAGGATTCCTGTTGCATTACCAGGTAGCAAGAAATGGAGTAGCATGCCAGAAAGCCTTTGTGTACAGTGGTTCTCAAACTGGAGCATGCATCTGAATTATTTGGAGGGTTTGTTAAAGCATCAGGTTATTGACTCACCCTTAGAGCAACTCAGATTAGTACATTATGAGCACCCAAGTGACTTTGTCATGTGATGCTCATTATTGATGTCACCAGGATGGACTTACTGTAATAAGACAGACCACTGGAGGATTTCTAAGGACTCTTTTAGCAACAAAAATTTTACTTATAGATCAAGTAGCATATGATATAATTTCATCATCAGCATTCTCCCATCTTCTAGGTGTTCCTGTGTGTAGGCTAATGTTTTAAATCCCACAAATAGGGACCAGCAGTTAGCATAATGGCTATGTTGCTGAACTCCCATGTAGCTGACCACAGTTCGAGTCCCGGACCCAGTGGCTTGAACTCATCCCCCCTGGGGGGATGATTTCTCCCATTCTATATCTCTGTCTCTGTCTTTTTGGCAAGCACACGTGCCCTATAGTAAAACCTCTCCAAAAAAAAAATCCCACAAATAGAGAACATTTTTTAATATAAAGGTTCAGCATGAATGTGTAAATAAGTAAGTTTAGAAGAGAAAGGAAAATGACATTTATTCAGAATCGATTTTGTTCTGGCTATTGCAAAGCAGAAACATTAAGCCTTACTAGTCATTTGTACTTAAAAATCTCTTAATCTTAGCATTTGTCATACCAGACTCTTATGGTTATCTTCCTATCTCCCTGGCCATCTTTCTTAAGTCCCCTTGCTATCTCTTTCTCTTCCTGACTTCTGTCTAAAGGTATGCCCAGAGCTTACTTCTCTCTGTTGGGATATTTCATCTAGCCTTAGCTTAAAACTCACAAGTATACTAGTGACTCTCAAATTACGTGTTCAGGTTGGACCTCTTTTTATATATATATATATATATATATATATTATTATATATTATATTCTTATTTATTTTATTTTATTTTATTTTTTTTTTTTTACATTTAATCTCCAAAGCATTCAAAATGAACTTTCCCAGTACAAATACACTGGGTGAAGCTGTCAGGCCCCTGGAGCTTCTTTAAGCTTCTTTAAGCACCTGGATTTTTGATGCCTGCAGGCACCTCAAATAAAGCATGTTTCCAACCAAATCACATATGAGATCTATCTATTTCTGTGTCTCCATTGCCCCTTATTTAGTCTAGACCACATTCATTATCTATCTTCTGGATAATACCATTGTTCTCTCCTACTGCATTCCACACAGTGACCAGAAACGTTCCAGGTATGGGTCCATGCCCCAAATCCTGAAAGTTGGAAGAAATGGAGAAGAAGGGATTGTAGTGTGACCATCCCCCATGGGATGCTTTTTTTAATTTCTCCTCTCTCTCGAATTCTCTCCAGCAAGCACACTGTCCCTCTGGCAAATAAAAAAAGAAAAAAGAAAGATCACTGTGGGTGGCTGCCAAGAGTAGATTAGAAGAGCTTGAAGACCATGGAAGAGGCTGACAGGAGTCCAGAGAAAGGAGGGAAAGGCGAAAAGCCTGAGAGGTGCTTGTCAATTTTTGGTGACTTCCTATGTGAGGTTTGAGGAGAAGGAGTCAATAATTGAGGGAGAGGTAGCAGGAAGGCAGATAAGGGGCATGCTTTAACCATTTAGAATCACAGGTGCCTGTGACATTTCTCCTAACAATAGCAATGTGCCCAACTACACAGTCCAGCTTCCTTGGCAACTAAAGATAGCCATTTGACACCCCTTTGCCTGATGAGAGGCACACTGAAATCTGCTGGGAAATTCAGAACCAGTTTTATTTTATATTCATGGTCTCACATCCTCTTGACTCTTCTCCTTCCTGCTTTCTGGAGTAAGAATGTTGAAACTAAAGCAACCATGTAACTTTGAGAGAAGAGTCAAGGAATTTCAGAGACCTTGTCGCTGGTACCTCTGAGTTGCTCAAACACCAGCTGAGCTGAAAATGCAGATTTGGAAATCATCAGTATATGGGTGACCATTAATTTTATAGGAATAGATGACATATTGAAGGGAAGAGTGTGGAGTGAAAAGATCAAAGGACCAATAACAGAGCCATGAGGAAACATCACCATAGTAATATACTTTTATTTATATTTTTAAAATATAAAGAACATAGGAAAGAAGTACCTGAAGGTCTTTCCACTACTATTCCAAATCCTAATCCTCTAACTTGATCTTCAGAGGTAACTGCTGCTATTAAGTTTGATTGTATTTTCCACAAACATTTCCCTGGGCACATATTTTATGATAATATATTATTTATTTATTTATTTATTTATTTATTTAGAGAGAGGTTTTTGCAATTGGGTACATGGCGCTCATTGAAGAGACAGAGACAGAGAAACAGAAAGCAAGAAATCACACCCCCCCCACCATGCCCCAAACGGGGATGGCCCCATCTCAATCCCTTTTCCATTCTCCTCTTGGGATTTTGGGCATGCATGCACACCTGTCTGGCATAAGCTGCTGGGTTCGGAACTTGAACTACGGTAGACTGCATGGGAGTCCAGCAACATAACCATTACAGAATCTGCTGGTCTCATGATAATATGTCCTAAATACAAATGGTGTGTTATAATATTTGTCTTATTCTTTAACTTGCTTTGTGTTTGTGTGTGTGTGTGTGGGGGATACGTATGTGGTGTTTTGTTTTTATTTTAAAAAGGGTCTTGCTATGTTACAATCCTCCTGTCGTAGCCTTCCAAGTAACTAGTATGACAAGTACATGCCAGTCGATTCTTTAGGATAGACCAGGAATCAAACCTGGGCTTTCCACGTGATCTCTGCCTTCCAAGCAGCAGTGTGGTACCATGACAGGGCCTGCTTCTTTTTTTTTTTTTTTTTTTTTTAACTCAATAACATATCTTAGAATTTATCAGTGTTGTTACATACAGACTAGATCGTTCCTTAACTGCCTCATAGTCAGTATAGATATATAATATATGCATGAGGGTTGGTTTCCAGGTTTTTGCTTATATAGCAAAATCTTGATGGACATCTTTGTACTTTTTTTTTTTCCATTTTGGTAAGTGTTTTGTGTTTTATACAAATACAGATATCTAAGACATCTTTTCAGATTTCCTCTTATAATTTTCTTTTTTTTTTTTTTTTCTCTAAGAGACATTTTTTGCTATAGGGTGTGTGCACTCACCAGAGAGACACACAGCAAGAAATCCCCCATGGGGGCAGTGTAGGGGATGACCACGCTGCAATCCTTTCTCCATTCTCTTTCCAGGATCTTGGGCACACAGGCATACACATCTGGCATGTTTCAAGCTGCTGGGTCCGGGACTCAAATTGTGGTCAGCCATGTGGGAGTCCAGCAATGTAATCATTCTACCATCTTCTGGCTCCTCTTTTCAGCTTTTAAAAAAGTTTAACTTTTCAGTGAGAAAGAGGCAAGTATCCCAGTATGGTCATCACACCATGATTTACTTCCAGTCTTGGCTGGGCCAGAACATGGGCACATGAGTGTGTGCCCAGTGTGCTCATGGAGGCCATAGAATGCGAACCCAGGATCTTTCCCACATGGATCCAGTTGTGCCACTACCATGGCAATATCTAGCCCCTAGGCATATTTTGAGTTTTAACAGATGCTGTCAAATGACCTCCAGTGTACCTGTATTGATTTTTACTCCCACCAGCAGTGCAAGACAGTACCTGTTTCCTCACGTTCTGCTATTGTCTGATATTATAATATTTAATATTTGGATCATCTGATGAGTGAAAATAGCATCACTTAAATTTATGGTTTCTTAGATATTAGTGAAATGGAGCATTTCTGTTTATTTATTCCTTATTTGTAAGTATTCTATGAACTCTTTGTTCATTACCCCTAGCTATTTTTGTATTAGATTGTCTTTTTTTTCTCATAGATTTCTAGGAGTTCTATATATATTCTGGATACTAGTTTTTTGGTAATCTTTGCAAATACTTTATCTCTATTCTTGTAATTATTTAATGCTGTATTTTAGTGCATGGCATTTGGAAAAGTCAGATTTATCTATCTTTATGATTTTTGCTTTTAGCATCATTACCCTCAAGGACATCAAAATATTATATTTCCTTCTATTTTCTACTTCTTTTATAGTTTTCTATTTTACATTTAAGTGTTTATCCCATCAAGACATTATCTTTATTAGTATGAGAGAGACATCTAACTATCCCCCCTCTCTAAATAGAGAGCCTACTGCTCTAGTACCATTTTTTTGAGTAATTCATTTTTCCTCCTCTTATTTGAAATACTACCTCTGTCATTTATTAAATTCCCCCATATCCAGAGGGCTGTTTCTGATTCCCTCTGTGTTCCATTGATTTCTTCCTTATAGCATCAGAGAGGTTCTAATTTCCTGTTTCCTGTCAAGATTCATTCTCTACCTTTCTTTACCTAGCCTACTGCCATGGAAGCTGTATGGAATATTTAGACTATATCAAGAAGCACTCTAATATTTAGACTGGCCAATGGGGAATCTCCAGTGGAAGAGGAGGGAATGAGAAAGTTGAGCTTGGGAAGTTTATTTTCTTAGTACTCTGCCTTCAGCGTTGCCTTGGGCTGGTAATATCCCTCTGTTGAAGGCTGCATGTCTTCTCAAGGTAGCCCTTTTTTTCCTAACTCCTTTCTTCTGGATTCTGGTAACTGCTATCTCCCTTGGTGCCCTCTCAGGCATGGGGTGGTAATAACCCTATATTTGCTTGCTCTGGGGTATGACATTTTTCCTTGTGATTTCTCTGGTTAGTCTATATATATTGTGTGTAGCCCCTGTATTAAACTCTCTTGAATATCCTAACCTCAGTGTGCTGTTAGTTTCCTGCTGAGACCCTGATTGGTACAATCACATTGAGATTTTTGACTGAGATTGCATTGAACATATAGATTGTTTCAAGGAGAAATGAACCACGGTATTGAATCTCTCCATCCATGAACATGACTGGTCTCTATTCTTATCTTTTAAAAAATGGTTTTCAATAAGACTTTTTCCCTTCAAAAAAGTTTTTACACATTTTTGTTAGATTTGTTTATAGGCAGCATATAGCTTTTATTTCTATCATGAGTAAAGTCTCTTTTCTGAAGTATTTTTAATTGGTAAATGCTAGCTTATCGAAAAGTCATTGATTTTTGTGTACTGATTTTACATCTAGATACTTGGCTGAACTCTCAAATGAGTTCCAATAGTTTTCAGTTGATTTTCTTCAGTTTTCTAGGTAGATAATCTCATCTGTAGATAATGTCAGTTTTATTTCCTTTCTTCTTTTTTATATCTTTAATTTCTTTCTCTCATATTTTTTCCATTTTGTAGTGGGTTAGAACTCTAATATGATGTTGAATAATTTTAGTAATGATGAATATTCTCGACTTTTATGATATTGATAGGTATTTGCGCCAAACTGAAGATTTTAGCTTCTATTTCTCATTTGCTTAGGGTTTTAAGAGTGATAAACTGCCATTGAATTGTTTCTAACGTCTTTTCTGCAGTTTTGGAAATAGTCATACTTTTTAATTTTAATTTTTATTGAAGTTATACATGTACAGTTGCTGAAAAGGAAAATAGCTATAGTACTTCTAATAACAAAAGCTTTTCCTAACCCTTCTCTCTGCCACTTCTCAAATCCCTGAGTCAGCCGTTTCTAATTCTTCTGTTCTGAGTAGTTGCCTGCATAGTTTTTAATTACATGTATACAGTGCCACTTTATTTTTGAAAACTTTCCTCCAATTATTGGAAAGTTATACATTTTATCTTGATTTTTCTAGGTCTCTTTTCCATTTTGACATAATACATAAATGAGTATTTTTCTAATGATGTCCAGAGTTAATTAGTATGTATATATTTTTTCTGCATATAATGAAAAAGCATGCCTTTAATTTGTCTCTTCATTATCCAAACCTCATGTTGCAATTGACTGAAATTTTAGGTTTAGATTTTTATTAAAAATCATTTAAAAAATCAATATGCATTCAGATTTAATAATACACTTACGATTTATTTTCTTACTAATTTCTTCTTATAATATTACTTAAAATTGTTTTTGTTAAATATCGATTTTATACAAAATAAAATGTATAAAATATGCACAAGATACAAAATAAAAACAAAGTGTATATATGAGCACCCAAAATCCAGTGTAAGGAAAAGAAAATAATACCTTTGATATCTTCTTTGTGACTCCCTGTTCTTTTCCTTTTCACTCCCTCAAGCATACTCCACAATTTTATATTTATCATTTCTTTCCTTTATAGTTTCCTACATATGTCCTAAATTGTTATTCTTAATCTATAAACAATTTGACATTTCAAGGTTTTTTCTTTTCTTTTTTTGCTAAAGGGCATATGTGCTGGTCAGAGAGAGACAGAGAGACAGAGAGGGAGAAAGGAGAAAGCATCTCTCCATAGGAATGGTCATGCCACAATTCCTTCTCCTCCATTTCTCCCTCTTTTCAGGATTTTGTGAATTTACACACATGTGCTAAGTTTGTTTCTCAAACCCCAGGTCCAGAACTTGAACCATGTAGTGAGCCATGTGGAGCCAGTTGCCTTAACTACTAGACCATGGAGCTAATCCTTAAGGTTTTTATTTATTTATTTATTTTATCTTTTTATTTTTATTTAACTTATTTATTTATTTTTTTGAGAGGTTTTTGCTATAGGGCGTGTGTGCTTGCCAGAAAGAGAGAGAGAGACAGAGAGACAGAAAGCGAGAAATCACCCCCCGGGGGGATAGCCACGCTGCAATCCCTTCTCCTTCATTCTCCTCTCAGGATCTTGGGCATACACACACATGCACCTGGCGTGAGTTTAAGCTACCAAGTCCAGGACTCGAACTGTGGTCGACTATGTGGGAGTCCAGGGACATAGCCATTATGCCAACTGCTGGTCCCAGGTTTCTTTATTTTTAAGTATATTTATTTCTTCAGAGAGACAGAGAGAGTGAGAGGGAGCGAGGGATCTCAAACAGGTTCTGATGCTTCAATCCACCCCCAGCCTCAGCTAGTCCAAGTAATGGACACATATACATATGCATCTAGCTTGCACAAGGACACCCCTTCCCATGTGGGTCCAACATTGCAGAATATTGCACTACTGATGTGCCACTATCTGGCCCCAAGTTTTTTTTTTTAATATATGAGTAAATGGAATAATCTTTTGTTTATCATATGTTTGTATCCTTATACTTTATTGTTTTACAAATTTTTAAACTTTACGTAAAGTAATTACGTATACATAATTTATATATATATATATATATATAAATATTTTGCAATGAATTTCCCCTCTTCCCTATTCAACCTTATTTTTCAGAGATTTTCCGGATTTTTGTGCATAGCTTTAATTCATGAATTTGCAATGCTGTTTTGTATTCTATGATTAATTAATTATCTTGGGAGATAGGATTGATAAGTGATTAAGAGCACAGCCTCTAGAGTTCTACTGTCTTTGTTCAAATCTTGAGTCTCTTATTTATTAGCTATGTGTCAGTGGACAATTTTTAAGCCTCTTTGTGCCTCAGTTTCCTTATCTCTAACTTGAACATAATAATACCCACCTTTAAGGATATGGCGAATTTAGTTAAAAATGTAGTAGTGTTTAGCATAGTTCTTGGTATATTATAAACATTATATGAATATTGACTATTATCATTGTATAAATATTCTATATATTATTCTTTCATTTAATTATTTATAGGCATTTTTAAATATCTCTAACAGTTTTTCTATGAATATTCATGCACATGGTCTATGTGCATATACTAAGTCATATAGTATAAACTTTTTCAAGTAGATAATTCCAAGTTGTCTTCTAGAGTAGTCATAATAGTTTACCCCTCCATTAGCACTGTGTATATGTTCTGTTTACTCCACATCTTCATTACACTTGGAATTAAGAAGTCTGGAAATGCTTGCAATATAGTGACTGTATCTTGTTATGATTTGTTTTGCATTGCCCTGATTAACAGTGTAGTAAACTATCTTTTTGTTTACTGAAATATGATTTCTTCTGTACCAATGCCTATTTAATATTTTGCCCATTTTTTTACTCTATTCTCTTATTGCTGTTTAGAACTTTAAAAATATATACTTGGTATCTTAATCTTTTGTCAGTTATTTGTTTTATAAATTTTAGGCTTATTTCACTTTTTTTGCAGTGTGTTTTGATGATCAAAATTATGATATTTTTTCTAATTGATTCATAAATTTTGTTTATTATTAGTTGTTCTTTTTGTATCATTTTAAAGAATTCTTTGTTCTCTGTAATAAAATACAAATATTCTCTTATATCATAATTGAAAAATTTGACTTTCACTATTGCATTCTTAGTTCATCTAGAAGTAAACTTTGTATGTGGTGGGAAGTAAGGAGTTCAAATTCATTTTTTTTTCATATAGATAACATCCATACAGATAATATGTTGTCTTAGCAATATTTATTGAAAGCTCAGATTTTTCTTAGTGATGTGCAGTGTTCTAAATCAATTCTTTATCTTAATGGGTTTCAAAGACTTTTTCTTTTACTGTGCTATTTTAGTACTTTTGTGTGTATTATAAACATTGATTTATTTGGATACATTTCTACCATCTTCTTTATTGCTACTGTCTTCTTTTTCTTCTTTCTTCCATTCCTTTTGATTGAATGTAATTTTTCATTCAACCTTTTCCCTCCTCTTTCTATTTTTAGTAACATCTTTCAAAATGTTTACATACATACTGATGCAATATACTAATGTGTCAAATCTAGTCTATCAATATTTTTGTGTCTCAACTAGATCAGTGAAAGGAGCTTAACACAGTTTAACTCTGCTTATCTTTTCCCTGACTTATTTTTTTATTGTGTCAATTTTTCTTGTTTATTTTTAACCCCACAAGATGTTGTTACTGTTCTTTTATAATACAGATCATATTTCTTTAGATTTATCTACATATTCAACATTTCCATGTTTATTCCTTTTTACATCTCAGATCACTTTCCTTCATCTGACATATATCTTTTTGAATTTCACTTACTGATGGTCTGTTGTGTCAAACTCTTATTTTTTGTTTGTTTTAAAATGTATATTTTACCCTGCTTTTGAAAAATGTTTTCAAAGTTATTTTCCAAATTTACAAATATTTTCCTTTAACCTAATTAAGATATTATTCCATGGTCTTTAGGCTTCCATTATTGCTATTTAGAAGTCAGCTGTCAGAATAATTGTCATTTCTATTATGTCAGTCTGCTTGTCTCTATGGCAACTTTTAAGATTGTTTTATCTTTGGGAGTTTTTGTTTCATTATGATGTATTTATTGGTCAAAGGAAATAACAGGACCAGTTCAGATTTAGGAGTGGGAAAATGGACTCCACCGGACCATCAGGTGGCATGGTGGTTAAGGTGCTGGACTCCCAAATCGTCGACTGGAGTTGAAGTCTTTGACCTAGCAGCTTGAAACTCATGCTGGGTATGTGTATGTGCACGCCCCAAATCCCAAGAGCAAAATAGAGGAGAAGGAACTTTGGCATTGCCATCCCTCCTGAATGATTTCTCACTGTCTGTTTCTCTGTAGCAAAAATCTCTCTCTAAAGAAAGAAAGAAAGAAAGAAAGAAAGAAAGAAAGAAAGAAAGAAAGAAAGAGAGAAAGAAAGGAAATAGACTCCATGTTTTAAAAATATTATGGTTGTATTTTTAAATGTATGTGTATTTCTTTAGCTAACAAACTTTATGTACTATTGAAAAATATTGGTGCATAACTGTGAAAGACATATTTTATTTGAAGATAATATTTGGTTTACAGTGAGGTTTTCAGAAAATCATCCCATAGTTCAGAAACCATAAATGTATGGAATGCTTCTCAAATGTTACATCCTATGATAACCATCATGGCTACAATCATCTTTGAATGTTGTGTGTGTTAGATGTTGTTCAAACTGATTCTTAAAAACAATTAATTCTGATATATTTTTAGACATGCAGAAAAGGTACAAAAATAGTGCATAGAATTTTTAATATAATGGCCAGCAGGAGGCATTGTAGTTAAGGCAGTGGATTTCACATAGATGACTCTATGGTTTAAATTCTGGACCTAGCACCTTGAAAAACATGCTGGGTTCATATGTATACATGTCCAAAATCCTGAGAGGAGAATGGAGGAGAAGGAATTATCGCATAGCCATCCCTCTTAGAGAATGATTTTTTTCCTTTTACACTGTCTCTCTCTAGCAACTGTGCCCTATAGCAAAAATCTTTTAAAAAAATGTTTAATACGCCCTTGATTATACTTTCTCTAAATGTTAATATCTTACATAGCCATAGCACAATTATTTAAACCAGAAGTTATCACTGAAAATACTCTTACTAATCTATAGGCCTTATTTGAATTTCACCAGTTTTTCCACAAATGGCCCTTTTCAAATCCAGGACCTAGTCCAAGATTCCACATTAAACTGGCATTTCTTCTTGGCTCTTTCAATCTGACAGTTCTTGAATTTTTTTCCCCTTACCTTTCATGACCTTGATAAATTAAAAGGACCAATGCCAATTGTTTTGTAGAGTGTTTATCAATTTATATTTGTGTGATTTTTTTAATGAATAGGTTGAGTTTAAATATTTATTCGAAAGAATGCCACAGAAGCAATATTGTGCATTTTTTAGCACAGGCTGTCAGAGAGAACATGTTACTGATTTGTTTTATTACTGATAGTGCTAACTTTTGATACATCATTAGAATGATGTCTCTCAGGTTTATCCATTATAAAAATCACTATTTTCCCCTTGTAATTAATAACAATTAATTTATTGATTGATTTATAGTTAACAGGAGTCTTGTGGAATAAGTATCAAGATACTCTTCTATTTCTCATCATATTTATTACTTTACCATGGTCTTATTTTGTGTTATCATATCTTTTAGCTTATTAATTTTTCCATAAACAAGAGAGGCTCTGAGAGAGAGAGAGACAGTGAGGTCTTGATGCTCTAATCTTCCTCCATCTCAGCCAGCCCCAGATCATGGGCATACACATGCCTGGCATATTCAGAGCATCTCTGATTGAGCCCAGAATATTCTCATATGGTCAAGCCTCACAGAGGGTCATATTTCCCACTCTGCCTGTGTACAGATCATTATTTTATACTTTCTTTTTTTAATCTCTCTAGACTGAATTATAGATAATTGCTACAGTTTGATCATCCAGTTCTCTAATTTTCTCTTTGTTTACTCTAGTGCTAAAAGCATCAATTATTTAATTGTATTTTTAATTTCAAAACTTATAATTATTTCTTTTAAGGTATTACCCATTTAAAAAGCTTATTTTATTGGTAAGTTTTTGCATTTCATCTTTAAGAGGATTGTAACTATAATATTGAAAAGCCCTTAATTGTTTCTATTAATATTTTCCCCACTTATAAACTCTTTTTTATTTGTCAAAGTGTATATACACTCACCAGAGAGAAAATAGGGAGGCAGAAAGAGAAGAAAAGGGAGAAAGTTACTCTCAATAAGGTATTGTCACTCTGCAGTTTCTTCTCCATTTCTGGATCCTGCTAGGATTTGGGGCACACACAAATGACATGTTTTTCAAGCCACTGGGGTCAGGACTTGAACCACGAGGTTGGCCATGTGTCAAATGGCTTCTTTAAAGTGAGCCCAGGAGTTCTTTCTTTTTTGAAGAGTTATGTCTTATGTTCATCTTCCTTGACATTTAGTAATTCTTGGTTATGTGTTCATTTTGACAGAGTGCTTCCCCATGATCCTAAGACATATTGGTTTCTTTCTGGATGTCTGGATAGCATCTCAGCTGGTGACATCAGTTGTTTCTTGGCATAGCAGGTAAGACAGATTCTTGGTACAATGTCCACTATGACAGTCCCACTGGCTTCCTGGAATGGAAGTCCATCAGCTTCCCCTGTAAGTCTTGCATTGTCTTCCCAGGGAGTATTAGGATACCCAGTGGAATCTTAGTTTATGACTAAGCTTTTGTATCTACTCTTTTATCCCAATATGCTTTATAGATTCAGAATCACCAAAAATTTCTCTATTTACATGTATTTCTTAAAACAGCAATTTAGAGATTTGGGGTGGTAGGATGGGAAAATTAATACTTATATGATACCGTAAGTTTTGCACTATTCTAAGTCTTTACATAGATTAAATTATTTATTTCTTACAACACTCCTAAAAGGTAGATACTATTATCCCCATTTTATAAATCATGAGAGTAATGCATAGAGTTATTAAATGGCTTTCCCAAGATCACAGAGCAGAGCACTGCTGGACCAATATCTTTTTAATCCAGATTTAAAACTTTGCTTTACTCTTCTCTCTTTATCAGTCAATGGACCCAGCTTCTGCAGCCCTAACTCCCCAAGGTAACATCCCACCACTCCATTTATAGCCTTCAACTATAGAGACTTCAATGACAAGAGTGGCAATTAGTTCTGCTAATACGACCTACATGTTCTTCAGGGCACAAAGAAAGAGGAGGATTTTGGTCCTGTTCGACTTCCCTGTTTCAGCTGCTGCTGTAGTATTGTGTTGTTTAAATAAGATTATTATAAGAAATAAACCCCTGGGAGACCTTGAGCAAGTAATTTCTCCTCTTTTGAGTCTGTTTTTCCCATATGTAGGTAAAGTAGGGGGCTAAGGGTTAGCTGGAAGAGGGACTCTTTAGATTTTCTTTTCTAGCTATATTGTCTCTGAATCTATAATTCACATATGCTCATATTTTTATCATTTTGTTTCATTTTATTTTAACTTGTCTGTATCCCCTTGATTTACTGATCTTTTTGTTGAATCAGCCTGAAAAAATGAAATAAATGCACATGGTTAAAAAAGTTGAGCCCAAAATGAAAAAATGCCCTGCCATTTACCTTTTCTGTTCCCAAATATTACTCCCTGAAGACAACTACTTATGATTATCTCTGGTTCTAGTTCTACTTGAATTTATTCCCATACCTCTAAATAATGTGTGTATTGTCTTCTCTTAATTTTTGAATTTCAGACACCATCTATTGACTCTATATGAAAGATGAGGATATATCTCACCTGTTATGGTATGGGGGTGAGAGCCCTTTCCCCAATTTTGTGACTGCAGCTAATTTGGGGAAATCGAGGGGAACAGAGGGGAAATTGATCCAGGATAGCTGCTCCTGTACTGCAATGGCTTTATTCACGTTTGTGTCAAGATGAAGATGGGAGTACAGAAAAACACTGAGATAGCTCATGATTGCACTCTAAGGAGAGGCTTTCTACTCTTGGGAATAGTGGCTTGGTTTTTAAAGAGGTTAATCAAGAGGGAGTATGGTGATTGTCTCAGATGAGCACACAGCTTATTGTTCCCAAGAGGGCTTTGTGGCATTGGGAAGCCAAGGAATAGAAGCAATCTTACTGTAATTGATGTGTGCTATTGTTCCAGGCAATGGAAAACAGCAAGGTCACCTGAGATAGGATGAGCTGAGTGCCCAAAAGTCTTCTGGCCATGATCAGTGACTGGAATGAAAAAATTTGGGATTTGGGAAATAACCTGCATTACCACATCACACTAAATTTTCTCCATTCTTTAGGGAACCAGGAGAGCATCATTTGAACCTTTGGAAGCAAGAGCTATGAACTGGGAGGAAGAAGCAGGTGGCTGCTTCATAATAATTAGATTGCACTATGTGAGGCCTGGGGATAGTGGGAACAGCAAAAGGGAAAGTTTTACAAATGTAATCATCTTTCTTACCAGAGTGGGCTTAATAGTTTACATAAAATATTGTCACATACCTGTCACCGGTGTCAGCTTCTACCCCTTCAATGGTCACCTTCCCAATGTCTTCAGAGAAAGAGGGGATTTCACTAATAGTTGCTACTGAATTGCCCATTGGTTTCTACTTCTTCAAGATGGAATTGCCCCTGCTCTTACAGCTCCATGGGTTTCCCTCACATCACTGCTGCCACCATCTGGATCTTCAGAATCATTATCCTGTACAGTGATATGATAGTCTTGTAGGCCTTAGTAGAGGAGTAATGGGCCCTTATGACCCCCTGTTCCATTTCCATACAGGGCTGAATGACTGGAGGCAATAGCTGAAGGTAATTACAAAGTGGGAGAAAAAAAATTAGCCAAAGCTTGGTTTGACTGTTTCTGTAGTCCAGGGGGTAAAAAACTCAAATAATTAAATTATTCATAGAGGTTTTTCTTGGGTATATGCCGATTACCTGTGTTGAGGTTTCCTCTTCACTCTTTTTCTGCAAGACTTCCCTGCCCTTCCCCTCCTTAGAGATTTTTGCTATAGGGTGCATGTGTTCACTGGAGAGACAGAGATGGAAAGCAAGAAATACCGCCCCCCTTCATGGGGGATGGCCATGCTGCAGTCCCTTCTACTCCATTCTCCTCTTGAGATCTTGGGCACACACACATATGCACCCAATGTGAGTTTTAAGCCACTAGCCCAGGACTCAAACTGCAGTCAACTGAGGGGAGTCCAGTGACATAACCATTATGCAATCTGCTGATCCTTCCTCTACCTTTTAAAAATTAAAACTCACATGCTTATTACAGGGCTTGGTCTTACTCCCAAACTGACTCTTTTTGCAATGTCTCAAACCAGGAAAACGATCCCTTAAAGTGTGAATGCCATTCCTAGAGGTGTAAACATCCCTAAAAGTGGGAGGGGTAACTTTGAGTTATAGTCCAAGATGAGTTTAGCTTTTCCTAGGTCTGATGTCTCTGGGGGACTTCTCTGTTGTGTGAAAACATGAACATCTCATGTGGTGGAGAGCCAATGTAATGAACATCACGTGAACATCACAGTGATGGAGACAATATAATGCCAGTTGCTCTTTATTCATCTTCCCATATGTCCTAGACCTAGTGCTCTAACAAAGAAAGATGGTCAAAAACCCTGGAGTTTTTTTTTTTTTTTTAATGACTTCTATTTACCTTTGGCTAATGCAAATTCTGAAGCATGATGTCTTTCTTCCTAGTCTATAGTAACCCTCCATGAATGGTAGTGGCAATAGCAATGGGGTCTTTCACCTGTAAACATGAATTCTTCTGATACCACAATACTGTGAAGCCCAGTGTATTAACCCATTTTAGAAATTAGGAAGTGAAGATTGATTAAGGATTTCTGGTTTACTTAAGGTCAGGTGTGGCTAAGCCAGGGATAGAGACTGGATCTCATGAGTTCAGGCCTTGTACTCTTTCTACCATACTGAAAAGGTAGAAAACATCACCGAATGTATATCTTGTTAAAACAGATTACTGCATTGGTGGAAGAGAAACGAGTGAAAATGTGTGAGACAGAGGAACCCAGCACTCAAAATAGATCGAAATGTCTCTAAATATTATTTTCCCAGAGAATCTAAAAGATGACTGACTATAATCTTGGTTGTTTTGTTTTTAGTCCTTCAGCCCAATTTTCCATCAGATACTTCAAGAGAATCTTAGTTGCTTCATTTAAGATAGGTAAAGTATGATTACAATTAGCCGTTTCCAACTCTAACATTCTATGATATAAAGAGCAAATATGTTTTAAGATATGAAGTAAGAATGACTTCCCTTGTTGACTTGGTAATGGTCACATCAGTCTCGTAGAAAGGCAGCTGGTCTTACAGCCCCAGTGTGTCTGTTTGAGGTGAGCATGTTAGCCTAATCCACAGCTGTAATAAAGAGAAGTGCTTGATTTCATGATGGTAGGAAATGACTGACCATTATCAAGAGCGAATAACTCATACTGAATTTTCTGTGAGGTTAAACAAATCGTCAAGTGAGATACTTCACATGTAAAAATAAGCTTAAATGTGTCAAGAAAAAGAACTGTTAGCTGACATTGAAGAACTCCTGAATGTCAGACACATGCATGAAGTGAGATCCTATCATCTGCAAGACTACTGAAAATTTGAAAAGGTCAGAAATTTGTGCAAATATACAATTATCTGTGATAATGATGGGTGAGGACTTAAAAATGAGATGAAAGAGACTCATTTTGAGAGGATGCTTGAGAAGGAAACTTTCTGTGATGATCGTGCTGTGCATTTGATTAATGATCAGAAACAGCCGAGGAAAGCAGCACACAGTAAAATATCTTTGAGGAAAAAGTAACCCTCTATCTCTAGCTTACCTCTCTAGTCTACTCATGGTCCTAATTCCTGATCTAGAAGCACTCGTAGAAAAATGGGAATAATAACCATCTCACAGGTCATCAAAATAAAATGGGATCATATTCATCAAAAGGCATAGAAACTTGTAAAGACTTCAGCCAAGGCTGTTTCTGTGTTTTAGCAGTGCTGATAAGGAATAGGGTAAGGAAGGCAGAGTAGTACTTTGGTAAGATCTATAGCTTTGGTTTTAGGCCATGTGAGTTCTAACTTCTGCATTGCCACCTGTAGATAAATCACTTGACACCTAGAGTCTCCTTTTCCTCATCTGTAAAATGGTGACTACAAATCCCGCCTTGCACAAGTGTGTGACTTAAAGTCAAAATTAATAACATATGTAAAGACTTTATAAGTGCTAAAGCACTGTATAAGTGTGAGGAATTATAAATATGATTATAGTATTGCTTGGGTCCCCAGTTTATGGGTTGAATCAGGTACTTCGATGGGATATGAGCATGAATGTTTAAATAATTATGCTCAAAGTTATTTTTCCCTTGCCACTTATCACCAGTAGATATTTGATTTACATTTGAAATATGGCAACCCTGAAAGCTGTTAATTCAAATTAACAGTTGCAAAGCAACAAGTAACATGCTTCCCAGCCAGAGCCTCCACCTGTGCTGTGATGCTTGCCCTGCACACTTGCTAGAAGTCCTGGCCAGACACTGCAGGTGCTGTCTGTGATGAACTTCCCATAAATTAGTGAACGGCCTGCTGTGCTTGGAGCAGCTTTCAGAACTCTGAAGACAACTACACAGGAAGGACAAACACTGTCCTACAGGGTTGACAAGCCAATTGAGGGGACAAGAACACAGATAAGTAGGACATCTGAGACATTTTAGTGAATAGTTACTGTTTCTGCCGGTACAGCCTTTATCTACCCTATTCTGGTAAGAAAACCTCAATTTTCCTTTTGTTAACTACCCTTCCCTTATTCTTGCCTATGTGGTAATTGGGTGAAGCTGACCTCAGTCGTCTGCTCCAGAAGAGTAGACACAACCTGGGCCTCTTAACCAGAATTTTGGTGGTCGGTTCTAGGAAGGACAAGTCATTTGGCCCCATTCAAGCTCGTCTTCAAGTATCAATAGAAAAGTCTTTTTTCTGAACCTCAGGATAACCATAGATAGCTTCTGGTGATTTTTCAAAGCACCTGGATCTAGCTGGTGCTTATTTAGTCTTTCCCATTACTTCAACCAATGCATTCCTTTTGTTGTTTGTTTAGTCTATTTATTTAGTCCATTATGTGACTATATGTATAACCTCTCATGGAATTTACAAACTAGTAAAAGAGACAGATTATCAAAATATAATATAGTAAGCATAATGAATGATATACAATATACTTGAGTGGTCAGGTATAGAGGATCTGAAAATGTTTTCTACCTTAAGGAAGTAAACCCTGAGATGCTACTTATTGAGTAAGTGGGAATTATACAGTAAACAATGGAGAGGGAAGGAGACATATGCTTGTTCACACCTCTGTGACAGAGATAATGGTGTGTATGTGTCTATGTGTGTGTGTATGCGCATACATGTGTTCATTAAGGACTGGAGAGCAGAGGGGAACTAAAGCAGGTCCAAGATTTTGGAATGAAAATGAAAATCTCGTTGACAGAATAGTGAAAGTGAAGGAACAGTCAGGATGATGGGAAGAGTCCTCTTAGCCATGAAGAGCCTTGGGACTTCTCTTGGGTCTTGATTTCATCCTGTAGGTCATAGAGAGCCTGGAAATGTATAAAACAGGGTTGGAAATCAAGGGAGTAGAGCTTCAAGGTGGAGGGAGTGATGATCAATACCACATGCATCAGAGTATAGAAAAGAATGTAGTACTCAAAACTGCTTACTATGTTTGAGAGATAGGATGTCATCTAGTGATTACAGAGTGGATTCAGAAGAGGAGGGATGAGAACAAGAGACACAGTAGAGTGAGTTTAAGTTGACAGAGTAACTGTGATCACTCTTTGAGAAGTTTTTCTGAAAAGAGAGAAAGGAGCTAGTAAATGGAAATGAACTCAGTATCAAGGAAAATTTATTTTTTTAGCCACTTGATCATATTTCTAGAATAGCAGAAAGATGGGTCCACAAGAAAGGGTGAAGTTTAAAATAAAAAAAAAGAGGCATGGAGAAAGATCCTAGAATCTACAGGGTATGTGGTTGAGGGCACCAGAGACAGACTGGTCTTGGAAAAAAGGAGCATCTTGAATTTCAATAATGGGAGGTTTTTTTAATTTCCCAAGAGGGTATGTGTTTTAATAATTAAGTCCAGTAATCTTTAGGAAGAATACACATTATGGTTTAGTTTTACAGAAGTAGAGGGTAAGAGTGGTAGTGGTTGTGGGAGGCAAGATTACAAAGTTAAAGAAGATGAAAAAATACCAGATAACTTCTATTTTCTTGTTGGCACTGTCCAGTTGGTTGATAGTGGACAATGAAAAGAAAGTGCTGAATAGTACAACATCCAAAAACAATTTTTTAAGGTATAACTCATATACCATAAAATTCACCTTTTAAAAGTGAATTTTAGTGTAGTCACAGAGCTGTGTTACCATCATCACTAATTCTGAAAAATATTCACTTCCTTCAAAATAAATCCTTTAGCAGTCACCACCCAGTGAAATTCTATCTAGCACATTTTTATAATTTTTATCTTTATTCATATCCTTTATTTGGTATGACATTGTTTTAACACTTTCTTTTAATTCTCTAGAAATGTCTTTTGTCTAGTAAAGAACAATGTATGCATGTCTTCAGGGACTGTTTCTACAGATTCACCTCCCTTCTAGAATTAGTTTTTATTGCTATTTGTTGTTGTTAGCTTGTTTCATAACTTTCTGAACTAATTCTGTCAAGGCTATGTTCTTTGTCATGTGTGATCACTGAAGTTTCTGCTCAGTTAGCTTATTGCTCAGTTAATGATTGGCAGAGATCTCTTAATATGCTTGAGAAGTCGCCCAGTCATTGCTGAGAGGCTGTGTGTCTTGGGGTACACCTTCAGCATTCAACCAGGAAGTTGATAAATCTTCCAAACCTTTGCTTCTCCCTTTCACAGAGCTTCAAGGTGAGCCTAAGGTGAGAAGTTAGGGTCTTCTTAGGTTTTTCCAAAGTGTATGCACAGGCTTATTCATGCATGTGGCCATCTAGATTCTCAGGAATATGTGAGGCTGCTTGTGGACATCCAATCACCCAGATTTTCCTTTTGAGCTTTTTGACTATTTTTTTTTGTTTGTTTGTTTAGCTCCAATTTTACCTCTTCAGGCAAATGCTGTTTAATGATTGCATCTGTTGTTTTTGACAAGTATCCCCAGGGAAAAGGCTGTTCCATGTCTTAACAATTGAAGACAACCTTATAAGTGGGACTTTGTTTTTTTCTTTCTTTACCATTTTTTTTCTCCCATAGGGCACGTGCGCTTGGCAGAGAGAGATAGTGAGAGGGAAAATGAGAAATCATACCCCAGAGGGATAGCCTCGCTGCAATCCCTTCTCCTCCTGGGACCTTGGGCATGCAAGCACATGTGCCCATATGATTTTCAAGACACTGGGTCTGGGACTCAAACTGCAGTTGGCCATGTGGGAGTCCAGCACCTTTACTACCATGCCACCTGCTCATGGGGTTTCCTAAGGAATCACCTCACAGGTCAGATACTGGCAATTCTCTGGGAATGAGGTTTTGAAGGTGTTCCAACAGATCCTTTATAATGGCTGTTAGGATACTAGTTTTGACCATGATTGTAGGATGTTGGTTTTCAAGGAAGATATGAGAATAGGAGAAGTCAAAATGCAAACGTGCTCGTTGTGCATGTATGCCTATGACCTGGGCTGGCTAAGGCTTGGTGTGGATCATTACAGAAAGCTCTCCTTGGAGGTTCCTCCCTCTCTGAAAAATAAGTAATGAATTTAAAAAGGAGGGTTGGGTGGGGAATCACAGGGGCATGTTTGTCCCTTGGGGGACAAGGACAGGGAAGCAGCTGCCTCACTAAGTGCAGCAGTGAAACCAGAAGCTGTTAGAGTTCACTTTCTTCCCCCCTCAACTCTGTCTCCTTTGCATGTTTCTTTATTCTCCTCATTCTCTACATATATGCTCTCTCTCCTTCTCTGGTCCATGTGATGGAATAGGGTCATCTCACAACATGTGTCTTTATGCAATTCAAATCACACTACGTACAGAAGTTGACTAGCATCTTTCATGGTGTGGTCCTAAGAGGAGAGGGTCTGAGTGTCCCACCCCTATTGAGGTGTCCTTTCTGGTCATATCAGCTAGGACTAAGGGCTGGATTTCTCCATTCAAATATGGCTGAAAGTCATTTTTGAGTTTAGATGAGAAGGAACAGTTCCCAGGGAAAGAGAGGACCATTATAGCTTAGGGGCTATTCAGACATCCTACCTTTCTCTTCTGTAAAATGGAAATAATGGTAGTACCTACTTCATAGGGTTGTGGTTTGGATCATAGGATATGTTTGAGCAGTGTTTGGCATGTAATAAGTGCTATACAAATGTTTGTTATTAATGTTACTGAGAGACATTGGCAAGTTGAAACTAGTTCACCAAAGGAAACATCAAAAAACAACTTCATGGAATTTTTTTTTTTTTTTTTTTGTCAGTGTCTCTTTCCAAGAGAAAGAAAAATATGAAGCATTCCACTTTAAAATCTAGCATATTAAAAAAATACCCAAAGTAATTTTAAGTACACATTTATTTATATGCACTGACCAGATAAGAAAGAAAATAAAGTGGGCTATAGAGAAAAAAATGGTAAAGAAAAAAATAAATGGAAGCTTTTGGACAAGAGCGAGAAAGATGGAGGGAAAAATCACAAAAGGATAGATAGTTCGGGGAGATGAAAAAAACTTAGAGGTTAAAACATAGTGAAATGGGGGACCAGCAGTTAGCGTAATGGCTATGTCGCTGGACTCCCACATAGTTGACCGCGATTCAAGTCCCGGACCCGGTGGCTTAAACTCACGCCGGGCGTATGTGCGTGCGTGCCCAAGATCCTGAGAGGAGAATGGAGGAGAAGGTATTGTGGTGTGGCCATCCCCCCTGGGGGGTGATTTCTCACTTTCTGTCTCTCTGTCTCTCTCTGTCTGTCTGGCGAGCGCACGTGCCCTATAGCAAAAACCTCTCCAAAAAAAGAAAAAAAAATCAAAAACAAAACAAAACAAAACAAAACATAGTGAAATGGAGTAAGAGAGGAAAGGAAACTAATTAACATCCATCAAGAAATGAAACCAAGAAAACAATATAGCCAACCAGAGCTGTAAAAAAATAATAGTCTCATCTTATACCCTTTGAATACATTACTTATTCATCTTTTAATCTGTGAAGTATTTTCTAAAACAAGGTATAGATAGGGAAGAAGTCTCTTGCTACTTGCTCTTTTGGCCAAGATAAAATCAGAACACCCTTGGCAGAAGCGACTGAATAGACTTGTGTTTTTGCCTGTAGGGAGCCAGAAGAGGACTGATGGGCACCACAGCCCAGTTCTTATCATCTCTTGTTTTCCCTTATCTGTTCTTGCTTGAGACAAAGGTGAACCCCTTTCCTTGAGTTCACACTGTATGTCACGAGTTGGGCTAAGGGGATGTAAGTGTATTCCTCACCAAATCTTTTTTTTTTTTTTTTTTTTTTTTTTTTTTTGAGAGCTTTTTGCTATAGGGCGCATGCGCTCACCAGAAAGACAGAGACAGAGAGAGACAGAGAGATAGAAATCAATAAATCACCCCCCAGGGGGCATGGCCACGCCACAATCTCTTCTCCTCCATTCTCCTCTCAGGATCTTGGGCACGCACGCACACGTACCCGGCGTGAGTTTAAGCCACCAGGTTTGGGAATCGAACCGCGGTCAGCTACATGGGAGTTCAGCGACATAGCTATTACACTAACTGCTGGTTCCATTCCTCACCAAATCTTTTTTTTTTTTTTTTCACTTTTTGGAGAGGTTTTTGCGATAGGGCGCGTGTGCTCACCAGACAGACAGACAGAGACAGAGATAGAAAGCTAGAAATAACCTCCCCCCCAGGGGGGATGGCCACGCCACAATCCCTTCTCCTCCATTCTCCTCTCGGGATCTTGGGCATGCACGCACATGCGTCCGGCGTGAGTTTAAGCCACTGGGTCTGGGACTTGAACCGCGGTTTACTACATGGGAGTCCAGCGACATAGCCATTAAGCTAACTGCTAGTCCCATTCTCACCAAATCTTCATGTTCACCATATGAGATACGAATCATTGCTCTTATTTTAGGGATAAGGAAATCAAGGTTTAGAGAGATTTTTATTTGCCTAAGCTTATGTACTCATTTAAAAAAGTATAGAATTTTGTAATTCTTGGACTGGTTGGTTCCAAGTTCTCTATTGCTTGTTTCTGTTTTTTGCTCTGTCTCTGACTCTGGGTCAGGAGCCAGGGATGAAAAAGATATAAAGGTAAATAATATTAATAAACCCTGGACCCTGCTCTCAAGGAAGGATAGAGACATATACATAAATGAGATAAAGTATGTGCAGTACTAGGTTACTATATTGGGACAATTGGGATTGAGGTGGGAGTGATATGTGAATGAAGAGAGTGGCTTATGAAGTGGAAAAAGTCACTTTATTCTCAAGTGGTATTAATAAAATCTGAATTTTATTGGGCGAATAGGTTGCAGGATGGGGCAGTCATCATTATGGCTCTGTGTTTTTTATTTAAATACATCTCTCCTGTCTGTGAGGACCTTAGCCCTTTCCTTATTTTTGGTTTGGATGAGAGGAATAAAGAGCCACTTAGGTTCAGTTTCCCCTCTGCCTTTTTCCCAGGGGCTTGGCACAGAGCATAGTAGAGTTTGAGACAGAGTTTCATTGCCGGAAGGAAGAGCTAGTACATTTAGATGAGGGGGATGGGTGGAGAATGAGAGTTGAGTGGGGTTGCTCTGTGAGGCTGACCCCCATGGGAAGGTTTCAGTTTGCAAGTTTGCATTTGGAGAACTTCTTGAGTATGTAGGATGCACATGTACCCATGATCCAGAGCTAGCTGAAGCGAGGGGTAGATCACAGTGTCAGGACCCTATTGGGGTGCTGTCTCTCTCTTGTTCATGGAAGAAATAAATACACTTTAAAGAAAAATAATATTGAGACTTTCAGAAAAATGGAAGAATGTGGCGAAAGGACCTGAATCTGAATGTCTTCTGTGCAGTGGATTGTGGACACAGATCATCACAGGGTTACGAATTCAAATGCCCAAAAGTGATCAGGGCAGGTCACATTGAAAAAAGTAGGCAAGATATGAAAAGCATGTGGCCCATTTGATCTGTCTTGATTGTCCCACTTTTTCTATACACACAGGAGCAAGACATGTTTAAATTTCTCATCTTTACATAAATAACAAAGTAAGTGTAATGCTAAATGACAGCTGACCCCTGGTTGACACGGTAATGCAGTAAGGAATGGTGGAGTCTGCAGTGATGGGGAGATAAAGTGCCTAGCCTGAGTTCAGCAGAAGTATTGGCATAGATAGTTTGTTGACATGTAGAAATATGGGCCCAGATTTTCTCAAACCTGCTGATTCTTTAAGAGAAACTAGGAAGCTATATTTTAATGTAAAATCACTTAATTTTTTTTCTTTTTTTTATTATCATCATAATCGTCTTTATATTACATTGGATTACATATAACTTTACAGTGTATTACATTGCTTTTTCAAAAGGGAATGCCATGCGTATCAGTCAGTACAGAGACATTAATCTCCCCGCTTCAACATTCAATATCTTTTCTATGTTTTCCCCAATCATTATTATTATGATTCTAATTATTTTTTAAAACAGTCAATCGCTATTTCTCATTTTGCTTGTAAAAATACTTTGCCCATCATGAAATACTTCTCAGACGACTCCAGTTGAGAATACTATACATGTCAACATCAACAGGTAATAAGCCATATCTGTTTCTCACTAACGTCCTGCCTCTCTATTGTTCACTTGCTGTCTTTCTCTATCCTCTTCTCTTTGTCCACATATAAAAAGACCAGGTGAGTTATTGATCTGCAGACCAAACAAGTTAAATCTGCAAGTCCCTAGTCATAATTTTCATCAAATAATTTTGCAGCCAGGACCCAACCATGCTTTGACTTTGGGGGCCAGGTTTCCAAGCATAGGAACCTCAGATATCTTTGCCTGTTAGGGAGCATAAGAGCATCTGTGCTGGAGTTAAAAGTATTCTGATCTGGGGTCAGACTGACGCCTTTACTTGCTTTTTCTATCTCCTGTGGCCTTACATGCTTTATGATCTGGTTTTCTTGGAGTACCTTTTTCCTTATTCATTCATATACTGGAAGTAGGAATCTCAAGAATTACTGGGGATGATAGAGTGTGACTCTCTAGGACTCCCAACAGAACCAGGCAATCCACAATAGTAGCCATTGGATGCACAACTATTTTTTTTTATTTAGGTATAATATTTATTTATTAAATCAAAATGATAAGCACACAAATCTCATTTCTTAGGCAAGTTACCAAAATGTGAAGAAAACCCTCTTGTAGTGTGATTGTTTTATGATTGCTGTTTACTAAGAGTAGATCAGTACCTTCAGAAAACCATGTTTTAGCACAAAGGGGAAAAATAATTCTTTGTTTAACTTTTAGGAAAGCTTAAGACCCTCTTTTTTATTTTAAGTTCTAGCCAACTTGCCATATACAAAATACCTTTCATAAAATTATCCTTATCAATCTTTGAAATACTTTTCAGACCCTTTCAAGCGTAACTTGGCTTCAACGACATGCTTAAGACTTTCAGTATGTATTCCTTCCCATCTTTCTATTCCGAAATAATCCAGCCATTTTACTTTAGGGCAAAAATTTTACCACACAATTTTTTTTAATTAATTCATTTATTTTACATCCTTTCACTGAACATCATTACAGCATATAAAGTTCGATTTCCCATCCAGAACATACTGTAAAATGGCTTAATCATACATGTTATCATTGACAAATAATTTCCCGTTTCTTGTTTCTTGTGTATATATACACATATATATGTATATGTATATATATGTGTGTGTGTGTGTGTGTGTGTGTATATATATATATATATATATATATATATAGCCCTATTTCTTACCCTCTGCCATTTTCCACCGTCCTCTCATATTGTCTCTGAAAATTCTTTTTTTTAATCATCATAATCTTCTTTATATTACATTGGGTTACATATAATTTTACAGTGTATTACATTGCTTTTTCAAAAGGGAATGCCATGCATGTCAGTCAATACAGAGACATTAATCTCCCCACTTCATCATTCAATATCTTTTCTATGTTTTTTCCAATCATTATTATTATTATTCTAATTATTTTTTAAAACAGTCAATCACTATTTCTCATTTTGCTTGTAAAAAGGCTTTACCCATCATGAAATACTTCTCAGACCAATCCAGTTGAGAATACTATACATGTCATCACCAACAACTATTGAACAATTGAAATGTGGCTCTTCTGAAATGACATGTGCTATAAATGTAAAATTATACAGCATTTCAAAGTCTTTTCTATTAAAAAAAGAATGTAAAATAATCTTAATTATTTTGCATTGCTTTCATGTTGAAATATGACATTTGAACTTACCAGGTTAAATAAAATATATTATAAACATTTTGTTTGTTTCCATATTTTTTAACACAGTTATCAGACAATTTTAAATTATATTTGTGGCTCACATTGTATTTACATTGGACACCTCTGCTCTGGGGCCCTCCTACTCCCAGGGTGAACTGAATAAAGATCATTGTTCATTCTATTCCCATAATTGTGGGAGCAGCCATGCTGTAGCTCATGGGAGATGGTAGAGCTATTGGAAGGGTTTAATCAGGCCTAGAAACATTGGGCATCACTACAGACAGTAGCCACTGAACCCTCAGAGAAAATGGCAGTCCAAGAGCACTCAAATCAGGATTCCCACTTGACTGCTTTTCCATGGACCCTTTAGTTGTTATTTCCTTCGATTTTGACCTTGACACTGGATTTGCCTCTCACCGTTTTTCTCAGAATATGACATTAGTCACAGTCCTACATGTTTGGACCAAAGCACTTGAGGAAGTGGACAAGGGCTGTTTTAGTAACAGCCCTTCTGTTCTGTAACCAATGTAGAACCAAGATGAATGCTGTTGGAGTTTGAGTGGGCAGGTTTAGGGATGAGAAGGTCTTTCTATCACTTCACGGCCAGAGCAACAGCACTGGAGTCCCATTTCCTAGCTGATATTGGAGGCTGGTTGTGGCCCCACATCCACTCTGCCGCTGGGCCATGATTGATATACCGTTAGAATTTTGAGAAATGTTAGCAGAGAGTTCATCCTACTCCCTACTCCATGGGTCATCAGGGTATTTGGCGGATATGATAAAGGCAAGAGAAACCTAAAGCCAAAATGTGTTCTGTCAGCTGGGGAGTGCTTGCTAAACACAAATCACAAAGCCCTGGTTGTGCCAGCAGAAATTTTAAGCAGTAGAGGAATCAAGGCAGTAGGGATAACAATGCAAGTACTAGATGAAAATATTATAAACCTCTTCAAAACACTATGCTGCATGCGACCACCTGCACTATAGAAAGGGCCTCTTCTTCCTCCTTTCCTCCCTTCTCTCCTCCCTTTCTCCCTTTCTTTCATTGTATTGGGACATGAGCCTGCTGGCCTCCCTTTTTAATCCATCAGAGCCCTGATTTACACCACTCAGAAGTTTTGCATGGCTGTCACCTCATTAAGGTATTTATGTCTTGGCAGAGCCTGAACTTGAATCTACCTTGAAGGTGTAATTGTGTGTTGCTAATGTAATGGCTGGAGTTGCCCATGCACAGAACAACATGAGAAAGGTCACTGGGAGGAATGTGCGATCACAGCCACCGAAGTATACTGAGTTGATTTGCTCATTTCCTCTAGTCCCAGGGAGGGAAAGTCTCATGATGGCAGGTAGGGCTTGTGGAGGGGAATGACTGCAGTGTGGGCTCCTGCAGATGGAAACAGAGAGGAGTTTATTGTGCTTTCCAAATGGCTAAAAGCCTTACTGATTGAGCACACACAGAGCAATAGCCTCAACCCAGATGCCCATAAATATGGATAAACCAATGGGAGAAGTGGTTACCTCTCCCTTAATGATGGCTTGTTGTTTCCCCAGCATGACAAATTAAACTGTAAAACAATGTTGGAAGATATTTTCCTATTCAGGAATAGATACAAAATCCAGGCATTGCTTTCTAACATTTGTTCTACTTTCCAGATCCTTTGGGGTATGTGCCTTGAGAGTCATGGCTAGATGGACCACTGTGATACTTTTCCTCCCACCATACAGGGGAGGAATGGTTGGTTATGTCATTGGGGCCTCTGACCCATAGATTAAATCATATTTGTGAATTTGGTCAGTATTTATTAAGCACCTGTCATGAAATGCACTAAATGCTGGGGATACAGCAGGGAACAAGACAGGCATAGATAGATTTGCCACAGTGCAGTTGAAGGACTGGCTGACGATGTGGACAATGTAAAGTGTGATGAATTCTTGCAGAAGGGACAAAGCAGGGCTCTGAGCACCTTGAAGAAGGGATATCCAGCCCTGATGAGGTAGGACCCAGAGGCAGAAGACTTGAAAAATCTCATTTGTTCCATGATTCCTAGAATCTTTGAAGAGATTGAAGGGATCTTGTAATGCATTTTATTCCCATGTAAGTGAAGTAAAGCCCTGTTTCACAGCTGGTGAGTAGGAGATGACTCAGAACTCAGGCTTCTTCACTTCAGTGTATTACTCCGTTTCACTAAAGTTATGGAGTTCTTTTTCTGTAATATTGGGAACTGAACCAATACAATTTTAAGACATAATTAGAAAGGATTGATGGAAACCAAAATATTGTTGTTATTAATAATATAACTAATATTGGAGAATACAGCCATGGTCTAGGTGAAGGGTGAACTTCAGAGTTAGGTAGACCCGCCTGCTGTGTCCCAGGGGTGCTGGTGCCGGGAGAATGCCTGCACCCTGGGGACTGTGTGCTGAGAAGAGAAGGAGGAGAGGAAAAGTTGGGTTGTCCCCACCCAGGTTCTTCCAAATGTAGCAATCAGATGTGTCACTCGGTTCTACCCAGGGCACAGTGAGGAAGTAGTCAGAGGCTGGAGTGGTGTATTCATGGAGTTCCTTATACAAGAATCATCAGGAGAGAGGAAGAACCACATCCCTAAACTCAATACTCATTTCCAATATACTAATTTCTTCATCCATCCAATACATTTTTTAGCACTTTTTCTTTTTCCCCTTTGTACTAGGTAACAGGGATTCAAAGATGAATAAAATGTGGTCTTGGTGCTCAGAAAAGTCATTCCCTTCACAATAAATGTAGTTTCTAATGTTTAACATTACAAGAGGAGGAGCTATTAAACGTAAATTCTAAGTGAGACCAGCAGTAATTTACAAAGTGCCTTTCTCTGTTCTTTAAGCTGTTGAAGAAAACTCACAGGTGGCATCACTTGGTCTAATACTGCTCTCCCCTCAGCCTTGCATAGTCCAAATCACTGTGGAGCATTAGAAAGGAATTGAGTTTGTCTTTCTGTTGAGAGAATTGAACAATCATTTCCCATTTCCGTGTGGTTGCCAGCTGATCTCATACAGTCACTCCCTGTGTCCCTTCCCTTCCACTCTCCTTCCAATACACAGCGTTCTTTTCCGTCCTCCTCCCCCTTCTCATCCTCATGAAAAATGATCACCAGCCTTTGGTTCACTCCTCTTCTGAAATTCCAATGACTGGATTCTTCTTCAGAGAATGTTTGACTTATGTCAGACCCCTGACTTTGGTAAGGTCTCAGTATAAGTGTGTGTTGACCTGAATACTATTGAGACTATCCTAACAACTGTTCCTCCATTTTCTCTGTATTGGCAGCCATCTTAATGTCAGCCTAGGCAACCAGCACTGAGAGTCAAACAGAAACAAAGATGTGGCCCCGTTTCCTAGGCAGAAGCTATTCTTCTTGCACTTATGACCCTGCCATTGCGGTGAGTACCTAGCAACCCCTCTGTCAGGTGTGCCTTATGTAACTTGTTTACTTGCCTGTATAAAAACCCTGCTGCCCTGCTGAGGGACACCAGACCCTCACTTGAGTGTCTGGTCACTGTGACAGAGCTTCACCTCTTAAATTTCTTTCCTATCCCTTTCAATGTTTGGCTTCACGTTCCTTGGCCTTTTCCAGATATAACAAATACAAGTTGATTTCTTTTTATTGTCTTTGTTTTGGCTTCTCCAAAAGGTAACCCTGAGTCAAAAATATAGATGCAATTAATTTATGTGGGGAGCAATTCCAGAAAGTGCCAGTAGGGGAGCAAGGAAGTGATAGGGAAAGGGAAGCCAATCAAGTGTGTGTTAATGAGTAAGTGACAGCAATGGGCTTTTGGGGCTTTATACCTCTGAGATCCTCTGAAAGAGCCTTTATGCAGTGTACTTTAGAATTGTCCCTGAAGGGTAAGAAAGTCAGGGTACTCATCTACCAGCTTGCATCACTCACTACATAAAGATTGTTCCTGGGGCATCAACTCCCTAAAACTTCTGATTTCCCTCAAAGCAGACTGGAGGTCAGAAAATGCTCCAATGCAGGGAAACAATGCAGAAGGTCACCCACATAAATGGCAGCTACCTGCAGTGAATTGTGGGACAAGTGGGGGCTGTAGTCAAGGTAATGATCATGTCTTGGCCAAGTCTCTACTAATCTCCTATGCCACTCTTTTTTCTGGTTTGTTTAATTGTATTTACTGTACTTTAAAATTTTACATTAATTTCTAAGTTATATGTGTAAGTTTATAAATCTAATGTCTGTCTGACTTACTGCTATCTAACTACTACTTAGCTTAATGCCTGGAAGGAATGTATGGGAATCTCAATGATTACTTGTTAAGTGAATGAGCAAATGACTTACTGACCAAATGAATGAAAGACTCTGTGCCCCTGCATCACCTTTCTATTTTTGTAGCATGTCTAGAAGTACTTCTCAGGCTTTAGTTACTGGGGGAAGAAAGGAAGAAAGTTGGCCACTATGCCTGTTCTTTCCTTGAGAAGTCATTATACGACTAGGGTATGGCTATCCTTTAAAAGATTCCCCCTTCCTGCTCCCAGAGTTAAAATCTGTTCAGACAACTTAAAGGTTTCTTCAATGACTCACTCATTTGACAAGTGTCCACTACGGACAGCACACTATGTTTAGACACATGTTTAGATAGCATGCTACATTTAGAGCTATGAGAAGTATAATGAAGTATAAGAAAGATGTAAGACAAAAATCTTACCTTCATAGAGTTTATATACAGTTTGAGGAACCAAATAACCCTGCAAATCACAAAATGGCTTATAGTCAAGTGATAGACTGTGTATCTCAAATTAAGTACTGCTAGGTTTCAGATCATCCAGGTTATTCTGTACAGCAAAGGGGAATGGAACAAGCTAAGAACTTGCAGTGAAAAGAAAATTGAAGCTAGGCTCTATTCTCTATCCTAGACTCTAAAACTCATGAGGGTACAGATGGAGCATTAGTTCAAATAGAGTGAAGAACTACCCACAGTATTTAGAGCCCTCAGAGGATTTGTTGTTCTCTTTACCTAAGGATGAACAAAATGTACTACATTGATGGCATCTATGCCCTCTGGTTTCAGTTGGTTTTGGTCAATAAAAAGTCCACTTGGAGAGAGCACCCTGAGGCTAGGATATTGGCATTCCATGACTCCATGTTTTACCTAGCATCTGATTCTATCCCACTCTTTTCTTCTGGGATCTATAGGTTTCTGCTAGCTCTGAATTCCCACACTATTCCTTGAGATTCCCTGCATCCTTTTCATACCTTTGTAATGAATCTCTTTGTAAATCAACTCTCTTTACCCTCATTCAATTTCAACCTGCCATCTGTTTCATTTTGGGACATAATTGATATACAAAACCTTAAGCTTTGCCCTTAAGAAACTGAGACAGCACTCCCAATGAGAGGCAGACTGAAGGCAACCTGCTGGTGGATGGAGGAAAGTGTGACAATTCATATTACAGGTAGCTAGAGGGCTTTTCCAAGTGTACTTAGAGAAGAGATTCTATCCTATAATTATTACTAATTTAACTGTGGTAGTATGATTTACTGAAATATCAATGGGGAGTTTTCTGTATTGCTGTACAGTTGGCATTTTCCATATTCCAAGGCCTCTGTCCTACACTACCCCTCCCCACCAGACCAGTGTCTTCTACAGGAAGCAAAATTTAGTTTCCAGCCCCTTAGGGAATGATGGCTCTCCTTGCTTTGTGTTGCTAGAATCTTAGATCCAGAAAGGAATTATGTTGAAATACAGGGGAAGGGATGAATGCGAAGGAAAGTGCTCAACATCTAAGTTCAAGATGTTGACACTGCCAAAGAAGGACAAATTTTTTTTTTTTTTCTTTTTTTGGAGAGGTTTTTGCTATAGGGCGCGTGCGCTCGCCAGACAGACAGAGAGAGACAGAGAGATAGAAAGCAGGAAATCACCCCCCAGGGGAGATGGCCACGCCGCAATCCCTTCTCCTCCATTCTCCTCTCGGGATCTTGGGCACGCACGCACACGCGCCCGGCGTGAGTTTAAGCCGCCGGGTCCGGGACTCGAACCGCGGTCGACTACGTGGGAGTCCAGCGACATAGCCATTACGCTAACTGCTGGTCCCAAGAAGGACAAATTTTATAAAACATCCCTTAAGTCTAGGAGTGAAATAAAATTTTCAGGATCATTGAGTCATAAGCACCAGTTGCTCTCTACATGTACTGCAGGGAGAGAGCAGGATCTTAGCAGAGAATGATTACTTGCGGCACTCAGAAGGCTGGACCTGGGACTCTGGATACTCAATCTGGGGCAGAGGTAATGCTCACCTTTGTAGGATTTCATGGGTTTGAACAGTGACTATATTAGTAATATACCATGGACCAGACAGCCAATCCCAAATGATACTCTTTTAGATCCTGGGAACTTTATCAACCCTGATGGGGGCTCAAAAAGATAAAACTTTCTTTCAAGAGATAAAAATAAATACGAACCTTCTTATTTTTCACACTGGAGAGTAAAATTCATACCTCTTTGTGTAGGGACTTCATCTAGGACTGCAAGCATCCTAGTGCAGGACACAGCTGTACCACGGATTTATTGTTAGTTACTCTGTCAGTGGGACCAATTGGTTTTGAGGCAATGGCTGTCTCCCTGTTGGAACACAAGTGGGTAGAGATGAGTATGAACTCTCAGAAGTCACAGCTTATTTGGGGAATACCATGTACTGCTGATGAAACTGAATTTAAAAGAGAACTATAGAATGCTTTAAACCTCTGGTTGATATAGGGTGCCTTACCAAATGTTTGGAAGGAAGACAATACAAGTATAGCTTTGCAATAACCTTGTTAGATTACACTAATCACACTTACAGTAACTTCATTTACAATGCAATAGCTACCAAAAAAAACCCACTAAGATATCTAGAAATAAATTTTTATTTATAAAATTCAATGAAATAAGGAAATTGTTTTCTTGATTTCCTTTTTTGATAATTCACTATTAGTATTTTGAAAGGCTTCTATTGATAATTTTTATATATTGATTTTATAACCTGAAACTTGACTAAATTTATCAGTTCTAACAGTTTCTTGGTAGAGTTTTTTGGATTTTCTATACATAAGATTTTGTTGTTGGCAAACAAGAACAATTTGACTTTCCAATTCAGATGCCTTTTTTTTCTCTCTCTCTTGCCTCACTGCTCTGGCTAGGACTTTCAGTGCTATGTTGAATAGAAGTGATGAAAGTGGGCATTGTTGTCTTGTTCCAGATCTTAAAGGAAAAGCTTTCAGCTTTTCCCCAGTCGATGTTAGATGTGGGTTTGACATAAATGGACTCTATTAGGTTGAGGTACCTACCTTCTATGCCTAATTTGTTTGGAGTTTTTTTTTTTTTTTATCATTAAAGGATGTTGAATTTTGTCAAATGCTTTTTCTGTGTATATTGAAATAATCTTATGGTTTTATTCTTCTTTTTGTTAATGTTATGTATCACATTTATTGATTTGCATATGTTGAACTACCGTTGCATTCCTGGGATGAATTCTATTTGGTCATGTGAAATGATCTTCTTAATGTATAACTGAATTCAGTTTGCTAGTATTTTGTTGAGAATTTGTGCATCTATGTTCATCAAGGATATTGACCAGTAGTTTTCTTTTTTTTGTTGAGTCCTAGGGGATTTCTCTTTATACTCTGGTTTTCCTATTTTGTTCCCAGCCTGTTCTTTGAATAAACTTTTGTATTTTAGGGCATTATCAGGGATCAGACGAGGAAAGCCAACATAGAGTAATTTTGTGAGATTTTATTTCACTCTCTTCACTGTATGTAGAGGCTCTAAACTTTGAGCTTTTTTTTTTTTTTTTTTCCCCAGATTTTGGACTGTGTGTTTGTACTGGCAACAGCTGATAAGGTCTGAACTTTCTCAAGTATGTTTTAGGGTTGACAGGGGCAGAGAGAACCAAAATCATCAATGCACCCACCCCTTTAAGTATCAGTGATTTAACTATCCAACTATGTATTTTAAAATATTTATGGATATATTTGGAAAAGTAAAATTGTTCAAGGTTACTCAGTTAGTGGAAGAGATTAGAACCTAGTTTTTCTTTCCCAGCTACTCTCATCACTATTATGAAATTGCTAATGTCATGGCAACATGGTGTGGTCAGGCAATAAAGGCTGCTCACCTCCCTCAATTCTCAGATGCTATTTTTAAAAGAGTTTCAAGTTCAGGAGTTTGTTGACACTGGGCAATATCTGGGTACAGAGGAGAGGGCAGAGCTTGGAGTAAGTTTGGGGTTTGGATTAGCTCTCCCTAATTACTAGCTATTAGCACTGGGTAGGTTGAAAAATTATGGACCTTATATCCATCTTTTTACTTAAATTTTATGTAATAAGAATGATGATAACAGTCTTTCTAAGACTATTATGAGGATTAAACGACATGGTCCATAGGAAAACATGACAAAATCCGTGACTTTGCTTCTTCCTGTCTGCAATGTATTCAGCTATTCCTCAACTCTATCCCTGAGAAAGCACTAACTGTAGGTAAGAGAAACTGTAGATTTGATTATGCCATTTTTGTTCTAGATAAGATGCATTCTAATTCTGTTCACTTTTTTCTATTGGGTCACCAGGAAAGTCATGACTCATTTATACATAGAAAACAGAAAAATATGTCATGACTTTCTCGATGACCTAATATTAAAACGTGGGTAGTCAAGCCTACCTCCTCTAACCTCAGGAGACTAAGTGGATGTCTAGGACTGAAAAGTTTATAGACCATCTAGGAAAGAGAAGGGACCCAGTCTCTAATCTCAGTGTACCAGTGAGTAAAGAATAAACAACCTGAACAACCTACCAGCGATCAAGAACTGTAAATATTTCAGTATAAAATGATTTAGAATTCGTCAGAAAGCATTTGATTAATAGCTTCAGGGATTAGAATCCATTGTCAATGTAGTTACTATTGTTAATAGATATATATTGAACAACAGCTACGCTCTAGGTAGGCTACGAATAAGAGTATTTAAACACAGTTCCTCCCCAGTGTCTACAATGAAAGGAGATTGAAAAACAAGTCATGCATAAATAAATAAGAGATGTGTTAAGAGGGGGAGGGGAGGATGAATTTAGACTCAGTATGAATCAGACAAGCCTCTGAGTGTTGCATATGCCATGGGGCTCAAAGTCTGAGAAAAGAGGTGAGAAACTGGCCCCCCCGAAAAGCAGTGAAATGATAACACATGCTCTGAAGGAGAGTTAAATGCTTTGGGTTGATTCTCCTTCAGAGAAAACGATTGAAGGGTCTGCCTCAGTTCAGGTTTGTGAGATTCTAAGTGTCTACTGCACACATGGACGTCCATCCTCCTCTCAGCTATGGCCTCCTCTTCCCTTCCACACTCTTTGTGGTTAGTTTTCAGTTCTATCAGATTGCAAGTATTCTACTTATTAGATATAAGAATTCTATTTTATTTGTCTTTAAATATCAATCAGCTAATGCTTGTATAGAGAAAGGTGCTTACTTGTTTGTTGGACTATTGAGTAATCAAAAAGGAGGATGAATGTTAACTAGTCAGGCCAAAACTGGCTCAGAGCTTGAGAACATAATTACCAGCACTCAAGAAAGTGTTCTGATACATGGATGGGGAAGATAGTGGTTTAGATATCTGCTTGCTGCTCACCTAGCATTTATTCCTGTTCTCCACCTCTTTTTTTCTTTTAAATTATTGTTATTTATACATTCAATCACTATATATCATTTAGATTGTAAAGAGAATTTATCCAGCATGAAATACACCTCAGACCAATCCAGCTGAGAATACTATACACATCATCATCAACAGGTAATAAACCATTTCTGTGTCCCACAAATGTCTTACCTCTCTATTCACTCAGAGCTTCTTTCATGTGACATGGTTGAGGTGGGGCTTATTGCATCCTTAGGCAATTGGCATAATCACATCTTCCTTGCCTGGGTATTAGTCTGGAGTCAGTGATACCAGGTCCAAGCTAATCAGTGCATGACTATACCTTTGTCACTTCAATTCTTTAAGGTCAGTCCAAATCAGAGTGAAATTTATCGGTTTGTTCCAAGTTTTGGAAAAGAGAAGGTTTATATTTCTTTCTTCTCTCTTAGTGATGTAGAATATCAATACTGTGTTGAAATCTGTAGTAGACATTTTGAATCTCATAAACCTGAACTGAGGCAAACTCTTCAACCCCTTCTTCTGTAGCGGAATCAACCCAAAGCATTTCACTCTCCTTTAGAGCTTGTGTTATCATTTCACTGTTTTCCTATGGACCAGTTGCTTCCAAAAGGGAAGTTAGTCAGAGATGAAGCCTGCATATGGCTAAGGGCAGAACTAGAAAAAACAGAAGCCTGGATCAAACTGCACCAAAGGCCCCTCTACATTGTGCTTTTGTGTTATGAATCAATGTATTTCCTTTATATTTTATTCTATTTGAATTGGATTTTATTAATCCTCATAATACAATGCATACTAAGTGATGCAGTTGCAATTCTGACACCAGATTTACAAATTGGGAGGCAGTGACATGGAAGTTAGAAATTTGGGTCTGGGTCTATCACTCTGTAACCAGCTGTGATGCTGGAAGAATTATTTGAACTTTCTGAGTCTCAGTATTTCTCACATGAAAGTAGAGTAAGAATAGTAATAAGCTTGTGAGGATTAACTGATATAATACATATACACTGCTAGCATATAATGAGAGCTCAAAAGAGAGTAGCATGACAGTTCTGACATAAACTATACAAACTTGAAGTGTCCTGCTCCTGCCTGGGGTTTCAAGTATAAAATGACATGTCTTGAATAGTAATGGAAGTTTCTCGTCATATTTCTCTTACTTATGCTCAACTTTGAATTATTTGTGTCTACTTCTCAGGAGGTCAAAGCAGCTTAAATGGCTAAATATTAATAATATTTCTCATTTTATTGTGCTTACTCATTGTATTAGGATTCTTCAGAGAAATAGAACAAATAGGATGAATGAGACCCCCCCCCAATATCTCTGTCTTTATATCTCTCTGCCTATCTGACTTATCTATTCTCTATTCACATGAAGAGATTTATTCATAAGGAATTAGCTTACACAATTATGAAGACTGAGGTGATCTGCTGTAGGCAAGCCAAAGACCTAGGAGAGATGATTGAGTAAATTCCAGTCTGAAGACAGGAGAAGACCAATGTCCCACTTCAAGAAGTCCTGCATGCAAAGTTCCCTCTTACTCAGTCTTTTTGTTCTATTTAGGTCTTTAAATGATTGGATAGTGTCTACCCACACTGGGTGAGGGGCAATCTGCTTTACTCAGTCTATTTATTTAAATGTTAATTTTATCCAGAAATACTGTCAGACGCAATGAAAATAATGTTTGACCAAAATCTGAGTACCCTGTGTATCAGTTAAATTTACATATAGAATCAACAATTATACTCATAAATCCCAAAATATTTATTGAGTATTTACTGTGTGCCAGGCATTGTTCTAGGTACTGGGGATATGGGAGTGAAAAAAAGAAAAGAAAAGAAATCCCTGTTCTTATGAAGGTGCTTTTTACATGAAAAGTTTTTTTTAAAGCTGAGAAAGTTTTTTCTCTATTGTCTCATTTAATCCTCATAATAATCCTGTGAGGTTATTTTGACAAGTATATCTTCACCATACAAAGAAGGAGATGGAGACAAAGAGAGATTAAGTCATTAACTTAGCCAAGGTCACAGAGCTCCTAAGCAGTAGAAACAAGACTAGAATAGAAATCCCTTGAATCCAATGTAATTTTTTTTTACTACATTGGATGTTTATGTACCTGTTTACCTGCAGAGAGCTACAAAGTTGAGAAGAGTCCATTTACAGAATTACTTATCTCCATTCTGCAATAGAGTGTTTAGGGATGAACAGTGCAATACGAATTGTCAAATCATGTGTAATTACTATTATTACTCATTTGCCAGCTCACAATCTAACAGTCTTTCTTGCCTTTGTCCAATGAGGATCTGCATTTGAAAAACATACTTGGGTTGGCATCAGTTGACCACTTAATTCTAAACCTAAGACAAGCTCTTGCTTTTTTAATGGCTCTCAAAATATTGACATGCAAGAGAGCACAAAACAGCACTCTTTCTTGTTTTTCTCTCCTTCTAGAACCACAAGAAATTATTTAAGGAAGTTTTAATGAAATGCATCTGTCACTTATTAAGATAGATGGCTGGAGTGCAGCTTTCCATTACTGGAAATGGCAGAATCAAATTAGGAAATAACAGTCCTCAGCATCTTCTCCAACTGCCTTTTGCATAATGTGTTGGGAAAAATGCCACCTTGGCAGAAAACTGCTATTGTGAGGGCCAAAGTTCTTTCCCCAAAGGGGTTGTGTTTACTAGTTAGGCTCCTCTTTCCTATTGGCAGGTGAAATGACTGAGCTCAAGAATGATACTTCTTTGCCTAGGACATTTTTGGGGGGTTTGGTTGTTGGAGACTCTATTTCACAGTTCAAGAGGCTCAGATAAGTTCTGATGCAATATACCTTTCTTAAACCAGAGGCTTTGACTTTGACTTTCTAAGTTCAGATTTCTTTCTTTTTTTTTTTTTTTTTTTTTTAATGTTTTTTATTGGGCCAGGTAGCACCCATTCAACAAATACTAGACATCTATTATGTTGCCAGCACTCTTTTGACACTGGAGTTTCCCATGAGAGCAAAACAGTGATCTGCTTCATCATGCCACTATACTAGCTAAGGACACAGTAAATAAAGTTCAGAAAGCGTTTCATGTTACCAAGGTAATAAAAGAAAGCAACAAAATAAAGAGTAGGTGGGGAAAGAGTTTATTAGAAAGAATAAAAACTCTTTCACAAGCCATGAAACCTGGACCCTTATTTCAGGATAATCATTGTATTTTTTATGTCTCCAGAGGAAAACTGTACAGTTGGCATTTTTTGTGGTTGCTAAAAAGAGCTTTTGAGATCATTTAATTTATCTTCCATCTAAACACAGGATTCTGTTTTTCAAAATCCCAATAAAGGATAGTGGACTAGTCACCTTTTCCTAAGTGCAGCAAAACTCGAATTTCTCCAGTAAGAAATCAGATCAACTCAAAATGATTGTTAAACCATGTGGTCTTTCCTGCAAACATTTATTGAGCCTCTACTATGTACCAGACATAGTGCCAGGCACTAAGGGGTAAATAAGATGCAGAATACCATTGGCATACCATTAATTTTCCCAACAACTTACTGTTTATCAGGAATTTTCATGCACAAGATTTTTTCCTCTTAGCCATCCTGCAAAGTAGGTAGGACAAATACAGTCAAGAAATTGAAGTTTGTGATTATCATTAGTATTATTCTCCAAATATTTCTTGAGTTCTCCAAATATTCTGGCATTCTGCTTTTTGAGCAAAACCCTTTTAAGTAGTTATGTCTGTGTGCCATGTTCTGATCACTGAAATCTGAGGGGAAAGGGTAATGTTACATGTAGAGCCTCTAAAAGGACCTGCCCTTCCCTGATTTTGTGGTAGCTGTGATACTCATGCACCCCCACCAGCTCACTGAGTAACTGACATGACCAAAGACTCCTACTGCCCCACATAGAGTGTGCAGTTTGTGAGAAATTAAAATTTTGCCATATTAAGCTACTGAGATTTTGCAGTGTTGTAACTGCCCCATAACCTGGCCTTGACTAATAACACAGTTCCATTTATTCACCTTTCCTCACTAGAATCTTACTATCTTGTGGAGGAACTTAGTTTCTCAGAGTCCATTCCATTGTTAAAAGATTCTAATGGTGAGAAATTCTTCCTTTAAAATTGAAATAATTTTTTTTTTCTCATTCATCCCCCCTGACTGTTCACTCTTCCCTCTGAACATCAAGGGAGAAGCCTACACCTCGTTCTACAAGGCAGATCTTCACATAACATGACAGCTGTCACATCTCCCCTCAGAGCTCTCTTCTCCAGGCAAAATGTGACTAATGCCTACAAATGGGTTCTTGGATAACATGGTTCCCAGATGTCTCATTATTCTTTTTCCTGGTCTCTAGATATGTCCTGACTGACCAGTGTAGCTTTATAAAAAACTTTTATTTTTAATTTAAAATTTTTTTTTACATTTAATCACTGTGTAGCATTACAGCATACCAAGTGAATTTTCCCATCATGAATCCACTGCATATAGTTCAAAGACATTAATGTATACATTATTATTATTTTTTTTTTGGAGAGGTTTTTGCTATAGGGTGCGTGCGCTTGCCAGACACACAGAGAGACAGAAATTGAGAAATCACCCCCCAGGGGGGATGGCCATGCCCCAATCCCTTCTCCATTCTCCTCTCGGGATCTTGGACACGCACGCACACGCGCCTGGTGTGAGTTTTAAGCCACTGGGTCCAGGACACGAACCGCGGTCGACTACGTGGGAGTCCAGCGACATAGCCATTACACTAACTGTTGGTCCCTAATGTATACATTATAATTAACAGATTTCTTTCCATTTTGGCTCCCTTAAATGTTTTGCTTCTTTTTTATTCCCCTTGACTCTCTCCCTCTCAATCCTTCCCCATTTCCCACCCTCCTTCCCCATTGTCTCCAGTGACCAGTGTAGCTGGGGACATCATTGTTTCAGATTTTTCCTGACTATATCTATATAGGCTTGAAACTCATGCCAGGTGAGGACCACCAGGTCCAGGACTCGAACTATGGTCGACTATGTGGGACTCCAGTGTCATAACCATTATGCCATCTTCTGATCCCTATATTTTATGCTCAGGTAATAAAATTAGCTCATGGCAGGCAAAGGTTATGTCTGCCTTTTTCATTGTTGTATTCTCTAAACCTAACCTAGTGCCTGGTTCCTAGAAGGTGCTCAATGAATAACTAAAGAATGAATGAGTTGGTAGTACATGGAAAACTTGGTTACAACCCACCATTATGTAGTCTAAAATATAAAATGAGTGACTTCGTAAATATCAGTAATGTCTGGAACTCTGAAAGCAATGAAAATTTTGATGAGATCATGTAATCTGACTTTAATATGTGAGACATGTGTGACTTTGATTTATGCTTTCAGATAAAAACCTTGGATAAAGAATTGCTGTTGGTGGTACCAGACACCTATACCATTAGCAATGGACCAATATTCTGTAAAATTGTGTAGATGTGACTGGTTGTTGACCAGGAAATTCTTTAGTGTTAAGATACCAGAGGCTTGGTCAACTGTGCTGACTTTGGATTCTACCCTGAATGTTAGGGATGGACTGGTTAGTAAATGAGAAATGGCAGCTCCCTAGTGGGCTCTATCATGTGTGATGGTTTTGTTACCTTTTATAAAGTATACAGACTCCCTTTTCTGATCATTCAGTTGATTCCAAGGGGGTTACAGTGGTAATAGGTCTGGGAGAGGGTTGACCTCCTCTGGCACCATTGTATCTTACAAGGGGGTTAAGGACAAGAGAAAACCTATTTCTTCCTGTAAGCAGGACATGCCAGCATGCCCAGGCTTGGCTTTATCCTGTAAATACATTTTTGGTTTCATTAAGAAAGTCTCTGTGGCCATATTGAGCCTATGCTGCTGCCTCTTCAATCCAAGGTGTAATGATAGTTGGATGAAGGTTGGTCTGGTAAAGCTGGGTAAGGGCTGGGCTCAAGACCTATGAGAGCTTTCATCCATCTCCAGAGGATCCCAATGTACAGCCAGAAGCTGCTGATCTAGTGAAGTGTAGTATTATACAAAAGCTGAGGTGTTTTATGTACTAGAAGCCCATGAGAAATTTATGATCATCACAGCATCACAGGTGGTCTAGGGACTTCAAGAGGCATGAGAGAAGATTTCTAATGCTTCTACTGTAAAGGAGTCTCTAGGGGGCATTAAAGGGATTGCCAGTTACATTTAGCTAGGTTTTGGAGACTTTTGTTGTTGGGGACCCCATCCAAAGTAGGCTGATTTGTGAGTAACAGCATAAATGAGCTAAAGTAAAATTAAAGTGAGGGATTTATTGCCTCCAAAATCCAAATAGAATCAGTAAATGTTAGGCCTGCTTTAAAGTAATGGGTGTCAGTTAGATGAAGGGTTTCTTCCCTGCAGTGGGCATGGATCATCTCTTGCCTGACTAAATAATGCCCAGACATATTACTAACATGGTGAAGTTTTGAATTTTATGGGACACCATGGGTTAGCCTCTGTTGAAAAAGTTCTGTGACAAATGTTTATGTATTCTGTATGAGTTTACCTTTACATATTCTCAGAGGAGGATGTCATCAATGTATCATATCTTTGTTTCTAGAGAAAATGAATGTTGTTAAAATATTGGCTGCAAAGACTGAGTGTTTTGGCAGGGCCATTGAAATGCCCCATGGGGGAGGTGAGTGAGAGTATTACTGTGCTGTTTCAAAGGTGAGGGCAAATTACAGTTGAGAGGCTGTCAAAATAGGCCTGAAGAGAACATACCAACCAAATCTATAACAAAATACTTTCTAGTTGCTAATGGATGGAGTCAGAAATAGCAATAATGTTATGTATCGTTACTTTATTGAGAGTACTATGGCATTAGGTTGTGGTAAACCACTCATAGGTATCATTTACTCCAATCAGGCTTGAGCATTGGCCAAATTGGGCTATTAAAGAGGGAGATACTAGGAGCAATGACACTTTTCTTCAGTAAACCTTATATAAAAGGTCTTAATTCTTATAGGCCTGTTTCAAAGTATATTGGGCTATATTAACTATTTTAATCTGGTAGAAGAGGATTGTAGAAAAATCTATGGATTTCCATTTTGTGAAACCAACTGCAAGTGCCAAAGACTTCATTTTATTTCAGTTTATTATTCATTGAGTTATGGTGTCCATGCCAACTATGGGATATTTAGGGCAATAAGTGCAATGAGCATGGGGAAATTTAGGTAAGATAACAGTTCTGATGGGTTAAGGTGAGCGTACTTCTTTTCCCTATATTTCATGTCTTGTAATTTCTCTAAGAGTATAGGAATAACTTGCTTAAAATTCATAGGATTCTAGCTATAGCTATAACTTGAGCCTAGTATTAGATTTCCCAGTTGTAAGGAGATCAATAAACCACCAGAGAGGTATAGGGGCACTTATCTCCAGGTGGTAGGTGGTTCTCTAGGGAGATGCTGAGTCCCTGGCAGGTTTGCATGGATTGCTATTGCCTTAAATCAGGATATCAGATAATGGGCCCTTGAGGTGGCTATGGCATGGGAGTCATAGAGGCCTATGCACCTTGCTCTATTTCTAATGTAGCCTGGCATTGCAGGCTTTAGCTCCTGGTAGTCTACTGAAATAAAGCTTATAACACTCCAAGGGTTGTGTCCAAGACTAAATAGTTTGGGAAACCAGAATGTGAAGTCTCCAATATCAGGATTTTTGATTAGGATCTTGAGTTTTGTAAAACTGAGTGGTTTAAGGTCTCTTCTGAGGACCATAGCCTTCTTAATAAGTAATTCTTATATCCTTGATTTTTTTTTCTGGATAGGAAAACATTTGTTCAGTTCTTTATGGCTAACTAATACCTGCAGGTTACACTAGTGTGCCTGGCCTTTAGATTGAGTCAGGAATCAAACTGGGCCCTTCATTGTGGTCCCAGCCTGTAGAGCACAGTGTCTTAGCTGCACATGTTGCCATGGCTAGGCCCTAAGAGTGCTCTACTTAAAAATCATTTCCTTATATTAGCAGCAAATGGCTCTGCTTGGGGCTAGTAAGTGCCTCTGATCCACTAGAACGTTCAGCAAAATAATAAACTAGTTGTGCCATGTCAAATTTCCTCAATAGCTATTGTCTTTCCTGTTAAGGTTTCCTGACTAGCCTAGGCATAAGCATTTGTGATGGTGATAGTGAGATGGGCCATTTTACATGGCATGAACACCCAGTGGTTGAGAGGACAGAGAGATGAGGTCTATAATGCTGCAGGGGCATGTACTATGGCCTAATCCAATTTTAATAGGTTAAATGAATTTCTTCATAAATGACTAATTATAAGATCAGAAGATATGCCTCCAACTGGCTTATCTCAAAAGATGTTAGAGTGAATTCTCAACTAGTGTTATAGCGGTGCAAAGTGAATTGGTTCTTTGTTTACTTTCCTGTCGAATAAATAGTGTCAGTAAATTTATAATCAGGTCAAATCACAGACCTCTCTTTCCATTTCTGTTTCTTCTACCTGAATAAAAGTTTTGAGTTAGTTATAAGAAGTATTCCAGTCTTTCTCTGTCCTATTTTTAAACTTCTCTATCTAGGAATCCCAGTCAATGACTTCAGAGTCAGGAATTACACACATGTACACACACACACACACACACACACACACACACACCCAAAGATCTCCACTGGCAATACCACCTGTTCTGAAATCTTAGGTGTCTCTGTTCCTGGTATAATTGGAATGGCCACTTATCATGCTGATAGTTGGTGGTACCCAGAATCTTAGTTGATTGCTTTTACAATTTTCCAATTAATTTGTAGTTCTCTCTGGGCCCTTTGGGGAAACTGGGGTGAAACATTCTGGTCCACTTTTCTTTTTTTTTTTTTTTTGTAGAGGTTTTTTTGCTATAGGGCGTGTGTGCTCACCAGACAGAGAGAGACATAGAGACAGAAAGCGAGAAATCACCCCCCCCCCCAGGGGGAATGGTCATGCCGCAATCCCTTCTCCTCCATTCTCCTCTTGGGATCTTGGGCACGCACGCACACGCGCCCGGTGTGAGTTTTAAGCCACTGGGTCTGGGACGCGAACTGCGGTCGACTACATGGGAGTCCAGCGACATAGCCATTATGCTAACTGCTGGTTCCCGTGGTCCACTTTTCATTAGGATCTGTGCCTGGATGCCTCAGGGATTTTCCCTTCTATAATACTGAACATCAGGATCTTTCTCCTTGTGCAGAAGCAAGAAAGCAACAATAGCAGAAGCACCTTTAGTCTCACACAGTCTTGGTGAGCCAGGTGCCCTTAAGGCTTCAATGTGTACTTCAATGCACTACATATTAGTTGCTTGTCCTCACAATACTAACTACTTGATGGGTTCATATATTGCATAAGGTAACAGTTTTTCCCTGAATGTTCCATAGAACAGGGGTCAACACCTGGTTGGTGCACATAATCAATAGTCAGAGGGAAAAGTTGTTCCTTAAGCCCAGAGTTGGTCAATCTTGTCTTATGCTGAAATTATGACAGATGGTTCAATCTGAGACACATGGCTAGATCTGGGCCATGACACTCTACCTAGGGTGACAATGCCATTTAGGGAATTTTGTCCCTAAATGCCAACTATTGAAACTTCTGATTTAAGTCAGTTAAATCTATAATGAAGTTTCAGTAAGACTTGGCAAATGTAGCACAAACCTACACAGTGCAAGTGCAAGTGTACCAGCAAGCAGCAGCACAGGTCGAAGAGCACATTGATCTGCAGATAGTGCTCCAAGTGCATGCTCACCACCAGACACAGAGCTGGTTAGCAGGCCAAGCAAGGAAGGAAGAGCCTGAGGCAATGGTGGTTGTTGTCTAGACCATTCTGCTTCCAGTTCCTACTGTCATGTGGTTGCCCACAGAATGGGATCAATCCCTTATTCACTGGCTTGGATGCTAATAATGATTTAATACATGCACTGAAAAAATTATTTACTTATATATTGAGACTTTCTGGAGAGAGCAGGTCAGGCACTCAATCTACACTGAAGTGAGTAAAACAAGGAAAAGTGGTTTTGGTTTTTATTATGGTTAGGGGACAATGGCAGAATGAATTTCCTGTGTATAGCCAGGTTTGTGTGGTTTGAACTTCTCTGCTGTAACCCAGAGAGAAAACACTTGTGCTTTCTTATCAGCTTGCCCAGTGTGGGGCAAGGAAGGAAGAAAGACAGGTGGGGCCTGTCAAACATCAAAAAGGGAGTCAAGACTCTTTAGTATACTGATACAACATGTTTTACAAAATTCTGATTTTGTCTTGAAAACTCAAATTGTATCATTAACAACAAATATCGTTAGGTGTTTTCCTTGAAGTGACAATCTGTTTTGACAAAGTGTCTGCAAAATACATGAGTCTGAACATGTTAGTCATTCTTTCAAGTAAAAATATTGTTCTATGGACATAGTAGCTAGTGCAGTATGCAACTCAGTCACATAAATGCCTTTTCTTAAGGTAATTACGGGGCTTAGGCATACAGCACAAGTGCTTTAGGCTGAATTCCCATTTCCTTACATGGACTACTGAAAAGATGTTTACTCAAGCATCAATATTTAATCAAATTAATCCTGCTTACTGGTTCTCCTAGAAAATTTTAGAAAAGCTGGCATTTTCCTTTGCCATGAATGAATGGCAGTGAAGAATACAATGACAACTGAAATATTAGTCATCAGGAAAGTCATGACATAGTTTTCTATGCAAAAATGTGTCATGACTTTCCTGATGACCCAATAATTTGATGATGTAACCTTGATTCATGCTAAGTTGCCAGCAGTTTTACCCAATGTTGGTTCTGCACCATCAGAAAAAATGTCACCTTGAGAAACAGAGCTAGTAATGTCTTAAAATTATTATGAGAACAGTTTTGACCTCATAGCCTCCTTGAAAGTATTTCAGGAGCCACCTTCCCCAACCCCCACCTCTGGTGTTTGCATTCCACATTTTGAAAACTGCTGGACAAGGTCAAAATCAAGTGGCAAGGAAATAACATTGTCCCTTTTGTGGCTGGTTCAAGGGTACTACTACAAGAGTGAGTATCAAATTAGGAAAAATAATACAATCCACCATGATCGTGTTTTACCTATCTCAGCCGTGTCTAACCAAACTCAATCAATTTACATTATCCTCCAGGCATTAATAAGATGTGGCTCCTGTTCCCAGACAAGTAGAAGCTGGACACACTACAATAAATGATTATATAGCACTTATTAATAGGTCCTGTAATAGAAGTATATACTCTATGCTAAGGACATATGGTAACTAAATCTCCACTGTGGGTTTAGAAAATACTTTCAGGATGTGATTTTTTAACAGTCTTCAACTATGGTGCTAGTAGTTAAGGCAGAGAAAGAAGGATAGGAGGTTTAGGCTGAGGAAAAGGCATATGTAATGACATAAAGACCACAAAGAGTGAGATCTACCAACTTTAGACTAATTGCAACTTTAGGCTTCCCTGATTTTTTGTGACTCTTTTAATAACCCCAGATCACAACTTAAGGCTTATTCTCATCTCTGCCTTCTCTTCTTTAGCTAGGCATCTGTTCATTTACAAAAATTGTACCAAGTTCCTACTAGTTGCATTTTACTTAGGGTGGGGCTCAAAAGTCTAAATTGAGGAAACTGAAATATTACAGTTACCTCTGAAAACTTCCTTACAACACACATAAAATACATTACTCCTTCAGTCTTCCATAATCACAGGTTCTGCATCTGCAAATTGAACTAAGTGCAGATAGAAAACATTGGGAAGAAATGAGTAAGGTGCTAGTAGGTGGCATAGTGGTTAAGGTGCTGGAGTCCCACATGGCCAATTAGGGTTCTAGTCTCAGACCTGGCATCGTGAAACTCACTGGGTGCGTGTCCATGCATGCCCAAAATCCTGAGAGGAGAAGGGATTGTGGGGTGTGGCCATCTCCCCTAGAAGGTGATTTCTCACTTTCTCTCTCTCTCTGTGTATGTCTCTGGTGAGCATACATACCCTAGAACAAAAATCTCTCTAAAAATATAAAAAATAAAGTACCAATACAGGGCCAGAAAGTGGTACAGCAGTAAAATGCAATATTCTAAGAGGCAATTTCACATGAGAAGCTTCTTGGTTCAAGCCCAGAGGCTTCATCGAATATCCCTGGCATGCACTTGCTCACAATTCAGGGCTGGATGAAGGCTAGGAGGGGATTGCAGTATCAGGACTGTTGGGGTTCTGTCTGTCTGTCTCTCTTTCACTTGGTCATGAAAGAAATGAAAAGTAAACTTCAGAAATGCAGTAATAAAATTCAAGTAAAAAATTAGAATTTAAAAACTATTTACATAGCATTTATGCTGCATTAGGTATTGTAAGTAATCTAGAGATGATTTAAACCATATGGGAGGATGTCCATAGATTATAAATACCATTAGTATAAAATACTATTGTATTTTATATAAGGACTTGAGCATCTTTGAATTTTGGTATCGATAAACGTCTTGGAGCCGATCACCCATAAACACTGAGGGAAAACTATATATGGTTTTGTGAAGATGCAAAGACTTGATTTTTGAATCCATGTTGCATGTAGAAAAGCCCCTTTATACATTAGACTACACTCCCACTGTGATATGCTCACACTACGGGAATCTGAGACCAAGCAAAGGAATCACAACTTCTTATCTTCTGATTCATGGAAGAGTATCACACAGGTAAGTCTATACTTCTTTCTTCCTTTTCTTTTTCTTTTTAAAATTTGCTAGTGGTAGCATGTGCTCACCAGAGACAGACAAAGAGGCAGAGCGAGGGAGAGGGAGAAAGTACCCCCCCAATGAGATGTGGTCATGTCTCAATCTCTTGTCCTCCATCTCTCCATCCTGTCAGAATTTGGGGTATGTATACACACACATGGGATTGTTTTTCAAGCTGCAGAGTACAGGATTCAAACTGTGTATTCCTCTATGTGGGATAAAACTCCTCTAACCACCAAGTCATGGTGCCAGTCCAAACCTGCACATTTTCAGTTATTCTTCCCTTTCTCTCTTCCACAGTTGAATCTGTGAAGATCAATGCATCTCGATGGCACTCCTTTCTATTTCGTCCCTGTTTTATTGGCATTTATCACTTTCTTTTGTCACCTCTGTCATTCCCCCCACCTCTGACTCCTGGGTTACTTTAGTCTCTATATGCTTCCATCTGTTCTTGGTTCTAGTCTCCTTGATTAAATGCCTTCCATATAAGCCCCCATTGCTAACTAGACCCTACGTTCAGCCAAGTGTACTATATAATTTTTTAAATTTCTAACTTCTTTCCCAAACCAGAATGTGAGGGCTTTGAGAGTAAAAATGACCTTTTCTTCCCTCATTATCTTCATGCTCTCTCTGTAGTGGAATCTCCATGAATTCTGGTCTTTGTTGATGATAAAGACATTGAAGTGTACATGTTACCCATTGCATACAATTTGATGTTCAGTTGTTTTTTTTATTTTTTTCTCCCATGTTCACATGACTCCTTTTTCCCTCTGCCTTGAGATAATTAATTTTCTGACAATGATCATGGCTCTGTGAGCTCTGTATCTAAGAAGCCTAAAGCTGTCAATCATTTTATCTTTTGCAGATCTTTTTTTCAAACTTAATTCTCTTAAAGTCCTCATAGCAAGTGCAGCCAGTTTGTGAACACTTACAAGAAATGTTCACATGTTGAAATATTCAGTTTGTAAGCTAAATAATGTGATTGAATGTAAAAGAGAAAATGAAATTTAAAAAAGTTAAAAAAATAAATAAAATAATTATAAATTAAAGAAATACAATTAAAAAAAAAACAAAACAAAAAAACCCCCAAAAAACTGTTCTGTCTCATGGGCACAATCACTCCGTGTGAAGTTCTCTCTGCCTGGAGGCCCAGTTTGCCACCCAGCAGTGGAATTATAGTCTACAGGCAAGGGAAGGGGAACTTTTTTGCATGCTTGGTTCAGATATGTGAGCAAATAGGGGTCTCCTTCCATATAACACTGCAAAAATAATAAATGTTCCTTCTCGGGGACCAGCAGATGGTGTAGTGGTTACATTGCTGGACTCCCATGTAGTTGACTGTGGTTTGAGTCCTAAACCTGGGACTTGAAACTCACACCAGGGGTATATGCGTGTGTGCACAAAATCCTAAAAGGAGAATGGAGGAGAAAGGATTACAACATGGCCATCCCCGTGGTGGGGTGATTTCTCACTTTCTGTCTCTGTCTTTCTGGCAAATGCATATACCCTATAGCAAAAATTTCTCTAAAAAAAAAAATGTTCCTTATTTGTGCCAAACTTCCTTCTGATAAGAAATCAGGGAAATTTATGGAAAAATAAATTAACTAGGAGGGGGAAAAAAACAAAGAAAAAAGTTCAGCCTTATAAGACAGAAAAATGTTAGTGCAGAAATGCACTCCATGAAAATCTATGTGCTTGTCAAGGCTAGTTATTTGACTCTTGCCTTTCTTGCAAGGCATTTCAGTGAGAACGATCATCAAGTCATAATGCCTGAAATAAAAACCTAGTGGACTAAAAGAAGCTCAGTTCCTATTATTGTCCAGAGAGAACTTCCCAAGGATTTCCATAAAGAGTCCATATAGTAACAGTTCCTTAACAATTGGAGTGGGTTTCATAGAGCTCTTTCTTATAATATCCCCAAATATAGCCTTAGAGAGATAATAGCCTCTTAGAGGAAGGAGGCTTTATTTGCATCCTGGAAAGATGGGAGTAGTGTGGTCAGAGCAAGACAGAGCAGGAGAGTGCTGAAAGTTGTCTGGACAGGGCTGGCAGGGTAGGGTAGAGGCAGGTCAGGCAGGACTTGACTGGCAGGACTGACTGGGTAAGACTGAACTGGCTGGGCAGGATGGAGAAGAAAATGAGCTGGATTGAGCAGGGGTAAGCTGGGCAAAGCAGAGCTGGGCAGGATCAGACAGTATTGGACAGATCAGGCCATGTTGTGCTCAGCAGGACTGGGCACAAGTCATCTAAGCTGGCCAGAGCTCAGCGAGACTGGGCAGGCCAGGGCAGAACTGGGCAAGGATGCTGGGGCTCAGTGGAATAGGGCAGAGAAAAGCAGGGGTGAGCCAGGCTGGGCAGGGCTGGGCATGACTGGACAAAGTTGGGCAGGTCTGTCAGGGAACAACGTAAAGCAAGAGGATCTTAGACTCTAGGAGGAGATGCTTAAAGGAAAGGAATATTCTCTGTTCCCAACAGTCCCTAGAAACTACAGCCTAGAACTCCTCCCACCTGTATCAGGAGGCTGCCTGCCCTGTTTCACTGTGGGCTGTAAGCCCTGACAAGGGCAGCACAGACTCAGAGGCCTCCCTTCATTATGCAATAGAAATCACTTTGGGTTGCAGAGTAGAGCATCATGGTTGATGAAGACTATTGACCAAGACTAGTGTGTCCTCTTGTCTAGAAGGTCTTTCTTCCCTGAAAAACTTTTCTATGTCCTTCAAGATCCAACACAAAAGATACTTCCTCTGTGCCACCTTTCTAATGGCTCAGTCTTGCAATCCTCTGACCTTTCACCTACATTCATCTTGGACCTTCTATAAGCACTACCTGTGCTATTCCTATAGGTGACCTTCCACTCCTTTCTCTGCTACTCACTAACTCATCATGGGTCAGAATGAAGTTACCTGAAAGGTTTTTATTTTGGCACATTTGATATTTGTAACAAATTGTTTTTAAACTGATTTATTTATTTATTTATAGAGATATGCATGCTTAACAGGATCTCATGCTGTGATCCTCCTGCAACCACCCCAGCTAGCCTGGATCATGGGCACTCACACACACTCTGTGTGTACAAATCAGTCCTAGGAATCAAACCCTAATCTCCTATATAACTCCGGTATTGTGGACCATTGCAGTACTGCTTTTTCTTCATGTCTGGACTAGGACCACTCTTTAGAATATGCTCCATAATTAACATGTCGGGGCCCCTCTGTTGGGAGCCACTTTTGTTGGCTCAAATATATTTTACTGTAGAATCAGAGAACAGAGGTGGAAAGGACTTTAAGAGGTCTTGTTGAGAAACTGAGGTCCTGAGAGGATAGTTGACTTACCAAAAGTCAAAGTTAGAAGGAGAATCTAGGCAAATTTCTTCTGATTCCTGGCCTGGCATTTTTCCCTGGAAGACTTTTTTAAGAATATATGACTTTATGTCTCAGATACTCTGGGTTAATGGTTCTGAAATGACTCTTAACATGTGGGTCAGCAGCTGCCAGGATTTGGAGATTTATAGAAACTTCTCTGGAATGTGCCTGCCTAGTCCTGATTCCTTTTCTCCTTAATTCTGTGGCAAACACAGGGATCTTCTTTGTTTTAATACTCTTTGCTAGAGGACTGTAGGAGCTCCTGAAGTGCAGTGAGCATCATAAGCACATTCTCAGATCTGCTTAGTGGGAAGACTATGGGGCTGGAGTGAGGCAGACCTGGGTTTGGATATCAGTTTGATAATTTGAGTGAGTCATTTACCATCCCTGAGTCTCTCACGTTTCTAATCTGTAAACTGGAGATAAGACTATTTATTATCATGAAGATTAGGAGATTATGAATATAAAATGTGTAGCACAGAGTCAGTACTCAAAAGGCACAGCAATGAGGGGTTTTTGTTTGTTTGTTTTTTTTTTCCTTTTCCCTTAAAAGAACTCTCCTGCTGTTATTTAGTGAAGCCTGTTCATGTCTGGGAGGCAGTTCACAACAGTGCCTAGTAGACTAGGAGTTCGGGCTCTGAATTCAGACTCTGCCCTAGTTCAGTTTTGCTGTCACTTAGGGGCTGCTTTGACTTGCATGAATGGATCCCAATTTCCTCATTGTTCATTTATCATACAACCATGGTGCAGATGAAATGAAATACTGCATGTAAGTGGTTTAGCAGCTCAGTGCCTAGTAGCAATCAATGTCAGAGCTTACTGGCAGATTATTACCTCACCAGAGCACTGTAGACAGTTGATAAGGAGAATCTTCCAGAGGCTGGGGCTCCTGCAGTTGACCAGCAACTTTCCCTAGGACACAACTGTCATCCCACCAGAGCACTTTAAGACATCTGATAAGGAGAACTTTCAGAAGAATGGAGCTCCTGCAGCTACTCTGCCTGGGACACAGCTATCAGGCTAGGCTAGATGCAGACACATTTTGCACATCTTGCCTTGTTCCAGCCATTATGAAAATGAAAGGGGGCTCCTGGCAGTTGCTGCTCCTTCCCAGGATGTCCAGTGGACTTGATAGTCCCGCATCTGTAAACTGCTCAGAGGCACATCTGAAAATTGTATGTGCAATATGTGGTTAAACCAGATGTAGGGCTCTTCTTCTCAACCCCTCCTCCAGCTTAAGGCCTGTAGACATCCCAGCCCTGCAATAGCTCAGTATCGAGGATGGCTCTAATTTGGCCATCCTTGATTAGTGGTATAGATTTCTCAAGCTAGGACCTGCCTAATCCGAGAATTTGAAGATTTAAACAGATAAATATTTAATGAGCCTGGAGCACCGTGGGCTCTGTCCTGACAGGAGGAAGGGGATCAGCCTCAGGATTGGAGCTGAAGGAGCAGCTGCCACTTGGGCCTGCTTACTCTGCATCCCACCTCCCACTTTCTGGCTTGGCTGCCCCAGCTGGCTCCATAGGCAAGCTGGGAGCTGACTTACTACATCTCAGAGCTGAGGCTGCTACTCCATTAAGTCACTGAGGGCCTCTTGTGAGGCTGAGGCAGGGTGCGGGGCTGGAGGCCTGACCCCTGATGTAATTGGAGAGCTGTTGGTAGGGCTAGACTGAAGGCAGGAAGGGCCCCTCAGGAATAGCTTTCTTGGCAAATCCCTGATGAAGGGAAGGTCAGCCACCTACAGTGCACTTTCTGTTTTCAAGATTCCTGCCTAGCTGCTCCTGGGGTCCTGGGTGACTCTGAAGGATGATGACCCTCAAGATATAGGCCTCAAAATAGGGTACCTCCAGGGACTTATGGGACACAGTGAAATGAAACCATCACCTTGGAGATCATTTCCTCCTGTGTTATGTATTATGCTGTGTTCCCTAATATGCCTGTATGATAGACAGGCCACATTTGTACCCCCAGCTTGTGGAGGGAGTATTGAGGCCTTGATAAAACTGAGTGAAGGTCTGAGTTTGGTAAGTGGGACAGGCAGGGTCAAGACTAGAAGTGGAACTTGGGTCTTTCGAGGACAGTTGATGCTCCTCCAGAGGGAGTCTGCTGTTCTGGAGAATGTCCATCAGGAAGACTCTGACCAACACCTGGGCCCAGGAGGCCAGTACATGTGACATGAGTGCTTGGTGGACTGCACAGGGAAGTGGAAAGAGCTCTGGGTCCCCATTTGGACAGGTAGCTTGGGTGGTCAGTTATTACATAGTGCCTGTTGCCTTCTCTGAAGAATGGGTATAAAGAGATATGTTTCCCATGTTTTCTAAGATTATTGCAAGAATAAAATGTGGTGGGTGTGAACATGTTTGTACCTTGTATACAGTCATAAAAATGGATGGCATAAATAACATAAAGTCAGGCTGAACAAACAAGGTTGGGGATACTTAGAGAGGACAATGGAAATGTAAGAAGAAAGGAGAGCTTTAAGAAAGGGCTGGGTTTTCTTCCCTTGTCTTCATCTTCTGTATAGGCTGTCTTCTCTTTCTGTATGGAATGTGCTGGCATTTTTTTTTCTTTGAGAAGCCTCAAGATCAGCTTTAAGATGCAAATGATTGTATGAGGCAAAACCCCAATGCATATTCCTAAATTTCAGATTTTAAGCATGCTTTTATGTTGATATTTTTAATACCACTCTCTATATTCCCAAGAATACAAATTAGGCATTTATCTCTTTGACACTATGCATTAAAGTAAAAACAATTTAATTTGGATGTGCTAATGTAATTTGCACACAGATACCCCTAAAAATTATGTCCTAAAAATGTCAGACTTACTTTGAACAAGTTTTTGTGTGGATATCTTACAAAGCAGAGGGAATAAATGCATCATCCAGAAAGTTATAAAATGTACAAGCCTTAATCAATTGCAAGTACAAGTTTATACTATAATAAAGGAGAATGATTATATATGAGTGAATAATTATTTTAAATATAGTTATAATTGGGATTATATTTTGGCTTACACAGAATATTATAAGACATGAGAGTTTTATGTAGCAAAAACCTTTTGTCATCATTTCCCATTATTCCTTATATAATATTACTGAAGGAAGAAAGAGCTTTGCTAATGACTGCTTGGAAAGACTGAAGGGGATAGGTCAATATCACCAACCTTTCTCTGAAGAAGGAACTGAAGCCTGGAGAACTTAGTTAGCCTGCCCATGGTCATGCTGAGAATCAACAACAGCAGAGGATAGGATGGTTTAATTCTAAGTGCCCTCACTTCCATCCGAATGCTGCTTTTTACCATTAGTGTGTGTTAGGAATGCCATCTGGGCTACAATTTCACTTTTTTTTAAACCTCATTTTAAAGCTAAGTACATTCTTTCTCCTCTTACCAGCTTTCAGATCATGTTGCAAGGAGACCCAGGGTTCTGCAAGTGTGACTTGGTCCTGGCATGCAAATGTGTGGTAGAGGAGGGGACCAGGTGGGAGTAAATGAGATGGGTTGGTAAATAAATATGTATTAAGAACTGTTTTGTCACTATTCGTTGTATACTATAGTCTGGATTTCAGAGGAAAATTGTATTTAAAAAGAGGATTTAACTGCCAAAAGAGAATATGAAAATCACCATTGAGAGAAAACCAGCCCCTTGCACTGCCAGATCTAAGGTTGTGGGGTATCAGAGCCCACACACTATCTGTTGAGTTGCTTATTCTCATGGGTGGATAGTACAGGGCAGAGACAGCTGTTGTTTCCACTTGAGAATAAGGAGTAAGAAGCCTGCAAAGAATGAAACCAAGAATGTTCTTGTTCCAGGTGTGAACCTGAGGGAGCTGGGAAACACCTGCAGCTCCCAGCTACTTGGGGAGGTTTATCTGGCTCAGGGGTCCTGAAACAGCAGCCAAGGGCTGTCTTAGAATCGAACAGGTTGTTGGGCCCAGCAGTTGGTGTAATGGCTATGTTGCTAGACTCCCATGTAGTCGACCGCAGTTCAAGTCCAGGACCCGGCGGCTTATACTCAGGCCAGGTGTGTGTGCGTGTGTGCCCAAGATCCCAAGAGGAGAATGGAGAAGAAGGGATTGTGGAGTAGTCATACCCCCTTTGTTGGTGATTTCTCACTTTCTGTCTTTCTGTCTCTGTCTTTCTGGCATGTGCATGCGCCCTACAGGAAAAACTTCTCCCCCCTCACCCCCCCAAACGAAACGAACAGGCTGTTTTTTTGAAATTTGGTGTCTTTAAAAGCAGTACACCCCCAGTTCCACACATAGTACATTTATTTTGAAAGGAAACAGAATTACAGATTCTTCGGTTCTGAATGGAGGATTTGGAACCTATACCATCAAGCCCTCCAAGCTCCAAATTATGAGCCCAAATCTTTTCATCTTGAGATCTCAAAGCACCTTATGTGGCACTAAGGGTGATTACTTCATCTTTACAGAGAGAAAATAGACAGGAGAGAACACATTCCGCTGGACGAGATAGTGAGGGGATGGTGACTTATAAAGGAATCCTGGGGCTGGAGAAGACCTTAAAATGGTTTGGGTTTCTTTCTCTCCTCACCTTGTGGAGCTTTGCAAAGAGAGGGAGATCTTGTGCTTTAGAATCTAAATTTCACTGACAGTGAAATAATTCTAAAGTAAGGGTTCAGTGATTAGTAAAGAAACCACAAAGGAAGCCCAGCTACCCTTCAAATACTCTTCAATATAGAAGAATAAAAAATATACTATGCTTCATTGCTTACCTAGCAGTCTTTCTGTCAGTTTATTAATAATGCTTCAGCAAAAGATCCAACAGGTATAGCTATGAGAATAAGCTACAGTTTCAGAAATACATAAAAGTGAATACTTGTCATTTAAGAATCAGTGATTACTTCATAAGGAGAGGGAGTGGTGGCGGTGACAACTTTGTGTGCTGGTCATTTTATATACTGTATCTAATTTCATCCTCACAATATCCTTTAGAGATGAGTATCATCATCTAGCTTTTACAGATGAAGAAACTTAGACTCAAATAGGCTATAACAGGGACCAGCAGGTGGCAAGGTGGCTAAGGTGCTGGACACTCCCACATGGCCGACCACGGTTCAAATCCTGGACCTGGTGGCTTGCTTTCTCAGTCTTTCTCTCTCTCTCTCTCTCTCTCTGTCTTTCTCTGCTCAAATTAAGAATAAATGAATAAATAAATAAAATTAAATAAAGTAATTATTTAAAAAAATAGGCTATAACTTATTCAAAGTCATGTGCTAAACAAGAGGAGGAATTAGGATTTGATACCAGGTTTAGCTGACACCAACGTCCATGTTCTTTGCTTTCACTATCCCTGAGTTCTGATTTTAGACTGAAGGTCATTGCTATTAGAATTTTAAATGTGGTTACGACAGTATCAATGAGGCTGGCAGGTGGCGTGGTGGTTAAAGTACCAGACTCCCACATGGCTGACCACAGTTTGAGTCCTGGACTTGGTGGCTTGCTTTCTCACTTTCCCTCTCTCTCTGTTTCTCTCTGTTGCTCTGTGGTCAAATTGAAAAAAAAATGATGATGAATAAAATTAAATAAAATAATTCTTTAATAAAAAGATAATATGAACAACAATAAAAAGATAGACTAAAATATTTTGAAATATACAACAAGGAATGTGTGAATCCTATGTGAAGAAAACTATAAAATGCTTCTGAGAGACACAGAAGTAGACATAAACAGGTGGAAATACATGCCTTATTCTTGGATAGAATATGGTGGCTATCTTTAAGTTAATTTATAATAAATTTAATGTAATTCATCCAAAACATAGTATGTGTTTATTTTTCTTCTGCATTTAGAGATGGTAAAAGTTCATGTAGAAAAATAAACATGCAAGAATAGTCATGAAATAGTGAAACAATTCTCTCTCTTTCTCTCTCTCTGTATGTGTGTGTGTCTCTCTATCTCTGTGTATGTGTGTGTGTATGTGTGTGGGTGGCTGGGTGGGTGATGAGTGAAGGAACGGACCAGTCTTGTGATATATTAAAACATACTACAGAGTCTATAATTAAAACAATGAAGTACTGGCATACAAGCAGGCAAACTAATGGAAGAAGATAGAAAGTTCAGAGACAAACCAAATGCATATAGAAATTTACTATATGATAAAGGTGGGGTAAAGATTGACATTTATTAAACATAATGTGAAGCAACCGGATAACCATGTAGTGGATAAGAAAACTAGATCTATGCTATATACAGGAGTAAATTCCAAGTGGGTCAGAGGGAGAGTGGAACTTCTGGTGCATCAAGAAGCTGGCATATGCTCTTCCCCTGAAATAAATACAAAACTTGGGCAAAAATCATTTCAAAGATCCAAAAATCAACCAAAGATCAATATAAAATTGTAAAGTATTTATTCATGAAAAATTGCAGGAGGTTTGGGTAAGAGTATCAGAGCCCACACACTATCTGTTGAGTTGCTTAGTCTCATAATTATGCCTGCTGGGTCTTTTGCTGAAGCCTTTTCCTTTCACCATTCTACAGATCCTGTTTCCTCTCACCTCCACTAGAAATTCATGGCATAAATTGTAGCTTCACCATTGCAGAATTGGCAAGTGAAAATCGAGCTTTGTTGCCAAGGAGAGTAAACTTGGTATGGTGAAGAGGGCAAAAACTCAGTGATGTCAGTAAAAGAAAACATAGTAGTGGGACCAGCAGTTAGTGTAATGGCTATGTTGCTGAACTCCCATGTAGTGATCGTGGTTTGAGTCCCAGACCCGGTGGCTTAAACTCATGCCGGGTGTGTGTGCATGCATGCCCAAGATCCCTAGAAGAGAATGGAGGAGAAGGGACTGTGACGTGGCCATCACCTCTGGGGGGTAATTTCTTGCTTTCTGTCTCTCTGTCTCTCTCTGTCTTTCTGGTGAGCACACGCACCCTATAGCAAAAACCTCTCCACCCAAAAAAAAAAAAAAAAAAGAAAAGAAAACATAATAGAAAGGAAAAGGAAAAACCTATAGCTCTGTTAATAGCCATAAACATGAGTTTATGGTCCCAGTGAAAATTGGGTCTAATGTTGAATCAGTCAGATATCTAACAGGGAGATCCTGAAATCTTGAGTCATGGAAGAGCTAGATAAATTGTCTACCCATCTCTAACTGACCATTAATCATGCTTAGGAAGGATCCAAGAGAGTTCAGTGGAAAGTGAAGGTCAAGGCAGGCTTCAAAAGTGGCTGAACATTGTGCATTTCCCAACTGATACATAGACAAATCAATAGAACTGAGGAAAATTGAAGGCTAAGGGATCATTTGAGGACAACGTCTACCCAAATTGTTGGTTTTCCACTACACTATCTAATCCCTAGAAAGTCAGGTTGAAAAGATGAAAGTAAGAATTAAAAAAAAATAACTAAGCGAAGATATAGGTGGCTATTCACCAATAGCGGAGAGAGATTCTAAAGCTTAAGTCCAGGCAAGTTACTTCACCTCCTCCAAAACAACCTTCAGTAAAAAAGTCAGAATCCAGAATTGTTAGACTGTATTATCTAAAAAATAAAATTTCTTTAAAAATTCTTATAATTTCTTTTTTTTAATTAATTAATTAATTTATTTATTTTGGTATTTTTAAATGTATTTTTTAAATTTCAATAAAAGCAGTTTTAACTTTAATAAATCAAAGAAATGTTAAGGAGCTTTGCTTAAAACTTAAAGCCAAGAAACAGGCTAGGATTCTGTTCAAATAGTAGGCACATAAACCTATTGTCAGCTCAAGATAGGACAAAAATCCTTAAAACTAGAAAACAAAGCCTAGAAGAAAATCAGCAATGTTTTAGTCAAAAGTCATAAAATGCTATTTCACCAGTTCAGTCTCATGTACTTAATCTATCTGTGGTTCGATCTTCACAAATTCTGGGTTATAATATTCAACTCCATACTTGTCCCTATGATTAAGTTGGCCATTTTCTTAATTTTTGAACTCTTATTTCTATGTAGAAATTTAATTTTTCTGGTATAGCACTCCTTTGAGAACTTCTTGGAGATCTGGTCTGGTGTTGGTAAACTCTTTCAGGTTTTGTTTATCTGAGAATGTTCTTATCTTTTCTTCCCATATGAAGGAAAATCTTGCCAGGTACAGTATTCTTTGTTGAAATTGCTTTTCCCTTAACGCTTTGAATATATTCTCCCATTCTTTCCTCACTTGCATTATTTCCTATGAGAGGTCTGTGGTTAGCCTGAGGGGATATCATTTGTAGGTAACTTGCCATTTCTCTCTTTCCAGTCTTAGTATCTTTGTCTTTATCTGTAGTTTTGGTCAATCTGGCTATAATGTGTATTGGAGAAGAACTTCTTGGGTTGACTCTATTTGGAGTCCTTTGTATTTCTTGGGATTGGACCTTGGGACTGGATCTTTGAATGCCTCTCTAGGTTTGGAAAGTTTCCTTGCAAAATTTCATGGAATAGGTTATCAATGCCCTTATGAATCTCTTCGCCTTCTGGGATACCAATTATATGGATGTTTGGATGTTTGATGGTATCTAGTATTTCTTGTATGTTATTCTCTCTTTTTTTTGGGAATGTTTTCAGTCTTCATGGTGTATTTTTCTAGGCCAACGATTCTATCTTCTACATCTGAGATTCTATTTTCTGTATGATCTAGTCTGCTTTGAATACTTTCAAGGGAGATTTTGACTTCCTATATTATAGTCTTCATCTCTAACAGGTCCATTTGATTCTTTTTTTGTAGTGTGTATTTCTTCTTTTAGATATTGCTAGAATTTCCTCACCTTCTGAAACTCATCAGCTCCTTTCTCCTGCAATGGAGTCTTATTCTGAAGGCCTGCCCCTTGACTCTCTTAGAGGGGAGGGAGAGATGGGATTATTAGCAAGATAAAGGAGTGTCTAAAAGATAAGAGAATATTTAACCTTAAAAATTTTTTAAAGGAAAAATTCCAAGAAAATCAGAAGACAGAGAGAGAGAGAGCAGACAGAGACAGAGAAAGGGCTAGAGGGGCTCCCTACCACTGGAGTTTGAGGGCTGGAGGCTGAATGATCAGTAGAAAATCTTCGATATTTTTCCCCTGAAATGACTTGTTCTCAGCAGCAATGGAGTCGAACTAAATGAAACTGTGGCCAAAGAATTAAAGAAAACTCAATGACAATGACTCCACAAAAGGAAACTATACAAAGAAACATGAACTTTCTAGGATTGAAAAAAATCCAAAATTAAAAAAAAAAAATCACTAGATTTGCTCAATAGCAGATTTGAGATAGCAGGAGGAATCAATGAAATAAAAATTAAATCAAGAACTACATAGCATTCCAGTCAAATGTATACCATGAATCTAAATATGAGGAAACAGCAAACCCAAATTAAAATTCTATAAAGTAGCTATATTTTTAGAAAATTCTATGAAATAAATGATCTTTAATCTTCAAAAACATCAATGTCATGGATGAAAAAAGGCAGGCTGAGGAACTGTTTTTGATTAAAGAAGACTAAAGAAATAAAACAACTAAATGCAATATGTGATTCTTTTCCAGGGGGGGTGGGGGGGGGGAATTACTGTAAAGGATGTTACTGTAGTAATTGAGAAAATTAGAGACTATAGTTAAATAAAAATATGTTAATGTTAAATCTCTTAAATTTGATAACTATACCATAATTTTATAAGAGGAAAGATATATTAACACATTAAAGAGGAAAGGACATGATATCTATATCTATCTATCTATCTATAAACCTACTTTCAAATGGTTTGAAAATAATTATTATATATGTATATATAGAGAAAGTAAGAGATAGAAAATTATTTAAAATTTGGATAAACATTTATGGAAGCTTTCTTTGTTGTTCTTGCAACTTCTACAAGCTTGAAGTTCTTTGAAACTATGAAATTAGGGGCTAGCAGTTGGCGTAATGACTATATCTTGGACTCACACGTAGTTGACCATGGTTTGAGTCCCGGACCCCATGGCTTAAACTCACGCCGGGCATGTGTGTGTGCATGCCCAAGACCCTGAGAGGAGAATGGAGGAGAAGGGATTGCAGTATGGCCATCCCCCCCGGGGGGGCGGGATTTCTTGCTTTTTGTCTCTCTGTCTCTGTCTGTCTTTCTGGTGAGTGTGTGCACCCTATTGCAAAAACCTCTCAAAAAAAAAAAAAAAAAAAAAGATAAGAAAATATAAAATTAACTTCAAAATTAAAATGGTTAAGGATAATTTTCAATTGTATATTAGGACCTACACTGTATTATATAATTTAGATTATTCTTAAGTTAAAAATGAAGACTATATCACACTTTCCATGGGCTTTAGATTTTAAAATTTTCATCAATCCTTTTGGAAATAATCATTTTAAAAATAAAAGATAACAAAATAGGGCCAGGTGGTGGCACAGTAGTCACACGACTGAACCTACATGGGACTGGGTTAATATGCTAGGACCTCCCTCATCATGCCAATGTGCACGCATGTGTGCTTATAATTCAAGCTGGCTAAGACTGGGGGTGGACTATGGTATGAAGACCCTACTGGGTGTATGCATGTGTGTGTCTCTATGTGTGTTTCTCTCTCATAGAAAATAAAATTTAAAAAACCCCACAAAGTAATACATATATATGGTTTATAGTAAACTCCCTGCTACCCTCACTCAGTGGTAGGGTCCTACCTCCTGCCCTACTCATCCTCAACCTTAGCACACTCCTCAGAAGTTTAGTCTGGCTCCCACATATATTAAATGGCACACCAGTACTGCTGTTAATCTGTAACAGTATGAATTGTCTTCCTTCTATGATGAACAAGGATTTGGTTTATTTACATGCTCATCCTCTCCTTTCTTTTCTTCTTGGCCTTTCTTTTCTTCTTTTCTTTTCTTTTCTTTTCTTTTCTTTTCTTTTCTTTTCTTTTCTTTTCTTTTCTTCTTTTCTTTTCTTTTTCTTTCCTTTTCTTTCTTTTCTTTTCTTTTTTTTAGAGGTTTTTGCTATAGGGTGTGTGCACTCACCAGAAAGACAGAGAGAGACAGAGATACAGAAAGTGAGAAATCACCCCCCAGGGGGGGATGGCCATGCCGCAGTTTCTTCCACCGGGTCCAGGACTTGAAATGCAGTTGACTACGTGGGAGTCCAGCAACATAACCATTACGTCAACTGCTGGTCCCTGCTTTTCTTTCTTCTAAAGAATAAACTTTTAGTTCCTTTAGCTTTGGTATTTTAAATACTGTACTAGAGTCTCTGTATCTCTTGACAGCAACTAAAGACTCTACCTTTTGACTACTATTTTGTAAAATGAGAACATTAAGATCCCAAACTCTTGTACTTCCTCCCTCTCCTTTCATCTCTGTTTCTTAGTTTAACTTTTACATTGCTAAAGTTGAAAGAGTCTACATTATATTTTGGAATCATGTTTGAACTTTCTTTGTTTTCACCCTGAGTTGATTCTAAAAGGAAAGACGAATGCAAAGATGTTACAATATTATGACAATGTACTGACTGTTTATCGCAGAGCCAATTAATTATTGTATTCCAATTTCTTTCCCTACAATTAAAATATCTTACTTTTGTACAACTTAAAGAAAAATATTCGAATAGAATATTCTTTCTACAGTCTACCAATTGCTCAAAATTGTATCTTCTTTGGGCAGATTTTTTTTTTTTTTTTTGTTTTTTGTTTTTTGTTTTTTTAGAGAAGTTTTTGCTACAGGGCACGTGAGCTCGCCAGAAAGACAGAGAGAGACAGAGAGACAGAAAGTGAGAAATCACCCCCCAAGGAGGATGGCCACACCGCAATCCCTTCTCCTCCATTCTCCTCTCAGGGTCTTGGGCAGGCATGCACGCACACGTGCCCTGCATGAGTTTAAGTCACCAGGTCTGGGACTCAAACCGGGGTTGACTACATGGGAGTCTAGTGACATAGCCATTAAGCCAACTGCTGGTCCCCTTGGGGCAGATTTTATATTTGAACTTTGCCTTTCTTGTACTTTTCCCTTCCTGAACCCCATCCTGAAATTATGGATTGCTTTACAGTTTCCTCATTAAGAGAAAAAATATATGGCTTCTTCATCTTATTCTTTTTACCATTCAATCCCTATATTTTTCAGAATTCATTTCTTCTCTCAGGACAATGATCTTCCATTCTGTGTTGGACCAGCTCTTTTATATTTGGGCCATAAGTTTCTTGAGAGCATTTTGTTTTCCTTGGAGTACCTGTCTTCCTTTTTAAAATCCCGTGCTTTTTTGCTTTCATTATTTCTAAGGTATTTTGAAATTCTATTCTATTTCATCCCTTCTCCAGCACTTCATCTTACTCCTGGATTTTTTCTTAGAAACTTTTTTCTTAGAGGCCTTAGTCTTCCTGATCCATTCTTCACTTGTTGCTAGGCATGTTTCACAGCAATCATTCTAGGACATTTTCATATTGTTTCTTGGGTTCTATCTATTGCTTCCAGAATCCCATATTTACTTCTTTCTTTATTTTTAACTCTATGTTGCTGAAAATATCTTTAAAAATATTTTATTAAATTTTATTCATTGTAATATTTTAATTTTAGTTTTTGAAGTTGACCAGAGAGAGAGAAAAAAGGAAAATGTGAAACTGCGGTCAGCTTTGTGGGAGTCCAGCTGCCTCAACCACCATGCCTCCTGCTGGCCCCCCACCCCCATGACATACGGCATGTTTAATGAACTGGCAACAGAGAAATTTGATCAAAGAAAGGCAGAGGAGCTTTGTCTTTTAAGAATTAGAACCGAAGGGCTCTATAATCATCTGGCATCCGCTCAGTGTTGTATCTGTGGTTGAAAATGTACATGATAGGAACTCCTGGGATCTTCTGGGTTCTTAGGTCTCATCAACTGTGGCCACAATGTAATATTTATGCTGAGTTACTCTCTGTATTAAGCAGTCATCCACATAGCTTCCTTTGTGTGTGCATGGTCATCATTCAAATCTTGGATCCTTGGCGATCCTTAGAGCCACTTAACAATTTTGCCCTGATTTCTCAGTTTCAGCCATTACATAGTCGTTATACAAGGGATACACTTGGCATATAGACAATCTATCATCGGCTGCAGTATGTCCAGTTTGGCTTTACTGGAAAAGTTGATAAAGTTGGTATCAACCAGGATGTGGTAAGGGGGACCCAGCTATGTATTATATTGTGTTGGGGAATGTCTCTTTCCTTCAGCGTGCTAGGATCTTTCTTTTCTTTCTTTTTAGATTTAATCTATCCCTTTCTTTAAGCCTCTGATCTCTGAGACTAAGCATTGGCTTCATGGTTTCATACTTTATTATTTTCTTTTGTTTACACATGCTCACACCACAATCTTGTTTCTTTGAAAATAACTTTTAAAAGAGAATACATGGGATTATAGCCTAGTTCCATCTCCAGTCCCCTGGCCTGTAAGGAACACTGAGGCAGGGCCAGTCACTGGCCCCAGCCCTAGCTCCAGCCATAGCCCCCTCCACCCCCCCCCCCCCGAGCTCCCGTCTGTCAGAAAGAACAGCCCCCAGCTTTCCATCATAGCCCAGTTCCATCCCCAGTCCCTTGGTCTATAAGGGACACTGAGGCTGGGCCAGTCACTGGCCCCAGCTCCAGCTCCTGCTCTGGCCTCAGCCCGCTACCTTACCCCAGAGTCCACCTCTGTCAGAAAGGTAGGCAGCTTTTCTTTTTCTCTTCTTTCTTTGGTTAATTTCCTACTTTTCACCCCACAAGACAGCCCCCACCTCTCCATCAGAGCCCAGTTCCATATCCAGTCCCCTGGCCTGTAAAGGGCATTGCCCCATCTCCAGTTCCAACCCCAGCCCAGCTCCCCTACCCAAGAGCCATCCCCCCCATCAGAAAGGTGGGCAGCTTTTTTTCCCCCTCTTATTCTTCTTTCTTTGGTTAATTTCCTACTTCATTTTACCCCACAGGACAGCCCCCAATTCTCCATCAGAGCCCAGTTCCATCTCCAGTCTCCTGGTGAAATCGTGCATGAGACTTTTTCTTTATTCTCTTTCATACTCTTTTTTCTTCCATCTTACATTGTCATCCCTCCTCATCCTCCACCCACCCAGAGGACTTGACAGGTCTAGAATCACAGTTTTCAAATACCCTAGTATTGTGAGGCCCCCCTGGGGTCCTCCCTTTTACTGAACCACCTGCAGAAAGGAGAAACTGCTCTTTAGACACCTGAATAGAAGACTCCTCCTGTGGAGACCACAGAGCTACCCACAGCAGAAGAGAGGCTTTGGCACACATCGTTTCACAGCAAAAAGAAAGCACACTTGTTCCTAGAAAAAGAAACATCCTTCAAAAAAGTATCCAAAAGGGAATACATCTCCCAATGGCTAGAAGTAGAAGAGCCTCAGGTTTGAATAAACCAGGGATGTGTCTCCATCAAAAGAACACAATAACTCCCCTCCATCTCTTGACAAAACAGAAGTAGTGGGACCAGCAGTTAGAGTAATGGCTGTGTCACTGGACTCCCATGTAGTTAACCACGGTTTGAGTCCCGGACCCGGTGGCTTAACTTATGCCAGGAACGTGTACATGCATGCCCAAGATCCCGAGAGGAGAATGGAGGAGAAGGGATTGCAGTGTGGCCATTCCCCCTGGGGGGTGATGTTTTGCTTTCTGTCTCATTGTCTCTCTCTGTCTTTCTGGCGAGTGCATACGCCCTATGGCAAAAAAATCCTCTTAAAAAATAAAAAAAATAAAAAACAAAAGTAGTTACCAAAATGTCCGAGAAAAAATTTAGAACATTCATGGTGACAAAACTTTATGAGCTGGAACAGAAAAGAGACAATGAACTACAGGAGATTAGGAAGTCCTTCCATGATATGAAAGAAGAAATGGACATTATAAGAAAAAATCAGATGGAACTATTAGTGATGAAGTCTGTAATACAGGAAATCAAAAACTCAAAAATATTAAAAGTTGATTAGACCATGTTGAGGACCGAATCTCCAATGTAGAAGATAAAATCTCTGACCTAGAAAAAAACACCAAAAAGAGAGATAAAATAATAACAACAACAACAACAAAAACCCATGAGGATAATATACGAGAAATACTGGATTCGATTAAATGTCCAAATATCTGAATAATTGATATCCCAGAAGGTGAAGAAACAAATAAGGGTATGGAAAATCTATTCCATGAAATCCTGGAAGAAAACTTCCTAAGTCTAGAGAAACACTCACATATCCAGACCCAAGAAATACAAAGGACCCCAAATAGAATCAACCCAAGAAGATCTTCTCCAAGGCACATCTTAGACTGGCTTAGACCACAGATAAAGACAAGATACTAAAATTGGCAACAGAGAAATGACAAGTGACTTACAAAGGTCATCCCATCAGGCTAACACCAGACCTTTCAATGAAAGTGAGGAAAGAATGGGAGGACATATTGAGAATGTTAAGAGAGAAACCATTCCAACCAAGACTATTATATCCAGAAAGATTATCCTTCATATGGGAAACAAAGATTAAAATCTCAGACAAACAAAACCTGAAAGAATTTGCCAACACCAGATCAGCTCTTCAAGAAACTCTGAAGAGAGTCCTGTTCCAGGAAAACTAAAGAATGAACAGCCAGAAATAGAGGAATAAAAGACAACCAAGACAATGGCCAACTTAAAGGTAGGGATAAGTCTGGAAATATCAATAATAACATTGAATATTAATGGATTAAATTCTCCATTCAAGAGACACAGACTAGCTGAATGAATAAAAAAACAGAAATCCTCTATCTGTTGCCTACAAGAAATGCATATCACAGATAAAGACAAACAAAGACTAAAAGTAAAGAGCTAGACAAAAGTATTCCATGCAAATGGGAGCCAAAAAAGAGCTGGAGTTGCGATACTAATTTTTGACAAAATAGGCTTTAAAATAAAAACTGTTTGAAGAGATAAAGAAGGGCACTATATTGTAGTAAATAGGTTAATCCATCAAGAAGATATAACATTTATAAATATCTATGCACCTAACACAGGAGCACCCAAATACGTGAAGGAAAGACTGTTAGATCTAAAAGGGGAGATAGAATGCAACACATTAACTGTTGGAGACCTCAACACCCCACCATCTCCTCTGGACAGATCATCTAGACAAAAAATAAGTAAAGAGATAAAGGATCTAAATGATACCATAAATCAAATGGACTTAACAGATGTCTAAAGAAGTTTCCACCCAAAACCCACGAAATACATTTTTTTCTCACCCCCACATGGAACCTTTTTGAAGATTGACCATGTGATAGGGCACAAAGCAAGCCTCTACAGATTCAAAGGCATGGAAACTATACCCAGCATCTTCTCTGACCATGATAAAATTAAAGTTGATTTTAATTTCATGAGAAATCCTCAAAAATACACAAATACATGGAAACTAAATAACCTACTCCTGAATGACTTCACAACTACTGAAGAAATAAAGACTAAAATAAAAAGATTCATGGAAGTCAATGACACTGAGGACATGAGTTTCCATAATCTTTGGGACACTGAAAAAGCAGTCATAAGAGGGAAGTTCATAGCATTTAGTGCACATAAGAAAAAGATGGAAAGAAGGCAAGTGGATCACCTAACATCATGCTTCAGAGAATTAGAAAAGCAACAGCAAAAAATCCAAAAAACTCCAGGAGAAAGGAAATAATAAAGAGCCGAGCAGAAACAAATGAAATAAAGAATAAATGCACTATACAGAAAATAAATGAAAGTAAAAGCTGGTTCTTTGAAAAGACAACAAAATTGATACACCACTAGTGAGACTTATTAAGAAGAAGGGAGAAGGGAACCAGGTAACTCAAAATTGCAATGAAGCTGGCAATATAACAACAGACATAATAGAAATATAAAACACCATGAGAGGATACTATGAACATCTGTACATCAACAAACAAAATCTAGATGAGATGGACAAATTGCTGGACACATATAATCTACCAAGATTGAGCCAGGAGGATATAGAAAGTCCGAATAGGCCCATAGCAAGCCAGGAGATTGAATCAGTAATAAATCACCTCCCAACAAAGAAAAGGCCAGGTCCTGATGGCTTCACCTTCTACAAAAATTTTAAAGAAGAGTTAACCCCCATTCTGTTCATGTAATTTCTAAAGATCCAAAAGGGTGAAACTCTCCCAAATTCATTTTATGAAGCCTCCGTCACCCTTAACCTTAAAAAAGATAAGGACAGGACAAGGAAAACTATTGACCAATATCTCTGATGAATATAGATGCAAAAATTCTCAACAAGATACTAGCAAATCATACCCAACAACATATAAAAAAATATTGTATATCATGACCAGGTAGTCTTTATCCCAGGGATGCAAGGTTCAACATATGGAAAACCATAAATGTAATACAGCATATTAACAAAAAGAGAAAAACCATATGATCATATCAGTTGATGCAGAAAAAGCATTTGATTATATACAACATCCTTTCATGATCAAGACTCTCAGCAAAATTGGCATAGAAGGGTCATTTCTCAACACAATAAAAGCTATCTATGAAAAACCCATAGCTAACATTATCTTGAGTGGAGAAAAGCTAAAAGCTTTTCCACTAAAAACTGGTACAAGACAAGGATGTCCACTTTCTACATTCCTTTCCAATATAGTACTAGAAGTCCTTGCCAACACAATCAGAAAAAAGAATAAAATAAAAAGCATTCCAATAGGAAAAGAAGAGGTGAAACGATCTCTTTCTGCAGATGACTTGATTGTATACATGTAAGAACCAACGGTATTCATGAAAAAATTCCTGGAAGTAATACATGAATACAGTAAAGTTGCAGGATATAACATCAACATACAGAAATCTATGGCATTTTATATAAGAACAGCAGGCCAATTGAGATAGAACTGAAAAAATTAATTCCATTTACTATAGCCACAAAAAGTAAAACATACCTAGGAATAAATCTAACCAAAGCAGTTGAAGACCTCCACAAGGAAAACTATGAGAAGCTAAAAAAAGAAATTGAAAATGACACAAAAAAGAGGAAAGACATCCCATGTTCCTGGATTGGAAGAATTAATATAATCAAAATGGCAATTCTACCCATATTAATCTACGTATTTAACGCAATCCCAATCAAAGTGATAGGGACATTCTTCTCAGACCTAGAAAAGACAATCATACAATTTGTCTGGAATCATAATAGACCTTGTACTGCCAAAGCAATCCTGCACAAGAAGAGTGGAGTGGGTGGCATCTCATTCCCTGACCCAAAAATATACTACAAAGCTTTGATAATCAAAACAGCATGGTACTGTCACAGAAACAGACAGGTGGATCAATGAAACAGACTAAAGTTCCCAGAAATAAACTCCTAAACATACAGCCAACTGATTTTTTTTGGAGTGTTTTTTGCTATAGGGCATGTGTGCTCGCCAGACAGAGAGAGACAGAGAGACAGAAAGTGAGAAATCACCCCCCAGGGGGGATGGCCCCGCCGCAATCCCTTTTCCTCCATTCTCCTCTCGGGATCTTGGGCACACACGCACACGCGCCCAGCGTGAGTTTAAGCCACCAGGTCTGGGACTCGAACTGCGTTCGACTACGTGGGAGTCCAGCAACATAGCCATTACACTAACTGCTGGCCCCTGATTTTTGACAAAGGGTACCAGTCAATCCAGTGAGAAAATGGTGCTGAAAAATTTGCTCTTTAGCAAATGGTGCTGAAAAAACTGGGTATCCATCTGCAGAAAGATGAATTTGAAACCCTTTCTCTCACCATTGACAAAAATCAACTCAAAGTGGATCAGAGACAAAACTAAGACCTCAAAATATAAAACTGCTGCTGGAAAACACTGGGGAAATTCTGGGAGACATTGGGGTGGGCAAAGACTTTTTAAATAAGACCCCCAAAACACAGTCAATGATCCTCAAAATAGACAAGTCGGATTATATCAGATAAGTTTCTGTATGGCAAAAGACACAGTAATTAGTGTGAATCAACAGCCCTCAGAATGGGAAAATATTTTTGTAAACTATATGCCAGATAAGGGACTGATAACCAGAATACACAAGCAACTCAAGAAGCTGTCCTGGAAAAAGATGATCAACCCTATTAGAATATGGGAGAATGAGTTTAAAAAACCACTCTCTAAGGAAGACATATGAATAGCCAAAAGGCATATGAAAAAATGCTGAACATCCCTCACTGTAAGGGAGATGCAGATCAAGACAACAATGAGATACCATCTAACCCCAGTCAGAATGAATAAGATTTAAAAAACAAAAATGGTAAGTGCTAGCGGGAGTGCAGTGACAGGGGAACTGTCCTCCATTGCTGGTGGGAATATAAATTAGTCTAGCCACTGTGGAGAACAATTTGGAGATTCTGCAAAGATCTACAAATAGAACTACTACTCCTTGGTATCTACCCAAAGGACAGAAAACTTCTTAATTGGAAAAGTGCTTTCACATTGATATTTATTGTGGCATTATTCACAATTACTAAGACATGGAACCAACCCAGATGCCCACAAACAGATGAATGGATTGAAAAAGTGTGACACATATACTCTATGGAATATTACTCAGCCATAAAAAACAAGACCATGGCTTTTGACAAAAAGTGGATGAATATGGAAGATTTACTACTGAGTGAAGCGAGTCAGGCTATGAAGGAGAGATATTGTATGTCTCCACTTAATATATACTGAGTGTCTGCACTTTAAGGCCAAAACTGAATCACTAAAGGATATAGAAACATAGAGAATGTTTATAAATACCAGGTACAGTATGGGAAGAGGGTGGGTGGAGGAGTAGAGTATGAAGAAAGACATTAAGGAAAAAAGAGAGATACATCATTTATGGGACAAAGAAATGGGTTATTATCTATTGAAGATAATTCTATAGTATTGTTAACTGGTCTGGTGAGAAATGTACACATGTTGGAATATTAACTTTGCAAGCTAAGTAACATGTGATTGAATGTGTAAAAGAAATTTAAATTAAAAATTAAAGGAGAAAAGAGAATACATGGAACATAAACTTTCTGGTTTTAAAATTTTTTTATTATTTATATTTTTATTATTATTATGCATAATTAAATCACTACACATCATTTAGATTGTGAAGAGACTTCAGCCAGCATGATATATACCTCAGTCCAGCCCAGTTGAGACCACCACACACAACCTCATCAACAGATAATAAACCTTTCTGAAGTTTTATCTGTATCAAAATACTTTTATTATTCTTGTGTACTTTATTAATCAATTGCATGGCTATAAAATTTTAAATTAAACATAAGTTTTACTTGGCTTTTGAGATTTTCTTCCATTATATTCAACATTCAGTATTGTGATGAGAAACATGGTGTATCAATGAAGTTTTTCTGTTTCATAGATAATTATTTATTCCCCTCTGGATAATTTTCTTAATTTCGATTTAAGCGTGGAGGTAATTTCTCTAGAAATGTTTTTTTTTTCTTCCACCCTCATTGACACTATGTTTTCTCTTTTAGGAACCCTGTCACTTGAATGTAGACTTTTTGAATTGATCACCATGTTTCTTTTCTCTTATCCTTTGCATTTCTTTGTCTTTTTGTTCTTCTTCTTCTTTTTTTTTTTTTTTTTTTTTTTTTTTTCTTTTGGAGATGGGGTCTTACTATGTCACAATCCTCCTTTCTCAGCTTCACAGTTGGGATTACAGATGTGCACCACCAAGCGTGGTCTTTAAGTTGGACTGGAATTAAACCCATCCTCCCAATTGCCTGAGTCTGCAGAGTAGTGTTTTAGCAGCATGTACCGCTGTACCTGGGTCCTTTTAGTTCTACATTTTGAGATGAGTGTTTGAAGTTATCTTTTGGTGATTCTATTAATTTTTATCTTGGAGAAATTATATTTTTGATTTCCAAGAGATCTTTCTTGATCTCAGATATTTAAATGTTTTTATTGCTATAGTATTATTTTGAATTCCACTGGGAGTGTTTTCTTTTCGTCTTGATGTTTCATGATGCTGCAAGTTTTGGTCATCCAATCATCTTTTTGATTCAGGCTGGGAAGGGATGATTAGGAACTCTGTACATGTGTGGCTTCTTGAATGGTAGCTTTTCTTAAGGTGAAGAGACTGGTCCCCAAATGTGCACATGTCACACATTGAGGATTTTGCTTGGGACGCAAATCCTCACAATAAAGGCCTATGTTCTCCCTTGATAGTTTGTTTTATTAGAAAAAGAGACTTTTTTTACCTCCTATATGGCACGTACACTCACCAGAGAGAGACAAAGAGGAGAGAGGGAGAGGAGGAAGCATCCTTCCCCCCCCCCCACCAGATCGGGGCAGTCCCTTCTTCTGCCTCCTTTTGGGATTTTGGTTATGTAGACTCATACACCTGGCATGTTTCTCAAGCCAGCAGGTCCGGGACTTAAACTGCACAGGAGACTATATGGGCACCTGCTACCTCAGTCACCAAGCCACAGAGCTGGTCCAAGACTTTCTCTTTTCTTCTTTATGGGGCAAATGACTAGTACCCAGTGTTCTGCATATGAGAGTAAGGATGAATTGTTTCATAAACACAACTCCAGTCTTTGTTCCATTCTGACTCTAGCTTTCATCATACTTGCCCCCTCTGGAATTCTTCCTGAAAATTAGATTCCTTTCTATCTGTAGCCAACTCTATGTATTCTAGGTTGCAATTTTATCTGTTGTCACTTAATACTTACTAAATAATTTTCTTCTCTCATCCGTTGTTCAGCTTTCTGGTGTGCTAATGACCCCCTCTTCTTTTGATATTTAATGAGGTCTTATAAGAAATAAGACATGTGTCTGTCCACTATCTTTGGGAGTAAGTTTTAATTACCAACGGTTTTATTAGTAGAAGCCTTTGGTCAATCTGTGCCTCTAGGCGATGTTATTCTGTGATGTTCTAGACAGGGCACATAAACCCTTATTTTAAACTTAGAGGTAGCAGCTCTATACTTTTCAACATCCTATTAATACATTCTATTTTGAGCTTTTAGATGTATAAATGTACTTGTTCCTGAATAAGTGATTTTCCTTTCACCAAAGGTCAATACTTATCACTTGATGGATAATCTTGTTTTCTGGAACCTTTCCAAATCCCTGATTTTCTTGAGCCCAAGCCATCATAACATAATCTAAAGCAATAGTTTTATCCTGAGCATTGCTCTTTCTAAGTCTTTGCTCATTCTGTTTTTTTCCACTGGAATGTTTGCTTCTTTTTTTCTGTAACCCACCTATTGTCTCTTTCTGTGAATATCATACCGAAGCTACAAAGCTAGAGTGGGAAGGCTGTTCAAAATGCATGCCCTGATGGAATCTCTGCCCTGAGCCTGCTGAGGGAGTAGTCATCAGTAGTCATAAATAGTTGTGACAGCAGCGTATGAGGTACCCGTGCTTCATTTTACCTAATCAGGTTGGATCCATTACTCTCTACTGGGTAAACAGGTCATAGCTGAGAGGGTGAGCAGAGTCTGATATGCAGAGGGACAAGTTAAGTCAGATTAATGTTGGATCATTAATGTGTGACAAAACAAGGGCCAGCTGGTAGCATGGTAGTTAGGGCAGCTGGATGCCACTTGGCTAACTACTTGGTTCAGGTCTGAGACCTGGTGGCTTAAAAAACATGCTGGGTGCATGTGTATGCATTCCCAAAATCCAGAAAGGAGGGAGAAATTTAGGAGAAGGAATTGCAGCACAACTGTCACCATGGGAGATATTTGCTCACTTTTCTTCTCTCTCTCTCAGTCTCCCTCTGGTGAGTGCATCCACCCTGTGGCAAATTAAAAAAAAAAAAAAAAGTGATCAGAAAGACACAAGGCTGGCAGGGTCTGGGGCCCCAAGGCCCCTTTGTCTAGCCCCAGACTCTATGAAGCTTGATGGGTTACAGCCCAGTCTCCCAATAACAGGTGGGAAAGTTTTTCCTGATTACAGTGAGGCCTGGCTGATGGCTAGAAGTCTCTTTTTCTTATTCTTACCTACATTCTAGTTATTTGCCTCCCATTTTTTTTTTCAGAGTAAAGTGAGTAAATTTAGAGCCCAGGCTAGACTAAAATAAATTCAAAGTCCCCATTCAAAGGCCATGTGCACCATGAAGCTGCTACTGCAAGCCCAGGGGTCTCTTCTTCCTCTAAAGGCACAGAGCACTTTAAATACTATAGATACTCTTTATAGGACACAACCCACATTGCTCCATGTTTTGGTTGTCAAACCTGTGTATGCTCTTACAGGATTAGACGTGGATGAAAACCATGCCTTATTCACTATCACGTCCTCCACAGTGCCTGGGGTGGGGATTACACATAAGAACCATTCAACAGGGAACCAACAGTTAGTGTAATGGCTATGTCGCTGGACTCCCACGTAGTCGACTGCGGTTCACGTCTCGGACCCGGTGGCTTAGAACTCATGCCGGGAGCGTGTGCGTGTGTGCCCAAGATCCTAAGAGGAGAAAGGAGGAGAAGGGATTCGGCATGACCATCCCCCCCCCCCTGGGGGGGTGATTTCTCGCTTTCTGTCTCTATGTCTCTCTTTGTCTGTGTGGCGAGCGCACGCGCCCTATAGTGAAAACCTCTCAAAAAAAAAAAAAAATTAAAAAAAAAAAGAACCATTCAACAAACACTTGCTAAATCTTAATGAAGAGTTCAGAGGGCAAGAAAAGGAAAGAACAGCAAAGAAAAAGATTTTAATGAAACACAGGTAGGAATTTATTTCTAGCTATTATTTACTCTATCAAGTATATGAATGAATGAATTCATTTAATTTTTTTGCACATTTACCATGTATTGTTATATATATATATAAAAGATAAGGATACAACTTTTCTTCTTAAGGTATTCTAAATCAAATAGAATAAAGGAGTTACAAAACATTAATTATTATACAATGAATGTGTTCTGCTAGTTCTCTAAAAGTAAATGAGGAACTGGAATCCCAGACTCTATGAAGCTTGATGGGTTATAGCCCAGTCTCCCAATAACAGGTGGGAAAGTTCTTCCTGATTACAGTGAGGCCTACGCTAACCAGCAGTTAGTGTAATGGCTATGTCGCTGAACTTCCATATAGTTGACCGCGGTTTGAGTCCCGGACCTGGCAGCTTAAACTCATGCTGGGCACGTGTACGTGTGTGCTCAAGGTCCTGAGAGAAGAACAGAGGAGTAGGGATTGCGGCATGGCCATCCCCCCGGGGGTGATTTCTCACTTTCTGTCTCTCTGTCTCTCTGGCGAGTGCATGTACCCTGTAGCAAAAATCTCTCTCTAAAAAAAAAAAAGTAAATGAGGAACTGAGGTCTAAACAGAAATATTTACTGAAGGGGAGGAATGATTATACTCCTACCATATGCTACTCTCTGTATGTTTTCTCAACTGATTCTCAGAGCAAGGTTTTCAGGGACTATGTAGTACATTCTTTGCTCATCCTATAGATGAACAAAAACGTGCTCGGGGGATTCAGGTTTTGCCCTGTGTTACACAGCCTGTAAGCAACAGAGGCATCTCTTCCCCTAGTTTTTCTGACTTAAGCCCTGCTGTTCTCTTGAGTGCTGGATACCTGACCCAAGTAACTATCTTCAGAATTTAACCATTCTTAGACATAAGCTAGAAGGAAGAAAACACAGGGTTTGATTTAAGAAACTTGTCCTGATTATAACTATAACCCTTGGGTCCTTTAGGGAAAATGCAAGTTCATTGTTTATTGGCCTCACAAGAATCTTAGCCTCTGCATCTGGCTTCTGTTTTAAGGAGGCCTGGCTTTCCAATCTCACCCCTGGTTTTCAGGCTAACTCTGCCAGGCCCCAGCTGCTGGGCCCAGAGGGAGGTGCAGGCACAGGCTCCAACCTGTATCTCACCCCGTCTAGCTCTGGACCTGCACTTTCCATCAGCTCTGCCTTCAGGGCTTTGTTTAATGGTCACAAATCTGCTGACTCTGGTTTTTGTTTTTGTTTGTGTTTAAGTCCTGGATACTTAGGTTCCTTGAGAGCCTGGAAAGAGTAAAGCATTTATCCACCTCTGAAAATGTCATAACCAAAAGCAGTTGCTATCCAAGCCAAGGTCATTATGGAACCAATCTGGAGCTCAGCCTAACTCCAGGACAGAGGAAAATAGAGACAGATATAGGAGGAAGGGGATACTGGGAGCACTGAGGAACTGCAGAGCTACCCGTTGCTACCAGTCAGCAAGCATCCAAACACATGCATGTGTATGCCAACACTACAAGGCATAAAGCACAGGCCTGGCAAAAGCAGAAGGAGAGACATGATCCTACTCTAAGGGGCCTTGTGAAGATGCCAGCCTTTGCTAAATATGACAGAAAAGACAGACAGATGGACAGAGAGAGAGAGAGAAGAACAAGCACAGACACATTACATTACCTTGATCACCATGTGCCTTTCTTGCTGTGCTACTAAGCAAAGAAAGCACCTTTCGGGGAAGGAGGCTTCTAGGAAGGCACAGCTGCCCTTAGCCTCCTGATAACATCCATTGGTGTTCACATAGCGCTCTTGAGAAAATCACGTCAATGGCCAAACTCATCTCATGAATGGTCTGACCAAAGAGCAGGTGAATACTTTCAGGTCGAAAGAGAGGCGCTAACATGCTTCAGGTAGGGCAGAAATGTATGTAGAGGTTAAGAGCACAGGCTTAAGTTGGAAAAAGCACTTTTTTTTTTTTTTTTTTTTGAAGAGGTTTTTGCTATGGGGCGCGTGCACTCGCCAGACAGACAGAGAGAGACATAGAGACAGAAAGCGAGAAATCACCCCCCAGGGGGGATGGTCACGCCACAATCCCTTCTCCTCCATTCTCCTCTCGGGATCTTGGGCACGCATGCAAACGCGCCCGGTGTGAGTTTTAAGCCACCGGGTCCGGGACGCGAACCGCAGTCGACTACGTGGGAGTCCAGTGACATAGCCATTACGCTAACTGCTGGTTCCCGAAAAAGCACTTTTTAATTCCCACCTCTGTTGCTTCATGTCTGGACAAAATTGCGCAAGGAACTCAGCTTCTGTAAGCCTTCATAATCTGTCTAATGGGGCTAATGCTATCTACATCATAGTTTGTTGTGAAGACCAAATGAGATAATATTTATTTATTTATTCATTAATTTATTTTTAAGGTTTTTGCCATAGGATGTGTGCACTTGCGGGGAAAGACAGAGAGAGACAGACAAAGGGAAAAAGAGAAATCAACCGTAAGGGAATGACTATGACACAATCCATTCTCCTTCATTCTCCCTCTGGGATTTTTGGCATGCAAGCACATGCACCTGGCGTTTATTTTCAAGATGCCTGGTTTGGGACTTGAACTGTGGTCAGCAAAGTGGGAGTCTAGCACCTTAACCACCATGCCACCTGCTGGCCCCATTAATAGTATTTAAAGGTCACAGGATATATGTGGAGTTAGAGCTCACTAAATGGTGGCTACTACTTGAGTAAAGGACCCTTTTTCTTATCCTCAAGAGCTTCCTTATCTTTGGTGGGCCTAGACTGAGGGGAGGGGAGGTCCATGCCTCTTAGACCCTCTGCATCAGCCCACACTCTTCTTCCTTTTCCTGTTCCTGGTTTTGTATGGGTCTTATTGATCCTGAAGTGCTCAACTCAAGCATTTTTCTCTCTGGAGTTTTTCCTTACCTCACTAGGCTAAGCTGAATGCCCTTCCCTTGGGCTTGAGAGTTTGTTTTTTATACCGCATTGCTAATTTTTCTCTCCTGCTTGGAAATAAACTCTAGATGGGCAGAGATTATATTGCATCATCAGGAAAGTCATGACACATTTTTGCATAGAAAAACAGAAAAATACGTCATAATTTTCCTGAAAACCTAATTTTTTTTCTTTTTAGTGTGCCACATAATGAGATCCAATCTGAGCAGAACTGAATTCAGAGTCCAAGTGTGTCTCTTTCTACAGGTCATGGCAAGATGCCTGCTAAAGGAGGTAGGGACGATAGCATCAACTACACCTTTGACAGAACAAGAATCTAAAGGAAAGCAAACTCTTGCTGTATGTCCCTGTCTGAGCTGTCAACATCTGTGGGAGCTTTTGGCAGATATCCACTATTAAAAGGAAGAGAGAAAAAGTTGGAGAAAACTGTGAGGAGAAACAGGAGAAAAGTAGACTTCAAATAGATCTTAGCTGATTGAGCCAATAAATCAAAACAAAACAAAACAAAATATTGCGTGATTTAATGTGAAAGTGGGAGAGGACTACTGGGGAGAGGACAAGCAAATAAGTAACAACTATAGACTGGTGTACACTGCTGTGAAGATACTTGACAACTTGTAAGGCAGTGGATAAGCTCTGGCAAAGTTTCAATTAGTGGGAGGCCAAAGAGTGTGGGTTCAAAAGTCTCTCATTCTGGAGTCTGTCTGGTTTGGGATCCCAGTTCCTCCAAATGGCCACTTGCTATTTAAAATCTTATTTTCTGATTAGTACAATGTGGATAATAATACTTATATTGTTCTAAGGCTCACATGAGATGATCAGTATAAAAGCAGTTGTCAAAGTGCTTGGCACATAGTAAGTGCCTAATACATTATATCAATTATGTAAGTTTGATAATTTTTTCTGAACATCCTGGGCCTCACTCTGTAGTATTAGAGACTAGAGTAGGAAGAAGAATCCTTGGATATAGGGTAATATGGCCTAGAAAAGATCTACCCCTCTCCTAGTTTATGTTCATTAACACATTCAAAACATTTTTACTGTGGATCTAAGGGAATTAGCCAGATGGAGAAAAACCAAAAGCAGAGGAGAGAGTGATTCTGAAACCAGCACTTCTGAGCTCAGGTCTAAATCCCACCACTGCTCAGTTTTGTGACCTTGGACAACTTCCATAAGCTCTCTGTTCATCCATCTGTCAAATAAAGGAATTGGTCTGTAAGCTCCTTTTTTTCTTGTTTCTAAATAAATTATTGATCCTAATATCCAACCAAACTACAATGAAGCTTTTTTTTTTCTTCTTGTCTACATTTACTTGCTGCCTTACCCTGTTGTCTAGGGGCTATAAATTGATTAATAGGAAAGACAAACTTCACCAGACAGGCTCTTTGTAAAGGGCACTGATGATTGAATAAATACAAGCTATACCTAGTGCTTTAAGTGCTTAAGTTTAAGAATCCAGAGATTTCTGTGCAGAGGTAGAGGAGGCTAGGAGGGAGCATGAGAAACGCATAGCATTCTCAGAAGGCAGAGCATAAACAAATATGTATGGACATGAGTCCTCTTCTAAGATACAAGTAGAGACTAAACAAGGCAGGGCTTTATGTCTTTGGAAGAAGAGAGCCATGAGCAAGCCATGATGACTAATTATACATAATCAAAAGATTGTCTGATAGAGGAAGATGTAGTCTATCATGGCACCCTAGAGGGGAACTAGGGCCACCAGGGCAGATTTCAGATTTCAGTGCAATGTAAGAAAACTCATCTTTCACATTAAAGCAGGAGTTGAGAAACTTTTCTGTGAAGTGACAAATACTAGATATTCTAGGCTTTGTGGACCATATAGACCTTATCAACTCTGCCATTGTGGTTTGAAACAGCTGTAGGAAATATATAACACATATAGCTGTGTGCCAATAAAGCATTATTACAAAAGAAAGTTGTAGATCAGATTTGGCCCACAGGCTATGTTTGCAGACCTCTGCATTAGATGAGCACCTGTAGGATGGGTGACTGCTGGAAGTAAGTGGTAAGTACCCCATCCCATCATCGCCATCTCATGAAGGCCAGTATTCAAGTAGAGGTTGAAAAACCCTCTCTTAATAGTGCCAAGGTATAAATTCCTTTGGTTCCCCTTTCTTTGGAAGAACTTTGTCTGGGAGAGATTTTTCTGTTCTTGTAATCTTGGCAAATTTTAAGAGGATCTTATGGTGAAGGTCAATTACCAACATACCTGGTGGGAAACAATTCCTTTCATTTTTCTTCTGATGTTTTTTCCCTTTTCACCCCATTTGCCCAACACACACACACACACACACGCTCACTACTTGTGTTTACATTTCCATGTAGACCAGCTGAACACTGAACAGGTATCCAAAAGAAGCACTCCCAGGCAGACAGCTGCAGTTCTTTCTCACTCCCAGGGCCTCCTCTTCACGGTTTGGATTTCCAGAACACCTTATCCTTTTTGGATCTTCTTTATAATCTGTTCAGCCTTCCTCAAAAATATAGCATAACTCAGAAGCAGAAGGAGGGATTGGAGTTGCTGGAGAGAATATTAAGTGTGCACATACCCAGGTTGCTGTTATCTGATTCTAGGCTGCCAGGCACTGCTGCATGTGGAATGTTAACACACAGGGCTCCTCCAGAGAGGCTGCCAGCATCTTACTTTGGAACCTGTAACAGGCCAGTGATAAATTGAGTACTCATAAACCCCAGCTTAAGTGGAGCCAATCAGGATTTTAGGTCTTTACCTGGTCATTCCCTCTGTTAAAGAGTCAGTTAAGGCATTCTAGCAGACCTGCCCTGAGTTATCTTTCAGTTTTGTGGCATGACTGACTAAATATTTCTAAGACCTTCCCTGGGAAACACACCGATATTTCTGCTATTTTAGCATCTGCTACATTTCAGAATAGAACTATAATATAATGGGAGTAGGAGTCACTTAGTAGATATGGAGCCTTATGAGATTTAGGGTTCACGTTATGAAATGAAGATTTAAAGTAAAATAAAATGAAGCTGTCTCAAGTATAGTTGATCCTTATTATTCATAGTAGTTATGTCCTATAGAGTAGTCACTGCAAACCTTGAATTAGTGAATACTGACCCATTGCTTTTTTTGAAAATACAGGGTTAGGTTCCTGCGAGCCTCTGGTCACAATAGTTTAATTAATCTATCAATATATAAACGTGTCCTAATCTATTCTCTGTTGCTTAATAACCAAAATATGTAAAATTGGTTAATTTATAAGAATAGAGGTTTATTCAGCTCACAGGTTGGAGGTCCACATCTGGTGAGGGCCATCTTTCTGGGGATTTTCTGCAGAGTCCCAAATGGTTCAGGGTATCACATGAAGAGACAGAACAAGAACATGTGTATTTGTGTCCGTGTCTATGTCTCTTTATGAATTCACCAGTATCCAATCATAGGGCTCCACTCTGATGCCTAATTGCTTCCCAAAGACCCCACCTCTCAACACTATAGTTTCATTAAGTTACCCCCTCTGAATTCATTACTTCACAATAGCAACCAACTTTCTACCCATGAATCTTCAGGGGAAAAATATTCAAACCATAGGACTTATTTTATGTGTGTTTCTATTCACACACCTTATTTAATAGATATCATTGATTGATTAATATTGAACTTAAAGTGAACAGTACTACAACTCATGCCTAAATAAAGCTTATGTAACACAGATATTTTCTTTGTAATGTACCACAAAGTTCTTGCCTTGCAGTACTTTAGCACAACATTTGGGAACAATTTTAAACAATGGACTCTCTAACGAAAGGCACAGAAATGTGAAAAACATGGCATCAAATAAAGAGTAAAAAGGACACTGACTTAAAGAATAAAAGCTGAAACAAAACTGCAGAGCAATACCTGTTCCACCACTGCTGTGAGCACATGTGCTCGCTTTTCCCTGGTCTGTGTATGCTAGTGAATGATTGCAGAAATGCTGCAAGAATTGACTTTGAGGTTACATGTAAATTTCAGTGAGTAGGAGAATCTGCAAATACTGAATATGTGAATAATAAAAATCTACAGTATGTCAGATGGTGATTGTGAGAATCTGTTGTGATGAAGTCCAAACTTCCCCATCCAGTGTTTAGAATTTTTCAAAATCTATCCTCTGCCTGTTTTTTCCAACTCTTTCTGCAGCTGTCCCCGGCATACTCAGTTCTCCAGTCACTCCATCTTCTCTCTGAATAGGGAATGCTGTTTCTTGCCTCTGTACTATTGCACACACTGTCTTCTGCATAAAATGCCTTCTTTATCCACATGAGATAAACTATTATTATTCTTAAGAGATACCAAGAGGTAGATGTCTTAGTCCATTTGGGCTTCTATAACAGAATATAATAAACTGGGTGGCTTATAAATAACAATGAAAACATATTTCTCATAGGTCTGGATGCTGGGAAGTCTATGGTAGATCAATTTTTTGGTTCATAGCCATCTTTTCACTGTAAACTTACGTGGTGTAAAGGGCAAACAAACTCTCCGGAGCTCTCTTATAAGGGTACTAATCCACTCAAAAACCTCTGCCTTTATGACTTAATCACCTTCCAAAGGCTTTACCTCCTAATCCTTACTTTAGGGATTAGGATTTCTACATATGAATTTTGGGTGAACACAAACATTCTAATAATAGCAGTAGGAAACCTGGTCCTCCACACAATCTGTATATTTGACTAAGCATACAAGTTTTTAAGATTTACTGTTTACATAAGTCTTAGGACAAATAAATTAACATTCCCTTTCTTTTATTACCTATTTCTTCTGTTTCTCCTACTCATGTTATCAGCTCTTGAGGAAACTGTTCCTGGTGAAGTTTCTAAGTATCAGGAAGTGAGGGAAAAAAAGCCACCCCAAGCTTATGGTTTATACCTTTGACTTAAACTTATGTCAGATGAGACCCTTCAGAATGGCGAGCTTGGAACAGTCACCACAAAAATAACTCCAGAAACAAAAGCCAGCCATTTATGTTTCAGTCCTCCATGGTCACTCCAAGTCAAAATCAGACTTCCTAGAGATGGAGGAACCAGTAACACAGTGAGCCCTGAGAGCCTGGCTCTAACGTAATTGCCACTGAATGGCTTGCCTGGATGTCATTGCCAGCTGAGTTATCTATTCCTTTGGATAGCACCATTCCTGCCTTGTTTCATGCCTGCATCTATCTATTTCTGGGACTTGTTTTCATGTTTGTTTCTTCTTTACTCCAGCTAGCTAATTTTTACCTGTTCTTGCTCCTCTCACCTTTGTTCACCCTCCTCCCCACTCACCAAGGCTCTGACAGTGCCATCTGACTCCAGAAGAGGTGGTAGCAATGTAGTAGAAAGAATACTGGGTCAGAGTTAAGCACACCTGGGGCCTAGTACTCTTTCCACCTCTCGTTATCTGGGTGTTCTTATGCAAGTCCTTTATTTTTATGAGTGTTTGTTTGAAAATGTTCAGCAACTACATTTCCCCAAGCTTGGTGGTGACAGCACCTGTGTGAATGCTATCAACAGAAGTGAAAATTAGATGAAAGCAATAATAATACATAGGGGATATTACTTGACTTTCAAGTAATTTCGCATTTATTAATTACTCATCTTTTTGTGAAGAAAAGCCCCTCAGGATATCAGAGCAAGTCTTACTACTTCATTTCCTGATGCTGTTTGGAGGTTCAGAGATTGGCTTGGAAAGGAAACATAAGCAGCTAAATGCCCATGAATAAAGAGTAAAGAATATTTATTGGGGACCAGCAGTTAGCATAATGGCTATGTCACTGGACTCCCATGTAGTCGACTGCGGTTCACGTCCCAGACCTGGTGGCTTAAAACTCACGCTGGGCGCGTGTGCGTGCATGTCCAAGATCCTGAGAGAAGAATGGAGGAGAAGGGATTGCGGCATGGCCATCCCCCCTAGGGGGTGATTTCTCGCTTTCTGTCTCTCTGTCTGTCTCTGTCTGGCGAGCGCACACGCCCTATAGCAAAAACCTCTCCACAAAAAAAAAAAAAAAGAATATTTATTGAACTGGTGGCATTTATAATTTTAAATGAGCAGCATCTAATAATGGTGGTGATAAGGGTGATGATGATAATTATAACAGCCAGCACGTATAGAGCATGTATTATGTACCAGAGCCTCTACTAAGTCTACGTATTGGCTTGTTGGGAAAGTCATGACATGAGTGTTTATATAATAGACCCAATACATACTATCTCATTTAATCTTCAGAGTCATATTGTATTTTTCAAGGACACACTAATATGTTAATAATAATACTGTATAAACAACAAATCTAGACATGCTTGGGGGACAAAGGTAATGCTAATAATCATAGTATTTTACATTTATTTCACTTATATGCCATTTTCTCACTTATGAGATCCTTTCTGTTTTGACATTGTAGCAACTTTAAGATGCAGAAAAGCTGTATGTCCTCATATTACATAAACGAAAATTGTAACTCACAAAAGTGGAGAGAGAGACTAACAAACACCTAAGAAAAAACTGATGATGGTCACTTCAGGGAGATTGTATTGGGTTTTGTGAACAATCTCATCATTGCAATTTGTACAACACACAAACACACACACACACACACACACACACACACCAGATTATTTACTTCTATGTAGCAAAAGCATTTGCTTAATTGTATGCCCTCTGGCTATATTGAAACCTGATTTGAAAATATTTAAGACTGAAAATTTCCCAGAATTCTTTGAAAAAAAAAGCTGCTTCCCTTCCCCTCCATGGCCCTGGACCTACTGTTTCTATGTCCTGTTGGGACTCTGGCCCTATCTCCCCATAGCTTATTCCTTGGGTCAGCTGAAGGGGTTTGCCATTCTTTGTTCCTCAGTGATAGCTTTTTCTGTAGAATTTTTCTTTGATATCACTGACCTTTGGATTTCTAGGCCTGCTTAATCTCCCATCTGTACTGTCTTGGCTGCAGCCAACCCTGACCCTGGGTTCTGTGCAGGGTGGAGGAATGGGTAGTGGAGTGGAGCCCAAGTACTGGGCCCTTCCCCTCTCTATACAGCTTTTGTTTCCCGCAAGGTCAGCCAAAAGGCTTTGACAAGAATAAGATTACCTCAACACTCTCTTCCAGTTTCCATGTTCAATAACTTTATTAACTCATTCTTTTAATCTTTCTTCACATTCTTTCTTGTCTCAGCTTGGTACCAGGTGCCCTTCTTATTTCAGCTTCTAGGTCATTCATAAGGATGTTAATCATTTAGAAGGATGGGAGTTTTCCCTACCTGGAGAATGCTTTTTCCTGAACTCATTGAAAATCTCTTTGATTTGCCCAAGAAGTAAGAAAATAAAATCTAGACTAAGGAGGAAAATATTCTGTGTGAGTAACATATTTATAAGCTCTGGGTGTTATATCAAAAATCCCCACATTATAGAGGCCTGCTGGCTGCTCCCATTGGCAGAGTAGGTGGTTGCCTATTCAGTGTGTTTTAAAGTTTGCTGGGAAAAACTTCCTTCCTCTAAAGATATTGCCTTGGATTCTGCCATTACAAATATATAGCTTGGTATTAAGTATTTCCCTTTATGTTTCTGTGATAGGAGTAAGAATGTTTTTTGTTTTTTATTTGTTTGTTTGTTTTTAAGAGGGATTTTTGCTGTAAGGTGTATGTACTCGATGGAGACACAGAAAGAGACAGAGAGAAAGAGAAAGTGAGAAATCATCCCCCAAGGAACATAGCCATGCTGCAATCCCTTCTCCTCTAATCATTTTGGACATGCAAACACATGCACCTGGCATGAGTTTCAAGCCACCAGGTCTCTCACCAGACTCAAACCACTGTCAGCCATGTAGAAGTCCAGTGCTTTAATCGCTATACAACCTGTTGGCCTCAGTCTTTTTTTTTTTTTTCTTCAAGTTTTTAGTTTGCTATAGGGTGTGTGCACTCACCAGAGGCAGACAAAGTAAGAAAGCACCCTCCAGGGGCAATGATCACACCACAGTCCCTTCTCCTTCACTTTCTTCTCAGGATTTCAGGCATGCATCCAAATGAACCTTGTGTGTTTTTCAAGCCGCAAGATCTGGTACTCAAACCACACAGTTAGTCGTAAGGGATCCAGTTGCCTTAACCACCACACCATCTGACTGCCTCAAGAACCTCTTTGAAAATCAGAATACTCCTAGTGAGGTCATCAGCTAGAATTGTGTTTGACTGGGGTAACGGGGTTTGCACTGAGTTTTCCCAAGTACAACAGATGCTGTATCTCATCCGTGATTGTCTACAGTGTTCTCGTTGCCACTGCAAATATGCTCAGTCTCAGTTGTAGGGCTTTGTTTGGGTAGGGAGCATACTTTATCTGTATGCAGGGCAAGCCAGAGTGCTGGAGAATTAATGCTTTAAAAAAGCAGCCCTCTGCCATGGATGGATGAGACTTAGTAGGTGCATACTTAGACTCCATTCCCCTTGGTAGAGTAATTCCAGTATGTGTTCTACTCTATCTCCCATACCTCCGCAGGCATTTAGCACCAATTTCCTACAGTGCTCATTGGCTTTATGACACACTATTTATCATTATCATTAGTATTATTTAATTATTTTATTTTATATTCATTCACTGTATATCATTACAGTATACAAAATGCATGTTCCCATCCAGAATACACTGTATATTGGCTCAATCAAAGATATTACTATACATGTTATCTTTAACAGATAATTTTCTGTTTTGTATTTCTTATAGATTTTACTTACCCCTGCCCCTTGATTCCCTCCCCCTCATGCTCCACCATTTCCCACCCTCCTTTCGCACTGTCCCTGGTATCCACGGTTGCTCTCCATGATTTTATGATGGCATGCTATTATTGGCACCCTTCTTTTCCCTGTGTCACTTCCCAACCCTGAACCAGTGTTTCCTGGGATAACCTCCCAAAGAAACTACTAGCAGTTGACTCCTTGTCTCAGGGCTACTTCTGGAGAAACCCAAATTGAGATACCAGGTAACAGCAAAACTGAAGTAGGCACAATCCACAAGGCATGTAAGACACAGGCTGCTTCTCCTAGCTCTACCATCTTGAGTTTCTGTCCCTCCAGGTGGTAAGTCCATATTTCAGGCAGATAAAAGGAGAAGATGCCAAAAGCCAAGACAAAGGCCAAAGCCTTCTCCACAGAGATATTGTCACCTTGAACAAGAAGAGCTCCCTTTTCCAGAAAGTTCTACCTACACCTCTTTTTCTCAGAATTTTGTTACCCTCATTCCACCTCAACTGGAATGGATACCGGAGAATCTAATAAGTTCAGCAGAGCCTATTGCCCTGCTAGACAAAACTGGGACTCTCATAAAAACAGTAGGAGAATAGGGGCTGGCAGATGGTGTGGTGGTTAAAGGTGCTGAATTCCCACATGGATGACTGCAGTTCAAGTCCTGGACCTGGTGGCTTGCTTTCTCACTTTCCCTCTCTCTGTCTGTCTCTCTCTGATCAACTGGAAAATAATTATAATAGTAAGAATAAATAGTTAAGTAAAATAATTCTTTAAAAAATTTTAAAAATTAAAGGAGGATACTGAATAGGCAAGTAGCAATATTTACCACAGAATTGAATAAGTTATAATGTATTACTAACACCTAAGTGTGGCATGAGATCATTAGATCCATGCTGCTCTGCATATCTGACCGACAGCATTGGTATCACCCAGTATCTGGCCAGAAATGCAGGATTTCAGACTGATCTTAAGCATGCTGAATCAGAATCTGTTTTTAAATATGACTCCCTCCCCTTAGGTTATTTGTATGCACTATCAAGTTTGAGAAGCATTGTGTTGGATCACTGTCATTAATGTTAAGATGAACAAGAGAATCTTTGGTTATTGGTATCATTTTCTTGGCCTTGTCTAGTGCCTTCTCATTGATAAATTTTTACTGTATGATTAAATAAGTCATGTCAACCCAGGCTTATGGGAGAAGCTTCCTGCCTAGTCCCTCATAATCAAAGTGATTCCCTTTCCTTTGGACACTCACCTCCCAGTCATTGCCGTTTGCATCTCTCTTTTCTAGATCATAGGTACTTTTGAACTTCTTTTGTTCTGTTGGACCAAAAGGTTTAAGATCGTCTGTCATTCATTTCAACATCATTCTCACCCCATCTCTTCCCAACACCCAAGAGAGGACTTTGCTAGGTTAAATTAAGTTGAATTAAACCTTACTATTTTGTGCCAAATTCCATCTTTGTTTCTTTTTTCTTTTGTTTTGCATATTCATTCTCTTTTTCCTTCTCTTAAGGCAATTAAGTAGTTTTTTTTTTATATATTTTCTAACATTGTCTTAAATGGTATTTGGTATTTGAATAAATAGAAAAGAGTATTGCAGAGTTTTTTTTTTTTTTTTCAGGATTCTTTCTGCAAAATAGAAACTCACTACAAATCAGATTAGTGGCATGTTGTTGTAATTTAATGAGGTGTCAGAGTTCTAGATCTCCAGCCATTGGCCTTTCCATCTCTCTCAACCCCCATAGTCCTTAAATGTTTTTGACTACAGGTCACTTGAGTAAGACAGAAGACTCCATGACTTACCAGCTCCTTTTTTCAATGATTAATAAGAGTTGGTAAGGACTAAAAAAGAGTTGATGAAGAACAAAATCAATAAATTATGGCAAATTTGCAACTATAAAGAAAACGTATTGCATATTATTTGCATTGTAAAAGTAAAAATGGGCACATACAAGAGTCTATATAAACTAGAACAATGCCTAGAGATCTTAAAATAACCCATTGATTTTATTACACTTTCTTTGATAGAAGATTCAAATTATTCAAATGGCACGAGTTCACAGGCAGAACATAACAAATTAAGTGTACTTATAAAAGCAAATTAGCACAAGGATATAGATGATTAATATGAAATTTTAATCATTAAAAAATTATAGGCCCAAAATAATGTTGATGCAACTGTAGATCACTACATACCATAGGTTTAGCCAAATAATTGATAATAATCTAAGTTGATAATAATGAAGGTAAATGAAAAGCTATTTATATTTTAAAAAGCAAAAGTAGCACTCTTGTAAACCTTACAACTCACAATAGTAGTATTCTAGTATGAAATCATATGACGTATTATTGGCACTGTGAATGCAACTCACAATAGTACTGAAGATCCAGTTCAAAGAAAGATGACTTCCTTAAAATTGCTGGAGTACAACTACCTATAAGGTGCTTCATACACAGTAGAAACTGGGAAATGTAGCCAGGCCTGAAATTTATCCTCAGAAGATATTGAATTAGACTCCTCTACAAACTCTGATAATGAGCAATTTTTAGTTTATGAATACCAGTATCTAATAACATGGATAACTAAGTATAAGTTGTTACTAAGTAGCCCATAGTCTGTGTCAAGATGAAAGGCTGTAATCTTCCCTGAAAGAAAGGGAGACCTCTTGCCTTTGCCAGGCTTTGAAAATCTCTGCTATAAAGAAGCCAGAGAGACAGACTGGAAAAATACTTCACTTTTCTCAAAGGAACTTCCTTCATTGTATTGTGTTGCTGGAGATAGCAGCTAAATTCACCAGATGGGCTCCCTCAGTGGGCCAAGAGTTCATTCGTTGCTCTGCAGACTAGCCTTGATGTGGTGTGACTTGCAGGGAAGTAACAGGCTGCCATGCTGGAGGTTCATTAGCAGAGTCACTGAGGGCCCCTAGAGGCTTGTCAGTGGGACAGCTTCTGAGTGAGGGTTACTTAATGGGCTGTGCTGCTTTACTTTTCTGCTAAAAGACCAATTTAAAGCAATTCAGCAGTTCTGTCACTTCATGCCACCCTTGACACCTGCCACAGGTGGCTGCCTGTGGATCTCCTCAGCACTACATTCCAAGGTGGCTCTGACTGTGCATGTGAGCAGAGGACTATCGGTAAATATGTTTGTTCATCTCCAGGGATGCTTGTCCTTACCTGTATCCACAGTTTGGACAAGGTCACAGGTCAGATCTTCTCAACATCATTAGGCTGTGAGGAAAAGGAAGAAGTAGAAGTAGGGCCAGAGGTGGATACAGACAATAGCTTTTTTACAAAAAGGGAAGGAAGAAGGCCAGTGTTTAGTACAGCCAGGGTGCAGCTGATACATTTTGGCTCCTGTCAGAACTCGATGCAGTTCAGGATAGGCCTGGGCTTCTGAGGCATTGTGAGTGAGAGGCAGGTTTGTAATAACCATGTGGGAGTACAGAGTCAGCCTTGGGCACATCCTCTTTATGACTGGAAAGATCTTATCTTGGGGTCTCATTGTACATACCTATAAAGGCTGATTTATCTAAAGATTTGAAGATTCATTTACTAGTTCTGGGTTTGACAGGCTGAGATTACTCACTTCCTTCAGAGTATCCACTAACATCTACTCAAGGATGATTTTGATGTGACTCTACCTTCTTATAAATGCATGGACATCCTTAGAGATTTGATAGTTTAGAAATAGTGTTGTTTCCCTTTATGGAAGCCACAGCACAAGTAAATAGTTTTAGGGACAGTTGGTGATTTGACCTGGACCCAGAAGAGTTGAAGAAAAAGGTTGGACCTATTAAGCTCATTGTCAGTTCCTATCACGCTGATGGAACTGTAGGTTGTGCTTCTCAGGCGCTGGTGTGCATAACTATCAGCAGGTCTTGAGGCCCAAGGTTCTAAGTTTTTAAGCAAGCATTCCCAGCTATTCTTATGTTCGCTAGGAAGCACTGCTGTGAAGCACGGTTTTGCAACCTACATGGAGGCAGCATTAGCTGGTGTGGGTCATGGTAGTGTCTCTGAAATGATTCTGAGGCCAGGGTTCAGCTATGCTTCGTAAGTCAGACACAGGAAAGGATTTTAGGGGGCTTATGGGAAAAGCCATTATTCAGATAGAACGTTGGTGTATGAATAGGTTTGGGTTTGTAGAGACTGTCTCCTTTCTTTAAATGTCCTTTGAAAACTAGTTCAGGCCTCAACCATAACTTCTCACTAAACTAAAATTTGTGTAGTGCCTATTTTTTGGTAAGAAAATATTTTAAAATACCTTATCTTACCTTATCTTGGTTCTTTGGCTAGGATGACCAGCTAATTCTAGACAACAATCTCATTCCTCCAGTTTGAGATATACATGCTTATGATCTAGCAGGTGTAGGATGGGGTCACAATGGTTATTAAGGGAACCTGGTTTTTTGATGGGAGCATGGTATTTAGAAATGTTAGCATTGTGAGATGGCTCTGTAGCCTAGTGGTTAAGGAAACCAGATCCCACATGCCCAATAGTAGTTTGAATCTCAGCAATGGGCAGGCGTGTGTGCATGCTTGCTCCTAATCCTAAAAGAATAGAGATATAGAGGAGGAGGTTTTGCAGTGTGATCATGTCCCATTGAAGGGTGTTTTGTCATGTTCCCTCTCTCTCGCTTTGGTGATTGCATGGAACATTAAAAAAAATGTGCATACCTCTTGAGCCAGCAATCCCAGTGCTAGGAATTTAGATATCCTTGCACTTGTACAAATGAAGATTATACAATTATTCTGTACAACATATATTTTATATAATAATAGCAATTATTACAGCAAAATTTTTTCCTAAAAAAGGCAAAAATCCTAAATTCCATCAATAGGAACTGGTTGAAAACATGTGGAACAGCCACAAAATAGAAGGAAATATAGTCCCTTAAAAGCATGAAAGCTATTTTATAAATGCTGAGATAAAATCATCTCAAAGATGTATTGTCTTATTTTTTGAAAAGCTACAGAATATTTATAGCTACCAATTGTGTGAGTGTATGTGTTTTAAAATATATAGCAATAGATCTCAAACAGTTTTGGTCTCAGGAAAACTTTACATTCTTAAAAATGATGGAGGACCCCAAAGAGATTGTCATAGAAAAATCTAGAAAACCTAAGAACACACAAGCACACATTTTATTAGCTGTTGAAGTGATGATTCATCACATGTTATGTGGCCTCGGAAAACTCGACTATACATTAGTAAGAGAATAAAAGTAAATTAGATGAAGAATGCTTTAGTATTATGAAAATAGTTTTGACCTCATTGACTTCTGGGAAGGATCTTGAGGCCCCCAGGGATCTCTGGACCATGGCTGGCCTACACATGTGTGATTATGTCTGTGTAGAAGAGTTCTACATGAATGCTCCAGAATGGGTAACAATTTTTGCCTGTGGAGGAATAAACTTGGAGGACCAGAGAACTCTGGTGGGAGAAGATATAGTTTTTACTTCATAACTTTTTTTTTAACTTTTCAATTTTGTGTATGTGTTAGTGATTACATTTTTTAAAAAAAGACTTAGAGATCTAAAGAAACAAATTGAAATGCAAACAGAGATTTATGAGCTTTAGAATTAATCAGAGTCATGGACAAAGATTGATGTACATGAATATTTGTTGCAGCATTATTTATAACAGCAAAGACTAGGAAACAACTCACATGTCCAAAAATAGAGATTGGTTAAACAAATTATGGTACATCTATATGTTGTAATTCTATGCAGTCATTAAAAATAATAAATCCTTAGAATGTTCTATGATATGGGAAAATGTTCACTATATAATGTTAAGTTTTAAAAAATAGCATAGAATATAACTGTGAATCAAGTTACACTAATTTAAAACACTACTGGAAGAAAATATACTAAAATTTCAAGTTATTAGTAAGAGTGTAGGTTGTTTAAACTTCCTTTTAATTATACATTTTTAATTATACCTATTAAATTTTTCCAAATTTTGTATAACTTATATGTATCACTTTTATAATCAGAAAGAAAACAGTATAAAAAAATTAAAGAATTCCTTCCCATATCTATGAGGCAATGTGTGGTTTTTGCTGCAGATGCTAATGGAATTATGAAATTTAGGAGTAGGGGATGTTGAGTATCCTATCTTTGGCTGTAGCCTATAGTGATGAATACTATCCTGGTGATGTTTGGGTACATGTGCACCAGCTATGGTAGACTGGCCTGCAATGACATGGCTTGGCTGGGGAAATAGTTAAAGGGAAATATAGAAAATATATAGTAAACTGGAAGAGGCAGTGTATTTGTTATCTATTACTGCAAAACAAATTAATTCAAATCTTAGCAACATAATTGACAGTAAATAATTATCTCACAGGTTATGTGAGGCAAAAATTTGTCCCAGCTAGATGGTTCTGGCTTAGGGTCTCTTATAAGGTCAAAGTCAAGATACCAACTTCAGGCATCTGAAAGCTGGAATGGGGCTGGAGGATCCATTTCCAAGGTGGTTTATTCCTCTGGCTGGCAAGTTCCAACTGACTACTGGCAGGAGTCCTTTGTTCCTTGCCATAGAAACCTCTTCATAGGACTTCTGAAATATTCTTACAACATGACTATTGGCTTTCCCCAGAGCAAGTGATCCAAAAGAGTGACAGTATCTTTAATGATCAAACCCACACACTCTCATTTCCACATATCCAACTGGACACTGATTAGTCCTGGCAATATGAGAAGGTAATGCATAAGGGTGCAAATATAAAGAGGCTGTACTCTTTTGGAGTCTGGTCAACACCAGTGGACAGTTGCTTTTCAAAGTAATAGGCCAGGATTCAAGGCTTTGCTACCCCAGGGCCCAACATACTGGACTGGTGAGAGGTTTAAAGGTCTGTTTTGCAGGGTGAGAACTGGATACCTATGTCATACTGAGGCTGCTAAACACCAGAAGCCATTGGAGAAAGGGTTTGGGACTTGGAAAAGAAACAGGTACCAAGGAGGTCTTTTCCTCCTGAAACTAGATGGTTCTCCCTGTTTACTAAATGACTAGGAGCTCAAGTATTGGCCACTGGTATTACAACCTTGTATCCTGAATGCTTTGGATCAACCTTGATGTAACTTTATTCCCTATAAAGCTTTCAAGTATTTGTAAAATGTGAACATTGTAGTATCTAAGCTACGTCTCCCAAATTGCCTCACAAGTAATATTAAGATATCTTCTAATAACCATCATGCTAAGAGAAAAGTAGTTAAAGTTATTAAATATTAATTAGGGCTACATGTGGTTTGACCACAGAGGCAGGACAAAATAGAGTTCACTAAATTTATTAGAAATAGGATTCAAAGTGAGAGAGGGATAATATAAGAGTGAATCGATGCTGAGCCACCTGATCTTAATTCTCCCAAGTAGAACCGGGATTGGTGTCTGAACTCAGGGCTCAATCAAAAGGGTTCAGTTATTACAGGGTCTGGATAAGAAGAGAAGGCAGGGACAGAAATCCAGCCAGTACAAAGCAATGTGCAATGATGGATCAGGTAACACTGGCCAGTGAGAACTGCCTTTTATTTGATCATTAAGATAACCAGAGCGGGTCAGTTGTATGTTATCCATCGCTCAGAGATTGACTTGCCTATAGTCAGTCTGATCCATCATGATGAAGTGATTAAGTTTAAAGACACCAAGGCCTTCTCCTTGATGACACTAAAAGTAACAGGTCAGTGCATGAATTGATCTTGGCTTAAAGTCAAAAATAACTAAATGGAATGGCTACTGCACGTTGGTTTGGAGTCCTCTAAAAGGCTTTTCAAGAAGTCTGCGTTGAGGGACCAGCAGTTAGCCTAATGGCTATGTTGCCGAACTCCCATGTAGCTGACCGTGGTTTGAGTCCTGGACCCAGTGGCTTAAACTTACACCGAGCATGTACCTGCCCAAGATCCCTAGAGGAGAATGGAGGAGAAGGGTATGCGGCATGCCCATCCCCCCTGGGGGGGGGCGATTTCTCACTTTCTATCTCTCTCTGTCTTTTTGGCGAGCACACACGCCCTATACGCCCTATAGCAAAAAAAAAAAAAAAAAAAAAAAAAAAAAAAAAAAAAAAAAAAAAGAAAAAGAAAAGAAAAAAAGAAGTCTGCATTGATAACTATATTACCCAAAAAGTTTCTCTTTCATCTTTCTTAGCCAAAAAGGATATTTAAAAAGACAAGACATATTAGGATAGCAGCAGGTGATAAAACCAACACTTGTTAGTTACAGTAATAGCTCCCGCCCTTCTACACTAACATGCTGTGCTCCAGCAAACATGGGGATGGCTGCAAGATACATGGTGGTGAACGCAGTTTGCTTTCATCTCTCCTGTTGTTTCCCCTCTCTTCTATAGATGTGAGGTTGTTTATAGTTTCCAAGAGAGAGCTGTCACTCTTTGGTGTTTGGGAAAGGCTTTTCTGCATCTGTGCTGCCTCTTGTGTCATGCCTTGGGAGGGATGTGAGCAGTGGGAGTGCTCTCATTTCTGTGATGATGAATGCACAGATGGAAATCTATCAGCAGAGCTTGTACTATCTGACGGTGTTTGGATACCAGCTTCACTGTGAATCTCTGGCGAGTTAAGGTAATTTTCCTTCTGAGCACCTTTAGTTTTCTGAACCCTTCCTAGTCTAAGTCATTGAATGTAACACTTGCAGGGCTTCTCCTTCTTAGGGAGTCAGTAAGGCTGTTTGAAACACATTTCTGACTCTCCACCTTGCAATCCTCTCATGTTAGGGTGGGATTGTGTGACTATTTCCAGACCGTTGTGAGTGAAGATGACATATGCTATTTCAGGAGTATTTACTTGTTGGCACAAGACCCACCAAGTTCACAAGAATGGCTGCTTCATCTGCCTGGATCCCTAAATGATGATGATGATGATCAGAGCTCTCTGTTTGCCTACAGTGCATACAGATATGTAAAGAATTAATTTCACCATTTATAAGTTACTGAGATTTGGAGTTTTTTTGGGGTTGTTGTTATTACAATATAACCTAGCTACCCTGACTGTTATACTTTCTTTAATGGGAATCAATTGTTATTATTATTTATTATACAGGATTTTAAAAAATCATTTGAAGTCTATTTTTAATATTTTCCTCTAGTCTTGTATGGATTCAGTTTTGTATCCTGGGTTTTTTCATTTAACTTTATCACAGTCCCTTATTAGTAAGAAACTTGACTCTTTTATTAGCCACAATGTCTCCCACTGACACATCATGCAAAGTGAAATATATAGTACTACTTAATAAATAATGATTGGAGGATCAGACAGTGGTATATACAGTAAAACACGATGCTCTGGGAGGCTGATTCACATAGGAAGTTTCTAGGTCTATCTCCTTGGTATGTTGGACATGCCTGTGTCCATGATTTAGAGCTGACTGAAATGAGCGTGGAATGTGGTTTGAACACCTTGTTTAGGGTACTGTCTTTCTGTCTCTTTCTCTCTATCACTCATGAAAAAAAGAAAGAAACTTAAAAAGAAAATGGTGATTAAATTAATAATTAATGACTTTAACTATTTTCCACTAAGCATGATGATTATTAGAAGATATGTATGATCGGTCAGCAATTGTACATAGTTTAGGTTCAGGCTTGTCCAGTGGCAGAGACACATAGGGTAATTATTAGAAGATACCTTATGTAAGGTTGGTCAGCAATTCTAGGCTATACATAGATTTAGATTCATATCTGTCTAGTGGCAGAAATAGAATTATAAAAAAAACTTTAAGATTTTTTTGTTTCTGTTTTTCCTTTGTCCTGCATGAGATCTGAACTTTCTTCCAGGTTGTCCTGGAAGCTCATATTTTCCTTCTAGTGCCTATCAACTCTGGTCCTCAGTCTTCAATGAGGCCTTTTGGCCACTTGAAGAATCATGCAGGAAATCAGGTTTGTGTTTTAAAAACTATATACCTGGTCCTTTCTTGTAATTTCATACATAAATGCAGATAAATCAATGGTTTTCCCAAGGTCACAGAGCCTCTTAGAAGCAAGGCTGGGATTAAAATCCAGTTTCCTAAACACAAATTCTCAGTTCATTTGAATGTTTCTTCTGGGTTACAGTTTTTGCTCTTTTTTTTTTTTTTTTTTCTTTTTTTGGAGAGGTTTTTGCTATAGGGTGCGTGCGCTCGCCAGACAGACAGAGAGAGACAGAGAGATAGAAAGCAGGAAATCACCCCCCAGAGGGGATGGCCACGCCGCAATCCCTTCTCCTCCAGTCTCCTCTCGGGATCTTGGGCACGCACGCACATGTGCCCGGCGTGAGTTTTAAGCCACCGGGTCTGGGATGCGAACTGCAGTCGACTATGTGGGAGTCCAGTGACATAGCCATTACGCTAACTGCTGGTTCCCGAGAGGTTGAAATTCTTGCCCAAGAACAGAACCACATATTCGAAAGCTATATTAAAGAAGTCAAATTAGACCCAGCTGTGGTGGCACATGCTGCTAATATGCTGTGCTCCACAGGTGAAGACCACATGGGAACCCTGGGTTCAACTCCTGGTTCTTGTGTCATGTGCCTGAATTCCCATTTACTTGAAGGGTGAGATAAGAGGATCATGAGCCTGAGATTAGCCTGGAAAAGATAGTGAGATGCTGTCTAAAAAAGAGCTGGGCATGATACCTGGAATGGTGATAGTCCCAGCCGGAAGGCTAAAACAGAATTATCGAAACAGTGAAAACTTATCTTTGAAAACAGTACAATTAATTTAATAATATGTATTATTTAATATGATAGATCCAAAATATTGTCATTTAACATGTAATCAATATAAAAATTACTAATGAGAGAGTTCTCATGTTTTTTTCATGCTAATTTTTAACAATGTGTTATGTATTTTGTACTTATAGCACATTTCAATCTGAATTAGACACATTTTAAGTGCTTAGTATTTACATATGGCTAATGGCTACCAGATTGGACAGTGCAGGTCTAAAGCATCAATCAGAGCATTTGACTCCTCTACTAAGCTATCCAGTGTCTTCTCATTGCCATCAAAATAAAATTTAAATGTTTTACCATGATCTATGCAACTCTAAATGATCTGGACCCTGGCTAACCCCGCCCCCACCACCAACTTTATAGCTTCCATTCACTGTTGTCTTGGTCAGTTATTGTATTGCTAATAGAAAAACCCAAAATGGGTGGTTTGTAAAGGAAATAGAAGCTTATTAACAAAACACAGTTCTGGTGACTGGAAAGTTCAAAGGCATTACAAAATGGCAGAAGGCAGAACTTTTGGCAGAGCAGAGTATGATCTGTATCCATTTGGCTTCTGCTTGCCTCATTTCCTCTCCTTATATACACACCAGAATTCAGTCATGGAGGCCTTGCCCTAATGATTTTATCGCACCCAAAGGCCCCACCCTGGACATTGTAAAGGAATAAATTTTTCATTTAACACCTTCCAGTGAAAAAAGCCCCAACGCATGAACTTCTGGGGTATATCCAGTCACCACTCACTGAAACTAAATTCCAGAACTAGAACTTTTGGGGGCAAACTGTTATCCAAATCATAACAACTATGTTCCAGCTGTACTGTCTTTCCCACTGCCCCCTGGACATGCAAATCTGTTCTCATCTCAATCCCTTTACACTTGATATTCCTTTGCTTAGAACATTTTTCCTCAAAAATCTTTGCATGACTGCTTCCTTCCTTTCAATCAGGACTTAATGCTCAGTAACCTCTTTAAAAAAGTCTTCTCTAACTATTTACCTAGAGCTAAGGCATAACTCCACTCCCTGCCTTCCCCGAGTTATTGTCTACTTAATGAATCCTATTTTATTATTTTATTTTTTGTTCACAATGCTTATTATCTTTCTTTCTTTCTTTTTAGACAGAATCTCATCTTGTCACAATTCTCCTGCCTGAGTTTTTCGAGTAGTAGTAGGTGTGCACCACTGTGCCCAGATTTTGATGGTAGGCTGAAAATCAAACCTGACTATACTCAGGTATGTAGCCTCAGCCTGCTGAATAGCAGTATCTACCAGCACACTGCCATAGCTAGGCCTCACAGCACTTAGTATCTTCAATTGCCAAATATTAGAATGTGAGCTTCTTCAGTTGAAAGACTCTGCTCATCCTTTTCAGAGCAATATCCCTGAAACATAAAAAAACTTCCCATATACACTAGGTGCTCAAGAATTATTTGTTGACCAAGTGAATGCCTGACTTAATTAATTCTGTAGGTCTCAGTCAGATTTTGCAAACCATGAGGTATGCTTTGGCTTAAAATCATAGACACAGGTACTGGAAGCCCCAAGGAGACAGTTAAGTGGGGTAGGTTACTCTGGATCTTTTTACAGAAAACTTGGGCTATTAAGCTGGGGGAGGAGGAAAATGAGAAGTCCATGTACCAAGAGACAGAAAGGTCAAGGAAGTTATTAAGACCACAATAACCTTCCTTAGGAAATGGGTAACTGGACAACTTAGTCAAAGAAGGGTATAAATTCTCTATGAGGAAACAATAATCACTGTCTGTATGCTAAGTGCTGTGGGTTTTATTTATTCATTAATTCATTTATTGAGAGAGAATGAGAAAGAGAGAGGGGAGAGAGAGAGAGAGAGAGACACCCCCTACCCCCAACAGGGTCTTCATGCTGCAATCCCAGTCTCAGCCAGCCCAGATCATGTGCATTTACACTTATTCTTAGTGTGCTCAGAAAGGTCCTGGACTATAAACATGGAACCTTCCCCAGGTTGGTCCAGTTTCATTACCACCACCTGACCCCTGAAGTGCCATTTTTATTATTGCTTCTCTCATAGAGAATTGGCACTCTTCCTTGACTAAGTTGTGAGTTCTCCATTTCCTAAGGAGTGTTGTGATGGTCTCAGTGTCCTTCTTGACCTTTTTGTCTCTTGGTACATGGTCTACTCATTTTCCTTTTCCCCCACTTTAATGGCCTATGTCATCTGCAAGGTGACCCAGAATGGCCCACCCCACTTAACTGTCTCCATAGAGCGTCCAGTATCTGAGTCTGCCCTTTCTGCGACGCCCACCTCCATCTCTCTCTCTGACTAGGACTTCCAGCTTCTTCCTCTGATTACCTGTGTCCATCTCAGTCCATTCTCTGCCATACCATTTTCTCTTTTTGTGCAGTCACCCCTGGTTTAAGAGTATGAACTTCTCAGTCAGATATCTCAGTTCAATTTATATAACAAAACTTATAACCTGTGTAGTCTTATTGTTGGGAAGTTACCTGAGCTTCCATTTGTGATGTATAAAATAGAGATATTTTTACTCCCCCTGAAAGTTACTGAAAATATTCAATGAGTAATGCATGAGAATTATTTTTGAAAATGGTGCCCATAGGAAGTACATCAGACATGGTAGCTCTCATGGCTCACACCTTTTTTCTTTCTGTCTCTAACTCCTCCACCTGCTCTTAACTCCACTTTTTCATCACCCAACTTGATAGTGATAATATAGTATAGAGGAATCATAATGATAGCTGTAGGCATGAGAAAAAGGCCTAGTTTGTCCCGGTGGGATGTGTAAATTCTGGAGTGAAAGAATCACTGTTTTGAATTTCAACTCTGTTATTTACTTGCTATCTGACCTTGGATAAATTATTTGCCACTCTGGAATTTGGGAGTTTTGTCTCTTTAATGGAAATAATAACATATACTTTCTCCCAAAAGGCCATTGTGTGATATGATGCACACACACACACACACACACACACACACACAAAGTATAGATGAATATGTATAGTGCCTGATACACTGTCAATAACCACTCCTGTCTCCTTTTAAAAATTATCTAACAAAGAGCCAGTGCGTGGTGGTTAAGGCACTGGGCTCCCACATGACTAACCATGGTTTGAGTCCTGGGCCTGGCAGCTTGAAAAATCACACCAGGCATGTATGTGTGCGTGTGTGTATGTGTGCCCAAAATCTCAAGAGGAGAATGGAAGAGAAGGGATTGTGGCATGGCCATAATCCCTGGAGGACAATTTCTCACTTTCTCTCTCTCTTTCTCTCTGGCAAGATCACATGCCCTATGTCAAAGCACCACCCTACCCGCTTCCCCCCACAAAATTTAATGAAGAGGGAAAAAAATTTGAGATTTAATATGATTTCAACTACAGGGAAAGAAACTTTTCTTTCCTTAGAAGATGTTGGAGAGCATTTATAAAAACATGAGAATTAATTGAGAACCCCTGCAAAAGCAATGTAAGAATAGTATCAGGGAGAATGTTAAACTCCAGTGTCTTATCTGAAGTTTCAAGTCTCTGCAGCCCCCTAGTGGCCATTGACTTCAGAAGACCATTCATAGTCATTGACAAATTACTGGAGTTAATTTACCTTTGGACAAGAATTGCACAGAGAACTCCAGATGGAATGGGGAGTAAAAAAGCTGGCATTTCATTCTTTTTCATGTTTCAAATAGAAAAGTATTTTTTCTACTGTTGTCTTCTATTCTTCTACTGGCATCCATGCCAGCAAAATGTAAAAATCTAAACACGTAAGTGCACATACTAGGAAAGTATTAGCCTCCATACCTTTCCTTCATCTTTTCTTTCTTTTTCTCCTCCCCACTCTTCCCTCACCAAGGTAAGAGTATTCTTTATTCTCCTTGAGTCACATACTCCTTTGCCCTTAAACTTGTAAAGACAGTGTATACAGTCTGAATTCCAGGGAGAGGTCAGATGCCTGTCAAATTAAGTGAATTGTCAAACATAAGCCAAAAGCAAGTTGTTCCCAGAATCGATATTCCTTTGTTTTTTAGGCCTTCCCATTGCCAAAGGCGATGCCACATACTGGAGGGAGCCCAGCCCCTTTGAGAGCAGAGGCTTCCCTTGACTACCACTGCTGCAGGGGGGACAGGGGGTAGGATAAGGCAAATTACTGCAGCCCCCAGGAACTCAGAGAGGAAGATTGGATTCCCTACTGTACTCTGATTCTGTGAGGAAGCTGCTCTGCTATGTGCCAGGATGTGCGCCCCTCAAGGGAGGCTCTTGCCTTATTCTCAGCTCTAGCGTTAGCACAAGGCCTGACAATGAACCTTTGAAAAGAAAGAACGAAGGGATTTGTGTGAACAAACGATTGTAGTTTTGTGTGTGGTTCTAGCGAGCCACTTGTTATAAACACAGCTGTTATTCAAGTTCTGTGTTGGCAGTTAGGGACAGATAAAAGGAAAGAGAGACCATGAGTATAATTCTTGCTTTACAGATGAGTGATAGAAGGCCTGTGTTTCTGAATTCTCACTCCTCAGGCTGTGAGCAAGAGTGTCTATCCTTATTCCTCTCAACAAAGTCACCCCTAGAATTTTGCCTGTTATTCATGGTGGGGTTTGGCAGAATAGTGGTTAAGAAGCGCTTGTGGCCCAGAAGAAATCAATTAAATTCACTGCAGCTTAGTTTCCTCGACTGTAAAACTGGAATTACAAATATTTACCTTTCGGGATTAGAGAAGGTGACACGTGTTCAGACACCATTCTGAGAGAACAGAGGAGATTTAACAGAGATCTGGAATGTCTTTGTCCTAGCTGAAGAACAATTACGCAAGACCGCGGCCACTCTCCCCCCAGCCCCATCCAGTCAACTTTTCCGGTGTGGATGGCGGACGCTAGGCTCCTAGGAATGCGTTCAAATAATGGAAGTGTCAGAGAAGATTCTGTTTCAGGGCTCCAGTGCAAGCTGTTCTCAGATTTGGTAATGTCGCGTTGCTGCTTCTCCGTCTTGCTTCCCTTCGCCTCCAGTGTTATTCCGGAACATGCTTTTCCGTAGTTGGCCCCTTTCAATCAATATAGGTGCATAATTAAGGAGAATGCTCGAATGCAAAGGCTTCTGCCAGGTCTCCCATTTGTCCAAAATACGCTCCTGTTCACAGGGCTGTGAAACAGAGCAGGGAATCTGGAAGAGGGGGAGGAAGGAGAACCGGGAGCGGAACGGTTGGAAGGGAGGCGAGCTCTGTGCTTTTCTCAATGAATGCTGAGGCCTCTGCAGATTTGCATAGGAGCAGACCTCGCCGCACTATTGGTTGGCAGGCACGGCCGGGGCGGGGCAAGCCTGCGTGGGTCCGGCTACGGCGCGCGGAGTTGGCGTGCGAGTCCCGCCCCCATAGCGACCCCGCCCCCTCCCGGCGCGCGCTCCCGGTTCCGCCAGCTGCAAGTGGCGGGCGCCCTGGCAGATGCGATCCAGCGGCTTCGGGGGCGGCAGTGGCGGTAGCAGCTGGCACCTCCCGCCACCGTTGTCCAGAGGGTCGCAGGGCACTGAGGCACCTTTCGACCGCCCTCTGGTCCGCCACCCAAAGCTGAAGGCGCTGCAGATGGCTGAGGAGAGGGCGACAAAAATTCAGGCGACCCTGTCTTGAGTGCTTTCACTTGGCTGCCACCGCCGGGGCCGCTCTGGTGCCTGGGAACTCCAGAGGAGCCAAAACACAGGCGAGAGCAAGGACGTTGCAAACTTGCGTGGCGGCAGCCTGAGCCTCCACACCACTGCGCGCGGGCTCCTATTTGCGCCCAGTTCGGCCCCGAGACTTCTCACTGCGGAGGGTCGCTTGAAAGGGGCACGAGAAAAAAGCCCTTGCCCTCGATTTCTGTCCAGATCAAGGGAGAGGAGTTTCGAAGAGCCAAAAGAAAAGGAGGGGGCAGGACAGCGAGCAGCAGATCGGAGCCAGCGTTTCCAGTCTGGAAAGTTGAGGAAGATTGGAGGCCACCGAGAGAGCGAACGGACCCCAGCTCTGGCCGCGAGGGGCAGGAGAGGACGGTACTCGATTGCAATCTCCTTCAACGGTAGTAGTTTCTCTCGTTCCGGAGTGCAGCGAGCTTCAGACCGAGTCGCGGCACTCGGCGCCGCGAGCGAGAAGCACAGCGTCCCAGCTGTTGAGTCCGGCGCGCTTCGAGTCCCTGGACTCGCCTCTGAGCTTTCAGCTCCATTTTATTCAGACTCCTTCACATCTCCCTGCAGTTGAGGGAAAATAAGAGAGAGAATCGAATGCACGCACAATCCCTCAGAGATCAGGTGGAAGGAGCCGTTCAGGACTGAAGACTGTTTGGAGCCCATTTGAGGAAAAGCGAAGAGCGAGGCCAAGCCCTGGAGAGAGACTAGTATAAACAGCCCTCCCCTGGCGGGATAGGAGCCATGGGACTCCTGTGGCTGCTGCTGCCCCTGCTTTCAGCGACAGCCTTCGGCTCTGGGACCGGGACTGGCCACCGCGCGGGTTCACCAGCCCTGGGGCCGCCGCTGCAGCCCCGAGAGCCTCTCAGCTACTCGCGCCTGCAGAGGAAGAGTCTGGCGGTGGACTTCGTGGTGCCCTCACTCTTCCGCGTCTACGCCCGGGACCTGCTGTTGCCAGCGCCCTCTCCCTCGGAGCCGAGGGCTGGCCGACCGGAGGCTCGCGGCTCTCTGGCTCTAGATTGCGCCCCGCTGCTTAGGTTGCTGGGGCCTCAGCCAGGAGTCTCCTGGACTTCAGGAGCTAGCTCGCCTGCCCCGACCACAGCCCGGACGCTGTCCAGGGTGCTGAAGGGTGGCTCGGTGCGCAAGCTCCGGCGCGCCAAGCAGCTGGTGCTGGAGCTGGGCGAGGAGGCGATCCTTGAGGGCTGCGGGCCCCCAGAGGAGTCGACTGCCGGGTTGCTACAGTTCAACCTCAGTGAGCTGTTCAGCTGGTGGATTCGCCACGGCGAAGGGCGGCTGAGGATCCGCCTAATGCCGGAGAAGAAGGCTTCAGAAGTGGGCAGAGAAGGAAGGCTGTCCGCAGCGATCCGCGCCTCCCAGCCCCGCCTTCTCTTTCAGATCTTCTGGACCGGTGAGCAGCTCCTGCCAGAGCATCTCGGGATTTGAATTTTTAGTTACATCAATTTGCAATCACTATTAACTAACTGCTACCCTCCTTCCTTTCCAAAACCCAGTTCCAGTTTCTTTGCTATCTTTTCTCCTTCCCCAGTTAGACCATATTTTATCCCCGCGCGCAGACACTACCCAAGGACCTCCACTTTAGCAACCAAGTTGAGAGAAAAGTTTCCTGCTCTTGGTGGAATGCCTTTTCCTACCGACTTGCATACAGCCAGAGTCAAAACTGGGTGGGTGCCCCTTTTTCTAGATCCCTTGGCCAATTGAGATAGCCTTACTGTTTCTAGGTTCCAACTTAGTACTAGATCTCAAAACTATTGCCCTTTTTCTCCCTTCTCCACCCCCTTGCTCCTGTTCACGACTGATTTGGTGAATGTGCTATACTTCCTTATGGCACATAGAATTATTTTTTATTATGAATCCCACCCAGCTGTTACCCCACCCCAGTATGAGTTTGGACAGGAATTGCCTCCTCTTTATTGATTTTTTTTTTGTCCCCCCCCCCCCCCCCCCAATCCCTGCAACCAGTGTGGTAACTCTCAGACCTTGCTTCTTCCTCTCAGGTGTCAATGTAGTGCCTTAGAACTAAGAAACAGGGGGCAAAAGGAAGGTATGGAGAGAGGGAGGAAAGTTGTCAACATTGTTTTTTTTTTGGGGGGGGTAGTGGGGGGAGTCACTTTAAAGCCAGGGAGAAACAATGGTTGGTGTCCATGCTTTTCTTTCCCTTTCCCCCTCTCTTCTTTTTTCCTCTGATTCTTTGCTAGAATGTCTGCAACAGCAGCTCTTGTCCCTGGCAGGCCTATATTACTGCAGATCTCTCTGCTGGAGACTCCTGAAATGAGAGTTCTGTTTCATTTACTCCTTCCTTTCTTGCCGTATTCACTTAAATTGGGGGTGTGTGTACAAACACTTAGTTCTAACTCTTACTAGAGTATCCTTTGACTAGAAAACCAGGTGGTTTTGAATGGATGTTTTTCTGGTAAGAACAGTGGGAAAGAACTCAGAACTCGTGAATAAAATATGCAATGTAAATGAATGAAAGCAGCACAGAAAAGAAATCATTCCTTTTAAAAGGCCTACACTAATTCCATTGAGCAAACCCAGCTTCTTTTCTGTCATTCTCATCGTCAGAAATAAATGAAGCTCTTATGCTCCACTGGTTACTAATGTCTAGTATTAATTGGATGGAAAGCATTGAAAAAAGCCCATTGTAGAGCTGCAAGTATCTCCCATGCTTGTTCCAACACACATATTCACTCCCTCACACATCCAATATTCTTATGCAGCAGGGATGCTCAGAAGCTGAGTTTTCCCAGTCATTGCAAAGAAAACACACTAGTATGTGGTCCCCAAAGTAGAGTGTGGGTGCACATTTTAGCATTAGCATTAGTGGTGTTGGCAGCTAAAATGACCCCTTCATATTCAGTGCTGAGATTTATATAGTCCATAGTAAAAGGCATGCTCTGATGAGTCTGACAGTATCTTCAGTGAACTGAGATGGCAAACTGTCACCCCACCAAAGATACTTTTATAAAGAACAGCTGGGTTACAACGTCATTGTGATGTCTGTGGTTTGTATATGCAACATTCTCTTTTAATACCCAATGGTTTCATAATGGATATAAAAATTACCTCTCTAGAAATTCCTATTATCTTTCACTTTCATGTCAATGAATATCTCTTGAACTTCTTCATCACCTCTTGCTAAATGACTATAAGCTCCAGAATTCTATATCACTTGTTTCCAGATATTGATGGCATGCAAATGGGGTCCTATCTGTAGCCCCAAACTTGGATACTCTAAGGAGATGGATTAAATGAAGCTATCAGTGAGTGTCTCTGAAAAGTCACATTCTTAATGCATTTGAAGAATCTACTCCAGACAAGCCTTAGATAAGGAGTTGAAGCTGCTGAGTAAGGGAGCTTCATGTGGAAAGAAGTGTGTCCCTTTATAAGAGCTACTCTGCTACTAGCTGTAGGGAAAAAGTGTGAGCATCCTAAGTCCTCCCTCAGCAGCACAGTCAATTTGGCAGCTGGACCAAGCCCTTATGCATCATTTGACACATTTAGCAATGTTGGTTTCAGAAAGAGCCAGAATTCTGCCATTAAAAGGCTAGAAATTTTGGACAGCATTTTTCAGCAGGATTGGGATCAAATGATTATTGATGGGATCAAATAAGACACTAAGTGTAACTGGATGAGCTCCCTATGACCTCCAGAGAGACAGACAGCTTATTGAAAAGCACTTCAGGCAAGTGGTGATCACTCTTGGAACAGGCTGGTCTCTCCTGTCTCTGAGGACATATGTTGTTTGTAGTTAGGCAGCCGGTCATGCAGGACTCACCTCACCACTGCCTCTCCAGCCTTATTCAGATTCTGCATCCCCTGCAAACTTCTCCATGAAGTGAACATATCCTGCTGTATTATGTTCCATGTTTGGGGCAACATGTATTGTGGTTCCATTCATTTTTCTTGTATGAAAATTTAAGCCTAGGTTTTCCACTTGGATTGATTTTGCTATTTATCACTTTTTTGAGGGGGATGAGTTTATTCTTTTTATATAGACTCTGATTCATAGAGAAGGAATTTAACTCTTCTGTGACATGGGATCTTTAAGTATATAAAGGGAAAGTAGGCTCAACTCTGCTGATTTTTTCCCACTTCTGCTTAAGTGACTGGTGGTCTGGTCTGATCTATAGGTGTACAGTCACACTGATGGGACTATTTGTGGGGAGGGGAAAAGAAATTGTGCTGATGCCTCTTCTAATGGGAGGGTGTCTCATTTGTCTCAGGTTGAAGTTAACTTCCTAAATTTGATTAGGACTGTGACTAGGGATGTGGTAAAAATGAAAAAGCATCCAGTTAGAACAAAACAAAGTCTTTGTATTGTTTGTGGTTTGGGGTACCTGAGAGGACAAAAAGGTGTCTGAGAGGCTTTATAATACATGACATGCTAATGGTTTTTCTTTGTGGGTTGTTGTGAATTCATAATGGGATCAGAGTTTCAAAGTCTGAGGCAGGTCCCTAGAGCACCCACTTGTAGAGAACACATAGAGAAGCAGTTGCTGGGACTGAATAATGTTGATATACCATCCAGGGACAACCCAAGTCACAGAAATGATTTATGCCTAGAGGCTAGCACAATGCCTAGAGCTCCAGTTTATATCCTGATTTGTAGGTGTTCTGAGATCTGCTTCTGCTATCCCCTAGATCTAGAGAGGCTTATGGGATTGTAAGGCCTTTTTCTCCAGGAAAAGGATACATGACTTATTTGGGACTTTACATGTATGATGTCTGAGCAATTTAGAGTAGATTTATGCAATGCAATATACTTGACCCCTGACCTCACATACTAGTCAGTCCCCTCCTTTCATTTCTGAAGAGGGCAGAGAGAAGGAAGATAGAAAGGAAATTGGAGCTCCCAAAAGGGATATCAGTTATTGGAGATGAATTGGAAGAATTGGAACTAGTCCAGAGAAGAGCAGAGAGCTGATTTAAGAGTTGAAGGAACTGATTTATGATGAAAGATGAAAAGAATTGAATGTATATGGCTGGGCTAAGTGACAATAAAGGGAAAGCCATGGCAACAATCTACAAATCTCTGAAGAGGGAGAGTGGCAGTGCAGGAGAGGAATTATTTAGTGTGGTCCATAGAAGTAATAGGATGAGACTTGCAGAAGGAAACTTCAGATTGGATATCAGAGAAACCTTATTTTCTGTAATTGATATTCTTCTGACTATGGAATGGAATTCCAAGGGAGCAGGGAGAAAGGTGAGATGTGGGTCAGACAAGTCACAACATACATAATTAATCAATCGTTGGGAAGCCACAGAAGGCAAGAGTGCTGGGATAGGTAATAGCAGCAGGGAATCAGGATTTTGGGGGGATCTAACTTCCGAGGGCCTTTGGGCATTGATGTTTTTGGGGGTGGGAAGAGGCAGAAAAGATTTAGGTATCTATGAAATTGGTGGTTGTGCTTGCAAGGAGATTGTTAGTGAAAAAATTTTTTGAAATTACTGGTTTTGTTTTTCCCGATTTTTAAATTATACACAGAGTATTTCATTGGCATGTGGTATGTATATCCAGTTGGGGAAGGCATACTCACCAGAGACCTGTGTGTCTAGGACACATTTATAGGTGCATCTTGAATATTAAGTCATTGGGTAGGGCAGAAGGTAACCTGGGTCTTAAGAAGTTGAGATCAATTTTACATTTGTTATATTTCTACTGGCTACTTAGAAATCCTTAGAAATGTTGAGAATATATATAGCTATTCAGACCACGTAGTTTATCCATGTCGAATTTTATTTATTTATTTACTTTGAGAGATTTTTGCTATAAGGCATGTGCATTTGCCGAAGAGACAGAGAGAAAGAAAGTGAGAAATTACCCTGCAGGGGCGATGGCCATGCTGAAATCCCTTTTTTTCCATTCTCCTCTTGGGATTTTGAACACACACACATGCATAACAGGCATGAGTTTTAAGCCACTGGGTCTGGGACTTGAACCACGGTCAACCACGTGGGAGTCCAACACCTTAATCACTATGGCACTTGCTGGTCCCCATTTCACATCCAGTTTAACATTTCACACATTTACAAAAGAGAAAGAAGGTATGTGATAAGTTTGTGTGGGGTGTGTGTGGGAAAAGTGTTATCATTTATAAAAATGATTGTCTTTCTTTCTAGAGAAATTTTTGCTATAGGGCATGTACAGTCACTGAAGAGACAGAGACTGAGAGTCAGAAAGTGAGAAATCACTTCTAGGGGGGATGGTCACACTACAATCCCTTCTCCATTCTTCTCTCAGGATCTTGGGTACACACACACATACACACACACACATTCATACGCACACAGCTTGAGTTTTGATTTCGTGTACAGGACTTGAATAGCAGTTGACTACTTTGGAGTCCAGCAATGTAACCATTACGCCATCTGCTGGTCCCCAAAATGATTATCTGATTATCTTTCTAAGGAAATGGTCTACTGAAGGTCAGGAGGGACTGATCTGCAGTAAAAGGAGAGAGAAAAAGTTGGGTCAGCAGAAAGTACAACATCCTGCCACTCTCAGGATTATTGCCTGATCACCTCACTTCATGGGAACTGGCCCATAAAAGACATTTTGCCTTCCTTTCTAACTATTATTAAGTCCCGTTACAGTTGTATGGGACTTTAAAATTTGTAAAGCTCTTTATTTATTACTTTTACCAATCCTACAGGAAGAAGGGCAAGTATTTATTTTATTTTATAAATAGAATAACTAGAATTTAGGTATTTGGTAACATTTTTTCAAGGTCATACAGGTACAGAATGGTAGACCTAGAGAATTTAATTTATATGTCGAGTTATTATAGATACTAGATGCTGTGCTAGGTGACAATGCAGTTGCATAATTTGAAAGTTATCAAAAGGCAGATACTGAAATAAAACCCAAGTCCTCCTGCTTGTAACTTAATGTTCTCTCCACCACAGAGTACTTAATTTATCAGGTCTGAGAGTATGGAAAGGGTCTATTAAGGAGTTCTGTCCAAGCCCATGCTTATGGGCCCATATTCCAATGAATACTGGATAAATGATAAGACCAGAACACATAGGCTCTTTCAAGGTTCAAATTATGAGCAACTAAGACATGGAAATAAACATGAAAAGCTTTACATCATTCTTGTTGGAAAGTCATGCAACAAATAATCAGTAGGCAATGGCCATGACTTGTAAAATTTCTTAAAATCTTTGAGGCCCAGTTTAATTATTAGGAAAATAGGAATAAGGAATAATAATAGATTCTAAGTGTTCTTAAGTGAGGGCATAGTAATAGTTCAAGGCATTGTCATGAAGATTAAATTAGATGATACATGTAAATTCTTAACACAGTACCTGTTGCATAGTAAAGTGCTCCTCTGATATGAACCATTATTATTTTTTTTATTTGTTTTGTTATGTTTTTCTAGAAGTAACACTGCAGCATCTTGCAATGCAGGTTGTGTACTCTGTAATTCTAAGGGTTTCATAGACATTTTAGTCTATCTAAATGGTACCATCTAGAGTTGTGTAAAGCATACATGCGGCCATGTGCAGCAGTCCTGGCCCCAGCAGTTATAAATAATGCTATGGGTTCTGCATGAAACTAACTTCTTACTCCCAGAAGATGAAAGGTAGGCTCCACGGGAAATGAGGAGTGTGATTATGGTGATAGTATCCATTGTTTCACTATGGAAGAACTCTTCTTTCCAGAACTATGGAATAGAAGGAGGATTGAGCTGTGCTAGTATCCTCTTCTAGGTCTTTTGATCTTGGATTAAGTCCAAACATTCTGAAAGCATATTCAGAATCCAATTCTTATTTTTTTTCTACAGAAAAAAAAAATCAAAGTTTAATTTTGTGGAAGTATGAAAGCTAACACTTAGGAAGAACAAGATAAAGACATTAGAAACAGTTTTCAGATGGTGATCTTCCTTAACTGAGAGTAATCTTTCCAGTGCACTCTATGCCCAGAGATGGTATATGCTTGGGTCTCTGGTAACTTCTTTATAATGCCTAGCTGGCATAATAATGTCCAGCTTCACCATTTATTGTTAAGTGAGGACACACAGAGAGATGTAAAGTACCAATTGGTTAATGGAAATAAACATATTAAGAGCAGTTAAAGCTTTGATAGTCCATGGAGACATATAACCAGGGACTCGAGTAGGGGGCTGCCTTAGGAAAGTGCCTCAAGCTAAAGAGGCTAAGCATCGGGAACCAGCAGTTAGCGTAATGGCTATGTCACTGGACTCCCACGTAGTCGACCGCGGTTCGTGTCCTGGACCCGGTGGCTTAAAACTCACGCCGGGTGCGTGTGCGTGCGTGCCCAAGATCCCGAGAGGAGAATGGAGGAGAAGGGATTGTGGCGTGACCATCCCCCCTGGAGGGTGATTTCTCGCTTTCTGTCTCTATGTCTCTCTCTGTCTGTCTGGCGAGCGCACGCGCCCTATCGCAAAAATCTCTCTCTCAAAAAAAAAAAAAAAAAAAAAAAGAAAAAAAAAGAGGCTAAGCATTCATGTACCATTTTTTAGGTGGTGGTTTATACAAACTAGAGCTGAGCCATTACCTCCAAAAGACACACGTGGACATCACTTCTGTTTGGCAGTAGATGAAGAATGGTGAAGATGGTTGGTGAAGATGATTGAAGGACAGGAATTTCATGGAGAAAGCCGATAGTAAATATCGAGAAGCCCTATGGATGCTTCTTCCTTAGAACTATTGTGTTGCCTTCTGACTAGGGTGTAGCCAGTGTTATTCAACCTTGTGATGAGCTGGGCTCTATTACATAGGTCACTCTGTGTGTGTGTGTGTGTGTGTGTGTGTGTGATGTTAAAAGGGAGTTGGCCTAGTAGTGTGATACTGATAGGTATCCCCTCCAGTACCCTTTTTGGTGCACTGGGTTTTTCAGAAAAACAACTTTTTTCTTCTTCTCCCTCCTTCTCCTTCTTTTCCTTCCCCCTTTTCCCCTTTCCTTCCCCCTTCCCCTCTTTCTGTGAATTTTGCGATGAGTTTTCCAGTTGGCTATACTGAGCTTGGGTTTCTTCTTAGAGAAATTCTGTCAGATTCACTCAGTTACAGAGAGTGGGAGATTCCAGAACAAGACAAAGTAGAGACTCTTGGGGTGTATACACTCAACCACTTGGTTTATTAGAGTCTTTTTCCCTTGCATCTTACCTTTCCAAGTCACAACAGGTACATGGAGGGATAAAGAGTAAGAATTCCTTAGGATAAGGAAAAAGCTAATCGAAAGGTATGAAAAAAGTGAGCTGAGAGGACAAAGGCAGGCTTAAAGAAATTAGGCTACTAGCTAAAGGAAATCAGGACAGTTTAACCATTCACTATGTTTTTCTTATTTTTTTAAAAAAATATTTCCCTCTTATTTTTTATTCAGTTTTAATTGAAATATGGGTTTGTGAAAGTGAGCATGTGTAGGACTCATTTATAGAGCATTTTGATCTTCTCAGTCCTGATAAAGTAAGTGTTTTGGGACGGAGCGAACACTAAGGAGGCAGAGGACATGAGTTCTATTAATGTTGGCATTTTGTTAATTTTGAAATCTCATGCAACTCTTTTAAACTTACTGAACCTGGTCTTTGTTTCTAAAGGAGATAATACAAGCCTTGTCTCAACTACGTCATGGAGTCATTATGAGCATTGTATGAGATAACCTAAGTGGAGAGTTCCAGTTTGGCTTATTCTGAAATAAACATATAAGGCAGTAGAAACATGAATATATCATACAAGATAACAAGATGTGCTGGGATTCTGCTTCACTCATTCACTATTTCAACCAACCCTTGTATAAGCACAGCAATACAAGGTTCCAGATTTTGAGGAAGACCTTGAGGTATAATGAACAGCCCACGCCTTTGAAAAGAAGTGTGTGTCCTCTCCCCTGGTGTATCTCAAACTGCTATTTTTCCCAGTTCCAAATTTTCATGGCAATGAATCTCTGATAGTGGGATATGGGAACCTTCATTTTAACAACAGAAAGTGATTTTTAAATTAGGGATGAGAATTTAATAAAGCACATTGAGAATATTAATCTTTTGTACCGCTTGATAATTTACACATTTAGTATCATATAATTACCACCTTGATAAAGACTGAAAATATATCTAGTATCCTAGAAAGTTATTTTATGTCCTTCTCTAATCTGTATTCAACTGCTACCCAAAGTAACCATCCTTCTGATTTACATGTCATCAGTTAGTTTTGAGTATTCTTGGACTTTATGTAAATGGAATCATACCATATGCAATCTTTAGTGTTTGGCTTCTTTTATGAAACTTGATTTCTGTGAGATTCAACAAAGTTGTTGTGGGTAACAGTCTCTCCTTTTTTATTGCTGTATTTTATTCCTTTTTATGAATATAATGGTATTTACTTACCAGTTTTCCTATCAAGGAGTTGGATTTATGGAAAATCAAAAGTAAAAAAGTCTATTCTAAATAGTAAATAGAGTAAGTACAGATCTAGGTTTAGAGGTCTGCTCTATTATTCACTGGCCCAAGGCTATTTATTTTATTCTAACTGAACTTCAGTTTTTTAATTTGAAAGGTTAGAAAAATAATACCCAATTCCCAGGGTCCCCATGATAATTAAATAGGATAAGGGATGTGGTATGTCCTGACACATAATCAGTATTCAATAAGTGTTAGATTCTTTCCCCAGATCTTGGTTATGTATTTTCTCTTGGTGACCAGAAAGGATGTTTCAAATACACTTCTTGAGGCAGGAAAAGGAAGCCTGTACGAGTGAGGTCATTAACTCACAAAATATAAATTACATATAATAATTTTAAGTAAATAGTTGTATTTATAAGTTATAATAAATATTTTAATAATTAAAATAACTTTTAATTGAAAACCAAAGATTTTTACATTCCTTTTAAATAGTAACAAAGACAACAAACTAGTCAATGAGTAGTAAAAAGCTCACTTTGGTCTTTCAGTCAGATCAGTTAAAGAAGACAGAAAACATAATAAAAGGGGCAGAAAAAGTTGAACAGAAACAACTACTTTTACATAGGGGGACAGAAAAAAATAGCTGAGGATGAAAGAGATACAAGTGGAAACTGAGAGAAGATGTGTAAGAGGCATCCCGGGAAAATGGTAGGCAGGAATTATCTCTTGGACACCTAGATGCCTAGGAAAAGAGACTAAAACAGTAAGAGAGAGGTAGAATTGAGAGGAAAGGAGAGGAAAAGGACCACATTGTTATATATTTAAGGTTGGGAGGGATTTAGATCTTTAGTCAAAATCTGTGCTCTGGATCTAGGACTGACATTATATAATGATTTTTAATTTTATTGAAGATTGTTCACATCCGATAAAATGTGCCATTTTAAGTGTACAGTTTAATTTGTTTGGTAAATGTACACACCAGTGTAACCTCCACCCTAACTAGGATGTAGAACATTTCTGTCAACCTCAAAAGATCTTTCTTGACCTTTTGTAATGAATTCTTTGCCCTAGGCAACTTCTCCTTTGATTTCTAACAATAAATAGAAATAGGCAATAGATTAGTTTTGTCTGCTCTGCAGGTTCTTGTAAATGTTGTCATACAGTATATTTTCTTTGTGTCTGGCTTCTTTCACTTGGATTATGTTTTTAGGATTTATCTATATTGTTATATGTATTGATTGTTTTTTTTTTAAATTACTGAGTAGTATTCTATTGTATAAATATATAAAAATTTATTTATCCAATCATTAGATGATGGATATTTTCAGTTTGGCATTCTTATGAATAAAGCTGTTATGAACATTTTGTGTATGAGTAATTTGGGAAACTAGATTTCCAATTTTTTTTTTTTTTTTTTTTTTTTTTTTAGCGTTTTGCTGTAGGGAATGTGCACTCACCAGAGAGAGACAGAGAGGGAAAGTGAGAAATCATCCCCTGGGGGAATGACCACACCACACTCCCTTTTCCTCCATTCTCCTCTTGGGATTTTGGGCATACATGCACATGTGCCTGGCATGATTTTCAAGCCACTGGATCTGGGATTTGAACTGCAGTCAGCCATGTAGGAATTCAGCACCTTTACCACTAAGCTACCTGCTGGCCCCAGTTTCCATTTTTTTTTAAAAATCCGTTGTAGAATTGTTGGATTGTATGGTAAGTATATGTTAAACTTCATAAAAAACTGCCAAACTTTTCAAAGCTGTTGTAACACTTTACACTTCCATCAGTAACATATGAGAGTTCCACTTGTTCTACATTCTTGAGAATACTTGGTATTGTCAATATTTGGTGATATCTTGTGATTTTAATTTGCATTTCTTTTGTATTGAACATCTAATACTGCAGAGGAAATTACCCCAAAATTTAGTGGATCAAGATAATAAATTATTATCTTTCAAAGTTCCTATTAGTTAAGAATTTGGAAACAGCTTGGCTTGGTGATTTGTTTTAAATCTCTTACAAGATTATAGTCAGATATCAGAAAAAGCTGCATCTTATATCTTGACTGAGACTAAAGAAGTCACTTTGAAGGTGACTTGTTCATGTGGGGACAAAGTTCTGCTGGCTACTTGTAGGCACTCCAGGTGGTCCTATCTACAAGTGACTTTAACATTCTCACAGTATGGCTTCCTTCAGAGTGAGCATTTATTGAGATGATTATTTGGTATTTCCTCTTTATTTTGTAAATGTAATGAATTTCATAGTTTGATATTCAAATGTTGAATTAGTTTTATACTTCTAGGATAAAATCCTACACGATCATTCCATATCATCCTTTTTATATATTGCTGAATCAGTTCACTAATATATTCTTGAGGATTTATGTATCTGTGCTTGTGACAATTATTGGTTTGTGGTTGTGTAATTTTTTTTTCTCTGACTGGCTTTAGGATCCAGATGTTTCTGGGTTCATAAAAAAGAGTTGAAATGTTGCTTGTGGATTGGTGGTTAAGGTGGCTGAGTCTCACATGGCTGACATATAGTTCAAGTGCCAGACTTGGTGGCTTGAAAAACATAATGGATTCATGTGGGTACATGCCCAAAATATCAAAAAGTGGAAGAAATGAAGGAGGAGGGATAATGGTGTGACCATGGTTTTTCTTGCTTTCTCTCTCTCATCCCAAGAATTGGGAAGTTCTCTCTCATCTATTTTTTTCTGGAAGAAAATTGGAATTTTTTCTTTTAGGAATCTTTATTTAGGATAATTTGTTACTAAAGCCATCTTGGTATGGTTTATTCTTTGTTGGAAAGTTTCCAATTACTAATTATATTTATTCAATAATAATTATGGGATAATTTAGTTATCTATTTCTTTTAGTGAATTTTACAGTTTATATCTTTCAAGGTAGTTTGTTTATTCCATTTAAGTTGATGAATTATTGGAAGTTAAGTTGTTGATAATATCCTCTTATATTTTATGTCTGTAGAGTTAGTGGTCATGTACTCTCTTTCATGCTTGACCTTGGTAAATTTACATAATTTCTGTCTTTGTTTTATTGTTATTCTTGCTAGAAGTTTACCAATTTTATGAATTTTTTTCAAAGAATTAGTTTTTGGTGATATTAACTTTATTATTTTTCTGATTTCAATTCTATTGATTTCTGCTCTTCTTTTCTCTTCTTCCTTTGATTTTGTTTATCTTGGCTTAATTGGCTCTTCCTTTTTCTAATCTCTTAATGTGAAAGCTTAAATAATCAATTTGAGATCCTTCTTTTCTAATATAAACATGTAATGCTAAACATTCCTTCTAATAACTGTTTTAGCTATAGCCCATTATGCTGTATTTTTATTCAGTTAAAAATATTTTCTAATAATCCTTTTGACCTCCTCTTTGACTTTATATATTGCGTTTCTCAGTTTTAATTTTTTGAAATAATTTTTTTCTAAGAATTATCTTTTTCAGAGTTTTTACTTTTATCTGTTTTTCTTCTCCTTCTTCTGCTTCTCCTCCTCCTTCCTCTCTTCCTTCTCCTTCTTCTCTCTTCCTCCTCCTTCTCCTTCTTCTTTAGCTTATTAACTTATTTATTCAGAGAGAGAGGCATCCCTATAGTGCTTGTGTTATGACCCACCTCTAGTCTTAGCTGGCCCGTGTGTGTATTCCTGGTGTGCTCAAGGTGTCCTGGACATGAGCCCAGGATCTTTCCCACGTGGGTTCAGTTTTATTACCATTGCATCATGGTCTAGCCTCATAATATTTTGTTTAAATACTTTGATAATTCCAGTTTCTGGATTGTCTTGTTATTGGCATCTGGTGATTCTTTTTCTCTTTTAAGAATTGGTCACCTTTCTTTCTTTCTTCTTTATTTTTTCTCTTTGAATGTTGAGTAATTTTAGCTTACTAGAAATGTAAAACATTATGTTGTTACTCTGAGTCTTGGATGGCTTAAACCTGACTTTTGTTCTCAGTCTGTGTCATGTCACTTTGAGTCTGTCCACACCTATGCTACTCAGGTGAACTGGAAACCTGGGACAGTTGCTTTAGAAAATTAGCCTATTTCCCTTTACAGTTCTTCTTCTTCTTCTTCTTCTTCTTCTTCTTCTTCTTCTTCTTCTTCTTCTTCTTCTTCTCCTTCTCCTTCTCCTTCTCCTTCTCCTTCTCCTTCTCCTTCTCCTTCTCCTTCTCCTTCTCCTTCTCCTTCTCCTTCTCCTTCTCCTTCTCCTTCTCCTTCTCCTTCTTCTTTTTTAAGATTCTATTCATCTCAGAGTTTTACCTAAGTGTATTCCTGCTGCATAGTTCCTGCAAATAGGGTTGCCTCTTGGAAGAAGTGAAATGATAAAGAGAAGCAAAATAGGGATTCCTTTATACTCTTTCGTCTGAAAGGTGTGATTTCTATGAGTTTTTGCTGTAGACGTTATCAGCAGTTTCCCATAGATGTTCTTTCCTTGGTAGTTGTTCTTTGCTCAGATTTGTGTAATCTCACTGTGTGAATGCACAACTTAATATTTAGTCAGTGATTCAAAGGGGCCCTTATGCAATTTTATGCAACATTCTCTCTCTGTGTCTCTAACTGCTTCTTTTCTGTTTGCTTCCTGGAAATTCACTCAGCTTTGATCTTCCCAACCTCCATTTTTCTTTTTTTTCCCCCATTCAAAGAACATTTTTATTTGATCTTTAATATACAATATTATCTTTAATTTGTAATAATCACATTATGGAGGACATGACTGGAAACCAGTTCATGAGCAGCCAGTGAGTACTAATTTAGGTTATACTTACCCCACTTACTAGTATAGGGAAAACTTTTATCAGTGAATTTGAGACCTGTGAGATGGAACAATGGCATTTCAACTTCCAAATCCAGTAATTAAAATTGGGGATTATTTACTTAATTAATCCAGCAAAAACTAATTTCTAAAGTTCCTAAAAAATAAATTTTCTTAAGGAAGAGCTGTACTTATTCTCATATAGTTTTCTGGTATGCAGTCTGTAATAAACTTCTGTAGTATTCAAATAATTGCAAGATTTTTGCAACTGTTCGAAAATCCTCTGTGTGTGTGTGTGCATACACATTTATATGTGGGTGTGGGTAGCCACACTTACGACACATGGAGTTGAAGCAAACTTGTGTTATGTTGGAACTGGAAAGGCATTTCATTACTTCAGGCAATGAGACCACTGTGCTCTATTTAAGTCCCTCTTTCCATATCTGAGTCTAGTAAACTCTCCAGGCAGAAAATCAGGACAATGCTAGGGCCTTCACATTTGTTTTTACTCTTTCAAGGATTATAGTCCTGTGCTGCTAGTTACCCAAAGAACCGAAAACAGTTTTTTTCCATATATTTTGTCCAGTTTTACAGACATTGATGGCAGAAGTACTAGGCTAGTGCTAGTTACTTCATGCCTGAAAACCTGAATGAAGAGCTTTGAGATTGTGTTCATATTGGCCTGTCTCCTGAGGCACCATACAGATTTACACGGGAAGGTGCTCACCAAAGAGAAATTAGACAAAGTAGTTCTTTTTATAAATATCTGTAAGTTTGTACTTCTTCCAGAGGAGATATTTGTTGGTTCTTTTTTTGTTTGTTTGTTTGTTCTGTTTTGTTTTTGTTTGTTGGTTTGTTTTTTCAACTGAGCACTTACCAAGTTGAATAAAGTATAATCTCTTTCTCCCAGGAAGAGTTCACAAACTCACTGGGGAGAAAAGACAGACAAGGCATGCTAATACATAGCTCTAATAAAACTATTTGAATGCTAAACAAATCATACAAGTGGTAATAGTGGTTCAGTAGAGGATTGGAGAGGTCAGTTCCTACTGGGGTGATTAAGGACAGTTTTATTCTCTATCTCCAGATCTCAAAAACTATTCCTTTAAAGGCTGATGAGTCCTACTTTTCAGTGCATGATGGGAAGTGTGAAGTTCCTCTGAGATGGGAAATTATAGCTCTGGAGTTTTAGAAACAAAAAGCTTATTGCCTTTTAGCAGGGAGTCAGGTCAAAGGACATCTGCTAAGAATGATGGTTTCCTTTCGGGTTTGAGATAGAAGGGAGTTATTAAAGCACTTCCAGAAGGCAGTGATTTGAAAATAGGGTCTTGGAAGAATTACAACATTTTACTTGGAAATGAGAATGGCAAGGGGTTTTCCATGTTGAGCAATAGCATAAAATAATGCCCAGAATAGAAACAAGTGTTTATAAAGTGGGAGAGAGGAGAGAGATGGGAGGAGAAAGGAGAGAGAAAGAAAGAAAAAAACAGGAGGGTAGAGAATAATTAAGAAATTAGGACTAACCAGAGTGGGGAGATATATAAGGAATATTTCAGGTTGAAGGGATGGGTGCTGGGTCAGATACCATGAATTATAGGTGGGGATATCTTATGATGTCTGGAATTTATTTATTAGTTTATTTAGGTTTATTTATTTATTCCATAAATGAGAGAGGGAAAGAGAGAGAGAGAGCTTCAGCACCCATGACAGAGTCTTGACACCCCCAGCTTCAGCCAGTCCAGTTCATGGACACTTACCTGCCCGTATTGCTCAGGCTCACAGAGGTCTTTGGATGTGAACCAGCAACCTTCTCATGTGGACCAGTCTCACAGAAAGTCGCATATTACTGCTGTGGTGCATAAAGATCACAGTCTGGCCCTCTCTGCATCTGAAATTTAGACTTGATGCTAAAAAGAAAATCAAAGTTATTTAGGTTTTGAGTAGGAAAGAGGCAAGGTGACAACAGATTTTTCAGGAAATTTATTTTAGTAGTGGGTCTCAGCCCTGGAACATAGAGGAAACTGGTGCTGGACTGGAGAAGCTGTTACATCGGCTCAGGAGGAAAGGACTCAGAGTTGAGCCAAGAAACACCCAGGTAGAGAAAAAGAAGAAGTCAGAAGTCTTAAGATTTTGACCTGAGGGCCTTGAAGACTTGTGATATTACTGAAGAAAACAATTGAAAGAAGATCTAGTTTGACGAGAGAGTAGTTGGCATGATAATAATCATAGGTGGCAACCATCTAAAGATGAGGTTATTGGGGCCAACAGTTAGCGTAATGGCTATGTCACTGGACTCCCATGTAGTCAACCGCAGTTTGCATCCCGGACCCGGTGGCTTAAACTCACACCGGGCTCATGTGCGTGTGTGCCCAAGATCTCGAGAGGAGAATGGAGGAGACAGGATTGTGGCATGGCCATCCCCCCTGAGGGGTGATTTCTCGCTTTCTGTCTCTCTGTCTGTCTCTGTCTGTCTGGCGAGTGCACACACCCTATAGCAAAAACCTCTTCAAAAAAAAAAAAAAAAAGATGAGGTTACTTAGTATATACTTGAAGATATGGGATTGAGGTGGGAACAGGCAAGAGGTCAAGGATGAAGCTATGGATGTAGGAACTATTTATATGCACCTGGTGGTTTAATTCTTGAAAGCAGAATTTTTTCTGAGGAAGAAAGGAAAGGCCACACCTTAGATATAGGGAAGTTTATAATTAGGCAGTGGAATGGAGTCAGTGTTGTCACCAGAAAAAGCTTTCTTACAAAAGGGAAGAAAGGCCTCCGGATCACGTTTTGTCATAGAAGTGAGGTAGACATTTCAAAGAGGGAGTGAAAAGGACACTCTGTTAGGCCAAGAGCAATTCACTGAGCTGCCTTATGGAGAGCAGGCATAAGTGGAAGGAAGTTTAGGCAGACTGCTGGAAAAAAATAGGAGCAAATATGCTTGAATAGTCACTTAATAAAGGTTTATCTGTGGAAAGAAGAGAAGAGGAAGAATAAAATGTTACGTCAGAGAGTTTAGAAGAATGAAAAAAATGTATTAAAGATAGATGAAACTTTTTTTAAAATTAATTAATTAATTTAGAGAGGTTTTTGCTAAAGGCCACATGCACTCACCAGAGACAGAGAGCCAGAAAATGAGAAATCTCCTCTTGGGGGGATGGCTACACTACAGTCCCTTCTCCTCCATTCTCTTCTTGGGATTTTGGGCACTCATTGACATATGCCCAGCGTGAGTTTCAGCCTGCCAGGTTCAGGACTAAAACTGGTCTGCCATGTGGAAGTCCAGCACCTTAATCACTATACCTAACCTGCTAGTTCCAGATGAAACTTCTTTATTTTAGAGATATTTTTGCTATAGGGCACGTGCACTTGCTGGATAGACATAGAGAAACAGAGAAAATGAGAACTCCCCCTGCCCCCGGGGGATGGCCATGCCACAGTCCCTTCTTCTCCATTCTCTTCTTGGGATCTTGGGTACACATGCACATGCATCCAGGTGAGTTTCAAGCCACGAGGTCTGGGACTTGAACTGTGGTTGGCTGTGTGGGAGTCAAGTGATGTAACCCCTATGCCATCTGCTGGTCCCCAGATGAAACTTCCTAATGTTGAACATCAGGAGGGAAAAAACTAGGGAATGGAGAATTTGGGAATCAGAAAGGAAAGGGATAATTGTGTAGCAAAACCATTCAAACTAGGTGTTGCAGACTCTTTTTAAAATTATTATATTTTTTATATTAAATTTAATCACATATATCTTTACAGTCTAACATTTCTTTTTCCAGCACAATTACCATGCATATTAGTCAAGACAAAGACATTACTATCCATATAATCATCAATAGCTTTTATTTTTTTCAGTTTATTCTTATTGTTTATTCTTATTTTTTAAAACATTCAATCACTATACATCATTTGGCTTTTAAAGAGAATTTACCTAACATGAAATACTTCTCAAACCAGTCCAGGTGAGAATACTATATATGTTATCATCAACAGGTAATAAATCATTTCTGTGTCTGACAAATGTCATGCCTCTCTATTTATTCTCATGCTTTCTCTATACCCTTCCCTTCTCCATCCCCATTCCACACTGTCTTCAGCATCCATAACTGTTTTCACTGCTTTTATGCCTGGTTATAGTTCAAGCTCTACCATAGAATGCAGATAGTTGGTATATATTAAGTGGATACATACAATATCTTTCTTCCATAGCCTGACTTGCTTCACTCAGCAATAAATCTTCCTTATTTGACCACTTTCTATCAAATGCCAGGGTCTTGTTCTTTTTTATGGCCGAATAGTATTCCACAGAGTATATGTGCCACACTTTTTCAATTAATTCATCTGTTTGTGGACATTTGGATTGGTTCTATATGTTTGTGATTGTGAATAATGCCACAATAAACATTGATGTGCAAGTGCTTTTCTGACTGAGCATTCTCCTGTCCTTTGGATAGATACCCAGAAGTGGAATTGCTGGATCAAATGGTAATTCTATTTGTAGACCTTTGAGGAACCTCCAAATTGTTTTCCAGTGACTGGACCAATTTACGTCCCCAACAGTAGTAGAGGAGTGTTCCCTTTTCCCTGAAGCATGATGTTAGGTTGTCTATTTGCAACCTTTCCATCTTTTTTTTTACATGCACCGGTTTCTATGAATTTCCCTCTTGTGACTACTTTTGCCATGTCCCATATATTTTTGGCAACTCTTGTACTTGTTATCATTTGTTTCCATAAATTTTTTTTATTTCAGACTTGATTTGTTCAGTAGTTAAGAAGTCATTCAGAAGTAAATTGTTTAGTTTCCATGCATTTGTGTGTTTTTGAGGATGTTTCTTGAAATTAATATCGTGTTTAATTCCATCATGGTCAGAGAAGATGCTGGATATAGTTTCTGTGTCTTTGGATCTGTAAAGTCTTGATTTGTGTCCTGTCATATGGTCAATCTTGGAAAAAGTTTCATGCCAGGGTGAGAAAAATGTATATTTTGTGGTCTTAGGGTGGAAAGTTTTATAGATGTCTGTCAAGCCCATTTGATTTAAAGCATCATTTAGGTCCCATATCTCTCTGCTTATTGTCTAGAAGATCTGTCTAAAGGAGATAATGGGGTGTTGAGATCCCCAACAATTATAGTGTTGTGCCCTCTCTCTCCTTTTAACTCCAGCAGTCTTTCTTTCACGTATTTAGGTGCTCCTGAGTTGGGTGCATAGATATTTGTGTTATGTCTTCTTGATTAATTAGTCCTTTTACTCCTATATAATGCCCTTATTTTTCTCTTCTTACAGTCTTTGTGTTGAAGCCTATTTTATCTGAAATCAGTATTACAACTCCACCCCTTTTTTGACTTCCATTTGCATGGTATGTCTTTTTCTAGCCCTCCACTTTTAGTCTATGTATGTCTTTACCCATAAGGTGTATTTCTTGTAGGCAACAGATAGACAGGCAATAGGTTTCTCTCTCTCTCTCTCTCTTTTTTTTTTTTTAATCCATTCAGCCGGTCGTATCTCTTGATTGGAGAATTTAATCCATTAACATCCAATATTATTATTAATATTTCCAGACATATTCCTATCATTAAGTGAGCCATTTTCTTGGTTATTTTTTGTTCTCTTGTTACTGTCCTTTTGACTTTTTAATTTTCCTGGTATAACACGCCCTTCAGAACCTCTTGAATAGCTGGTCTGGAATTGATAAATTCTTTCAGTTTTTGTTTATCCAAGAATTTTTTTTTTTAATCTTTTTTTCCCATATGAAGGGTAATCTTGCCGGGCATATTATTCTTGGTTGAAAATGTTTTTAATTTAACATTTTGATTATATTTACCCATTCTTTCCTTGCCTACATTGTTTCTGATGAGGGGTCCAATGTTAGCCTGATGTGATAACCTTTTTAAGTACCTTGACGATTCCCTCTTGCCAATTTTAGTATCTTGTCTTTGTAGTTTTGGCCAGTCTGGCTATGATGTGTCTTAGAGAGATCTTTTTGGGTTGATTCTATTTGGGGTCCTATATATTTCTTGGATCTGGATATTTGAGTGCCTCTCTATGTTTGGAAAGTTTACTTCCAGAATTTCATGGAATTAATTATCAACGCCCTTTTAATTTTCTTCCTCTTCTGGGATACCAGTTATCTGGATGTTTGGGCACTTGATGGTATCTAGTATTTCTCATATATTATCCTCACTTTTCTTGGTTGTTTTTTCAGTGTTTTTGATAATTTTTTCTACATCAGAGGTTTTGTCTTCTACATTCGAGATTTGATCTTCGTGATCTAATCTACTTTTAATACTTTTGAGGGAGGTTTTAATTTCCTGTATCATATTCTTTATCTCTAAGAATTCCATGTGATTTTTTTTTTTTTATGGTGTCTATTTCTTCTTTCAAATCGTGAAAGGACTTCCTCATCTCCTGGAGCTCCTTGTCTCTTTTCTCTTGCATCTCATTTTGTTTGATCACTACAAATATTCTGAATTGTTTATCTGACATTTCCAGGACTTCCATTGTGTTGTCTGTGGGTGATGAGGAATTGATGTTTTCCCTTGGGGGGAGAGACATTTTGTTAGCTGCTCATATTTCTTATGCCTCTGTGATTGTTCCTAGTCATATAGTGATCTATACATTCCTTCCTAAATTATTCAGGCATCTCTGAGTGTTCGAAGGTGTGCAGGAGTAAGAAAACGGCTATCTCTCTTCTGCTCTTCCTTCCTGTTGCTCACCAGCACCCTGCACGGTTGTCACTTGTTCTGGGTAACCCAAAGTCCTCCCTGTTTCTAGACAGCAGGTGCACCTGAAACTGAACTGCTGAGCTTCAGCTTGGTAACAAAGAAGAGATTGGTGATGTGTGCTATGCAAAACATGGAGTTCCTGAGAGTTTAAAGGCTAGTTGGGGAGGAGATGAGCCAGGGGTGCCAGCCATTAAGTCCTCTAGCTGTAGGCAGCCTGCCTTCAGGAAAGGCCCTTCGCTGGAACAAGTGTCCAGATGGGGCAGGGAGGGGTACAAGTTCCTCTCAAAGTCCCATGAAACAGACCTGAGAGTCCAAAAGTGAGTATGAGAGGGCATGAACCCTGGGTCCCAGATGTTAAGCCCTCCAGCTGCAGGCAGCCTGTCTTTAGGCAAGGTCCTTTGTTGAAATGGGTGTCCCGATGGGTCAGAGAGGGGCTGCATTTAAATAGGCCTTAAATGCCATTTTATTCAGGTCCCTGTCTGCTTCTGAAATGTCTTCTTAAAATAGAGTTAATTTTTATCTCATTTAAAAAGATATTTCTAGTGATGTCAGTATAACAATTTTTTTTTTTTTTTTTTTTTTTTTTTGGAGAGGTTTTTCGCTATAGGGCGCGTGCGCTCGCCAGACAGACAGAGAGAGACATAGAGACAGAAAGCGAGAAATCACCCCCCAGGGGGGATGGTCACGCCGCAATCCCTTCTCCTCCATTCTCCTCTCGGGATCTTGGGCACGCACGCACACGCGCCCGGCGTGAGTTGTAAGCCACCGGGTCCGAGACGCGAACCGCGGTCGACTACGTGGGAGTCCAGCGACATAGCCATTACGCTAACTGCTGGTTCCCTCAGTATAACAATTTTTGAGAGTACTCTATGCTTACTGGACAAATCTGTTGGGAAAATATTTAATAGTGACTGAATTCTTTCTTTCTTTTATTTTTCCTTCTTAATTTGCTAGAGGGGGCATGTGCTTGTCTGAGAAAGAGAGGGAGAAAGCACACCCTATGGGGAATGATCATGCTGTAATACCTTTTTCTACGCTTCTCCCTTCCTTTAAGATTTTGGGCACACACACATGTGTCCGGCATGTTTTCCAAGTCTCTGAAGCAGGGACCTGCGCTGTGCAGTTGCTCATGAGGGAGTCAGCTGCCTTAACCAAACCACCAGCTGGCCCAATAGTGATTGAATTATATAATTTGTGACTTAATAGTAATGATAATAGCTACCATTAAACAGTTTTATATGAAATCCTTTATTAATCCTCCCTGTAACATAATAAAGTTGCTTTTAGTGTTATCCTCACTTAGCAGATATAGAAACTGAGGCTTAAAATTGTTAACATGGCCAAAGTCACACTGCTAGTAAGTGTAAGTCTGGTATTTGAATCCCAGCCTATTTAACTCTACATTTATAATCTCTGTGTTTTATTGCTCCTATTTGTCATTAATAGTTCTGCCCCCAAGTATTGTACTCTCTACAAGGTGATGATCCTTCAAATACTCGAAGTCAGCTATTCCATACTCCCTGGATATTTTCCTTAATTTCTTCCTTCTTTTCATTCACCTTCTCTTTCTATACTTTTTCTTTTCAAAAAATTGTTGAACCAGCTTTATAATCTAGTGGTTAAGGGAGCTGGATACCACACGACTGACCACAGTTCAAATCTTGGCCCTCGCAACTTGAAAAAGATACTCTGTGTGTGCGTGTGTGTGTGTGTGTGTGTGTGAGAGAGCGCTTACATGCATGCACAAGCCCCAGACTCCAACAGGAAGTAGAAATGAAAGAGAAGGGATTGTATTATGACCATGCCCCCTGGGGGTGCTTTCTCTCCCTACCCCTCTCTGACAGTCTTTGTTTCTCTTTGAGGAATGCACATGCCCTTTGGTAATTAAATCATAAACAAATTAAAGATTGTTAATTCAACGAATAAGTATGGGGCAGTTTCCATGTATCAGACTAGGTGTGCTAGGTGCTGCACAGAGAGCAAGGAACAAGCCAGATGTTAGCTTTGCCCTTGTGGGTCTTAGTGATTGGTGAGGGAAGCAAATTAAATGTACAAATTAACAAATAAACACATGGGGGGAGTCTTCAGAAAATTCATGGAAAATGAATTTTATGAAAAAACTATGCATAGATTTTTTGCACCAAAATAGATTTGTACTTTAACTCTATTTTCCCATGAGAACTTTATTTAAAGTTTCCTCATAAAATAAGAAGTGATGTTGAGCTCTGTGAAGGAAACAATCATCTTTATCATCCCCTGTCACTCTTCTCCATAAACTGTGGGTTTCAGAGTGTTTCCTGTGCCTCTTTCTTTCCTCCTGACATCCTCTCTTCTTATGTTGTGGCTTTCAAACAAAGAAAAGGCTCTGCTGATGTGACCTGATTATGTGAGCACAGTGAGTCTCTTGATCTGGGAAAATGTGTAGTAGCTTAGAGGTAGAAATGGACAGAGCTACAGGCAAGGGAGACTGAAGAGAAGGAAAACAACTTTCTCCTCTGGGACAAGAAGACAGATACCACAAAGGGGTGAAGGTTGGAGAGCTCAGGAGAGGGGCCAGACGAACTCCACCTGTTCCATAGAGTTTGACCAAAGGTCATACTACATAGATCACAAAACCAGGCATCCCCTTCCAACCCGCAGATCCTGCCTTTCCCTGCTTTTCTAACCCCATCTTACCCACACACCTGCTTGACAGATGCAACCAAGGAGTTTACTAAATGCACTGTCACAGGGGGCAGCCGAGATATGAGATGTGCTACAGGGAAGGTTTCTTCTTTCCTTTCTTCCTTCCTTCCTTCCTTCCTTCCTTCCTTCCTTCCTTCCTTTACCCCGATATCATGATTTGGAAGAATCTGGTTGGAGAAAAATGTCATGAAACACAAATGCAAATTTGTTACATCTGACTTTTCTTCTCTTCAGAACAATAAATGTCAAATAGCTTAAAATGACAACCAGGATGGCTAGAGATTATTTATTTGCCTGAATATTTAGGCAAGAAACATAGTTTAGATTTTAATCTAATTTATGCAAATATTATGACCTATGCATATCATAAACACTTTAAAAATATTTTTACCAGAGGGTATCTGTGCTCACTGGAGAGAGACAGAGAGAGAGAGAGAAAGTGTAAAAGCACTCCCCATGGAGCATGGTCACACTGCAATCCCTTCTTCTCCATTTCTCTCTCCTTTTGAGATTTTGGTTTTGTGCACGCACACATACGCTTGTGCCCAGCATATTTTTCAAGCCACCGGTTCTAGGACTCAAACCATGTAGTTAGCCATGTGAAATCCAGTCACCAGAGGGCAGCCCCAGAAGCACTTTCAAAAAATAATCCAAGCAGTAAATTTTATGTCACAGGAAACAGAAAATGTGAAAAATTAGAATAGAAGTGGTAAGTGATTCATGATAGGTAATTAGAACATGTGATAACACCAAGAAAACATTTTGCAGCATAATAGTGTTTGCTTTTTATATGTGAGTGACGTGGAATGGTGGCTTCCAGAGAATTACTTATATCCATATGTCCTCTCTTTTGATAAATATCAAATATTTTATAAGTGTGTTTATGTGTTTACTTGTATCATTCATCCTCATTTTACTGAAGACATTTATTGTTAAAACAGAAGGAAGAATTATCTTGTTCCAGCTGTGTAAATCCTGATAGAAATATAATCCTCCAGCCCAGACTATAATTCTCTACTCAGTCTCATACTCAATTAAATCATCAGAAGCAGGCTCTCAAAGATAGGGTTTTTGTTTTGTTTTTAAAGAACTATGAACATTAGTTAACCCATGTACTTCTGAAAGAAGACTGTATTATCTTGTGTTAAGTAAATGAAATCAGGAGTTAATTCTGGCTTTGTTATCTACTCTAGAACTTACTAGTTTTAAGTTCTTAAGCTAGTAAGAAAATGACCTAATTTTTCTGCTCTTGGCATGCTTATCTATGAAATAGAAATTATTGTAGTGCTTGCTTTATAGGGTTCCTAAGAATAAATGAAATAATTAAAAAAAAACAGTTTACTATATTCACCTGGCAGGTGGTTATAGCATTGAAAAGAATATCTTTTATCTTCTATTTTCTTATGTTTTCTTTATTAATGAATGAGTTTTCCCTCATTATGTTTTGGTCTTCCTTTTCATATCATCTTTGCTGGGATCTATTTACTTTCACAGTTAACATTTGTCTTGTAGAAAATATTATTAAATAAATGAGATGGTCTCCCAAAAATCTTTAGATATTGTGGGTTAGAGGAACTTTATTTACTCAAAGAGTGAAAGTCATTAGAAAACCTATTGTGTCCCATTTTGCCTTACCTAAGGATTCCATATGGAACCAGCCAGTCTTTCATTTATTATTTTTTAATGCCAAAGGATTTTTTAAGCTCACTTATTGACAGAGAGAAAGAGAGAGAGAGAGAGACAATCACCTTCAACAGGATCTCATGTCATATCCCAACTCCCCTCTCTTCTCCATTAGGCCTTCCCAGTCAGCCAGGATCATGAGCATATGCACCTAATGCTTACAGATTGACTGGGGAACTGAACCCTTAAACCTCCATGTGGATCCAGCATTGCTTGAGCAGCATGTTACCTCTGTGCCACTAAGCTGCCTAAGTGTTGAAGGGTTTTGATTAAATTATAAAGACTATTTCTGTACTAGGAAGATATTTATTAAAAGAGCTTTTATTTTCACAGCAGAAATAAACTCATTTCAATAATTAATGATGAACCCTAAAATATACTATAACATGAATGAAAGAAGTGAAAGGAGGACAGAGAGTTCAGGATCAGGAGTCTTAAGGTTAGGTTTTCATTTTAGGATGTGCTGAGTTGTCCTGTTTGAACCTGGGCCAATCCCCTAAATTTCCCGAGTCTTAACTTCTGTCATATCAAATAAATGAGCTCTGATTTTTATCCCTTTGGTATTAAAATTCAGTAATTCTAATCTAGTTCCTAGGCTGATGCTGAAGCATTACTGGGAAGATACTATTTCTATAAACTGTTCCAGGGCCAATTAGAATTTCATGGAGTAGTGATAAGAAATGGTAACTTTCTCTGATTCTTTCAATAATTGGTATATAGCAGATTATGATAAGACCTGTTTATCTGTAACTAATATACTTTAGAGACTATGATAAGATTTTAACAATGTATTTTCATTTCTAACCCATGGGAACCTAAGTTATTTGGATGCTTCTCTGGAAACATATCATAAACTTGCCCAAGCTGCTCTGTGATGGTTTTCTGTTCCAGTCATTACAGCTTGTCAGATGCCAATTATGTAATAGAGGCAATCAATCAATCAATCAATAGCTAGCTAGACTGGAAGATACATAACTATCTACCTATTTATCTACATACATGCATCAAAATTATATTTCCTCTTATTTGGGCAGGGTTTATGTTAGAGTTGGGACTGAGGAAAAGGGAGAGTTTAATCTAATTCACTATGAGAGACATAGAAAGTGCTCAGTAAATACTTGCTGAATAAATGAAAGAAAGATTAAAGAATGAATGAGGGGTGTAAAAACACATATGAAAAGAGTAGCTTGAGCAAGTCCTTTCCATATTTCATAACCTATGCCTCAATGAATATAGTGTGTGTCCTACAAATTCACTTGTCTACTTTTTTTTTTTTTCTCTATGGAGAAAACTGAAAATGCCTTCTTTTTTATTATTATTTTTTATTATCATCATATTCTTCTTTATATTACATTGAATTACATATAACTTTACAGTGTATTACATTGCTTTTTCAAAAGGGAATGCCATGCATGTCAGTCAGTACAGAGACATTAATCTCCCCACTTTAACATTCAATATCTTTTCCATGTTTTCCCCAATCATTATTATTATTATTCTAATTATTTTTTAAAACAGTCAATTGCTATTTCTCATTTTGCTTGTACAAATACTTTGCCCATCATGAAATACTTCTCAGACAAATCCAGTTGAGAATATTATACATGTCAACATCAACAGTTAATAAGCCATATCTGTTTCTCACTAATGTCCTGCCTCTCTATTGTTCACTTGTTATCTTTCTCTATTCTCTTCTCTTCACTTCCCCCATTCCACACTGTCCTATTCTCGTTAAGTACCTTCACTGCTTTTATGTCCTCCAATTTTTTGCTCTCTATTATAGAGTGCTGATAGTCGGTATATATTGAGTGGATACATACAATATCTTTCTTTCATAGCCTGGCTTACTTCACTCAGCAATATATCCTCCGTATCTGACCACTTTCTATCAAATTCCAGGGTCTTGTTATTTTTTATTGCTGAGTAGTATTCCATAGAGTATATATACCACACTTTTCCAATCCATTCATCAGTTTGTGGACATTTAGGTTGGTTCCATGTCTTGGCAATTGTGAATAATGCTGCAATAAACATTGATGTGCAAGCACTTTTCTGACTGAGCGTTCTCCTGTCTTTTGGGTAAATACCCAGAAGTGGGATTGCTGGATCAAATGGTAGTTCTATTTGTAGATCTTTGAGGAACCTCCATATTGTTCTCCACAGTGGTTGAACTAGTTTACATTCCCACCAACAGTGTAGGAGGGTTCCCTTTTCACCACATCCCCGCCAACACTTATCACTTTTGATATTCTTAATCTTTGCCATTCTGACAGGGGTTAGGTGGTATCTCATTGTAGTTTTTATCTGCATCTCCCTTATGATGAGGGGATGAGGGATGTTGAGCATTTTCTCATATGCTTTTTGGCTGTTCGAATGTCTTCCTTAGAGAGACTTTTTTTTTTTTTTTTTTTTTTTTTTTTTTTAGAGGCTTTTTTTTTTCGTTATAGGGCGCGTGCGCTCGCCAGACAGAGAGAGAGACATAGAGACAGAAAGCGAGAAATCACCCCCCAGGGGGGATGGTCACGCCGCAATCCCTTCTCCTCCATTCTCCTCTCGGGATCTTGGGCACGCACGCACACGCGCCCGGCGTGAGTTGTAAGCCACCGGGTCCGACACGCGAACCGCGGTCGACTACGTGGGAGTCCAGCGACATAGCCATTACGCTAACTGCTGGTTCCCCCTTAGAGAGACTTTTGCTCAGCTCATTTTTCCATCTTTTAATTGGGTTCATCATTTTTTTTCGCCTAAGGCACTTGAGTTCCCTATGTATTCTGGTTATCAGTCCCTTGTCTGAGGCATATTTAACAAAAATATTTTCCCATTCTGAGGGTTGTCGGTTCACACTTGTTACTGTGTCCTTTGCTGTGCAGAAACTTCTTAGTCTAATATAGTCCCACTTGTCTATTTTAGGGATTATTGCCTGTGCTTTGGGAGTCTTATTTAAGAAGTCTTTGCCTACTCCAATGTCTCCCAGAGTTTCCCCAGCATGTTCCACCAGTAGTTTTATTGTTTGAGGTCTTAGGTTCAGATCTTTGATCCATTTTGAGTTGACTGTTGTTAATGGTGAAAGATGGGGGTTCAGTTTCATCTTTCTGCAGGTGGATACCCAGTTTTTCCAGCACCATTTACTAAAGATGTTTTCCTTTTCCCAATGGATTGACTGATATCCTTTGTCAAAGATCAGTTGGCTGTAAGCTTTGGGGGTTATTTCTGGGGTCTCTATTCTCTTCCATTGGTCCACTTGTCTGTTTTTATGCCAATACCATGCTGTTTTGATGACCACAGCTTTATAGTATATCTTGGGATCAGGGAGTGATATGCCTCCTACTCCATTCTTCTTGCACAGGATTGCTTTTGCAATACGAGGTCTTTTATGGTTCCAGACAAATTCTATGATTGCCTTTTCTAGATCTCTGAAGAATATCTCTGGTATTTTGATTGGAATTGCATTAAACATGTAGATTAATTTGGGTAGAATTGCCATTTTGATTATGTTAATTCTTCCAATCCAGGAGCATGGGATGTCCTTCCACATTTTTATGTCACTTTCAATGTCTCTTTTAAGATTTTCGTAGTTTTCTTTATAAAGGTCTTTGACTTTCTTAGTTAGGTTTATCCCTAGGTATCTTATACACCTTGTGGCTACAGTGAAAGGGATTCCTTTCTTCAGCTCTGCTTCGTTCAACTTGTTGTTCATAAATAGAAATGCTATAGATTTTTGGATATTGATTTTGTATCCTGCCACCTTACTGTATTCACTTATTACTTCAAGCAGTTTTTTCATGGATACCTTTGGGTCTTCTAAGTATACCATCATGTCATCTGCAAATAAAGATATTTTCAATTCTTCTTTGCCTATTCGAATGCCTTTAATATTATTCTCTTCTCTGATTGCAATAGCTAAGACTTCCAGTACTATATTAAAGAGCAGTGGAGAAAGTGGGCAGCCTTGCCTAGTACCTGTTTTCAGAGGAAAATCTTTCAGCTTTTCCCCATTCAGTATAATGTTAGCTGTAGGTTTTTCATAGATTGCTTTTATTGTGTTCAGAAATGACCCTTCTATACCAATCTTACTGAGAGTCTTAATCATAAAAGGATGTTGTATTTTGTCAAATGCTTTCTCCGCATCAATTGAGATGATCATATGGTTTTTATCTTTCTTTCTGTTAATGTGGTGTATTACATTTATGGTCTTGCGTATATTAAACCACCCTTGCATCCCTGGTATAAAGCCTACCTGATCGTGATGAATGATCTTTGTTATATGTTGTTGGATACGATTTGCGAGTATCTTGTTGAGAATTTTCGCGTCTATATTCATCAATGATATCGGTCTGTAGTTTTCCTTTTTTGTCATATCTTTATCTGTTTTGGGGATGAGGATGATGGAGGCTTCATAAAATGAATTTGGAAGGTTTCCTTCCTTTTGAATCTTTAGAAATAATTTTAGTAAGATAGGGGTTAACTCTTCCTTAAAAGTTTTGTAGAATTCACAAGTGAAGCCATCTGGGCCTGGGCTTTTCTTTGTTGGGAGGTTATTTATTACTGATTCAATCTCCTGGCTTGTTATGGGTCTATTCAGGTTCTCTATGTCTTCCTGATCCAATCTTGGTAGATTATATGCATCCAGGAATTTGTCCATCTCCTCCAGGTTATCTTGTTTGTTGGCGTAAAGTTGCTCATAGTATCCTCTAATGATATTTTGTATTTCTGCTATGTCTGTGGTAATATTGCCTGTTTCATCACATATTTGATTAATCTGGTTTCTTTCTTTCTTCTTCTTAATCAGTCTAGCCAATGGTGTGTCGATCTTGTTAATCTTTTCAAAGAACCAGCTTTTGCTTTCATTTATTTTCTGTATGGTTCGTTTATTTTCTATTTCATTTATTTCTGCTCGAACCTTTATTATTTCTTTTTGCCTGGCATTTTGGGTGTTTGTTTGTTGTTGTTTTTCCAATTCTCTGAGGCATAATGATAAGTTATCTACTTGCCATCTTTCTATCCTTTTCTTATGCGCACTAATTGCTATGAATTTCCCTCTTATGACTGCTTTTGCTATGTCCCATAGATTCTGGACACTTGTGTACTCATTATCATTAGTTTCCATAAATTTTTTTATTTCAGCCTTAATTTCTTCAGTAGGGAAGAAGTCATTCAGAAGTAGGTTGTTCAGTCTCCATGTGTTCGTGTATCTTCGGGGTTGTGTCTTGAAATTAATCTTGAGTTTAATTCCATCATGGTCAGAGAAGATGCTGGGTACAGTTTCTATGCCTTTGAATCTATAAAGGCTTGATTTGTATCCTAATCTATGATCTATCTTTGAAAAGGTTCCATGTTGGGGTGAGAAAAATGTATATGTTGTGGACGTAGGGTGGAAAGTTCTATAGATATCTGTCAAGCCCATTCCATTTATTGTATCATTTAAGTCCTGTATCTCTCTATTTATTTTCTGTCTAGAAGATCTGTCTATAGGAGATAATGGGGTGTTGAGATCTCCAACAATTATAGTATTTCTCCCTATCTCTCCTTTTAGCTCCAGCAGTCTTTCCTTCACATATTTAGGTGCACCTGAGTTGGGTGCGTAGATATTTATAAGGGTTATGTCTTCTTGCTGGATTACCCCATTTACTATTATATAATGCCCTTCTTTGTCTCTTCTTACAGTCTTTGTCTTGAAATCTATTTTGTCTGAGATCAATATCGCTACTCCAGCCTTTTTTTGATTTCCATTTGCATGGAGTATCTTTTTCCAGCCCTTGACTGTTAGTCTATGTATGTCTTTATCCATAAGGTGAGTTTCTTGTAGGCAACAGATAGAGGGTTTCTGTTTTCTTATCCATTCAGCCAGTCTATGTCTCTTAACTGGAGAATTTAATCCATTGACATTCAACGTAATTATCGATATTTCCGTACCTGATCCTATCATTAAGTGAGCCATTATCTTGATTGCTTTTTGTTCCCGTATAACTGTCTCTGATTTTTTAGCTTTCCTGGTATAGTACTCCCTTCAGAACCTCTTGAAGAGCTGGTCTGGAGTTGGTAAATTCCTTCAAATTTTGTTTATTCGAGAATGTTTTTATCTTTTTTCCCATATGAAAGATAATTTTGCTGGGTATAGTATTCTTGGTTGAAATTGTTTTTCACTCAACACTTTTACTATGCTTCCCCATTCTTTCCTTTCCTGCGTTGTTTCGTCCGAGAGATCCGATGTTAGCCTGATGGGGTGACCTTTGTAAGTAACCTGGCGTTTCCCTCTTGCCAACTTTAGTATCCTGTCTTTATCTGTTGTTTTTGCCAGTCTGGCTATAATGTGCCTTGGAGAAGATCTTCTTGGGTTGATTCTGCCTGGGGTCCTATGTATTTCCTGGGTCTGGATACTTGAATGCCTTTCTAGATTTGGAAAGTTTTCTTCCAGGATCTCGTGGAATAAATTATCTAGGCCCTTATTATTTTCTTCCTCTTCTGGAATACCAATTATCCGGATGTTGGGGCCCTTGATAGTATCCAGTATTCCTTGTATATTATCCTCATTTTTCATGGTTGTTTTCTCAATCTTCTTGATACTTTTTTCTAGGTCAGATGTTTTGTCTTCTACGTTGGAGATTCGATCTTCTGCCTGGTCTAACCTACTTTTAATACTTTCAAGGGAGGTTTTGATTTCCTGTATCACATTCTTCAATCCTAAAAGTTCCATCTGGTTCTTGTTTAAGGTATATCCATTTCTTCTTTCAAGACACTGAAGGACTTCCTCATCTCCTGGAGCTCCTTGTCTCTTTTCTCTTCCATCTCAGTTAGTTTGGTCACTACAAATAATCTGAATTCCTTATCAGACATGTCCACGACGTCCATTGTATTGACTGTGGGTGGAGTAGGCTTGATGATTTCCCTTGGGGGAGAGGCCTTTTCTTGGTTGCTCATATTTCTTGAGCCTCTGCGATTGTTCCTAGTTATCAGGTAATCTATATGTTTCTTCCTAACTGATTGTTAAAAGTTGTACAGGCTTAGAAAATTGATGATTTCCCTTATGGTTGGACTACCTGTTGCTCACAATTACCATTAACTGTTGCCACTACCCTGGATGGCCCAAAGTCCTCACTGTCTCTAAGGAGAGGTGAGTCTTCAATTTACTGAATAAGCAATACCCCCAAAAGCAAAGAAAAACAGAATGAAAAAAGGAAATCGCGTGGCGTGCTATTCAAATCACTACAATTCAAAGAGTCCAAAGGCTAGTGGGAAAGGGTCAGAAGATGAGTGACAAGACCAGGTTGGTCGGGCCTGCCGCCTGAGTCCGCCTGGAGCCCGGAACTGCTGGCCGACTCGATCCGGGTTGCGGGTGGGGTGGGGTGGGAGTTCGCCTTAAAGTCCCAGACAACCAACCTGGGGTCCAAGCACTTGTCTACTTTTTAATGACTCGCTGACTCTTCCTTTAAGTTCAATTCTCTGTTCAAGAAATAGTTATTGAGACTTACCTTGTGTTTAGAGCTTTATAAAGTTCTGTAGGGAAAAAGATGATAATCATAAGATGTAGTCTCTGGCTTTTGAGAATTTATAGTCTAATAAAGAAGACCAAAACATAAAATTTGGTGTCAGAATTTGGGGATTCAACACTTGACATTACCGTCAGTTAGGTTTGCGATCTGTGTTTAAACTCCCAGAGTCTTCGTGAAATGTAAGGATAATACTGACACCACAGGGTTGTTGAGAGGATCAAAATAAGATTATATATGTAGGATAGTATGTTGTAGAGTCAAAAGCACTGTAATCATTATACTGGCTATTTAATTAAAAATAATATAAGATGGTGTGGATTTAATAGCTAAGTGTCTTAGGACAACAACAGTAAGTAGGAATGATAAATAGAGCCTTCCTGATAGAACTGAGGACTGATGACTAGACAGGGTTTGGATAGTTAGGATGAAAGAATAGAAGTCTAGGTAGGGAGTATGGCGCATGGAGCAGAGAATGAAGAGTCAATCCGGTTTATTTAATCAGCTAGTCTTCCTGGGGTCCTTGAAATGAGTCTCATGCTCTGCCGAATCCTCTCAGTTTAGAGAAGAGATTCTGTGTTGATAAAGATACTTGAATGAGCAGGACAGGTCAGGACCTCATAGAGTGAGCAGAGGGTATTTAACATTTTCACAGCAGGAAACAGGCAGCCTTCAAGTCAATAGGCCTAATGTGACTAGTATATTAGGAAGATAAAATCAGTTACGGTGTATGATCTGGATTATTATGTAGAAACTGGGGTCAAAAGTCTGGGTGGAGAAGAAGGAAGACTTGAAAAGGAATAGATTCAGTGAGATGGGGGAAAAGGAGGATTTCAGGAAAACTTCAAAGCCTCAGCCTCAGAGGGAAAAAAGGAGAAATCCAAGTTTTTCTAGAGCTTTCAGCCAATAAGATTAAAATAATAATGGTTTATTTGGTAAAAAAAAGAATCTGATAAGAAAAGAAGTTTGAGAGTAAGTGTTGAATTCCATTTGCACTTGGGGAGCTGAGATGATAGCCCAGCTCAAGGCAGCTGTATCCTGTAGGCAATTGGAAATGTGGAACTAGAACTAGTGTAAGAAGTCAAGGCTAGTCATGGGGATTTGAGAGTCCTCAGCACAGAGACTTCTCATAAATTATGCACTTTACTTAGAAGTTAAATTTCATGTTTTTTAGAAGATAAGAGAAATGAAAAGCTTGCTGAATTATGGATTATGCAACTGTATTAAAAGTAATTCTCTTTACCCCTCCCCTCTGCCTCCCTGGTGGATTTTGTGTTCTGTTCTTCTCTCTGATGCACTCCCCCTTCCTTTAATTCTTTATAAACTGATGGACACAATAACCTCTATTTCTGTCAGATCAGAAGATTGTCAGAGAATGGATTAAGGTGATCAGGAAGGTTCACCAGAAGATACAACAATCCTCTGGGCACTGTGTCCAATCTTTCATAGATCAGAGGGATGGAAGCTTTCTCTAGAGGAAAGCAAACATTTATATTTATAGGAGGAAATGTTTAAAGAGCTAAATTTTCAGTTCCCTGGACAGTGCCGATGTTTGATTTGTAGCTTTTCTTAGGCAAAGCACTGATTCTTAATAAGAGATAGGCTACTTGGCAGATAATGTCATCAGGTGAAACAGTTTTTTCAGAATTGGTGTATGGGCACCAAAATTTTTCATTTGTGGTTTGAACTGAGTTAGCAGTGTGACATTAAGAAGTGGAATTTAATTTAGTTTAATTCCCCCCCCCCCCCCCCCCCCCCCCCCACACACACACACAGCCTGTTCAAAGAGAAAAATTTGCCTGCAACTTACTTTCACATGCTTGGGCATTAGCTGACAGAGAGCGAGAATCAGGCTGGACTTTAGATAAGGTAATGGTGAGAAGGGGGAGGTGGAGGAAAGACACATGACACTGACATTAATCAAACATCAATTTCATGTTATACATTTTATAGACATTCTCATTTAATCTTCCCAGCTACAGAAAATAGATATTCTCATGTCTGGGTTCATAAATGGGGCTCTGAGAGGTTGAGCGATTTACTCAGGGCATATGACTGAACTGGGATCTGATCTTAGGTTTCTAAGCTTAATCCCTTCAGAGCAGATCTGCCTGTCCTTTCCTAGGCCTGCTAGTCTGGGTAAGACAGGGAGATTGAAGTTGGTTGAACTCCATCAGAACACTCTCAGGTCAGGTTGTTGCTAATAGTGAGGACTTTAGGCAGTGAGGAGGTTCAACCAGCTGGGAAGATGAATTGAGATGTTGCTCATGAAGCAACCACCACAGTGTTTAGTGCATGGAAAGTGCATGGTAGACATGATTAGTATTCTCCTCATGCCTTACTCTTGCCTGTATCTTTTAGGATGCTTTGGGCTATAAGTAACAAAGACTCAACCAAAAAATAGCTAAACAGTCAGGGATATGATATTTCAGATAAAAGGTTAAGAGTTTGCGTAGCTCTAGGACAGTGGCACAAAGCCAAGGATCTAGGTCTCTTCCTGTGTCTTTCCCTCTGCCTTCCTAAGGTGTTGTAGCTCCCTTAGGGTTACAGGTAGCTTTGGGTGCAGTCACACAAAGCTTCTTGCAGAGGCAGAAAAGGGGCAAGTATTTGTCCTGGGTCCCTTTTTAAGAATAATAAAAGAATAAAAGATTTTTTCAAAGGTCCCAATAAATTTCCCCCTGTGTCCTGTTACTAGGGCTGCCTCACATGACTATACCAGTCAATTGCCAGAATAATACAGTCCACTTTGTCTCAAACTTGACCATGCATTGGAATCTCTTAGAGCAGACATTGTTGGTCCTTATCCCCAGAGTTTCTGATTCATTATATCTGGGATGGGGCCTGAGAAGTTGTAATTCTGACAATTACCATGCTGGTTTGAGGGGCACACTTTGAAAACCACCAGCTTAAACTACTCAGCAGTCATCTCCCAGGACAGTGCCCTTGAAGTGTGTGGAAACTCCATACTTGAATAAAGTGGAGGTTCTGTTAGCAAGAAGGAAGGAGAAACGCCTGCTAGATAGGCACATCATTTAAAATTTTTGGATTTATAGGTAAGCAAAATGTTCCCTATGGGGCTCTTTTTTAGAGTATTTTTCTTTTTTTTCTTTTTGCTGTAGGGCATGTGCGCTCGCCAGCCAGACAGAGACAGAGAGACAGAAAGTGAGAAATCACCCCTCAGGGGGGATGGCCACGCTGCTATCCCTTCTCCTCCATTCTCCTCTCAGGATCTTGGGCACACATGTCCGGCATGAGTTTTTTAAGCCACCACGTCCGGGACGCGAACCGTGGTCGACTACATGGGAGTCCAGTGACATAGCCATTATGCTAACTGCTGGTCCCCCTATGGGGCTTTTGACTTCCTCTGGCCATGATTTACCCAGGTCTTTCCCTTCATTTAGGACAGTCCCAGTGAGTATGTGGATTACAAATCCAACTCAACTGAAGGTAGGAGAAATCTTATTCTCACTCTGGTACAGAGGCTTCTGGACATCAACATTGAGATCAGTAGACCACTAGAGGTGGTGCTGGTGCTTCTTTTCTTAACCTCTCTCTTTTCCTCCTCCTTTTCTTTTTCTTTCTCGCTAGAAGCTTCAGTGTCATCTGGAACTTCTGTCTTCCAGAAGACTAAACTCCTCCTAGCCCTACATTGGGTACACTCAAAGCTTACCATCTGGGGTACATTCAGTTCTTTCCCCAGAAAAAACCTGCTGGCCTTTCAGCTGGAGGCTGAGCAGCCACAGGCTCAGCCATTAGGGAGCTGGATGCTGGGGTTACTTCTAAATGAGCACTCATTATTGATGCTAATTGAACTTGAAGTTAATGAAAAAGGATTATTTCACAGGGCTTAAGTCAAGGCCAAAATTGTTATTACAGGTTAATTATTCTCCTTAAAAGGCACCATTACAGCCACAATTGTTTTTTATCAGCTTTTTCTCTGGTGCTGAAAGAGATTTCTTCGAAGGCAGATTCCTGATATAATTAGTCACCTCATCTAATTCTTAATCACCAATCATTTCTCTCCAGATAAAGGTTAATCAAAAGTATATGAGTTGGGTACGCTGCCTTAATTGCATTTGATCAGTTTCAGAGAAACCCTTTTTTTCTTTTATTTTTGGTTAGAAATGTGGCTTTTTCCTGTGTTTTAAAATCTCAAACCTGGCAGAAGGAACCAAAATGGACTCACTGAAAAAACTGCTACTAGTGGCAGCAGGGGATGGTCTCCTCCGGATTGCCTGGACTGGAGATGGTACTGGGAGAGATTCTGTCCTTGGGAACCAACGACATAGAAACTGGGTCTTTTGCTCAACTTTCTATTCACTCTCCTTTTTTTCTTTTTTTTTTATTCCCTTTTTCTTCTTCTTCCTTGCCTTTTTCATTATCCTGGTCTTGCTTTCTCTTTCTATTCTTTAATCTCATTTTCACTAAAGCTCTTAAGTTTGCCTTTACATCTGTCTATCTTTACTTCATCTTCTCTTTTGTCATCTCTCTCAAAAACACAAACTTGCACACCTGACTGGAACTTGGGCCTCTTGTTTGGCTACTACTGCCATGAGAAGATAATATGGATCAAGAGACTAGATAGGTGGAGGGCAGAAGAGAGGGAGAGGCGTTCATATATAAGAAAAGCCTGAAAAGGGTCGGCGCTTTTCCTTGAGAGAAAAGAAGACTGAGGGGGAATAGGATTAACTACACAATTACAGAAAGAAATAGGTGGTGTGAGAAGGGATTTAATTCCCCAGTTCCAGGATAACTGGATGAGAGAAGTCTTGATGCTTGAGCAAAGTGCACCTACCATGCAATGCTGTTGACTGGGGGTAGAAGAGAGACAGGAGTTACTGGCAGAGACATCCTGCCAGAAAGCCTCATGAGATACTATCTGCCTCTCCACTCCCCGTCACTCTCTCCCACTTTGATGGCTCTCATACTCAAGCAACATAGAACAGATGTATTACTTTCTCCTTTTGACAATTATGTTTAAAACTTAAGTTTTGGGGTCAGGAGGTGGCATAGTGGTTATGGTACTAGACTTCCACATGGCCAACCATGGTTCAAGTCCCAGACCTGGTGGCTTGAAAATTATGCCAGGTGCATGTGCATGTGCATGTGCATACGTGCTCCAAATCCTAGGAGGAAAATAGAGGAGAAGGGATTGTAGCATGGCCATCCCCCCAGGGGGTGATTTCTCACTTTCCCTCTCATTGTCTCTGTCTCTCTCCAGCAAGTGCATGCACCCTATGGCAAAACTCTTAAAGAATAAATGCATGAATGTGGCCTCCTAACTTTTTTATTTTTTTGAGAGATTTCTGCTATAGGGCACATGCGCTCGCCAGAAACACAGACAGAGACAGAGACAGAGACAGAAAGCAAGAAATCACCCCCCAGGGGAATGACCACACCACAATCCCTTTTACTCCATTCTCCTCTCAGTACCTTGGGTACACACGCACACACGCGTGAGTTTAAGCCACCAGGTCCGGGACTCAAACCGTGGTCGACTAATGGGAGTCCAGTGACATAGCCATTATGCTATCTTCTGGTCCCACCTCCTAACTTTTTAAAGGTAACCTGTACATCTTTATCTTTTTTTTTTTATTTTTTAAATCTCTATATAAGGTTCCCTTTGTCTAAAATACCAATCTAGATTCCTTTTCCCTTCTCTAGAGGTAACCAGTGCTAGAAGTGTGGTGACTGTTCTTTCAACTATTTTCCATGTAATTACATACTACTTAGAGAAACCTGCTTACATGATGTTACAGTGAACATATAGTGAGTACATACTTGTAATTAATTTTTGTTTTTCAACAGGATTGCATGGTGTCCCATAAAGAACATACATATTATCAATAGGTTGTGAGGACTGTCATAATGAAATAACACAGGATGGCTGGCTTAAGCCACAGAAATTAATTTTCTCCCAGTTTTTGAGGCTAGAAGTCCATGTTCCAGGTGCCAGCAGGATAGTTTCTCCTGAAACTTCTCTCCTTGGCTCACAGATGACTGCCTTTTCACTGCATCCTTACAAGGCTTTTTCTCTGTGCACATGCTACCCTTGTGTTTCTTCCTCTTCTTCCAAGGGCACTAATATATAGGACTTGGGTCCCACTGTTATTATGTCATTTAACCTTAATTACCTCTTTAAAAGCCCTGTCCCCAAATATATTCACATTGGGAGTTAGAACTTTAACATGTGAATTTAGAGATGACAGTCCATAACAGCTCAGTCCATAACAACCCATAGTTCACCCTCACCACTCTGTGCTTTTGTCAACATATTCCCTCTTCTTGTGGAGGATATCCCTTTCATTCCTCTCCATCCCAGGCAATATTCTTCGTACCTTAAGTCCATGTTCAAATGTCAACTTCTCTAGATCACATTTCCTTCTTAGCTCTGCCCCCTGCTTCTGTAAGAGAGACCTACTCCCTCTTTCTGTGCTCCCCAAGAGCTTATGACTCCATACCCGGTAAAAGCTTGTGACCTCATGTTTGTCTTGAAATTTTTGTTGGCAATTTCTTTCCCTGTAGTCCCATTCTCTTTCTTTTATTACAGAGAATGTTTACAGATCCTATAAGGATATACAGTAAGTGTTCTTTACTTCAGGATGGAAAGCCTGTGCCACAATCTTCTGGCACCAAACATGATGGCTGGGAAATGTACAGAAGCCCAGGAAAAAAGCCAGACCCATAGCCTGTAGCCAATCCTCTTTTATCACACTGAGCTATCGAGAGTATTGGAGAGCCAAAGACTCTCGCCTGTAGTCCTCCTTTCAAAAGTTCATTGGCTAAAAGAAATGTCCTAGGAGAGCTGACAAACTGGCCAATAAACTGGTAATTGACCAGATTGGGGTCTACAATTAACTGTTGAATTGAGATGGTTAGGGACTTTCTAAATTAAGTCACTGAAAGGACTATTAAAATATGCGTATTATCTAGAAGGCATAAAACAAGAAACTATGACCAATCATGCAAAACGCATTTACAAAGACTATGAATTCTTTTCCACACTATTTAATCAGTCACCGCGTAGGTTTCTGAAGGCACTGGTACAGGACAGAGCCAGACTGGTGTAGCTAGGCTCAGAGCTACAGAGGCAGGGATTGTTGGAGCTACAATTTCCTGCTTCCATTCTTAATTCTTGTCTCTCTGCCAAACCTTCCAGTCTTGTAAGTTTGAACTCATGGCCCCTTCTCTTTTAAAGAAAAGCTTTGTCTTTTAACCTTCCTTCACTTTCAGCGTCTTTCAGAATGAAAAAAGATTTTCTAATGAAATCCCAATTCATTCCAGTGTGGTCTGCTTCTCAGCTTGTCACCCATCCTCAGTGCAAAATGCCAAGGAGGAGGTCATCCCAAGTAATAATGTTCAGAGCTAATTAAGGTTTTAAATCATCCTAGAGAATTAGGATCAAACAGTAGTCCTCGTGTATGTCACTGTAACTTGCCAAACCCAAATCCTGCCTTAACTCCAGACATAAAAACCATATTAAGTTTTAAGACTTGATTCAAAAACACATTATAGATAATGATGGCACCTTGATATTAAGTCTTTAGGAAGGAGTCTGGACACCTGACTTGACAGAATGAAGTTTTACCACTGATAGAAATGTCAGAGGTTTTATGATTCCCATTGATTATAAAACAAATACTACATCTTTCTATAGGAAATATTGACTCAAAAAGTGCATTTTAAGAGGAGTATGTGTCCATGGTGAGTGTGTGTGTATTTTAATCATCACCATTTTCACAGGCATTTTCCTTTGTCTTCCTCCTAATACTTGAGAATAAAGGGAATCCAGAGTCAAAGAATATGTTGTATTAAAAAAGGTGTCTAGAAATAAGAATGAACTGCTAACGTCATTATATCACTCTGATTTTTAAAATTTGCCAGAGTGTATGTGCTCACCAGAGAGAGACAAAAGGGGGTAAGAAAGTAACCCCTTGGGGAATGGTAATGCAGCAATCTCTCCTCCTTCATCTCTCCTTTCAGGATCTGGGCACACACTGCATATGTGTCTGGTGTGTTTTTCAAGCCACAGCGTCTGGGACTTGAATAGCACAGTTGGCCTTGTGGAATCCAGCTCACATAACCACCAAACTATGGGCTGACCCACACCCTGATTTTTTTTGTTTATTTCTTCCATGACACACACACACACACACACAAACACACACACACACACACACACACACACACACACACACAGAGGCAACCCCAACAAAGTCTTCATTCCATAATCCACTCCCAGTTTCAGCATACATATGCATATCTGGTATGTTTAAGGATGTCCCAGATGTGTACTGGTGGCTTTTACACATAGGTTCAGTTGTATTACTACAATGCCATCATCTGACCCTGATATCATTCTTTTTTAAAAGTCATTTTCCTGAAGTAGAAGAAGCTATCCTGACCTACATGGATTCTTGTTTGTTGCTCATTAATCGACTAGGTGCTCTTAGATAAATTATTGATAGTTTTAAGAGCTAACACTTTACTGGGTGTTCTCCCCCCCCCAAAAAAAATTCAGGTTTAAACTTCATTTCTTTTTTCTTTTCTATTCTTTTTTTTTTTTTTTGAGAGGTTTTTGCTATAGGGTGCGTGTGCTCACCAGAAAGACAGAGAGAGACAGAAAGTGAGAAATCACTCACCAGGGTGGATGGCCATGCCACAATCCCTTCTCCTCCATTCTCCTCCTGGGATCTTGGGCATGCATGCACACACACCTGAGTTTAAGCTACTGGGTTTGGGACTCAAACTGTGGTCAACTACATGGGAGCCCAGTGACATAGCCATTATGACAACTGCTGGTCCCTAAACATTTCTTATATAATTCTCCCAGATGCCCTATTAATGAGGTAGTGTCACTTTTCCCATTTCTCAGAGTCTTAAAGAAATTAAGTCACTTGCCTGAAGATCTTATTTTTCCTTGGTGGAGCTGGAGTTCAGGACTTGCAGACTCCCAAATGCCCTCCAGTAGCCACCGTGCTATGCTGCCTCTTATAGGGTACAAATACTCATGGAGTACGTACCAGGAGCCAGGCACTGTGAAAGTAAAGGATATGGCCCCTGCTCTCAGAGTTTGCAGACTAGGACAACTAAGTTCTCTTCAGGTTTCTTGTCCTTTCTCTAATATAAGGAGAAAGATTTGGATCTTTGACATCCCTTTCAACTTAAAACTTATGAGCATTTAAACTAGCTGAAATGACTTCTAGTCTCCGACTTCTTTATTAATATTATTAGTCACATACTTTATTGGATGACTATCATGAGCCAGGCACTCTGATAAGAGTTTTTATAGGACTATTGAATTTAGTCTTCATACCAGTCCAGGAAACTGCAAAAAGGAAATAGAGGCTAGGAGGGCCATCTTGGCCAAAGTAATTCAACTTGTAAATGTCAGACCTGGGATTTGAACCCAGTTCTGTCAGCCCTATGCTTTTCCCCATGTAAGCAATTTCTTGAGCTGCTTCTCAAAGTTTTATCAGTTACAGTCATCTAAACAAGCTTACTCCTGTTATTACAGATATCATGAAACAAAAATCTATGAAACTGAGTATTATTATTATTATTTTGCGAGATTTTTTGCTATAGGGCACATGTGTTTGCCAGAAAGACAGAGAGATAGAAAGTGAGAAATCACCACCCCCCCCCCCCCCCCCAGGGGAGATGGCCATGCCGCAATCCCTTCTCCTCCATTCTCCTCTCGGGATCTTGGGCACGCACGCACACGTGCCCCGCGTGAGTTTAAGCAACCAGTTCCGGGACTCGAACCATGGTCAGCTACATGTAAGTTCAGAGACATAGCCATTACGCTAACTGCTGGTCCCGTAACTGAGTATTCTTGAAGCCTAGGCAGAAGACTGCTTTTTATAAGCAATATTTTGTACTGGAGAATTTAGACTTGAGGAGCCTAAATCCTGGTGTTTGGGTTGTCTGAAGCTGAGAACAAATCCTAGAAACTTTCTAACAGTGAAAGTTAACATTTCATCACTGTGACTCAAATGTGGGAGGTTGTTAGTTGTAACAACAACAAAAAGAACTAATATTTATATACCTCTTCAAACTTTCTCTGGCCCTTCTACATCCATTATCTCATTTGATAAGAGGAAAAGAATAATGGAATGAGTTGGAAGCCTGCAAACATAGAAAATGATATTGAGTCTGCAAGGAAGAAACCTAGAGCGATGAGAAAGAGGAGCAGGGTCACTCGTTGGAAACAGACGGGCTTATCTTTAAATACCTGATCAGGAAGGCAGCTGAGCAGTAGATAAATGTAAAAAGGACCATGAAGCCGAGAAATAATGGAGTAATCTTTTTCTGAATGGAAAGTAGCTGAAATTTCAGGGCCAGGGAAGTGGAGGGGGGGTGGAAATTTTCAGAAATTATGATCTGAGAAGAATACCTAAAGCTGTCAGGTGCATGGGCAACAGCAGCATATCAGGAGTGGCCCAGACTCGATGGAGCTATAAATCAAGGGGAGAAATGCCATGGCCGTCATGAGGCACTACTATGCCCTAATAGCGAATGGGCTGGAGGACTTTATAAAGCTGGATCAGCCAGGCTCCAAGCATGGTGGAATTGACTGCGCCGTCAACCTTGGAAAGACTTGAAATTTAACATGCTTTAAAAGATGGGCTTGTGAGTACTTAGATCATTCTAGAGATTCACAAGTCATGTCCCCCTCCTTCTTTTCCCAAAGCCTATTTAAAAGTAAAAATATTCTTTTCTATTGGGAAGTATTATATTCTGCTTTGGAGAGGAGAGGAGGATGTATTCTGATTCACTTAGAGCATATAAGCAGTCTGGAGTATGTTGAGAGCTTGGGCTCTGGCATGAATGCTCTTGGTTTCAAGTACCACATCTACCACGTATTGGTCATATGGCCAAGCCCTTCTGCTCTCAGCCTTCAGGTTTTCATCCTCAGTTTTCTCATCTGTAAAATGGGGATGAAGGTATCTTCATAACTTCTCATTGTGAGGATCAAATGAACTAATGATGATAAGGCCCTTAGCACATAGTCTAGTGCAGAATAAGTAATCAGAAGAATTATTAGAGGGAGAGTAGGGGTATTCCTTCACTCAGGCATTACAGTCCAACAAATGAAGAATGTAGTAGTTTTCATTTGCTTATGCTGCATAAACAACCTAAACTTTTGCTGCTTTATAATTTTATTTATTATTTATTATTTGTGTGTGTGTGTGTGTGTGTGTGTGTGTGTGTGTGTGTTGATGCCATAGGATAGGTGCTGCTGCTCTGCCCCAGCCTGTCATCAGGTTTGGATTTGCTCCATACATCTTTTCATTCTGGGATGTAGGGGCTACCTACCTGAGCCACAATATTCTCATGGTAGAGGAAACTTAGTACGAGAGAACTCTGAGGGTCTCTGTCTGGAACTGGTACATTGTCACTTCTATACATGTTCCAGTTACCAGAGGAAATCCTGAGGCCAAGGCCAACATCTGTGGGTAGGAAAGTATATCCTCCCATGGAGGGTAGGGAGAGGAAACAGAATATTTTCAGGGCAATGACAGAGTATACCTCAAAGGGAATGTTTAGAATGAAGGGTATGTGTAGAAGGCCATTTGACTGCATCAGGGGAAACTAGTGCAACTCAGTCAAACCACTGTTTACCTGAACACTACAAGGGGGGTCGGAGAATAGGCCTTTGCTGAATCTTGTACTCAACTCTGGCATTATGTAAAGAGAAGCTAGATGTCAGGAGGGTTGTACCCAAGTTTCCCCCACCACCAATCCTCCAGTCTTGCTGCATCTGAGCTTCCACCTGTGATGTTGTAATGACGTCTTTGGTCAGTCCCTTCAGCTCTCAACTTGCAGGCAGTTTTAGGTCTGTGTCAGTTCATGCTGAGTCTATGTCTTCCTAAGTAGTTGGACATAAATGTCAACACTTGTTTCCCAGCAGTGTCATAATTAAGCATTTTCTTGTAGTTCTTATGGGACTCCCCAGAATCATAAAATGTTCTTCTTTATGGGCCATAGACTTGTAATTTTTAAATGAGATGTGGTAGAGTGATCTCTAAGGCCATTTCCAGTTCCTATGGTCTATGATCATGATGATTTGACAAATGTAGAGATGGCATGAGTGAAATGCTTGATCTGAAACTTACTAATGTAGATAAATGTTTATGTCAACATTATGTTCATCTAAGATGCGTCACATTTTACATTACCATAAATGAGTGATTGCCACCCAGTATTCTCTCCAAGCCTTTTATTACCCTGGGATGCTTGTTTTCTCTATCCTTACCTCATTAAAAAAAATCTGCTGCAAGGGCTGCAAGGTATGACTAAAGTATGCATGACTGGTCATCATTTATATTTTTGGAGGAAGTGAGTTTTATACTCAAAGGAATGACTTTCTAGTACTGTAATGTACAGGTATATGGAGGAAAAATTTTAGAGCAGGAGGGACCCCCTTCTTTCTTTTTTCCAATATAATAAGTATTTATAGAACCCCCATCATGTTCTTTACTAAGCCATTGCTCTCTATCTAATTTTTAAAAATTACTTCTTTATTTAATTTTATTTGTTATTATTTTTTAATTTTACCAAAGAGTCAGAGAGAGCTAGAGAAGAGGAAAGTGAGAAAGCAGGCTGCCAGGTCTAGGACTTGAACCATAGTTCACCATGTGGGAGTCCAACACCTTAACCACCATGCCACCTGATGGCCTCCTCTATCTTTCTAATTTTTAAATTTCCTAGAGGGTGTGTGTGCTTGCCTGAGAGAAATGGTGTGGGGTGAGGACAGGGGGTGGGGGCAGAATGACGATGTGAGAAAGCACCCCTCAGGGAAGATGGACATCCTTCTCCTCTGTTCTCCTTTTGGGATTCTAGGTGTGCTTGTGCATGTGCCTTGTGTGTCTCTCAAGGTGCTGGGTCCAGACTTGAAATGCATAGTCGACCATGTGGGATCCAGCCACCTCAACCACAAAACCATCAGCTGGCTCATCATGTGCTTTCATTTATCCCCACAAAACCTCTTGAAAAAGTATTATAATCTCCATTGTATAGATGAGAACACTGAGTACCAGAGAAATTTAATTACTCAAAGTTATACAGCCAGGAACAGTAGGAATCAAACTTAGATCTCTTCCACTGCAATTTCCATTTTATTTTACTCCCATTTTATTACATTTTGATGAGGTATGCACTTAGCTAAGAGTTAGGGACCTCCTTCCAAATCTTGAGTTTGTTTCTTTTCTTTTCTCTTCTTTTTCTTTCTTTCTTTTCTTTTCTTTTCTTTCTTTCTTTTTTTTTTTTTTTTTGAGAGGTTTTTGCCTTAGGTTACTTGTGATCTCCAGAGAGAAAGACAGACAGTGAGAGGGAAAGTGAGACATCGCCCCTCCCCGGAGGGGATGGCTACATTGCAATCCCTTTTCCTCCATTCTCCTCCTGGGATCTTGGGCAACACACACATGTGTGATTTTCAAGCTACTGGATCTGGGACTTGAACCACAATCAACCATGTGGGGTTCCAGCAATGCAACTGCTACACCATCTTCTTCTGGCCCCCTGGGCTTATTTCTTGCCTGTATGGGTTGAGGGAAGCTTCTTGACAATGCGAATTTGAGGCAAGGGAACATTCAGCTGGCAGGAGACCTTGGTTTTGAAATCTAAGTTCATAGCTTGTTAACGCAATGACTCTGATTTAGTCCCATATGTAAAGCAGATCTCAGAATACTTACCCTGTGTCCTCACTGAGGTTCCAAGGGAGTTTGAGGTAAGAATATATGTAAAGATACTTTGTGAACTATTTAACATGATTCATTGTTACTGGTTCTCCTTAGAAGGAAATGAGAAACCTAACTCACTTCTTTTTGAGAGTTTGCCCAAAAAGGAAATTCTATCCCCAAAACATTTGTTTTGAATCTCATGATATGGGGCAAAGAATATAAGATCTGTAGTTTCTTTGTAGCAGAGAGAACAAAAGAGAATTTATGACCTATTTTTAAAGAACCCAGTGCAGGACCAGCAGTTAGCATAATGGCTATGTCGCTGGACTCCCACGTAGTAGACCGTGGTTCGAGTCCCAGATCCAGTGGCTTAAACTCACGCCAGGCATGTGTGTGTGCGTGTCCAGGATCCCGAGAGGAGAATGGAGGAGAAGGGATTGCGGCATGGCCATCACCCCTGGGGGGTGATTTCTCGCTTTCTGTCTCTCTATCTCTCTCTGTCTGTCTGGCGAGCGCACATGCCCTATAGCAAAAACCTCTCCAAAAAAAAAAAAAAAAAAAAAAAGAACCCAGTGCATAGAAATCCAGGATATCTACCAAAGGAACCTGGAACCGAGGGATTTAGGTCCAAGATGGTTTAATTTTGGAAACTCCCACCTTTTTCTTCTAGAATACATCTTAGGTTAGATAGTAAAAGAGTCAAATATGAGACATGATTCCCTGAATTCTAGCGACATATAGTCTGATTAGAGAAGAAATAGAAACATTTACACAAAATATCTAAATGTCAGTGCAAAGTGGCACAGGGTTTGTGGTCTGTTGTCAGACTGAATGCCTGGTTAGAGGCAAGGCAGAGCATGTCTCCTGCCTACATAAATGTTCAGCTGAAAATGTGAATGGCCTGGAAATACTTATTCAGGGGACTGGAAACCTCTGGATATATACGTCTTGGACACATTTACATTTCTCTATAATGTATTTGTAAAGCATCCTGCTATCTTGCTTTATCAGTTTACTTTCATAGTAGAGTCTGGTGATAGTTAGTTGCTGTTCTTTTTAATTATTTTTAGGACTCTCTAACAGGTTTTCTGTCTCACGATTCCCTCCCAGTTCAGCCATTCTGGACCAAGGGCACACGTGCTGATATACTCAGGGAGGCCTTGGACTCAAACTAAGGATCTTCCCTATGTGGGTCCAGTATTTCTCCACTGTGCCATTCAGCCCTATTATTGTTTCTTTTAACAAGCCGGGTCAGAAAGAGGTGAATTGATTACTTAGTTTGTCAGCTTGGACTAGGAGCACTTGGGCTCATATTCATTAAGGATAAGGACCCTTATCTGCCTCACCTGGCTCTCTCCACCCTTGGTTTCTTTCTCTCTTTTTTTGATTTATCTCTGTCTCTATCTCTTTATCACTATACTTTTCTTTCTCTCTTCTATATCTTCTTCCTTCTTTCTCTTTGCCTTCTGCAGAAAAACTATCGTATAATACTGAAAACATTTTTTCCTGTTCAACTGTGCTTTAAAATATTAATGAAGTAAAAAGACAAAATGTTTTAAAGGAGAAAGCTTTAGACTTGATTTCTATCTGAAGTCACGTTTTGGTTCAAATTCATTTCTACCTGCTGATTTTCAAACTATTTGGAGACAGCCCACTTTTGATTCAACTGCAGCTATTTACTTTTATTAGTTTTATACATTGGGATTTCCCTTAACACATCACTTGATAAAATGTTCTATAAATAGCTCACCAACCCTACTTTTATACCAATAATGAGTTCTCTAGGAATCAGAAGAAATGATGTATTAGATATTACAGTAACATTTTTCTGATTGTGAAGAAACCATCTTAGAAATTGGAATGTAACTTGGGTTTATTTAAAATTTTTTAAAGTTTATTTAATTATAACATGAGAGAGAAAAAGAAACAAAGACATAGAGAGAAAAGGAGAGACAGGCACCCTTAGCAGGGTCTTCAAGCTGTGATACATCCCCAGCCTCAACAAGCCTGGATCACAGGCAGACATGTCACAAACTTGACTTTAATGAAATTAGAGCACTCCAGAGCTCGTTAGGCATACTAAAAAGAATAGTAATCATTTCTCTTTTTTAAATTATTTTTCTCTTACTTTTAGAGAATTTTTTTATTTCAACTCTTTTTATACATTCAATCACATTATTTAGCTTGTAAAGTGAATATTCCAACATGTGTGCATTTCTCCCCAGTCCAGTTGATAATACTATAAAGTTATCTTTTATTATTTTTTCTTTTTTTGAAAGGTTTTTTGCTACAGGGCATGTGTGTTCACCAAAAAGACAGAGAGAGACAGAGAGACAGGAAATGAGAAATCATCCCCAAAGGAAATGGCCACACTGCAATCCTTTTTCCTCCATTCTCCTCTCGGGATCTTGGGCATGCACGCACATGTGCCCGGCACGAGTTTAAGCCACCAGGTCTGGGACTCGAACCACAGTTGACTACATGGGAGTCCTGCGACATAGCCATTATGCTAACTGCTGGTTCCTAAAATTATCTTCAACAGATAATACTCCATTTCTTTGTCCCATTAATGCTATACCTCTCTATTTTTCTCCTCAATGTTCTTCTTCAGACTATATTCCCTCACCCAGCCTCTTCCCATCCTATATCTGGTATTCACAACCATTTACTATGTTTCTACATTTTAGTCATTCAGTTTCGGTCATAGAGTGGGGACACTCACTATATATTAAGTGGAGACATACAAGAATAGTAATTACTTCTTTCAAGTAATGTGCAACATGTATTTCAAGGCCACTTGGTGACCTTGTGTCTCTGAGTTCTGAAATTGTTTCAGAGGCTGAATTATACATTCTATGGAAGTTCTACAAGGGGAAAAACCTACACTCGTTTTGATGGAACAGAGAAATTTGCCTTTAAAGAAAATATTCCTATGAAGATAGTGATTTATAATAAGCTAACAATTAATTTAGATGTTCCCATATTATATCTAGAGGTCTATATTTCCTCAAATCCTGCTTTGAATTAGATCATTCCTTAAATAAGTAAGTGTTAGTAAATAAAGTGCTACCATTGATCATTAGCTTAATACAATGGTTTCTTTTTTATAGAAAAAAATAATTAATTGGACCATATGCTCAAGGACTTTAGGTTCAATCCTTCACATCTAGAAACAGCCAGTATAATTAGATAATTGGTTTACATTTCCAGAACCCAAGGCATCAATATTTACAGGTTAGCAACTAGCTGAGTCAGAGATATTGTCTGAGTTTGAAGGAGGTGATAAAACACCAGTGAGTCCTCTTCTCACAATTACCTTTTTGGACTTTCTCTGTACTCAAAGTAGATGGAGGATAAAAAGGTACCCAGAAGGTTTTATGATTATCCAACCTGACATTCTCATTTGCCAAAGGTTTTCCCTTTAGTAATTTTAGGCTCTCTTGTGTAATCTAAACACAGGGATGTTTCTTTCTTTTGAAATAAAAGTCTTTGAACATGGCAGTCCTTCCAGGAAGCATGAGAAAAGGGTGACTAGATGAGTTTTAAATTAAATGAAGATACCAGGGAATGAGACAACAGAAAAGTAACCAACAGAATTTTGGTGCAATGGAAGATACAACATGATGGGTTATTAAAACTCTTCCTACTCAAAGTGTAATTCATAAAATGGTAGTATTGGCATCACCTGAGAATTCATTAAAAATGTAGAATTGCAGGCCTACCCCAGAATGAATTCTGTACTCTACCAAAATTCCCAGGTTGATAGTTTAAAATACGAGCTCAAATTCTTTAGTACTCTTCTCATTCAGAGATGGTGTGGTCTGTTTCCTCTTCCTTTGAATCTGGAAAGGTTTGTGGCCTTTTTGACCAAGAAGTGAAGTGGCAGAAGTAAAGTGACCCAGCATGAATTTTGAGCATAGAGCAGAAAAATCCATACAGTTTTCTACTGATTTGCTGGAGATGCTCACTTTGATGGAAGCCAGCCACCATGTAAGACATGTGAGCACTCTGAGATAGCCAGGAAAGCACTTTGGTCAGCAGTCCCAGTTAAGCCCAGACTACCTTTGCCAAATTGCCAGTCATATGAGTGAAGCCACCTTGTGCCCACCAGCCCAGCCTGTCTGCCAGCTTAATACCACCAAGTGACCCTAGTTTATGTCATGTGGAACAAAAGCCAAACCCTGCCTGATTTTCAGAACCAAAGAATTAATGAGATATAATCAAATGGTGGTTTTTCTCAGCTACTAAATTTGGGGGCATTTTATTGGGTAGCAAGATACCTATTGGATATCAGGTAAAATATATGCTCAATAAAAATGTGAAAAGCACTGGACAAAATAGTAGTAAGAAATCATTCAGGGAGACTTTCAGAGAAATGTATTCAGTGCAGTCAAAATACTGGGTAGGTTAAGATGCCTTTGATCTCAAGTGAGAATGTTCTTTCACTCTTCCTCTTTTCACCTTGACTGTGTAAGCCAAGAGAAAACTTCCGATATAAATTTGAAAATTGACGTCTATTAAGAGTCTATTTTTCCAGGTGTTAAACTAAGTGCTTTTTTGTGTTATGTCAGTTAATCTTCATAACATAACTTGAGCACCTATTTTCTTCAAGTTTTGATGGCACATGACTAAGATGCATTTGCCCTCAGGCCAGGCAAGGTACTGTCAGCTAAGCACACTCTTCTTCCCTTCTCTTCCCTCCTGGGAGGATGTGGAACATGGCTCAGGTGCCACCAACCTGAGTTTCAATTTTCATCTGTTTTTATTTCTAGTCTCTAGTAGGATGGCCAACAAAGACCAAGATATAGGTGAGTAGAGAGCTATAGGACTAAGGCAATGAACATATGATGGATTAGGCAATAGGCCAAAATGTAATTAATTGTCAGAGGGGAAAATTGTGTCTCACTCTTCAAGGAGTGAGTAGGTCTGAACCTAGTTTTTACCTCATTGCATTTGAGTTATTTGGCTTCCCTGTATTTATCCTTTGGGAAAGGAATGTATTTTGTTCCTGCATCTTCTACAGAGCATCCCCAAGAGCCTGGTGTGATGCTAGGCACTGTTGGGGAGTACGTAGTAGATAAGCCACAACATACATCCTCAGGAGTCATTATGCACAGGTGACTATCATCAGACAAAGGACAGAGGCTGGAGAGTCTGGGAAAGTTAGGAAAGATTTTTCTGGAGAAGTGGCTAATATGGGCCTTCAAGTTCATTGGACAGTAGTGAGGTTAAGAGCCTTCAGGCAAGGGGATACTTACAGCTAAGGCTGAGAGTAAGGAAAAGACCTTGTGGAGGGCAGATGGACCTCAATGGCTGGAGTTAGCATAGGCTTGGTTGGTGGGCAGTCATCCTAAAAGTGAAGTAAAGGATCCTTTTATGCTTTCTTCCCCTCTCTTTCTCAGTCTTTCTGAAAAACATGCCCTATTACTATTAACCTTAAGCTGGCTTGTTCTTCCATTAATGACCAAGAAAAAAAAAATGTTTGTTAGGTAGAGTTGTCGGCTTTAGCAAATAAAAATACATGATACTCAAAATTAAGTTTGAATTTCAGAAAAACAGGCCCCCTGTTTATAATATTTGGGATGCACATGTCCTAAAAATTATTTATTGTTTATTTGAAACTCAAATGTGTCCTGGATTTTATCTGCCAACTGCAAAATTAGGTAAATATAAATAGCCTTTTTGACTTACTTGCCTATACCACAGTTGAAGTGAAGCCTCCTTAGTATTCTCTATTTTTTATAAACAAGTGACCTTCTTTTCTTTCTTTCTTGAGACAGGGCATTACCATGTCATGATACTCTTGCTGCAGCCTCTCATCTGGGATTACAGAAACAAACCACAACATCTAGCAGTTTTGGCACTGGGAGTCTGACCCAGGCCTTTGATGTATTCCCGACCTGTGGAGCCCAGCATGTTGGCAGCACATGCCACCCTTCCTGGGCCTGAAATTTCAATCTATGCCAGTATAATAGTTTATGTCAAGACATTATGTTTTGCTTACATATTATTTTTTGTTTCTATTATTTTAAATAACCTGTTTGCAATTTGACACTTGATTTCTTTCTGTCTGCAGTTATCTCTTGATCTTAACATATTCACATCTAACAATCACAGTTTCAGAAGTTGTTCTGCCTGAAACCAAGGTTTTCTTTGACAGGACACCAAAGCTCTCACATTAATAATCTATCATAACCTTTTCCATTTTGTGGCAAACTCGGAAATGATTAAGTTTATTTATACAACTTCAAATGGAATCTGTTTGCAGATGGGCATATAGGTGGAGGCTGAGGTACAGGTGTGAGGCTTCACCACACTGCTAAAGAGGTGAGGATAGCAAAGAAAGGGAATGCCCACTCCTAGAGCTCCTGATATTTAGCTGGATTAAAGAAGGTTAAAGTTGTTTCTCCTTCCAACTTAATGGGACTAGAAGTTATAGAGAATTCCAGGTTTGAGACTAGACATGGAGGGATATGTACAATGAAAATAGTGATAAGAGAGTGATTCATTTTGACCTGGAGAAGGTAAAGGGGAAGGGTTAGAAATTGGGAAGTTTCTCGGGACCAGCAGTTAGTGTAATGGCTATGTCGCTGGACTCCCACGTAGTTGACCGTGGTTCATGTCCCGGACCCGGTGGCTTAAAACTCACGCCAGGCGCGTGTGTGTGCATGCCCAAGATCCGGAGAGGAGAATGGAGGAGAAGGGATTGTGGTGTGACCATCCCCCCTAGGGGGTGATTTCTCGCTTTCTGTCTCTCTGTCTCTCTCTCTGTCTGTCTGGCGAGCGCACGCGCCCTATAGCAAAAACCTCTAAAAAAAAAAAAAAAAAAAAGAAAAGAAATTGGTAAGTTTCTCTGATGGAATGGTATTTTAGCTGGGTTCTAAAAAGCTGCATAGAATTCTTGCCTGTGGAATCTTCCACTCTCCCCATTTCATCCTGTTACTTTGTAAGTGGCCCATGGAGGAGGCAGGGAGACAGCCTACAGCCTGATGTATCTGTTCAAGCTGGCAGGGGAGCCTGCCCCACAGGCACAAAAAGTTTGCTGTGCTTGATAATGCCACCATGCCCTTTGCTCCAAAGTCAGAACAATTCAACCCCATCTATCTTCCTCGCTTTCTGTAAGACACAGAAATGCTGCTCTTTGAAACTTGGTAAAAGCACCAACCTGCCAATCAGAAGAGGGAAGATCATAATTAATGATAATAGCTTGGTTTTAATTATAGCTATTTAACAAGTTAGCAGAACAATGCCAGTAACACAGCTCGACACTGAATGGGCCAGGAGCAGCTTGCTGTTTCCCTTAGCATTCACATGGTGCCCTGAAACTTTTTGCAAGGCTCAGCTCCCTAAAACTAGAGGGCTTACAAATGAGACCTAAGTAGTCAGTGTTTCCTCTTTCCCAGCAAGGGTGTTTTCCTTCCTCTGTCCTATTCCTGTTTGCAAGTGCATCTGTCATGAACCAGCAGTCCTTGAAGCTGTAAGGTTGAAGATGGACTGACTGACTTTCTGTTGGGGTAGAGGCAAGAGCCAGGGTATGCATATCACAGTGAACTCCTCCCACCCCAAATGAGCTATGCATTCTTAGCTCATGTCTCTGTTTTTGCTAGGCCTAGAATGAGAGTTATCTTTGAAAATGACTTTAGAGATTCTTTAACCCAGAGACTTTCAAACCCTTTAATTGAAGGGGAAGTGTGAGAAAAGGGCCACCAAACCCTGTTCCTCCAGTCTTTACCTTGTGCACAGGTATAGCCCCATGGTTGTTCCATAGAACCCTAGGATTCTTTGAAAAAATATTTCTTCACCCTTATTTTTAAAGGTGGGGCATCTAGAGAAAGTATGACTTTTCTACATCCAGGCAATCAGTTATTGGGAGAGTTAAAGCCTGGGCTTCCTTCTCCCTCACAGGCATATGCTCTTATAGTAACCCCATTTAGACTATTCTTTGAGCATTGAAAATCCAAATCTATCTAACCTATCTATCCATAGATCCCCAGATACTTATACAAAATGAGCTTAGATATTGGCGTGGAGGAGAGCCTTTGAATCAAGTGGAGGATCCATAGTTTTCACCAGCTTTTCAGCAGGATCCATGACTCCATATATTTAAGAACCACTGTCCTGAGGCTACTCATTAAGTCAGTGGAGGGCTTGACAAACCTTCTAAACTCCTGTTTCCTTCTGAGTTAGATTATCACACCTGCCCTGTGTCATATCAGTATTCCCAGGTGGCTCTTCTTACTTCACAGCTAATTCTGAAATGACCACACATCCAGTTGAGAAAGTGCCTGACAGACAGCAAAGGCACAGAACAGAATGGAGGGAAGTGGCTTTCTTTCAAGGCAGCCAGGGGGAAGTTTTCTCTGAGAGATGACAAAGTGGCCTTGTCATTAATGAGGCAGACAGCTCTCCAAGGAAGAGTCTGAGGAAAAGACAGCATTTCCCCAATCCTTTTTCTGACAAGACAGCAACCTTTAGCACATGCAGAGGAAATCTGTAGGACAGGGTTTCTTGGTTCTGCTTTAAATCTGCCATGGGATGTTGGCAGTTAGAGAAAATCATCTCAGGTGATAAAGAGTTGGATTAGCATCAGATGACTATGAAGTAGTAATTCATCTCTTTGAAATAATTCAAGCAGCTTTTCTTCTCTTTGACAGATACAGCCCATGAAGTTTTGGCCTTGTTAGTTACCAGATTTATAGGAATAATACTGGTTGCTTTAGACTATGGGGAAGATAAATTTCCCCTCCCCCCCAAAAAAAGAAAAAAAACTTTGGTTTGGTAATTTTTCTCCTCTTTCAATTGGTAAGTGAGCTTGTCCTCTTTGTTTCCAAGGAAAAATAACTGTTGTTTTGGGGAGCAAAACGATAGGCTGAGCCACCCTATCCTTTGAGTCAAACTGAATTCCCTAGGATATGAGTATTTGAGGCATTGGCTTTCTCATGTTAGCCTCTCTGGACATGAATGGAACTGCAGGATTTGTTTGGGAAAGGGAGGGCATTAGACTAAAGAGCCGGAACAGAAGTTTAAAACAGGTTGTTAGTTCATAGGTAGTCATCGATAGTCATCGATAAGAAAAGGATCTCTTTTTTTTTTTTTTTATTGGAGAGGTTTTTGCTATAGGGCGCGTGCGCTTGCCAGACAGAGACAGACAGAGAGATAGAAAGCGAGAAATCACCCCCCAGAGGGGATGGCCACGCCGCAATCCCTTCTCCTCCATTCTCCTCTCGGGATCTTGGGCACACACGCACACGTGCCTGGCGTGAGTTTAAGCCACTGGGTCCGGAACTCGAACCGTGGTCGACTACGTGGGAGTCCAGCGACATAGCCATTACGCTAACTGCTGGTCCCTAAGAAAAGGATCTTATACCAGGGTATAAAACGCCTTCATCACTAAATTCACAGGTTAGTTCAGCTGACCTTTTTTCATTACAAGACCTCCCAGTAGAGGATGGAGGAAGCAGTACATTCTGCACACTCAGGTACACACCACTCAGGTACACACTCCTTACCTTTTCAGGGGCCAGCACTTTGAGAAGCACTGGTTTAAAATGAGAGTATTTTCTTAGGCTGCTTTGACTATGGACCAAAAGTTTCCTAGGCCAGATACTCTTAGAATCTAGAACAACTGATTGAAGGAGGGATTCTGGTCCTCTGTGTCAGGCCTAGGTATCCTGTGCTGCCATACAAGCTCAGGCTATGTGTGAACAGTAGTTCTTTAGTCCCATGCAGGGGAGAGCTGAGTACTTTCATTATTTCATTTACTTAGTTCAAAGGACCTGTAGCTGTGGAGTCAAAGGATGCTGGGTGGAGGGCCCAGATGCAGTGGTGCATAGAAAGCACTAACACCGGCGAGCTTGGAAGCTGCATGGGAGGGGCAAGGGTTTGGTTCATAGCCAACCTGAACATACCAGATATCTTTGCATATACTTATAATCTTAGCTAGCTGGGAAGCTGGGGCAGAAGATCATAACAAGGCAAGAATTTTTCCCCCCCCCCCCCAAAAAAAAAAAAAAAGAAAAGAAAAAAAAGAGCTTATCTCAGTCTTCTTTCTGTCTCCCTGTCCCATTTGTTTCTCTCTCTCCCTCTCTTATGGGGTGGGGGTGGGAAGAGGAATACCGGCTTCCTTAGGGCACTTGGGACCCTCACGCTGATGTTTTCTGGTATCAGTCCTGTTTCGTTCCTGCTTACTGCCTGGCCTCTATGCCTGGACTCTACCCAATCAGCCTGCTCTGTTTCTGTGCAGCTCATTGCCCTGGCCTCCCTCCATGTTCCATCTCAGCCTTACCTTCTGACTCTTGTTCCTAGCCAAACTTGTCTGCTGATTCCACTGTCTCTTAGGCCCAATAACCCTGTACCCCACATACCTGCCAACTATAAAGCTTCCAAGCCCCCTACTCCAGCTCTAGAAGGACTGTTGTGTCCATTGCTACTGCCTGGCCAAACTCCCATACTTTGAGTTCTCTTGGCCCTCTAATCCTATGAAAAGAGAGTTCCTTCATCTTAGTGACTGGCAACTCATTTATTCTCCAGTATAAAATGGAAACTCCTAGGCCCCAGCAATGCGTTGGGTCTGCTGGTAATAACCCAATCTGAGCTGGGCAAAGCTGTAGCAGAAAATGCCCCAGTAAAACTATTCAATGTGTTGCCTAGGGACAATGGTCAGAGATCAAAATGTCAGCCCTGGGATTAAATCTGGGCTTTATATTTTACCAGCTGGTGGAGCTAAGGCAAGTCGGGTGACCATTGAGCCTCAGTTTTTTGATCTGTAAAATACAGATAATCATAGGAATGTTATGAGGGCAATAATGTACTTAACACAAGGCTTGGCTTATAATAGTTCCTATTATTTGCATGCAACCTTCTGAAGACCTAATTTCTTAAAGGCCCATAACTTTCTTCTTTTCTTTCTTTCTCTTTTTTCTGGGCCTCCTATTCTTCCTCAGTGGGTAGAATACTGTGTTTGCACACTGATATTTCTCAGAGGTGATCAAGTCTCTTTACAAATGTTTAACAGGTGGTTTCTTGGTAAATAAAAAGCTGTGGTTTTGATTTATCCTGCAATCTAACAAAATGAAAGAGACAGCTTTTCATTGTGTACAATAGCACAAAAGCTATTCTTACTGAACAATGTACTACTCAGCTTGTCTCCCAAGTTGGGCAGATACAATAATAGCCCCTACAGATTGTAGTAAACAGGTGGGCCCACTGCCTTCTAATCTGGTGGTCCTGTCTTTTCTCTGGGTCTAGTAAGGAGGCCAGAATCTTATTGCTGGACAGAGGGAAGAGATGATTCTTGTATCACTAGGAAGCAAGTGGCAGCCAGTCATTCTAAATAATAGCTTCCTTGACTCTCCCCTAAGAACCATGGAGCAGACACAAGGGGCAGCTCCCATCCCCTTATGGCAGGATTCCTAAACTACAGATGGGCAGAGCAGAGCCAATGTATAGGAGTGTGGAAGTCAGATTCTTACTCATAATTTGCTGCTACATTCTGTGTAATTCTAAACCAATTAAATAGTTGGTAGATGGAGGTTTTATAAATTCATTCAATAAACAACTGACTTACTGACTGAATGAATTAATGGTCAAATGAATGATTATTTATTTAATGCCTACCTACTGTGTGCCAGGAATGATTATAACAGGTAGTGATACAGCAGTAAACAAAACAGAGAAATGTTCCTGCTGTCATAATGTTCATATTATAGAGGAGAGAACAGACAGTAAACCAAGAAGCACAGAGCATATCAGCTGGTAATAATGGTCAGGGAGAAAATGAAGCTGGAAGGGACAGAGAATGATGATGTTGGGAGTGTTTATTTAGGATTGGCAGGAAAGGCTTTTGTGACAAGCTGATGTTAGAGTAGGAATGGGATTGATGTGAGACACAGAGCCATGAGAATATGTGGAGGAATAGAGCTCTAGACAAAGGTAATAGCACGTACAAAGTGTGTGAGGTAAGAGTATTTTATGGCTCACATCAGCCTCCAACTTTAGTTTGGTAAAAACGTATTTATATATTTTTTCATTAGTATTATTTATTATTATTTATATATTCAGTCATTATATGTGACACTGTAAAGGTTAAAAGAGACATTTATACTCAGGTAAGTTATAGATGTCCCTTGGTATCTGTCTCAGACTGACTGGGCTAGGGATTTGAACTGTGGCCACCATGTGGGATCTAGTTCTGAACAGCACGTTACCATTGTGCCCTAGAACTGGCCCTCCTTCTACACGTTTATTCTATCTCTGACTGGTTTGGTTCTGCCTTCTCTCTTAGTTTGGCCACATCACCTCTTGGATGCGGCAACAGGTTCTCATTTTTTCCCTTCCTCCATTTCTGCCCTATCTTGTCAATTCTCTATCCTGAAGCTGGGTGAGTCCGATAAAAATGCAGACCTGAAAACCTCCCACACCCATGAACCTCCCTTGTTAGTGAAATGGAGTCCCAAGTGCCTCATTGGGACCTTCAAGGCATTCCTTGATCTGTGCTGTCTCCAGCCACATCTGCTGCTCTCTGCTTCACACTCAGGCATGTAATCGACAATGATTCCTCAGACACACCATGGGGGCTCCTCTTCATGGAAAGTCCTTGTTCCTTCACATTATTCACTTTTAGCTCTCAGCTGAGGGACCCTCACTTTAGGGAAGATTTTCTGACTCTTCCTCAAATCCCCTAAGACTAGCCAGGTCTCCCCTCCCTCTGCTGCACCTGTTTTCCTGGTTCCTTGTTCATTAGCAGAACACCTATCACTGTGTAACATACTCAGGTGTGGTATTTTTGTTTATTTTAACCTGTTAGTAGTAGTACTGGAAAATAAGAAGTGCTCAATAAATATTGCTGAATGAATCACCTAGAAGTTAGACAAGTAAGGGCCAGGGAGAAAAGCTGAAGTCAGAATTGGAGCAGGCACTTGGGAATGAAAGGACTGGGTGACTAGATTTTGTTCCTTTCAGTCTTGAGAATCCAATTCAACCCTTGTGTTTTAATACAGGTTTTTTTGCGCATCAGATTATCCCAAAATTTAGCAGCAGCTTAAAACAGCACACATTTATTATTTCACAGAGTTTCTAAGAGTCAGGAATCAAGGCTTGGCTTAGCTGGAGCTCAGAGTCCACTGATGTTGATGTCAAGCAGTTGGATGGGGTCACAGTCACCTCAAAGCTGGGCTAGGGCTGGAAGATCCCCTTCCTTGAGGTCTCACTCACAAGATAAGCTGGAAGTGACAGAACTTTATTCTACTCCATAGAAACCAGCCATTCAGTTTAGGCCATAATCAGAGGCAGATAAATTAGACTCTAACTCTTCCTGAAAGAAATATAAAAGAATTTATGGACACTTAAAAATTACTACACTCACTTTTTTTAACATTGAGACCTTGATCCTCATGTTCATTTTCAGCTCTTAGTATACCACTAAAAATGTGCCAAAAAATTAATGTTAATTCAAATTTGGAAGAAAGGTGAGAATGGGGACAAAGGGCTTTGAGTGGGTGGTCAGATATTCAAAAGTACATGGACCATGCCCAAGAGATTATGATTCAACTAAGCTGATGTTAGAGTAGGAATGGGAATGATGTGAGACACAGAGTCATGAGAATATGTTGGGTGAGATTTGAATATAGTTATAGTTTTTTTTAATGTGGTTATTTAAAAAATATTGTAGTAGCAAAATATACATGGAAAAATTTGACATTTTAACCAGTTGAAGTGTACAATTTAGTGACATTAAATGCACTTACAATGTTGTACCAAATCACCACTATCTATTTCTAGAACTTATTCATCTCAAATAGAAAATCTATACTCACTAAACAGTAATTACTCATTCCCTCTACACCCTACCCTACTTCTATTCTTTTAGTGTCTCTGTGAGTTTGCCTATTCTAGGTATCTCATATAAGCAGAAGAATCATACAATATTTGCCACTTTGTCACTTTTCATCCTTGCACATGTACCCGGTGTGAATTTAAGCCACCGGTTCTGGAACTCGAACTGCGGTTGAATACATAGCAGTCCAGAGACATAGCCATTATGCCAACTGCTGATCCCAATATATATACCTTTTGACTTTTGTAAATAATTCTGCTATGAATATTGGTATATGAATATCTGTTGAATCCTTGCTTTTAATTCTCGTGAGTATATACCTAGGAATGGCATTGCTGGATCACATGGTACTTTTACATTTAACTTTCTGAGGAACTTCCAAATACAGGCATGTTTTAAATAGCTCCCTAGTTGATTATTATGTGCAGCTTGAAAAGGACTGACTATAGGTGAGGACTGCAAAGGAGGTTCATCTGATTGGTTGGAAAGGAAGAAGTAAAGACAGATCTTGGTAGTTAAGTCCAATATGTTCATATTGGTGCAGTCATTTTCAGTGTCATTTATAAAGGCCCCTCATATATGGGAATTACTGGTATTCAAATCTAGAGTCCATTCTTGGCCTCCCTCTTGGATTCCTTTAGGATTTTGTGAAAATTATTTCTTTATATATATATATTGGTTTCTCTATGTACAAACCTGTATATCATGCCTGCTTCCCTTCTCTCTTCTTGGCATATTGAGAAATGGCATTGGTAGTATGGAGACAAAAATCTCTGAAGAGCTCTTGATTGACATCAACAATATTTCCTTTGGATGTGTGTAGTCCAGAAGGTCCTGTCCACAGTGAGGAACTACTTCAGATAAGGGCCCCAGCAGTGTCCTTACTTAGAATGTCTGAATTTTTTACATTGGTTTCTGAGTTCCTCTCAAGAGAAAGAGAAATGTCTGATCTGATATCTCTGATTTTTCACTGAGTACCTTTGGGTTAAGCTTGTCATTTCCAAGGTTTATTTCAAGCTTTTGTCACATCAACAAAGCATTATTTTGTACTGGGCATAAGTTGACAGTTATCAAGCGTTTCTTGGTTCTGGATGGTGGGGGAGGCTAGTGAAAGAAGCCATACAGAAATCACAAAAGCAGTCATACCAATAAATGCTTATGTATACACAAATCTTTAGCCAACTAGACAAGAAGATTTGCCTATAAATTCCTTTGCATGAGTAGATTTGGCCAGTAGTTCATGGATGCTTGATAGCAAAGCAAGTTTACACTGAGTTGGGGAGGTCAGTATAAGAATGGCCCTTTAGGGAACCATTCTCCATTGCTAAATTCAGGTCATAGTGGAAGAGTCTTTCTAGTTCAGACCAGGTTTTCATGATGCACCGAGAACATGCTTTATTTTACAGAGGCCAAGTCTTTGTTGGGAACATTAACCTAAACAAAGATGTCAAAGACCTCTACAAGGAAAACTGAACATCAAAAAAAAAAAAAAAAAAAAAAAAAAAAAAAAAAAAAAAAAAAAAGAAAGAAAAAGAAAAAGAAAGAAAGAAATTGAAAAGATCATGAAAAAGTGGAAGGACACCCCAATGTGGGGTGGAAGAATTAATATAATCAAAATGGTAATTTTACCCACATTAATCTACATATTTAATACAATCCCAATCAAATTACTAGAGACGTTCTTCACAGATTTAGAAAAGACAATCATAGAATTTGTCTGGAATCATAAAAGATCACATATTGCCAAAGAAATCCTGTGGAAGAAGATTGGAGCAGAACACATCTCATTCCCTGACCCTAAAATATATTACAAAGCGGTAATAATCAAAACAGCATGATATTGGCATAAGAAAAGACATGTGGACCAATAGAACAAAATAGAGACCCTATAAATAAACCCCAAAACATACGGCCAACTGATTTTTGACAAAGGGTACCAGTTAATCCAGTGGAAAAGGAAAACCTCTTTAGCAAATGGTGCTGGAAAAACTGGGTCTCCACCTGCAGAAAGATGAACCTGAACCCCTATCTCTCATTTTAACAAAAATCAACTGAAAGTGGATCAGAGATCTAAACCTAAGACCTCAAACTATAAAACTATCAGTGAAAAACACTGGGGAAATTCTGGGAGACATTGGGGTAGGCAAAGATTTCTTAAATAAGATCCCCAAAACACAGGCAATAATCTCCAAAATAGATAAATTGGATTACATCAGATTAAGAAATTTCTGCACAGCAAAAAACACACAATAATTAGTGTGAATTGACAACCCTCGGAATGGAGAATATGTTTGTAAACTATGCCTCAGATAAGGTTCTGACAGCCAGAAGAGTTTACCTCCCCCCCCCCCCAAAAAAAAAGATCAACTGAATTAAAAAGATGGGAAAATGAGCTGAACAAAAAACTCTCTAAGGAAGACATATGAACAGCCAAAAAGCAAATGAGGAAATGCTTAATATCCCTCATTATAAGGGAGATGCAGATCAAAGCCACAATAAGATAACACCTAATCCAAGTCAGAATGATGAAGATTAAAAAAAAAGATAGTGCTGGTGGGACTGTGGTGAATAGGGGACACTCCTCCACTGTTGGTGGGAATGTAAATTGGTCCAGCCACTGTGGAGAACAATATGGAGGCCCCTCAAAGATCTACAAATACAACTACCATATGATCCAGCAATTCCATTCCTGGATATCTACCCAAAGGATAGGAGAACACTCATTGGAAAAGTGCTTGCACATCTATGTTCATTACGGCATTATTCACAATTGCTAAGACATGGAACCAATCCAAATCTCCATGAACAGATGAATGGATTGAAACAGTGTGGCACATATACTCTATGGAATACTACTCAGCCATAAAAATCAACAAGATCCTGACATTTGATAGAAAGTGGCTGGATATGGAAGATGTACTGCTTAGTGATGCAAGCCAGGCTATAAAAGCAAGACATTGTATGTCTCTACTTAATGTATATTGACTGGCCACATTTTATGGTGAAAATTGGAAGATTAGAGGATATAGAAGCATGGAAAATGGTTATGGATACTGGAGACGATGTGGGAAGATGATGGAAGAAGGTGAGAGAAGGTGAAGAATATGAGGAAAGAAATTAAGGAGAAAAATAGAGAGGCAAGGCATTTATGGGACACAAATGGTTTGTTTTCTGTTGACAATAATGTGTACAATATCCTCAACTGGACTGGTGTGAGATGTATTCATGCTGGGTAAATTCACTTTACAAGCCAAGTGATGCACAGTGATTGAATGTATAAAATACATTTTAAATAATAATAATCATAATAATGATAAAATTAATTTTTTTTTTTAAAAAAAGGGGCCAACAGGGAATTGAGATCAAGAGTGGAGGTGCTTGATTATCATTACTGAGTGATTATCACTATAATCCTTATTATCCCAATCATTGAAGAAACATTGGGTATTCTGATTGTTCTGGTGGCATTTCCATATCAAAGGAACCCAGAAAGAGTAACTTCAGTTCCATGGGTCCCTGCTTCACTTAGGAACAGGCCATTGTGAAGAATTTGCTTCTTCTCTGGCTTCTTTTAAGACTCTGCTTTAATGCCTGCTGTTAAATTCCCAACTCAGAATCTGGCTTCAGGCATCTTGTGGATTGTGTGTCTGGGCAGATTTCTAGCATCTTGGTTTGCTCCACTGATTTTCATTGCCCCTATACCTCCTGTCTCTGACCTAGAACAAATCTTTGAGTCACAGTCATTATTCTCTCACCATCACTACCACTAGGTTTCCTGTTTCTAGTACCTATGTCTGCCAAATGTCAGTATCTGGTCCCGCCTCAGCTTCTGTTGCTTCCTTGGCATGTGTTGACCTTGCTTCATAAACTTTCTGGATCCCAGTGTTCATTTCTTTTCTATCCCCTGCAAATATCATACTGACTTTGGATATAATCTTTGGGAGTACTGGGAAGAAGAAGCATCTGAAATTAAGTCATTGGATTCTTGATGTTTTATCATTTATTATGAGAAATGATACTTGGATCTATTGCCTGTTTGAAATGGGAGCCCATAGCATGAGCTGTCACTTTGATGAAACATCAGAGTCAACGGCCAGAGCCACAGCCCAGAGTGGACACTACCAGTGGCCCTTATTTCTGGAGGGAATGTGGATAGGAACATAGAAAGCTGATAAGTCTGCAGTCTATGTCACTTCCAAAGAAGTGACATAGGAAAAATGCTGTGTGGCTCCTAAACATCTTACTCTTTGACTGATAGATGTTCCAGAGAACTTTAAAGTGAGGAGGAGAGCTGCTTTTGAGCTAATCTACACCAGAGATGAGGGAGAAGAAATATGAAGAAACATATGGTTATAAGAGATCTTACTATCTAGTTTGTCTACCTGTTTTGTCTACTGAGATCTGGAAAGATCATAGGATTTTTTTTTTTTTTTTTTGAGAGGTTTTGCTATAGGGCATGTGTGCTCACCAAAATGACAGAGAGAGAGACAGAAACAGAAAGCGAGAAATCATCCCCCCCAAGGGGCATAGTGGCACCACAATCCCTTCTCCTCCATTCTCTCCTCAGGATCTTGGGCACGCTGCACACGCACCCAGCATGAGTTTAAGCCACTGGGTCTGGGACTTGAGCTGTGGTTGACTACATGGGAGTCCAGTGACATAGCCATTACGCTAACTGCTGGTCCCGATCATAGGACTTTTTTAATATCACACTGTCTACCAGTCAGCTATATTCCCAGCCAAGCTCTATTCTTAAATTACTAAATTCCTTTAGGCTTATAAGGCTCTCTATTCTTCTTCTCCTTCGCCTTTGCCTTCGCCTTCGCCTTCGCCTTCTCCTTCTCCTCCTCCTCCTCCTCCTCCTCCTCCTCCCTTTAAAGAGATTTTTCCTATAGGGTGTGTGTGTTCACTGGAGAGACAGAGAAACAAAGTGAGAAATCACCCCCCCGGGGGGATGGCTATGTTGCAGTTCCTTCTCCTCCATTCTCTTCTTGGGATTTTGGGCACACATGTACATGCACCCGGAGTGCTTTAAGCTGCCATGTCAGGGACTCAAACTGTAGTTGACTACATGGGAGTCCAGCAGTGTAATCATTATGCCATCTGCTGGTCCCAAGGCCCTCTATTCTTCTGAATTAAGGATGCTCCAGTCAACCCTCTGTCACTGTGCTAGTGTTCTGGGGTATTTTCTCTGAAATACTTCAGAGTTTAATAAAAAGAGAGGTACATAGAGAGTATGAGATTTCCTGAAGCTTGAGTCTGTGATCATTGTGTCCAACATGCCCTTGAGCTCTTTGTCAGACATACACTTAATGATACCTAATCTAAGGCTTGGAAGACAATGGGCTGCAATGGTTTCTTTAGCTAGGAGGACATATTATAAGGTCTGCCTCTCTACTAGATCTGTGTAGTTTCTCTCTATCCAATGAGGCATGTACTGTCATTGCTCTCAATGTGTGATTGCTTCTTCAAACTGATGCCAGGTTTTAATCAGAATTGGTCTAGGATAGTCTGTGAGCCAGCCATGTGACCTTGGGCAAGCCTTTTTCTGGGCTTCAGTTTTTCTCCCTATGTACAAGGGGAAACTGATGATATCTAAGCTCTTTTGGAGGAAGAGATGTCCATCATGTTCTGATCCATGTGATATTGATAGCAGCTGGTATAGAGTATTTAAAGATTATTTTTAAGCACATCCTCAGTCTTTGCATGTCTTATAGGCTTCTTTTAGTCAGAACTATAATTCTATATATTGGTTGAGAGTTGATTCTAGAATCAGAGGTTTTGTTGTTCTTAGATGTTGGACAGGCCCTACCTACTTTATACTATTTGTGCCTAAAGGGATTAAGCTCCTTACTGCCACATGCTCTATCAATGACTAATCTTGGGCTCTCACCTCTGGGTGACTTGGTGGGCAAGGATGGGAGGACCCATTTAGGACATATAGTTGCTCATCCCATGAAGCCTGTCATGAGTATTCCATCCAATAGGATTTAAGGGGTCAGTGCAGGATAGTTGTATGGGCATGTTATGGCTTAAACACTAATTGCCCTTGCAAATAACCCAGGGGATCCTGGATTATTCATAGTTTAGGTACAAACTTCTGTTAGACCCGAGGATGTCTTCACTGGTGATTGGTTTTAGGTTTGATCTAATTGAGACTGTTGTTCTACAGTCAGGCATCCTATCCATTAACACTTGAGTTCTATCAACTTTTGTGAAGCCAGTGGGGTCTAAACCAAGGTTCATATAGGTTGACCTTTTTGTCCCCTATAAGAGACTGAAAAAGAAACATGAAACACATCCATCCACAAACTGAAGACTGTTGTGTAGAAAAGTCCTGGAGTTTTCACAACTAGTTGACTTGTCTGCAAAGGTGATTAGGTGAACTGCCCTATGATCTTGAATGACCTTGTAGTTCCTCTGGACAATACTCTTCTTCAGATATCTATAATATTTAATTCCTTTTACAGGGAAGTTGGGACTTAAATCTTGATCTATCTTTCTCTGATTTCTCTTATTATTTCCTAAAACATTATACTAAAATAGAAATTATGAAGTAGATCGTAAAACTTACCAGTAATCTCTAGAGATAACATGCACCATTAACTTGAGGTACATCTTCTTAGAGTTTTTTCATTTGTAGAAACATACTTATATTTGTATCTTTTATTTATTTAAAACTTGATTACATTTTCCACATCATTAAAACTTCTTTGTAAACATAATTTTAATAAATACACATTATTTTGTATAATAGATATATCATAATTTGCTTATCTGTTTTTCTAATGGTAGAAATTTACACTAAATTATTTTCAATATTTTTCTTTTGTTTTATTCATTATTATATGGATTGCCAATTACTTTACTAAAGGGTTTTTTTTATGTATATTTTGCCCAACAAAGCATGAGACTACTCAGCTTACAATACATCATTATCATTTTGCTGTTATTATAGATGAAAAACATTATAGCCTCATAATTATTTTAATTTGAAATTCTTTGATAACCCATCAGGTTTGATATTTATCATTCAGATTTTCTTGTTTAGAATTTTTCTGTTTGTGTCCTTTGCCCCATTAATCAATTGGTAATCTTAGCATTTTTTTTTTGTTTTGTATGTTTGCTTGTTTTGGGGTATTGTTCTTTGCTTATAATCTTTGTTGCATATATTGTTCTTACTTCATTGTTTTTAATATTGCTTATAATTTTTTGGCAAGCAATCCAATCTATCATTATTTTTCTTTGTAATTTATTTGCTTTTAAATTTGGAAAAATTTTCCCTGAAAGAAATAAAATATACCTTTAGCCACTTATTCATCTTTTTTATTCTTTGATATTTTACATTAAGATTTTGATTCATGTTGAATTTATATAAGTGTAGGCTCTAAACTGATGTTCTTTCAAATGTTAACCAATTGTTCTAGTATCAATTTTTAATAATTATTTTATTTTTTACTGGTTTCTGATGCTTCCTTTAACTGTTATTAAGGTTTATTTCTGGGCTAGTCTATTTTGCTGATCTCTGTTGCAGGTAGTGGTGAGACTGTTAGGTAGTTATTAGGTCAAGGGACATGAAAACATATGGATCTTACCTTAGCCTAACTACCTCTCCTCCCTGTAAGGTACCTAAATAAGATATATACACACAAGGAACATGCAAATAAAGAAAACATTTTATTATTACCTTAAGGTGAGTGTTCCCTCCAGTTATTTCTTGTCATGTGGCTACATAAGAAACCACTTGAATTTAGAGGCTTAATACAATTTATTGTGTCGGGAATACAATTTTTTTTTTTTTTTTTTTTTTTTTTTGGAGAGGTTTTTGCTACAGGGCATGTGTACTCACCAGAAAGACAGAGAGAAACAGAGAGACAGCTGCAATCCCTTCTCCTCCATTCTCCTCTCAGGATCTTGGGCACGCATGCACATGTGCCCGGTGTGAGTTTAAGCCACCAGGTCTGGGACTCGAACCGCAGTCAACTACGTGGGAGTCAAGAGACATAGCCATTACGCCAACTGCTGGTCTCAGGAATGCCATTTATAGGGGTCGGGAATTTGAATGACAAGGATGCTTCATGAGGTATGAGACTTCAGCTAGAAATTCTCAAAGGCTGGGGATGACATGGTGGGGGTGAGGGGAGCTAGAATCATCTGAAAATTTTTTACTTTCCTGAATACAGGTTGGCAATGGCTTTTAGCAGGAATATCAGCAGGGGCTGTCAGCCAGAATAACTATATGAAGTTGCTGCATGTGGCTGGTGGCTGCTGAAGCTTCTTCACAACATGGTGGCTGTATTCCAAGTGTGAATGTCCCAAGAAAACCAGGCAAAAGTTTTACTACCTACTAGCCTTTGAAGTTATATAGGATCACTTCGGCCATAGTCACAAGTCTGTCCAGATTCACAGTAAGAGAACATCAACTCCACCTCTTGATGAATGGAGTGTTAAAGTAACATTATTACAAGGAGAACATGTGATATTGTGGCCATCTTTGAATAAAGATATATAATTTAGTAGAATAGGCTGAAGCATGGCTAGAGCTCTATGCTGGGCTAGAGCATAAGGATTAGATTATTTGCCCTGCTTGACATTCTCTTCTTCCACATGGCCCACTGCCTCACTATCTTCAGATCTCTTCTCTAAGCCACATCCTCAGTGAGGTCTTTCCTGACCATTCTCTTCAGATTTTACTTCACCTACACTCTGGAACTCTCTATTACCCTTCCTTGTTTTATGTTTCTTCAATAACACCTGTCACTATGTAACATGCAATATAGTGACTAGTTCTTCATGTTATTATTATTGTCTTGTCTCTCTTTTGTAGAATATAATCCACAAGTGCTGTCTATCAGTCCATGGTCACCCAAGTGCCTGGAACAGTGCCTGTATTAACAAAATTATTCAATGAATTGATAGATGAATGAAGGGGGCATGAATGTCAAACATGGGGACTCTGCTTGCAAAGGAGGAAACTGAAGAGCCGTGTAAAAAGTGCTTGCTTGAGATTATAAAAAGCAGCAGCTGGAGCTAAAAGGCCCTACCTTGGAGTCCATGAGTCTCCATTTATATGCCTCAGTTCTTTCCTAATGTGGTGGCTGTGTCACTTTATGACTCTGGACCACTTCTTAGTCTCTTTGTGCTCCAGTTTCCCCAAAAGGGAATTTAGAAAATCCCAAGATATAAGGCAATTGTAAGCCCTCAAGTTGTCAGGACAAAGCAGCCTTGTTGCAATTCATTAATCAGTTAAATAGCATGAACGTGGCCGAAAAAATAGTTGAATATCTTTGGGACAAGTGTACCTTGTAATTTGATCAAATTGCTTTCCAGAAATATCATTTTGAGTATTTTTAATACAGAAGTTACATACTAAGCAAATGACTGTTTTGGCTACGGCTCTTCTACTCGAGCTACCTTCACTTTGGAGAACATTTTGACAACTTCTTAGTGTCATTTTTTAAGGACTAAACTTGCTCAAGGGGATGTGAAGACTCAGAAAATAATTTTATTTCACTTTCTTTGATATGCTTATTTGAGTTTTGGTCCTTGATAAAATGGGGATTATTTTCTAGAAGGTTCCCCTTAACTTGACATTCTACTGTTATGTAGTGAAGTGTCTTGCAGTATGTGGAGTGCGCTGGAGGCTTTCTTTATGTAAATACATTAAACTTTGTACCACCCTAGAAGCTGCCATCCAGTGCTAGCTAGATAATGAATTTTGCCCTTCAAATATTGAACCAGTGTATATAGTTCAGCCAGGAGGTAGAAAGAATCTAGCTTCTATGTAAGTGGCATAAAGGACTGGATATGTAGAGTTTTGACAGGTGCCCCAGGATCCCAGTGCACACTACCGTCTAAGAGCCATAGATTAGAGAGTACAGAGGGGCAGGGAGCCCTGGGGAGCCTAATGCAGAACACTCATCTTGCCCACATGTTCCATTGTCAGAGTTTTGGAGTTTCCAACAGGTGGATTGTATACTCCACGTGCTTCTTTTCAGTAGCCCTTTACGATCTTTTTCTTTCTATCCCTTCTGTTTCATTATTTCTCAGCCTCTTTAATCATGAAGTTATTTTCATCTTCTGACTATAATTCCTCCTCGTGTAGGTTTTCTTTAGTCACCGCCAGTCCCTGATAAATCTGCATATCATAGTGATCAGCCTGGGGCACAGGGATATAGCTCATAAGTTTATCCTGTAAATAGAGGTTGTGTTTAAGCTCCTTATTACCATAGAAATTAAAAATTCTTTCTCTGACATGTAGGTTTGGTCCTTAGACAGGGTTTTCTAAACCCACTAGCTCCTAGTGGGCTGGTAAAGCTCTGTGTTTGCCACACACTGAGCTGGCACCATGCTCCTAAAGGCATCAGAGACTGCCAGCTTCTCCTGCTCAAGGTCCACAGTGCATTTTGTATTTCACTGTCCAGAACCACTCTGTACACGTGGCCAGGCTCATTGCCCGTCCTTTCACTTCAGTTACCAGAGTCAGTGAGATTGGATTAGTTCCTGGACTGTGCTGGAGATGAGATGATGTGGAAGAGGAAAAACCCTTCTCCTGAGGGGTAAGGGGGCCTCATTCTATTTTCTGAGAAGCAAGAAGAGGCCTTCTGTGACCTTTGAGCCAGTTGGGTAAATTTATAGTTTTCTCTTTTTTAAAAAAAATTAATTTTTAAACATTTACTTATTTTTAAATTTAACTTTATTTATTATCATGATCTTTTTATATTACATTGAGTCATATATATCTTTACAGTGTTTCACATTTCTTTTTTCCAGCACAATTTACCATGCATATCAGTCAAGACAAAGACATTACTATCCACATCATAATCATCAAATAGTTTCTCATCATTTTTTTCATATTATTATTATTATTTATTATCATTATTTTTAAAAACATTCTATCACTACATATCATTTGGCTTGTATAAAGAATTTATCCAACATGAAGTGCTTCTCAGACCAGTCCAGCTGAGAATACTATACATGTTATTATCAACAGGTAATAAACCATTTCTGTGTCCCACTAATGTCATGCTTCTCTATTTGTTCTCTTGCATTGCTTCTCTATACTCTTCCCTTCTCCTCCACCTCCCATTAACCCAATTAAAAGATGGGAAAAGGAGCTGAACAAACATCTAAGGAAGACACATGAACAGCCGAAAAGTGTATGAGGAAATGCTCAACATCCCTCATCATAAGGGAGGTGCACATTAAAACCACAATGAGATACCACCTAACCCCTGTTAGAATGGTGTAGATTAAAACTACAAAATATGATAAGTGTTGGCGGGGATGTGGTGCAAGGGGAACTCTCCTACACTGTTGGTAGGAATATAAACTGGTTCAACCACTGTGGAAAATAATATGAAGGTTCCTCAAAGAGCTACAAATAGAGCTACCATTTGATCCAGCAATCCCACTTCTGGGTATCTACCCATAGGACAGGAGAATGCTCAGTCAGAAAAGCACTTGCACATCAATGTTTATTGCAGCATTATTCACATTGCTGGATAGACTGGTCCCTGACTCTGAGACCCTGGGCCCTGGTAGAAAAAGACCTTGGGTCCAGAGAACTTTTTTAAGTTCTGGCTCCTGTCTAACTGGCAGTATAACTTAGGGCAATAAAAAAAGATATTGGTAATAGCACCAATAATGATAATAAGCACTTCTGTTTTGGAGTACTATACGCCAAGCAGAACGTTAGGTAATTACATACATGTTATCTATTTAAGTAAATTTACCTTTTCAACTTTCAGTTTCTTATACTAGATCAGTGTTTTTGTCATCCTAGCTCTTCCACCACAATTCCTGCCCCTGTGGCCATGGTCACATGTAAAGATGTAAGGATGACAATCTGAGCAAAGATGGATCAACAGTTCTTTACCTTGGATTCTGAGGAAAAGAGGGAGAGAAAAAGAATGTGAAGCTGTGAGTGCACATCTGTGGATGTGTAGATTGTTTCATGTAAAACTCAGGAGCAGTTGAGGGAAAGAGGAAGCTAATCCACATATAAAAAACAAATAAAACATTGGCAGAGAAGTGGAAGCAAAAGAAGGTGATGAGATCTTGAACTCAGGCTCAGGTTTCAGCGTGCTCTGTGTGCCTGTTCTTGGACTCTGTGAGATGACCTGTGTCCTAGCAAAATCTTCCTTTTTTGGGGCAACTAGTATGAGCTGAGTTTCTAGCTACTGTAAGAAAAGGTCCTAAGTAATACTTTTTAGGTTTTTGCTATAGAGTACATGTACTTGCCGGAGACAGAGAGAGGGAAAGTGAGAAATAGCCCTTGGGGGGAATGGCCATACCATAACCCCTTCTCCTCCATTCTCCTGTCTGGATTTTGGGCATGCATGTACACATGCCCAATGTGATGTCACGCCACTGGGTCTGGGACTCAAACCATGATCAGCCATGTGGGAATCCAATGCCTTAACCACGATGCCACCTTCTGGTTTCAATAATACATTTTTTGGGGAACCAGCAGTTAGTGTAATGGCTATGTCGCTGGACTCCCACATAGTCGACCGCGGTTCGCGTCCCAGACCCGGTAGCTTAAAACTCACGCCGGGCACGTGTGTGTGCGTGCCCAAGATCCCGAGAGGAGAATGGAGGAGAAGGGATTGCGGTGTGACCATCCCCCCTGGGGGGGTGATTTCTCACTTTCTGTCTCTATGTCTCTGTCTGTCTGGCGAGCGCACGCGCCCTATAGTGAAAACCTCTCCAAAAAAAAAAAAAAAAAACAAAACAAAAAAAACATTTTTTTATGTGTGCAAAGTGGAGAAGTTGTCAGAATTAAATGAAACTATGTCTAAAGATGCTTTACAAACTGTAAGAGTTTATGAAATGTAAAGAATTATTGGATGATGATGATAACTCGGATGTTGACAACAGTAGTGACGATGTTGATGAAAATTAGTATCATAACACAGTACACAAGTTAAGCTGTCTCGATGTGAGAAAAGGAGAATTTTCTAATAGCAGTCAAATGATATTGGTGTTACCTGATGTCAAATGGAGGTAAACCTACTTCTGTGCTAGATCCAGTTGTTTTCAGGATGATTTAGGAGCTTACTTAGACTTTGAGCTCAATGAAGATGTAACTTGGACTAGGGTAGTAGCTGGGTTCCCTCTTAAAAGAGCTGTACCTTTCTCAAGAAATGGTCTGTTTCTTTTTCTGCTTCTGGAAACCCCACCCCTAAGTCTATTTTTTAAAAAAATTTTCACTATCGGGCATGTGCACTTACCAGAGAGACAGACAGAGAGAAAGCGAGAAATCGCCCCCCAGGGGGGATGACCATGCTGTAATCCTTTCTCCTCTGTTCTCCTCTCAAGATTTTGGGCACACATGCACATACACCCAGCATGAGTTTTAAGCTGCCAGGTCTGGGACTTAAACCATAGTCAACTACATGGGAGTTTAGTGACATAACTATTACACCATCTGCTGGTCCACCCCACCAGTAATTCTAACGCCACTTCTTTGAACTAACCTTGGCCAATGCTCAGTGAGAGTGTGGGTGCTAAACAGTAATCCCATGGAGTGCATGTGCCCAAAGCAAATCACCTCAGGAGAAGGTCATGGAAGTGTTGGAAAGATTTCAGTGTACCAGACGACCCTACCACCAGCTCTGCATATTTCATTGTTGGCAGCAGAGTTCTGCCTTGTGCTGATGGGGGCAAACCCATTGAACTCAGCAGCATCAGGCCAGAGTGTGGCTGAGAGGACTTGGCTGACATCTCTGACACTTTTGATGGATATCAGCCCTGCTTGATCCCTAGTGTCCTTCAGGAGAGAGGATGGGAGGTGTTTGTCATCATAATGTGACTTGCATGTCAAACTGCTAGCTCTACACACATCTCTTTTAGGAAAAATACTGCCATTTCTTCAAAGCTGGGATGTGTCCTTGCAGACTGTAGATTGTTGTCATTAGAGGCACTCTTACACCTGAGGCCATTTTGGATATGGGAGATATGATCTTTTTCCCATTCAATAGATTTAACCTTTCTTCTTTCTTTCCCTCATGTTCTATTTCCCCATGATTAAACAATATAATATATGTGGAATTTGCCATGCAAATTCAATCACCTACTCACCCATTCATTCATTATTCAACAAATGTTTATTGACTATATGTCAGGCACTGGACTAGGATTTATTAATACAGTGGTAAAAATGAATGACATGATTTTGGGTTTCATGGTATATGCAGAAAGGGACAAAAACACTAGGAGAAAGGTAAAAGAAATAGTTGTATATCAAAGTGAGTACTGTGAAGGAAATAAAACAGGGGCAATGGTATAGAAAATCAGAGAATATCTAGTTGGTTAGGGGATCAGGGAGTATTCCTCTGCTAGGATCCAATAGAAGAGAAGGATCTGGCCGATCAAGGCAAAGGTCTGTGGCAGGAAGAACTAGTTGTGTTCAAGACACGGAGTATGGCCACTGTACTTGCAGCTTGCAAATGAAGGGAGGAGTGGTGTGTATGGGTAACCACAAGAAGGATAAGCCTAGACTATAGTAAGACAGATCTGGGTTTGAAACAAATGTTGGCAGGGAAATGGAAACAAAAGAAAGTGATGAGGTCCTGAGTTCCTCAGGCCCAGCTGTGTCCATGTACTAACCAAAGGATATTGGATAACCATTTAAATACCTCAGTTTTCTTAGCTGAAAAGTGGAGACAGTAATACTTCCATCTAGGTTTATCGTAATTATGAAATGGACTCAGCATTGTGTCCAAGTTTTCAGAGAAGCAGATGCCAAGACAGGGTTAGACATGTAAGATAAATAAATGCTTTGAAGAATGAAGAGGAAGAAGGTTGAAGAGGTAGGAATGCCTTAGGATCTTGATACAGGTCTGACTTACAATGGAAAGGTGAAGGGAGGCATTCTAGAAAAGATTTAGCCACACCAAAGGGAGCTGCTGCTTGTGGGAGAAGTCCCACAAGTAATAGAAATGGGCCCATACTGGTATAATTGCTGAGTTGATATATTGACTGGGAACCTAGGGAGAGGTGTAACTTTGCTGTGGAATCAGTGGAGGAGCCAGAGGATTGGCTTCTGGAATTGTCAATCAACTGTGACTCCCATGGCAGAGATTTGAGTAGCCCATTCTCATGGGTTTAGAAGAACAGTATGTGTTGGGGGACCAGCAGCTGGAGTAATGGTTACATTGCTGGACTCCCATGTAGTTGACTGCGGCTCAAGTCTCAGACCTGGAGGTTTAAAACTCACGCCGGGCGCATGTGCATGTGCGTCCCAAATCCAAAGATGGAAGAGAAGGGATTGCTGTGTGGTCATTCCCCGGGAGCGTGATTTCTTGCTTTCTTTCCCTCTGTCTTTCTGGCAAGTACACACGCCCTATACGACCTATAGCAAAAATCTCTCTCTCAAAAAAAAGGACAGTGTGTGCTTAGAAGAGCCCTTGGTACATAACAACCATTAAAATGGAAGTATAGCTATTGATATTATTATTATTACTACCAAGTAATCTTTTAAAAATGTTTATATTTTAAATCAGCAAATAAAAATTAAACATACTGGGGTTGGCAGGTGACATGGTGATTAAGGGCACTGGACTACCACGTAGCCAACAGTAGTTTGAGTCCCGGACCTGGTGGCTTGCTTTCTCACTTTTCCTCTCTCTCTCTCTCTCTCTCCTTCTCTCTCTCCCTCTCTCCATTCCTCTCTAGTCAAATTAAAATAATTAAATAAAGTTAAGTAAAATAATTATACACACACACATACACACACTATATACACATATGTTGTACAATATCATGTTTTGATATATGTATATGTTATGGAATGGCTAAATCAAACTATTGGGTTGTTGGAAAAGTCATGACATAATTTTTTGTTTTTCTATGCAAAAATATATCATGATTTTTATAACAACCCAATAATTAAGTTATTAACTCACACATACCCATATTCTTGTGGTGAAAAAATTTAAAATTTACTCTTAACAATGTCTATATATAATACCTTGTTATTAATTGTAGTCACCTTGTTATACAATAGATCTCTTGAACTTATCCTTCCTATCTTACTGTAATCTTGTATCCTTTGACCAACATCTCTCCAATCCTGCCTCCTCCCTGCCCCAAGCTTCAGCCAGCCCCTGATGGTCACAATTCTACTTTCTTTGCTCAGCATTTGTAGATTAATTCTACATATAAATGAAATCACACAGAATTTGTTTTTCTGTCCTGGTTTATTTCATTTAGCATAATGTTCTCCAGGTTCATCTATGTTGTAATAAATGACAGTGTTTCCTTATTTTTTAACTGAATACTATTCCATTATGTGTGCATATGATATATGCACATTTTCTTTATTCATTTTTCTGTTGTTGGACATTTTGGTTGATTCCATAGTTTAGCAATTGCGAATAGTTCTGCAATGGGCATCGGAGTTCAGATGTCTCTTTGATACAATAATTTTATTATCTTTGGATATATAAATAAAAGTAGAATTGCTGGATCATATGGTAGATCTATTTTTAAGTTTTTGAGGATAAAAGGATGGCTTTTGCCATAAGGGCTGTACCAATTTGCATTCCCACTGATGCTATACAAGGGTTCTCTTTTCTTCACATCTTTGCCAACACTTTTTTTTTTTTTTTTGATGATAGCCACCTAACTTGCATGAGGTGACATCTCATTGTGGTTTTAATTTGCATTTCCCTGATGGTTAGTGATATTGAACTTTTTAAAAATATATATCTGTTGGCTATTTTTATGCCTTCTCTATTTTTCTTTATTATTTATTTATTTATTTATTTATTTATTTATTTTAGATTTTTGTCATAGGGAATGTGCACTCTCTGGAGAGAGACAGAAAGAGACAGAGAGAGGGTAATTGAGAAATCACCCCCAAGGGGGATGGCCATGCTGTGATCCCTTCTCCTTCAGACTCCTCTTGGGATTTTGGGCACACATGGGCACACACAACCCATGTGGTTTTCAAGCTGCCCGATCCAGGACTCAAGCCACAATTGGTCATGTGGGAGTCCAGTGCCTTAACCACCATGCCTCTTGCTGGTCCTGTTTGTGCTCTCTTAAGAAATGTATTTTGGGGACTAGCAGATAGCATAATAGTTACATTGCTGGACTCTCACAATGGCGACCACTGTTAAGAGTCCCAGACTCAGTAGCTTGGAACTCACCCTAAGTGTGTGTGTTTGTGTGTGTGTGTGTGCATGCCCAACATCCCTAGAGGAGAATGGAGAAGGGACTGCAGCATGGTCACCCCCCCCCCCCACCAGGGGGGGTGATTTCTTGCTGTCTATCTCTGTCTCTCTGGTGAGGACATGCACCTTGTAGCAAACACCTCTATTAAAAAAATTTTAAGAAGAAATGTGTTTTTAGGTTTTTTGCTCATTTTAAAATTATGTGGTTTGTATTTTTTAGCTCTTAAATTGTTTGTGTTACTTATATTTTGAATGTTATCCCTCACTTGATGCACGGTTTGCAAGTATTTTTTCCCATTCCATACATTCTCAGTTCATGCCATTCATTATTGCCTTTACTGTGCTTTTTAGTTTAGTGTCATTCCATTTGTCTGTTTTTGGTTTTGTTTCCTGTGCTTTTGAGGAATAACCAAAAAATGTTTGCCCAGACAAATGTCAATAACCCCTTTGTTTTCTTCTATTGGTTTTACAATTTTATCTTATGTTTAAGTCTTTAATCCATATTTTTGTATATGGTACAAGATAAGGGTCCAGTTTCGTCTCTTTGCTTATGGTTAGCCAGTTTTCCCAGTACCAGTGAATGAAGAGACTGTATTTCCCTAATGCATATTCTTTGTTTCTTTAATCTATATGCCTGTTTGTGTGCCAGTACCATGCTGTTTTGATTACTATATAAAGGTATGTAATAGATTTTAAGATTATGTCATATGATGCCTCCACTTTTATTGTTTTTGCTCAAGATTACTTGGCTATTTAGAGTCATTAGTGGTTCTGTATGAACTTTAGTATCGCTTTTTCTATTTCTGTGAAAAATGTTGTTAGAATTTTGATAGAGATAGCTTTAAATCTTTAAATCTGTAGCTACTCTGGGTAGTAAGAGCATTTTAACAGTACAGTTCTTTCAATCCATGAACAGAAGTTATCTCTCCGCTTACATGTGTCTTCTTCAATTTTTCATCAACATTTTATAATTTTCAGTGTGCAGATCTTTCACCTCTTTGGTTAAATTTACTCCTAAATGTTTTATTTTGGTTTTGATACTATTGTAAGTGGGATTGTTTTCTTAATTTCTTTTTCAGATAGTTAATGTTTTTTAATTGCTAGAGGGAATGTGTACTCACCAGAGAGAAAGGGAGAGAGAGATAGACAGAAAGAGAGAGAGGGGGGGGAATACTCTTCAATGGGGGTGTGGTCATGCTGCAATTCTTTCTCCATTTTTCCATCCTGTCCCACTAGGTTATGGAGCTGGTCTAATTGTTCATTGTTAATGTATAGAAATGATACTGATTTGGGCCAACCTGTGGTGTGATGGTTAAGGTGGCTGGATCTCTCATGGCCTAACCATGTGGTTTGAGTCCCAGGCCCAGCAGCTTGAGAAACATTAGCACTTGTGTGTGCATGTCCCCAAAGGAGGGAGAGAGGAAGGAGAAAAGATTGTGATGTGACTATTCTCTATGGGGAATGATTTCTAACTTTCTTTCTTTCTCTCTCTCTCTCTCTCTCTCTTTGGCAAATGCCTGTGCCCTATGGCATTTTTTAATAAAAAGAAAAATAAAGGAATGATACTGATAATTGTATCCTACAACTTTACTGAATTCCTTTGTTATTTTTTAAAAAATTTGGTAGAGTCTTTAGTATTTTCTATATATAAGATCATGTCATTTATGAAAAGTGATAATGTAACTTTTTACTTTCCTATTTAGAATTCTTTAAGTTTTTTCCTTGCATAGTATTTTGAGCTAAGACTTCCACTACTGTGAGGAGGTCCTCAATAAGTTTATGGAAAAATGTGTATGATGAAAAAAGTATACAGGTATTTCAAATTTTTTCTTGCACCAAAATAAACTTTAATTCCATTTCCACAAACTTTTTGAATTTCCTTTGTATGTTAAATAAAGATTGGTCATCATTTTATTGCTTCTAATCTTAGTTTTCAACTTTTCACAGTCCAATATTATAGTAGTTGTGAATTTGTCATATATGACATTTTTATGTTAGGTACATTCCTCCTGTACTTAATTTGTTGCAAGTTTTTATCATGAAGAATGTTGAATTTTGTCAAATGCTTTTTTCTGCATTTAGTGAAATGATCACATGGTTTTTATTTTTTGTTCTGTTCATGTGGCATACTGCATTTTTTGATTTGCATAAGTTAAGCCGCCCTTGCATCCCAGGGATAAATTTTGCTTAATTCTGGTATAGGATCCTTTTATTGTGCTATTCATTTGGTTTACCAGTATTTTGTTGAGAGTTTTTGGATATATGTTTATAAGGAACATTGGCCCATATTTTTCTTTTGTTGTAGAGTCTTGGTCTGGCTTGGAATCACAGTAATGCTGGCCTTGTGAATGAGTTTGGAAGTTTTTCCTGTGTTTCAATTTTTTTTGGAAGAGTTTGAGAAAACTAGTATTATTCTTTAAATGTTTGGTGGAATTCAGTAGTGAACCCATCAGGTCCTGAACTTTTCTTTGATGAGAGATTTTAGTGTACTTATTCAATCTTTATAATCTTTATTTGTTAAGGCTTTGTATTTCTTCATAATTCAGTTGTGGTAAGTTGTATGTTTCCAGGAATTTATTTCTTCTAGGTGACTCAATTTTTTTGTGTATTATTCATAGTAATGTCTTATGATTCTTTGTATTTCTGTGATATCATTCATGATGTCTTCACTTTCATTTCTGGTTTTATTTATTTGAGTCTTTTCTAGAAGTCCTTTCAGCAACTCAATCCCCAAAATGACCAAACTTGCTCTTCCTCCCCTAACATTCTCCTGTTTCCTGTTTACTCAGCCTAGAAATTTGGAGTGCATGTATACTTTTCCTTCTCTTTCTCCTCCACTTCCAATCACTGCTGAGTTTTTATTTATTTATTTATTTATTTATTTATTTATTTATTTATTTACTTATTCCATAAGTGATTACCTTGCTCTGCCATTATTTTAATTCAGGTTTTATTTTTCTATCTCTGTTTTGCTGTGGCCTCCTCACTGAATTCCTGTTGCCTGGTCCCGAGCCTTCCATTTACTTAGAGCCATCTCTTGATGTTGTAATGCATTATCAGTGAAGTTAAAGTCATTATTAAAGTTTGTAAGAATGGCTTGTTTTCAGTGTTCTCAACCTGTTGTAGTTTTCTCTATACATCACTTGTACATAGGTCTAGCTCTTAAGTGACAGCAGAGGCTAATTTCAACTCTTAAGTCTTTTCTTTCAGACTTGGCCTGACTCCCATTTTAGATCTGACCACTTGCAGAGCAACTACTATCTGAGCCTGATTTTTCAGACACTGCATAGCCACACCTGTGAGAGGGGTTCTGTCCCCAATACATATCCCCTCCAGTGGAACAAACTCAATTTATAGTCCCAGATCCTCCTCTGTATCCTGCTCCCCCTACTCAAATCATTAAATAGGACAAAGTAGCCATTTCCTGAGAATATTAGAAAGCTCAACTGTGTCAGACTCATTGTGTAGCCCACTGTTAGAACATAAAAGATGCTTTGCAAGAGGAGGCAATTCAACTTTTGGATCTCAATTATCTCCTCAAGGGATCTTCCTCATCCTTTATTATGTGCTGTTATCTACGAAATGTTAAAGCATGTATGATTCCATTTATATAACATTATTAAGATGACAAAATTACAGAGTTGGAGAATAGATTAGTGGTTCCTGAGTGTTGGGAATGAAGGTAAGAAGGAGATAGGTATAGCTATTTAAAGGCAATATGAAGGATCCTTGTGGTGATGGAAATGTTCTCTTGACTGTGGTGGTGGTTCCAGAAACTTGCATGTGATAAAATTGCATAAAACTAAACACACACACACGAGTGTACACACACACAAGTAAAAGTAAAACTAGGGAAATCCAAATAAGGTCATTGGATTGTATTAATATCGACATCCTGGATCTGCTATTGCACTACAGTTGTACACGATGTTACCAATGGGGAAAACTGGGTAAAAGAGACACCACAGGATCTCTCTGTACTATTTCTTTCAACTGCACATGAATCTACATTTACTGCAAGATAAACAAGGTCAATTAAAAAAATTAGCTCTTTTAGTTCTAACAATTCATGGTATTTGTTGAACTGAACCATTTATTCTTTCAGCCAATTCTGCCTCTTGGGAGTAAGAGAATTCATGAGATTTTTGTTTGCTTAATGAGAGTATGTTTCCATTTACTTTCCAAAAGTACAACTAGCATCTCCAGCTTTCTCTGTATTCTTAGATTCATGATGGGGTGGGTTTCAGTCATCCCGTCTTGGTGCTGTTGTCTATGGACTGAAAAAGCCCAATAATTTGAGTCTAGCATCATTGTTCCTTTGTTTAAGCTGCTCTTATCTGGGCCCTCATCTGTGGGATCAGAACCACTTTCAGCTGCAGTCAAGGATGACAACATCACAATTTGGTACAGAATGTTTATTTGAATTTTCTTTTTCCTCTTCCTCCTTTTTCCTTCTTTCAAACATTTTTGACAACAGAAGCTTCTGGCGTCCAGTCTGAGAAAGACTCCCAGGTGAATTCCCTGGGTCTTAACTGAGACCTCAGATCTCTGAATCCTTTAAGTTTCAGAACACTCCTCTGCCACTTTTCTCTACCCACTCATGCAATCTCTAGAAGATTGTGTTTTCTTCCTATTGAAATTTCATATCCAAAAGCTTAGCATCACCAGCAAAATGTACATGACACCTTCTACAGTATGGGTAACTTGTAAACAAAGTAAATAAATTTGAGTCCAATTCTAATTCTATAGACAGGCACATTTACCCCTTTTGGATATTTTCTACCTCTAGGTTAGAGTCCTGTATTTGCTAAATGCTACCCTCTCCTGCCGTTCCCTGACTAATACACAACTGGTGAATAGCTAAGGCTGCTTGGCTAAAAGATAAAACAAAGTACTGTGGTGTAACTTCTTACAGAAACCTAGAGGCAGAAAAGACTGTGAGGTCGTCTAATTCAGCACTCCATTTAACTGAGGAATTTTGTTTGTTAGAGATTCTTTCTCAGTGCGAGTCCACACAAAATTTACCCTCTGGAGTGACACAAAGCCCATTCATTTTTCTCCTTCACCTATAACGCTTCTCCACTGATTGAAATCCTGTCTTCTTGGTGTTGCACTTCCTCACCCCTTCAGCCATTTTGTGCACATCAAAGATAGACAGAGGATAGCACCACTTGTTGACCTACACATGTGTCTTTCTCAGAGGTGCAATTTGGTGAAAGTAGCCTGACTGTGGAGTTACTTAGATCTGGGTTCAAAAATCTGTTCCTGCACCTCTTAACATCCTAACTTCAAGTGAATTTCTAGCTAAACCTCGTAATTAGTTTTCTCACATGAAAAACTTATCTCAAAAGGTTTAAGTGAGGGCCCAGCTGTGGTAGAGAGGTAACACAATGCTCTGCAATGCTGAAAGCCTGATGGAAAAATAGGCATTTGGTTCCTGGTTTGACCTGTACATACCAGGCATGTGTGTGTGTGTGTGTGTGTGTGTGTGTGTGTGCGCGCGCCCATGATCCTGGCTGACTAAAAAGGCTTAAGGGGAAAGTAGATGGCAGTGTGAGACCCTTCTGAAGATGCGCTCTCTCTTTCTCTGTCTCTTTCTCAAGAAAAGAATAGATATGCATTTTTAAAAAGTTAAAATGATACGTAGATGAGGTCATTTATGTAAAAATACCTGGTACATAGTAGGTGCTTTTACTATGACTACTTAGATGACTAATAGTAGCTCTGAAAGTTTTACTTAGCATTTACTATATGCTACATTCTGCATTGAGCTCTTTACATGCAATATTCACTTTTAGTCCTCATGACAACTCTACAATAAAGGCACTATTATTATTTCTTACTTTGCAGATGAGAGAGCTAGGGCCTGAAGTTACTTACCCAAGGCCACATGCTGAAAAGTGATAGAGTCAAAATTCAACCCCAGGCTTTTCTAAAACTAGAGGTATAATCCTACCCATAGCTCTGTATCATTTGTTTTTCTCCTTTGTTTCTCAGAGAACCTCAATACATTATTCAGGCAGTCACCTCACATGTTTATTAAGAAGAGACAGCATATCAGTAAAGAGAATATGCATATTTCAACTAGAAGGAGCCACAGTACCACTCAATGTTTATGTAATTATCATGAATTTCAAATTAATGTCATTGGAATTAATGGGGTCACATACTAAAGAAACAAAACATGATCTTTAGGGTACTTTTTGGTTTTAAAATTTGATGAGTCTATATACAGAGCAAATTACAGGCAAATAAACAACTAAATAATTGAAGAAATGGAAAGACTATGCAAAAGTAAGTTTTGATGAGGATTGTTCTTGGATCCTGAAAGCCATGATCTTACTAGGACAAAATGGGAACGTTGTCCATCTGTCCAAGTTTATCTGACTTTATGTCTCTAATGAAAGAGCCAGTACTTTTAAATTCCTGTATCCACTTCTTTAAGAAAGGCCCAGAGATTTCTGTCAGTGTGTTAATTCCTACTAATTAATTTTTAGGAGCTCTTCTGTTAATTTTCCCTAAAGTTCAAGGGTGTAATCCTTGAATATTGACCAATTAATTAAAGGTTATTTATGGGCCTGTTAATCAAGGTTCTCATCTTTACATTTCCATATCCCCTAGGATATGAGGCAGCAATCTCTTGGTAGGAGGAAGGAGATAACATTTATTGCGTCATTTCTAAGAAGTGAGCATGGTACTACATAAAGAGAGGGGTCACTTGTACATCTGAGCATCAGAATCCTTCAGTGGGAGGGCCATGAGTTCAGGAGTCACACACATGTGGGGAGTGTCATGGATTCAAGAGTCACACACACATGTAAGTCTCTTAATCTACGAGCCTTGGTGTAACCTGTGAGCCATAGAAAGGGAACATTAATAATATAGGGTGACTGTGAATATTAAATAATGTGAAGGGACAAGGTACCTGCCTCTCCACTGGTTCACTAAATAAATAGTTAAGCCCCTCTATTTGCAGCCCTGTACCATGAACCAAGATTACAGTGGGTTACACTGTTTGCCAGATGCTGTTCCCACCTTCTTGGATTTCACAGTTTAATGGAGAAGACAGATCAAGAAAAGGCTCAGATACAATGCTGTATTGGGAACTTAAAAGTTTGTCAAGAGCATGGATCTCAGAATCAGCGCTGGACTCCCATGTAGTCCACCATGGATTGACTCCAAGACCCAGCAGCTTAAAACTCACGCCAGGTGCAGGTGCATGTGTGCCCAAAATCCCGAGAGGAGACTGGAGGAGAAGGAATTGTGTGGCCATCCCCCCGGGGGAATGATTTCTTGCTTTTTGTCTCTCCAGTGAGTGCATACACCCTCTAACAAAAATCTCTCATAAAAAATAAAAATAGAAAAAGAGCATTACTCTCAATAAACAAATAAAAATAAAGGGGAAAAAAGAGGGTAGATTTTATATTATGTGTCTTACCACAATAAAGCAAATAAATAAACAGCCCTAGCAGCAGTGTTAGGAACAAGAGGATGCTAGTGCACAGGAATAAGGCTGCATGGGAGGCCTGGGCTTCAGTCCCCAGATCAACCTATTAATAAAATGGGCTGGCATGGTAATGCACACTTGTGGTCCTGGCTGACTGGGAAGTGAGGGCACAAGGATCACAATATGGCCAGATCCTGACGTAAGTGCCTATTTCTGTCTCCTTCTCTTTCTCTCTCTCCCTCATAATAAACAAACAAACAAATGTGTTAAGCTACAAACAATGCCCATATATCAATGAATTAATATTAGTAAAGCATTTGGAATATTGCCTATTACAGAGGATGTGCTATATAAGTATGTATTGAATAAAAAGTAAATGCAAATATTAGAGATTTATTCTAATATATTTATTTATTAGGATATTATATTTATTCTAATATTCTAACTCCTTATGATTGAGTTCTGATGGATTTATAAGCAGAAGGAAATAATTGTGAGATGCACAAAAGTTTAACTGCCAGAATGTTTAATCCCATATTTCATCTAAAGTTGAAAACAAGCTAAACCTCCAACATGGATGGCTGACTTATTAAATTATATTAATTCATAAAAAATACATAAAAGAGAATACAGGGATTGTTAATATAGATAGTGTAGAAAGTGAAGGTTCCTTTGAAGAGATGACAGTTAAATTGACAGGTGAAAAGTGAATAAAACCCCTCTTGTGCAGGGTAGCAGGGAATGGGATAAAGAAGGAATATTCTTGGAAAAGGGAACAGTAAATGTAAAGGCTGGGAGATGGGGAAGGGCTTGGCAAGTCTGAATGAAAGACGAACCTCAAGTGAGGGGAGAACTTAAGGAGGAAAGGGGAAGGTAGGGGAGCCAGAGAATCAGACAAGGAATATTTTTTCCAAGACTCTCAGGCCATCAAAATGACTTTAGTTTTCATTTCAAATGTGATTGAAAGCCTTTGAATAGGCATAAGTGGGCAGATAACATGATTTGACTTACCTATTAGAAGACTACTCAGGAGGCAGAGTGGGGAATGGATGGGGAAGAGAGAAAAGGCAGACACTGAGAGGCTTGTTGAGAGGCTGCTGTAGAAGTCTAGGGTAGCAATGATGGGATCTGGACTGATGTAGGAGTAGGGAGAACCAGGTGGGTGAATTGGTCTAGGAGCATGTGTGCTGTCAGAATCAACAGGACTTGCAGATAGGTTGGGTAACCAGGTAAGAGACAGTCAAGAATTAAGAAAGAAACCTGGATGTTTGGTTTGAGTAATAAGAAGAATCAACATGTTATATACTAAGATGCAAAAGACTGATTTGGGGGAGAAACAGAGTTCAGCTCTAGAAATGTTAGATTTGAGATGTCTGTGACATAGCCAAAGGGAGAGATCACACAGATTGTGGAGATACAAATTTTAAAGTTGGCAACTATATTAGTGGTACTTAAAACCTAAATCAATAAAGGCTGTGTTCTATTCCCACTTAATAATAATAATAATAATAATAGTGGCTACCAGTTCATGACTTTATCTGTATTGTTCTTCAGTTATAGTACTTAGTAGGTTTGGACTACTATAACAAAAATACCATAGATTGTGTATCTTTAACAGAAAGTATTTATTTCTCAGTTCTGGAGACTGAGAAGTCCAAGATAAAGGTGCCAGCAGATCTAATGTCTTGAGAGGGTTCACTTCCTGGTTAGCAGATGGCTGTCTTCTCATTGTATCCTAATATGACAAAGAATAGACAAAGAGCTCTGTCTCTTCATTATTTTATAAGGCACTGATCTCCCATTCATGAGTGCTCCATCCTCATGATCTAATTACCTCCCAAAGGCCCCACCTCCTAATATCATCACATTGGGGATTTAGTCTTCATTGTACTAATTTTGAAGGGACATGAAGGGACATTCCACTGCAGCTGTCAAACACACATATTAGGTTGTATGCCATCAGGAATTGTAACTGAGTGGCTTAAGATAGGGAGAATATTATTAGAGAATTCCAAACTGTTAGAATTTTCTGATGAGAAGAGCTGCACGTCCAATTCTGATCCCTACAGCTAGGATTTGTCCTATAGCATAGAGAGACTGTCCCCACATCTCCAAGTGTATCAAAAGCAGCTGTTATACTCCTAGTCTGGCAGGTATGGCCCATCTTGGTAGGTGATGGTGAATGGGGATGCCAGCCTGTTTTCTGAGTCTGTAGAGATTGAGAAGGGCCATAAAGATTTTATTGCAGAGGAGAAGGCTCACAGCCTCTACACTGATTCTGTCCTCTGCTGTATGACTATCACCTGGGGGAAAGGCTGCAGTGCCATGCAAAGGTAAAAAGTTATATGGTTTATTGGTCCATAGCTAACTTAGCAACCTTACTTAGCACACCTACCTCCAAGGAATCAAACTTTGTGCCACAGGTCATGGGATAAATGCTACAGAAGGGGCTGAATTTCTTATTCCTATGCAGACACCTAAGGGAATGGAAGAGAAAAATCGATAAGAATTTTTAGTCTGTTCTCTATCTTCCCCTGCAGGCAGATATGGCCAGAATTGAGTAATAATAGGAAAATTCTCTTGAGCTAAAATATAATAAGATGCAGATTCTATCTCTCATTCTACTGCCTGTCTGGCCTTTTTTAACCAGTCCTTTGAACACTCCAAATCCCAGCTGGTCCACCTCTAGAATGAGAGCAATCTCTGCCTTCTCTGAGTGTTGTTTTAAATATTAAACAGGACAACAGGTATGAAGGTGCTTTAGTGACACTAAAATGCCATAAAAATGTGAGATACTTGTTTTCATGTGTTCAGTCACACCTCTTTCCTCATAGAAGTTAGTCTGGTGAAGAGGAGAAATAATGGAGGCCACTTGATCTAGGTCAGTGGTTCTCAAATTATGGTCCCTAGAGTGGCAGCAGTATCATTTGGGAACTGGGTAGGCATGCTGACATTCAGGCCATTAAGACTTGATGAATTGGAGAGCCCTCCAGAAGACTGTGATTCATACCTAAGTTGGAGAACCTCTAGTCTAGGCATTCATAAAAGTGCTTCCTGACAAAATGACTTAAATAAAACCTGAGAAGTAATCTGCTATAATATGAATGCCTCCTCTTCCACCCTCCAATTCGTGTGTTGGGACTTGGTTGTATTATAAAAATGTTAGGTGAAAACTTAGTCACTTTGTGGTGTTCCAATATGTTGCCTTTGGGTGTGGTAAGATCACCAGGGTGGGGTCCCCCTGATTGAGCTCTGGTGGATATACAAGCAGAAGGAATGAAACCAGAACAGGAAAGAGAAAAAATCTCAAGGATATATACCATTCTGCTCTGCTAAAAGTTCTGTCTTCTGTCATTTTGTCATGTCTTTGGACTTTACAGGCACCAAAATTATAAATTTTGCAAATAATCCTCTGTTTTATTTATTTTTTTAATAAATAACCTAGTCTTGGGTATTTCTGTTATCAATGCAAAAATTGATTTTTTGTTTGATTTACATTTTATCACTGTGCATCTTTGCAGCATACAAAAGGAATCTTCCCAGCCTAAATATCCCGCATATTAGTTCAGTCAAAGATATTACCATTTGCATCATCATTAACACAAAATTTTACACTTTCTGTTAAATGTTTTTCCTTTTCCTTTTTCCTCCTGATTCTATCCCTCCTGCCCCACATTGCCCACCCTCCTCCCTCACTGTCTCTAGTATCTACAGTTGCTCTACATATTTTTATACTTTTCAATCTTTCAGTTTCTGTCAGAGTGAAGACATTCAGTATATATTGGGTCATCAGAAAAGTCATGATGTATTTTTTCTATTTTTTTCATTTAAAAATGCATCATGACTTTTCTGATGAGCCAATATTAAGTGGGGACATAACAATGCTTTTCTTTTGTAGTCTGGCTTCCTTCACTTTTCTTTTTTTTGGTGACTGAGCAGTATTCCATAGTGCCACGTTTTTTCAATTCATTCATCTGTTCTTGAACATTTGGGTTGATTCCGTGTCTTAGCAATTGTGAATAGTACCACAAAAAACATGGATGTGCAAGTATTTTTTCTGACTGAAAGTATTCCTATTCTTTGGGTAGATAACCCAGGAATGGAATTGCTAGATCATGTGGTAGTTCTATTTGTAGGTTTTTGAAGAACCATCATGTTGTTCTCTACAGTGGCTGCACTAATTTACGTTCCCACCAACAGTGTAGGAAAGTTCCCTTTTCACTGCAGCCTCACTAGCATTTATCATTCTTTATTTTTTAAATATTAGTCATTCTGAGTAGGGTTAGGTGGTATCTTATTGTGGTTTTGATTTGCATCCCTTATATTAAGGGATGCTGAGCATTTTTTTTTCATATACATTTTGGATGTTCGTATGTCTTCCTTGGAGAGTTATCTGTTCAGCTCATTTTCCTATCTTTTGATTGGATTTTTTTGGGTGATGGTAAGCTGCTTGAGTTCTCTGTATATTCTTGCAGTTAGTTCCTTATTTGAGGCATATTTGCAAGTGTGTTCTCCCATTCCAAGGGGTGTCTATTCACTCTAAATATTCTTTCTTTTGCTGTACAGAAGCTTTTTAATCTGATGTAATCCTACTTACCTATTTTGGCCATTATTGCCTGTACTTTGGGAGTCTTTTTAAAAAAGTCTTTGCCACCTTCGATGTCTTCAAGACTTGCCCTGTATTTTTCATCAGTAGTTTTATAGTTTGATGTTTTATGTTTTGATCTTTGATCCATTTGAGTTTGTTTTTGTTAATGGTGAGAGTTAGGGGTCCTGTTTCTATTTTCATTTTTTTCTGGTACCATTTGTTGAAGAGATCTTCTTTTCCCCACTGGATTAACTTGTGCCCTTTGTCAAAAATCAGTTGGCTGTGTGTTTTGGGGTTTATTTCTGGTTTTTCTATTCTGTTTCACTGGTCTACATGTCTGTTTTTGTGCCAGTACCATGTGGGCTTTGATTATCATAGCCTTGTGATATATTTTGGGGTCAGGGAGTAAGATGCCTCATTTTCATTCTTTTTGTGCAGTATTGCTTTGGCAATATGGGGCCTTTTATGATTCCAGACAAATTTCATGATTTAAAAAATTAATTTTTAATTTTTTAATTTTAATTTCTGAAGAATATCTCTGGTAATTTGATCAGGATTGCATTTAATTTATAAACTAATTTGGGTAGAATCAACATTTTGATTATATTAATTCTTCCAAACCAGGAATGTCCTTCCACTTATTTGTATCATTTTCAATTTCTCTTTTAAGCCTTTCATAGTTTACCTTGTAGAGGTCTTTGACTTCTTTGGTTAGGTTTATTAATAGGGCTTTTATACTTTTTGTGGCTATTGTAAATGGGATTACTTTTTCTAATTTTGCTCAGTCTGTTTATTGTTGGTGTATAGAAATGCTATTTATTTTTATATGTTAATTTTGTATCCTGCCATTTTACTGTATTTATTTATTTATCACTCTCAGGAGTTATATTTTGTGGGTTATTTTTTAATATATGTAATCACGTTTTCTGCAAATAGAGATAATTTCATTTTTTCTTTCCCTATTTGAATGCCTTTCATTTTATTCTCTTGTTTGATTTTATTGGCTAGGATTTCTATATTAAAAAGGAGTGGATAAAGTGGGCAGCCTTATATTGTTCCAGTTTTTCATGGAAAAGTTTTCAGCTTTTCTCCGTTCAGTATAATGTTAGCTATGACTTTTCATAGATGGCTTTTATCGTGCTGAGAAATGTCCTTTCTATGCCAATTTTGCTGTAAGTCTTAATCATGGAGTGATGTTGTATTTTTTATCAAATGCTTTTTCTGCACTAATTTATATAATCATATGTTTTTTATCTTTCCTTCTGTTAATAGGATGTATAACATTTATTGTTTTGCATATATTGAACCATTTTTCTTCCCTGGAATAAAGCCTACCTGGTTGTGGTGTATAATCTTTTTGATGTGTTGTTGGATACAATTTGCTAGTATCTTGTTGAGAATTCTTGCATGTGTACTTATCAGGGATATTTGTCTATAGTTTTCCCTTTTTATGATATCCTTGTCTGTTTTTGGACTGAGGATGATAGAGGCTTCATAGAATGAATTTGGGAGAGTTCTTTCCTTTTGGATCTTTAGAAATAGTTTCAGTAAAATGAGGATTAGCTCTTCTTTAAAAGTTTTGTAAAATTCAGAAGTGAAGCCATCAGAACCTGGAGTTTTCTTTATTAAGAAACTATTTATTACTGATTCAACCTCATTGCTTGTTATGGGTCTATTTGGGCTTTATATTTCTTCCAGATTAAATCTTGGTAGATTATATGTGCCCATCTCATCCAGGATTTTTTGTTGGTTGGCATATAGTTGCTCCTAATATTCTCTCATGAGCTTTTGTATTTCTGTTATGTCTGTTGTAATATTGCATGTTTCACCACTGATTTGATTTATCTGGTTCCTTCCTGTGTTCTTCTTAATTAGTCTAGCTAACAGTGTGTCAATTTTGTTTATCTTTGCAAAGAACCAGCTTTTTTGGTTTAATTTATTTTTTGTATAGTTCATTTATTCTCTATTTCATTTATTTCTGCTCTAATATTTATTATTTCTTCTCTTGTGGTATTTTCATTGTTGTTGTCTTTCTAGTTCCCTGAGGTGTGTTGTTAGGCCATATATTTGCCATCTTCCAATTTTTTTCTTGTGAGCACTAATTACTATGAACTTCCCTCTTATGATGACCATTGCTGTGTCTCATATGTTATGCAAACTCAGTATTCACTATTATTGGTTTCAAAGAATTTTTGATTTCAGTCTTGATTTCTTCAGTTGTTGTAAAGTCATTCAGGAGTCGATTGTTTAGTTTCCATGTGTTTGTATATTTTTTCTTTCTTTCTTTTTTTTTTTTTTGGAGAGGTTTTTTGCTATAGGGCGCGTGCGCTCGCCAGACAGACAGAGAGAGACATAGAGACAGAAAGCGAGAAATCACCCCCCAGGGGGGATGGTCACACCGCAATCCCTTCTCCTCCATTCTCCTCTCGGGATCTTGGGCACGCACGCCATGCGCCCGGCGTGAGTTGTAAGCCACCGGGTCCGAGACGCGAACTGCGGTTGACTATGTGGGAGTCCAGCGACATGGCCATTACGCTAACTGCTGGTTCCCTGTTTGTATATATATATATATTTTTTGAGAGGTTTTTGCTATAGGGCGTGTGCGCTCGCCAGACAGACAGAGAGAGACATAGAGACAGAAAATGAGAAATCACCCCCCAGGGGGGATGGTCACGCCGCAATCCCTCCTGTTTGTATATTTTTGAGGTTTATTTTTCTGTGGTTAATTTCAAATTTAATTCCCTCCTGGTTGGAGAAGATCTTGGATATAGTTTCTATATCTTTGAACTGGTAAAGATCTGTTCTGTGCCCTCTCATGTGGTCAATCTTCTAAAATGTTCCATGCAGAAGTGAAAAAAAAAATGTGTGTTTTGTAGTTGTTGGATGGAAAGTTCTACAGATGTCTGTAAAGTCCATTCAATTGATGATAAGATTTAGATCCTGTATCTCTTTGCTTGTTTTTTGTCTAGATAATCTGCCAAGAGGAGACAGTAAGTTGTTGAGATCTCCAATAATTATTGTGTTGTAGTCTATCTCTCCCTTTAAATCAAGCTGTCTTTCTCTACATATTTGTGTGCTCCAGTGTTGGGTATATTATTTATATTTATAAGTGTTATATCTTCTTGGTGAATTGGCCCTTTTAGTACTATATAGTGTCATTCTTTTTGTCCTCACTTACAGTTTTTGTTTTAAAGTCTGTTTTTTCTGATATCAGTATTTCAACTACAGCTTTTTTTGATTTTCATTTGCTTGGGACATTTTTTTCCAGTCCTGCACTTTCAGTCTATATTTGTCTTTACCCATGTCTTTATTTCTTGTAGACAGCATATAGAAGGCTCTTTTATAAATACCCATTCAGTCAATCTGTGTCTTGTAACTGGAGAATTTAATCCACTAACATTTAATATTATTATTGCTATTTGTAAACATATCCCTTCCATTTTGTTAGCCATTTTCTTGGTTGTTTTTTGTTCTCTTATATCTGTTTGTCTCTCTTTAGTTTTCTTCATATAGTACTCCCTTCAGGACTTCTTGAAGAGCTGGTCCAGCGTTGGAGAATTCTTTCAGTTTTTGTTTATCTGAGAGTGATTTTATTTGTTCCACTTATATGAAGAAAAGTCTTGCTAGTATAGTATTCTTTGTTGAAATTATTTTTCTTTTAGCATTTTAAATTTATCTTCCCATTCTTTCTTCGCTTGCATTGTTTCAGTTGAGAGGTCTGATGGGATAATGGGATAAACTTTGAAGTAACAACATAGCTCTCTTGGCATTTAAAATCTTGTCTTTGTCTGATTTTGAAAATCTTATGTTCTGTGGAATAGATCTTCTTAGGTTGATCCTATTTGGGGTCCTTTCTATTTCTTTATTTCTCTAGGTTTGGAAAGTTTTCTGCTAGTATTTCATAGAATAGGTTTTCTAGGGACCAGCAGTTAGCGTAATGGCTATGTCGCTGGACTCCCACGTGGTCGACCGCGGTTCGAGTCCCGGACCCGGTGGCTTAAACTCACGCCGGGCGCGTGTGCGTGCGTGCCCAAGATCCCGAGAGGAGAATGGAGGAGAAGGGATTGCGGCGTGGCCATCCCCCCTGGGGGGTGATTTCCTGCTTTCTATCTCTCTGTCTCTCTCTGTCTGTCTGGCGAGCACACGCGCCCTATAGCAAAAACCTCTCCAAAAAAAAGAAAAAAAAAAAAAAAGAATAGGTTTTCTATGCCTTTATTAGATTCTTCACTTTCTGGAATACCAATTATTCAGATTTTCTTAATTTAATGGTTTCTAATATTTCCCATATGTTATCCTCATTTTTTTTTGAGAGTTTTTTGCTATAGGGCGCGTGCACTCACCAGAAAGACAGAGAGAGATAGAGAGATAGAAAGCAAGAAATAACCCCCCAGGGGGGATGGCCACACCACAATCCCTTCTCCTCCATTTTCCTCTCGGGATCTTGGGCATGCATGCACATGTGCCCAGTGTGTGTTTAAGCCACTGGGTCCGTGAATCGAACAGCGATCAACTACATGGGAGTTCAGTGACATAGCCATTATGCTAACTGCTGGTCCCTTATCCTCATTTTTTAAATAATTTTTAAATTCTTTTGTGGTTTCATCTGAGTCAGAGGTTTTGTCTTCTAGGTCAGAGATTCAATCTTCTACATGGTCTAATCTGTCATTAATACTTTCAAGGGTCATTTTGATTTCCTGTATTATAGTCCTCATCTCTAGAATTTCTATTTGATCTTTTTTTATGGTGTCTCTTCCTTCAAGTCATGGAAAGACTTCCTCATATCCTAGAATTGCTTGCCTATTTTCTTTTGTATCTCATTTATTTTTGTCGCTATGAATATTCCGAATTCTTTTTCTGACATTTCTGTGAATTGTATTATTTTGTCTATGAATGATGAAAAGCTATTCTGTTCCCTTGAAGAAGAGATATTTCCTTGTTTCCTCATATTTCTTGTGATCTGCACTGGTTTTTGGTTATCTGATGGATTATACACTTCATCCTAATTTCTTGGAGTTGATTCTGTAAGTGTTGGGGAGAAGAAGAGCTCTGCTTCTCAGGGTGTGTTCTTGGGAAGAGGCCTCATCTTCCAATCGAAGAAGGGTGTATGCAGTCAGCCTTAAGTGTATGTTTCTTTCCTAATCTCTTAGGACCACATGTACATGGGGCTGAGTTGGAGAGATTCAACTGGCTGGGCAAAATGCAGTAGCAAGAAGCCTGGAAGGACACAGAGGGATTACATTCACTCGCTTTCTCGCTGCTGCTGCTGGCCCCTGCACCATAGGGGTTTATGGCAAAGGGTGGGGAGGTCCCAAAACACACCTGGGTAGCCAAAAGGCATTGTCAACTAGTCTGGGGTGTGATATATGTGCTCTCTCTCTTCCTGCTGCTGATTTCTGCACCATAGTGACTTATGACCTAATAATGGGTTTTTAAGCAAAGAGAGAGTGTATAGTTAAGAACATTATTCCGAGGAAGGCTCTGGTATAAGAGAGCTTTGTCCTTTGGAGAAATTGAAATAAGTCTACAGTGGTAGGAGCAAAGGAAGAGAAAATGTGGGAGGGAAGGAGATGAAACAGTCAGTGTGAGGCCCTTGTGTACCAGGGCAAAGATTTTGCAGTTTATGTTCAGGTCAATTGGAAGCCATTAAAGGGCTTTAAGCAGGGAAGGGCTTTCTCTGGTCAATAACATGCTATTGTAATTTTAAAACATTTTCTTACAATCCAATAAAGGCAGTTAATTGTCTTAATTGGAAATTACACTCTTACAATATAACTGCTGGGTCAATCCACAAATATATGTTATATACCATTCATGAGTTTGGCACTATGCTAGGCACAATAAAGGATGCAGAAAAGGATCTGGCTCCTTCTTTCAAAGGACTGAAGTCTGGGCAATTCCTGCCCCCCGTAACTCCAAATGATACCAGGCATCTCCATGTTAAATCCTAGGCATGGATTGGCTTGCAGGATATCAGTGGCTGGGTAGTTAAAGAAGTGCTGGGGCAGTCATACAGATTTTCCAGAAGAGTAGATGGCTTGGGAGAAAGCATATAGGCAGAGATGAGCAAGAAACTTCTCCATATCTTGGAAGAATAGGCTTCTGGGAGGTGGCCATTCATCTTGGAAGTACCGGAAGTACACTGTGACGAGTAGGCTGAACCCAGATGTGCAACCAGACCTAGGAGAGGAAGCTCTTAGCCTGGTCAGGTGGGTCCCAGACTATCCTGACCTCAAATGAAGCCACCCTTTGGGGTCATGGTCAAGAATACTGCTGTGAGGTCTTAGGCAGGATATTAGGGGAGGTTTTCTACAAATGCTCCTGGAAATTCCTAGTACAGTCTTCTCCCAAGGCTCTTGGGCACCTGATAGTTGACTACTTAGCTCTTATCTTTAAGTCTTTTTACTGCAGTATAATAATTACAGAAAAAATGTACAACTTTTAAGTTCACAACACTATCTATTGATGATTTCCCCTTCTTGGTGCTTTCCTCCCCCAGGAGAATCACTGTCCTGACTTCTACCTTACGTCTTTTTGTATTTTATGGCATCTTTCATATCTGGCTTCCCAACATTATATTTGTGAAGTATATCCACATTGTTGCATTTTTCACTTTCATTGCTATATAGTACTCCACTGTGTGTTACACTACCATTTATTTATCTGTTCTATTGTTGATGGGTATTTAGGTAGTTTCCAGTTTCAGGTTATCATTTTGTTTTAACTTCTGATATGGGCCTTCCTCTTACTTGCCAGATTGCCCTTATCATTACTAAATTAATCTTGAAAACTTTGATTACTGTAAAACATATGTATGCTTGGTGAAGCAAGCAAAGAATATTGAATAAAAAATTACTAGCAAGAGATGGGAGGGGGATGGGGAAGGGCAAAATTTAGACAAGAGAGCCACCTTCCCCATCATATCCTCTTTCTTTTTTGGGTCCCTCCTCATTCTCAGAGAACCTTAGCTAATGGACACTATTGCAGCCAGTGCCCAGGTACCAGGTACTGACAGTCAGGCACCAGCACAACTGGGTAAGGTCAACTGCTCTCTGTGGAGGGCAGGAAAAGTATCTTGTTCCTTTTTAGAAATGGCTTGATATAGGCACTTGGTAAATGCTGTTTTTTTTTTTTTGGGGGGGGGTTGCCTTAGGACACATATACTCATGAGAGAGAGAGAGAGAGAGAGAGAGAGAGAGAGAGAGAGAGAGAGAGAGAGAGAGAAAGAGAAAAAGTGAGAAGGAAAGTGGGAAATCAGCTCCTGGGGGAATGACCATGCCTCAATCCCTTCTCCTCCATTCTCCTCCCAGGATCTTGGGCATGCATGTACAAGTGCCCAGCATGAATTTCAAGCTACTGGGGCCAGGACTTGAACTACGGTCATGCATTTGGGAGTCCAGCAACATAACCACTACACCATCTCTGCTGGCCCTGGTAAATGCTTCTTGAATGAATGAGTTTGTTTGTTTCTTTCTTTCTTCTTTTAAGAATTATTTTATTTAACTTTATTTATTTATTTTAATTTGACCAGAAAGGGACAGAGCCAAAGTGAGAATGAGAGATAGAGAGAAAGTGAGAAAGCAAGCTGCTAGGTCCAGGACGTGAACTGCAGTTGCCTATGTGGGAGTCCAGTGCCCCTAACCACCAAGCCACCTGCTGGCCCCAAATGAATGAGTTTCTAGTAAAGTGTACAAGTTGCCTGTGAATCTATGATGTGCCAGATAGGCCTAGAGAATACAGGTATAAAATCCTTCTCTTTAGGACCTTTGGAAAAATGTTTGGTGTGGCACTTAGCTCTATTTCAGGTACCTGTTGGCCACTTTACATCTCTTTCTCCTGTGATTCTTATACAACTCAGAGAGGTCATTACTCTTCTTATCCTCTCATGTAGGTGAAAAAACTGAGGAATGGCAGACCTTAGTGACATTCCTAGGTTCGTATAGTCAGTGAGTGTCAGAGGTGACAGTCAAAGCTAGCAGTCAGGCCTCAAATCCATGTTCTTAACCACTATGTGACTAGGGCCAGAAGGGAGCCAACAGGAATGGCAGATGGCAATCCATCCCCAAGACTGGCTAGAGGAGAAGCTGTTTTCCAGAGAAGATGAGGCCCAAATAGGACCTTGAGGAGAGAATGCTTGGACAGGTAGAGAAGAGGAGATGATGGTTCCTGTAAGATGAGGGACTAACTTGAGCATCCTCATTAGGGGTCTGTGGGGATGGAAATGCTCAAAGATCAAGGAGGCTGCCCAAGGAGGTGGGTCTATGGGAAAGGAGAGGCCTTTATGGTCATACTGGGAGTCCAAATTCCAGGAGCATGTTATGGCAGATCAGTTCACCAAGTGCTGCCTGACTGAATATCTCACCTCCCAGATCTCTGAGGCTTGGCAATTATTGGGTTCCCAGATGGCCAAATCTCTGTGGCCCTGACTTGGGCATTTCATGTGGGTTCAACTTCCCTCCCTAGCCAGTCTCTTTAGTTAGCTGCTGCCCGCCAGTCTAGGACTGCCATTACTTGGAAACTTCATCTAGATCCTCAGAGTCTCACTGTGCCCCTACATCATCCTATTGGGATACCCAGTCCCAGGAAGTTCAGAGCCTAGACCTGTTGGGAGTCTGTCTCTTGACACAGACTGGAAAGAGCTTAACCTGTGTTTTCCATTCAGGGTAATCCTCTGACCACACACAAATCCATTAACACTTATTAAGAGTTTTAGAGGCTAGGGATTGAAACGCTATGCAGAAAGCTCTGAAGGCTAGCAAAAACACTTTAAAATTCTCTACTTATCCCTTTTCCCTCTAGCAGTTTGATAATGAACTTGAAGACAGTGCGGTTAAAAAACCCACATCTGACTGTACATGTTCCTTTCCTCACTTCCTTTAAGTGTAACTCGGCAGTTCTCAAACTTGCCCTTTGAGGTGATTTAAACATTTTCAAAGATCTGAATCTATGCAAGTTTTGCCTTTTGCGCTCTCTTTAGAATTGAAGTCCCACCATATGCTGTGGTGATTAGAGAAAAAACTTCCTCTTTTCCCTTTCCCCGTAGGACTTTTAAGGCTACTCCCATTCCCTGCCCAGTGGCCCTGGCAGCTGCATTCAGAGTTTTACCAACAGCCAAGAGGATAGTTTTTGGAGATTTGGAAATCCTTGCCACTTATGGAGGGATTTTAATCCAGTTGGCTTCTAAGCTTGGCCTGTTTTTTTTGGAGCCAGGAGTTTGTTTCCTCACTAGATAATAAGTTCATGGAGATAAGACTTTCCCCTTTTCACTCCTCCTCCTTCTTGCCCCTCTTACACCCTCATATTCCTCTTCTCACCTTTCCTCCTTTCCTTCTCTTCCTTATCCTCTTCTCCCTATGCCATCTTGTTCCTCCTCCCTTTCTCTCCCTCCGTCCACCCCCCAACCCAATATTTTCATCATTGAGTGTAGTGCCTGGCACAAACTACTGTTCTCTAAAATTTGATAAATGAATGAATGAATACATGCCATTCTTTGACTTCAGAGGAAAATTCGCTTTTTTATTTTTATTGCAGACTGGGTCGTTTGGAACTAGATTGTCATGTTCACCTTTCTGTCTTTTTCATTATTCCCTGAAAGCACAAACTCAATTTAGGCTTTAGTGAAAAATGAAGAGCATTAGACCAACCTTTTAAAATTGCTTGGTCAGTATTTCCCACTCGCCTGTACTTCACGGTGCTGTCATCACTGGGTAATTATAACATTAAGTATGTACCTGATCAGCAAGTTGCTTTTAATTAAAATCCCCTGTTGATTTCCTAGCACCTCACAGCTCCTGGAGCATTTGTTTATCCCTTTGGGCCACTGTCAAAGTTTCAGCTGTAAGGATGATAGAAGCAGATGTCCAGAGATCTTGGGTCTACATAGCCCCATGTTCATTCCCTTCCCTGGCTTTCTCAATAGTATTTTGGCAACTGTGTGGTGTGAAGCTCATTGAATTTATCTCTAGAAGAAGGGGGTTCCCTATCCTTAGACAAGGGAATATGAGACACCTCAGAGGGAAGGGAATAGTCTTTGGAACCAGAGCATCTCTTGGCAATTCCTAAACCACATCCAACCTGCAGTGAGATTTATTCTCCTGGTTTTGCTGGTGGAGCCACCTGGACCTCCTCCCATGTTTTCATGCAAGGGAGATGGCAGCTGGGGAAGGACCTTTTTTACTCCTTTTCCCTTGCCATACGTTTACAAATTCTACAGCTCAGCCAATTTTGCTACGGAATAAGGAAGATCTGCTTATAAATGCTGAGAAAAATAGCCTAACTTTTCTGAGCTTCATTTTCTTATCTGTAAAATGGAAAGAACAATAGAACCTATTTCATGGAATATTTGTGAGGATTCAATGGTATCTGTAGAGTTATATGTAGTTCCTGACACATGAGTGGTGGCTAAGACTATCATAGTAATACAGGTACTTCCTAACAACTACCATTATCCTCGCAGGATTTTAGGTGCACACACATACACACACACACACACACACACACACACACACAAACTTTCCACGTGTGTTTTTCAAGTCTCTGGGCTCTGGACTCAAACCGTAAAGTCAACCATGTGGATCCATCCACCTTAACCACCACACCACCAGCTAGCCCAAAGGCTTTCTTCATGAAACTGAATTAATATGAATCTTGAATGGAAAATAAGTTATGCACAGTGCTAATCAGAGCCCTGGCATGTACACCAGGATACAGACACTTTTTAAGAGCATGTTGAAGAGTAACATTTCTCAAATCTGCTCAGGGCGCTAATGCTGAGAGGTGCTCCTCAATCAATGGTTTCTGGAAAAGCCTTTCAAAAATTTGGGGAATCATAAACTAGCTTTCATTCTTTAAGGTTATAAAAATGCCATTAAAGGATGAGAAGTCTGTAGTAAAGATAACTTTTCCACCTTTTATAACTTAGGACGTCCCAAATTTACCTTACTCATTTTCAGAACATCCCCCAGAAACAAAGTACTAAGGTATCCCTTGGGAATTATTATTAAAAAAAAAAAAAGCCAGGGTTTGTGTAAGCCTAAAGGATCAGTAGCTTCAGCCCAAGATCTGAGGGTGAATGATTTACCAGTTGCCCACAGTTGCTCATGCTGATGATCCCCTCCAGTGACTCAAATCACTGAATGTCAACTATGCCTCTGTTGGCTTTGATCCACTTGCTTTTGCACTTTGCTAGCAAGATGAGGGAGCACCTGGAGAGAGGAAATTAGTAGATATGCACTCATAACCCTTCCAGTCTTGGCTGTGACCTAGCTGGTTATGAAAATGCTCTTGGGCTTTAGATGACAGGTCTGTGAATCCCCACAGTTGGTCTTGTCCAAGGGTTGATAGTCATAGCCAGTGAGGAGCCTTTCCATAGCATAGACAGTGTGTGTGTGTGTGTGTGTGTGTGTGTGTGTGTGTGTGGGGGGTAGGGTAGGGAGAGAGGAAATGGCTATCAGGGTCAGGGCGATTGCATACTTGGCTCTACTCTGCTACTAGCAACATCCAACACAGGATTTTCTAAGTTTGTGCCCTAATTCCCTGCTAGTGACAATGAATCTTAATTTTTCGGTTTCTTGGATAGCTCTGAGTTGGTTTTAGGGTAAAGAATCTTAGAGATAGAAGGGATCACAGTGAGAAATTATTCAGTTCAGTCTCCCAATAAATACCAAGATGATGTTTCTAACCTTTGGAGGACTGTGGACCTCTCAGGAATCTAATGACTGTTACGGACCTAACTTCAGAGAAAAAGCACAGATGGATATTCAAGTATCATCTCACTTACAACATTAGAGGTTTTCAGGCCTTCACATGTCCCTGATATCCCTTTTGTGTAATATGCTTAGTAACTTTCCTTTGCATAACTATTTAAATCTCATTCATTGACTCCATTTGGTCTCAGGATAAGGTAAAATCATTCTTTAAAATGGTGCACATGGCCTTGCATGATCTGCACCTCCCCCCACTGGCCCATCTGGTACTGCTCTGGTTCTCTGCTTCTCCTTACTGCCGGTATAGCCAGGCTGCATCCTGTCTCAGGGTTCTTGTATACACCATGATCCTCTTTTGCACATACTGTCCATTCTCCTTAACATCTCTTTCTCCCTCTGATGCCTAGATAACTCCTTATCAGGTGTCTCCTTGGCCTTTCCTTATTCTCCTTTTCCAGGATAATCTGTGAGTCATATTATTCATCTATGTTCTCACAGCACTATGGACATTTCTTTCAAAAGTGTATGTTATAGCTGAATTTCACCTTTCTTTGTGAGACCAATTGATTCATGTCTGGCTTTCCCACTAAACGAAAGGTTTCATGGGGCCAAAGACTTGATCTTTGGTGCTTATTGATGTGCTTAGCACATAGTAGGTGCTGGGTAACTGTGTATAGGATGAGAGGATTATTATCTTTGGTCTGAGTGCTCCCTATATGTCAAGACAACACATTTCATGGACCCAGGGCTTTTCTTGGCTTCTGATTTAAATAACAATGAACTTATTGTGTCCCTTATGCTGACAAATTATGAGAAGTTTGTCCTTCTCAAATAAATCAATGACTATATCAGTTTTTGTAAAGCTATTGGCTAGGGCTCTACATTATAAATTCCCTTCAATGAACACATCTACAGGCAGAACTTGGACTTCACTCTACCCACCTTCATGATAACCACATCCATCAGCAGCCATCCACATACTCACATTTACATTTCCTTTCTCCTTTTCTTCCTACTTCCCTCCTTTTTTCTAGAAGTTGTATAGGCATCCTTATAAGTTAGGTTGAGAAAATGAATGTGTATATCCCACACAGTTCTTGGAAAATTTGTATGTATAGGGAGTAGGTATAAAGTAGGGAAAATTTTATTACCAATAATTCCAATTCATCATTGAAACCAAATCTGCATGGTGATAGGAGCACTGTGCAGATTTTATTTTCTATACAATAATCTTCTTCCCTTTCTCTCATCCCTATTTTTCTCCTTACCATCAAATTCGACCTCTTTTTTATTGAAAGATTTACTTATTTTTAATTTTATTTATTATCATTATTCTTCAATTTTGACCAGAGAGAGACAGAGAGAAAGGGAGAGTGAGAAAGCAAGTAGCCAGGTTCAGGACCCAAACTGTGTTCAGCCCATGTGAGAGTCTAGCGCCTTAACCACCATGCCACCTGCCAGCTCCCAAGCTCAGCCTCTTAATATCAGTATTACTCATGCCTCAAGCACCCAAATCCTTTTCACCCAGTCACTCTTATTTGTTCACACTATGTCTTTAGGGTGTCACACAATAGGGAGAACCTCACTTTATAAGAGGTAAGAAAATAGAAGTCTCCCTCATTATTGTTTCCTCTGTCCTAATGCTAACACACTTACTCAAGCTTTTTAGTCTGCTCAGCATCCTGACACCCAAATATTCAAGGACTTTAAGCCTGCAGTTCCCAGATGCAAGTTATTCCACACCTATAAGAGAGAACTTTGTGTGGAATTAGATGTTAAAAGGGATGTTTCCACAGCCCAAAATCTCAGAGCACACAACTCTTGCTGTTGAGACTACACAGTCCAGGCAGACACTTGGCAAGTGAGAACAGGCCTGTAACTTGTAGACATACACCCTGATAGAGTGCTGGGATAGTGGTGAGTGAACCCTAAAACATCCTTAGAGTCACCCTGTGGGTGCTGGTTTTTGTGAGATGTGATGGTGACAGTCTTCTTTAGTTCCAATGCTCAGGTATCCTTCCAACAAATCTCTTGATACTTGAGGTAATTCACCTGAATCTCAGTTTATTTCAAACACAAAAATCAAGCTGGAATGTCTCTTTGGATCCTTATTTTTTTCTTTTTAGAGAAATATATAAATGAGATATATTTATATATTTAGGTAAATATATCTGTCATATATTACCTATCACATTATAGACTCCTTAAGGCAGATTCAAATTCAGTCATCTTTCTGACTCTTGATAAATATTTATTAGCATAGAGAGAGAAGGAGGGAGGAAAGGAAAGAAGAGGGAGTGAAGGAAGGAAGATAAGTGGGGGAGGAGAGTAAGAAGGAAGAAACAAGAAGAAAGAAAGGAGAAAAAATTAGTTTTTAGGAGATATGTGACCCATATAACCTACATGTCATCACTCCATATACCATGGCTGAGGTAAAGGTAAGGGACTAGGTAGGTCAACATTGGAATAAGGGTGAAGGAACAGTTACTGGCTGAATGTTTCATAAAGATAGGTCAGACATGTCCTTGATTTAGAGCAGAAAGTTTTGGTTTTGAGTAAGCTAGTTTTTATATGTATTTTCGGAAGCTGAGGAAAATGGAAGTTTATTTCATTGCCAAGTCTGCCTCTTCCTATCTGGCAAACATAGATTTCTTCACTTTCTTTTGTATTCCCGGTGGAATTGAAATAAGCAGCACTGGCTGTTCACTTTAGCTCCCCAGGATTCACGGAACACAGTCCCCAGCAGAGGCTGCCTGCTATTACCCTGAAAGCCAATAGAGGGCTCCCGAGAACACTGAGCAAAATTTGGCAGTCACCACCAAGAGGTTCCACTATAATGGCAGCAGGGTTATCTAACATACACATGGATAGACCTGAATTTATATAGTAAAGGTACAAATGAGGGAGCACCAGCCATAAATGCTACAGAAGTTGCTGCACTGGTGGAAGCTCAGACTAGGTTAGCTTTAAGATCCCTTCTGAACTCAAGCCAGTATCTTGACTTGAAATATCTCTTCTGGAATTAGCTGATAGAGCTTTATAAAACACTTGTATGTTGGATATGTTAAAGCCTTGATCCTTTTCACTACGTTATCTTGGAAAAAAATGGCTTAATATCTCTAAGCATCATTTTTCCTATTTATAAAAATGAGGTGATACTGGATTAGTGTGAATTTGGTTCTTAAAAAATAAAGACTTTTTAAGGGCTAACCTTCTGTTACTACTATTGATAGCAAGAACACTCAAGAGAAACCTGAAAACATGGCTTACTTGAAAGGAATAGTGCTAATTCTACCCTAATACAGGTGTAACACAATGGTTCTATCAAATACTTAGAGTAAAGTTGGAAAAGGAAATGTAGTCTTTGATGACCAATGAGTTAAGACAGTATGATGTAGGTGAAAGATTACAGTAACTGTAACTTAAAGACTTAGATTGAAATCTTAATTTTATTTACTAGCAAATCACTTCACTTTTCTGAGTCTATTTCTATATCTGTAAAACTATGATAATCCAAATTGCCTAGCCTACTCCAAAGTGTGCTGGTCAGATAAGATAATACAATAAAAGTGCTTTGCATACTACAATGTGCCCCATGAATATTCAGCTATTAATGGATTCAATAACTTAATGGCTCAAATTTTAGTGACATAGTATGAGTGAATGCTTCAAATTCTGTCTTTCCTAAAGTTAAAACCCTGTGTAAACCATATTGTAGCTTTAGTTTTTCTTAGTAATCTTATAACAGAAAATAAATTCGAAAAAAGATATAACACAAACTAATGATAATTGTTTGAGATGATGGATAAGCTAATTACCCTGATTTGATCTTTACACATTATATTCATTTAGTAAAAACTACTCTGTACTCCATAAATATGTACCATTACTATGTGTTAATTTGTTTTTTAAGAGAGATTTTGCTATAGGGTGCATGTGCTCACCAAAGAAGCAGAAAAACAGAAAGTGAGAAATCACTCCCCAGTAGGGAAGGTCACACTGCAATCCCTTCTCTATTCTCTCAGGATCTTGGGCACAAACGTACATGAACTCAATGTGAGTTTTAAGTCACTAGGTCTAGGACTCAAACCACAGTCTACTACATGGGAGTCCAGAGATATAATCATTACATCATCTGCTGGTCCCACTATATGTCAATTATTAAAAAGAGAAGTATCAGTGACACAGCAGAGACACATTGCTCTGTGTTGTACCCACATGGGAAAGATTCAGGTTTACATCCCAAGTCTTTCCTGTATATGCCAGATGTGTGCCCATGATCTGACTGGCTGAGACTTGGGGTGGATCCTAGCGTGAAGACCCTGTTAGAGATTATTCTCTCTCAGACAAAAGAGATAAACAAATTTTAAAAAACAAAATAAAATAAGTAAAAGGAAAAAAAAAAGAAAAGTGATATAGAAATATTTGTAAGGTGCAGAGGAAGAGGAACTAGATTTACAGATCTTAGAACAGAAGAGAATTCAAGAAACTAAGCAAAGACCAGATAATTGATACCTAATGTTGAGACTATCTTTGAAGTAGAAACTAAGCTTTGACTTCATTTGTTTCATTTACTTGAAGTTCTGGGAATACAAATTTTGGAACTGGGGAAAGAACTAGAGCCTTTCAGTGAGTCTTTTCTTGGTCTACGTAGTAATTTTTTTTTATTATATGGTAGACATTATTGATGCTATGTTATTGACTGCCTAGATTTTGTTTTCTTCCTTAATAGATGGTTGATTTTTATTCTGGAAGGCAAGTAATTAATTTGTGAATCAGCTTAATCCTTTTGAGGCATATTAGCCTTTAACTAGGGCTAGTATCAGTCTATACCTAAGCAAAAACTTTCTGGAGTCTCTGTTAAATTTACTGAGAATTCTCCACTGTGATTGGTGAGAACTCTAATGTCTTCCAGTCCTGTGTCACCTCCAATAGGTTGGGACACCATCTCCAGTAGCTATGGGAGCAGTTATCCTCTGTTGATTTTTCTTCCTATGGTAGATTTTTTTTTTTCACCCTGTGATATCTTGCCCTGTCCATCTGTAGCCTGATATATAATCAAAGACTCTAGGGTATTCCTATGCAGATTCGTAGATCTGCATTGCTAAGCTCCCTTCTTTCTGATGCCATACTCCAAAATTCCAAGTACCTCAGTAGCTTTGAACCCCAATATCTCTCTCCTGGGTTCAGCAAATTTGTGTTTTGGATCCCTTTTGTTGTGCCACATTTCAGCAAGTGCTGGGTCAGTTCTGTGGCTCACTTTATCTTTTTTTTCTCTAGGAAATCACAATCTTTTGCTGCCTTCTATCCAGTGTCTGAAAACAGGTTTTTTCATATGTCTATTTTTAGTTTCATTAATTTCGACATTAGGACATATAACTCTATCAATTATTCTATCTTAGCCAAAGTGAAAGACCACATAATAATTGTAGTAATTCATTTTGTATATGAAAAAGCCAATGCATTGACCATGGATTATCTATGATCTCCATTTTGGGAACTCGTGGTAAAGCTGGAGTAACAACAATATTTTAGCAATATTTTCAGTTTTTTATTTTTCTAACCAATCATATAGTTTATAGTAGGAAGTACCTATAAACTGATAATAGGGTAAATTGATTTTCATGGGAAATAAACTGTATTTCATGGAGAAGCAACAGATTTCAGGGTTCTAAGCTTTAATTTACTGCAGGAGTCATTAGTGAAGTGCATCCCTATTCTGGGTCTAACGTAGTATTTTATGTACTTCTAGTTAGGTGAGGCCATGAAGCTAGTTCTGGCCAATGGACTGTGGGCAGATGTGTGGATCAGGCCAGTTATAGCATTAAGACTGTTAAATCTCACATGGCCGATTGTGCTGTTTGAATCGCAGACCTGTCAGCTTGAGAAACATACTTGGCTCATATGCATGTATGCCCACAATTTCAGAAGGAGGGAGAGATGGAAGAAAAGGGATTGTGGTATGACCATTCCCTACGGTGGTGGTGGTGGTGGTGGTGGTGGGGATTTCTTTCTTACCTTCCCTCTCACAGTGAGTGCATGTGACCTCTGGCAAAATTTAAAAAAAAAAAAAAAAAAGAAAGAAAAAAAAAAAGAAAGAAAAAAAAAAGAAAGGGTGTATGTCAATTCTGGATGAAAACTTGTTTCAGGTATAAGCATTTCAGTTTTTTCTTCTGCCATCTTAACTAGCGATGTTCAGTGTGGTGGCCCTGTCAGCCTGGATCTTTGAGTGATTAAGGTGAGCAGAGATTCCTTTCAGTGGACAGATAGTATGAATAAGAAATAGATCTCATTGTTTTAAACCAATGAGATTTTGGATGTTTTATGTTTTTGATAATACAACTTCACCTATTCTAAATAATACAGATAATTTGATAAAGGTTGATTTGTCTAAAGTTGGTTCCACAGAAGCAGACTCTGAGGTGAGAATTAGTGTACAAGTGGCTTATTAAGAAGTACTTCTAGGGGATACTACTAAGAAAATACAGGAAGTAAGGGAAGGTGTAATCTCAGGGAAAATAAAAACAAAACAAAAAAATAAAACCCCTCAGATAGTATGCAATGGCCTGATCTTGCAGGGGCACTGTGGAATGTAAGTTGCACCTTGTCCTCAAGGGAAGAGTTGTATTTTCTTTTGCCCACACAGAGCCAGAGCTAGGGAGAGGGAAGGCTGGTACAGGCCAAATCAGTATAAGACGATACAATATGTAGATAAAGTATCAGCATGGTCCACTGTGTGATCACAGGAGAGGAAGAAAACACTCCATACTTTCATTTTTAGCTCTATACAATAGGAGGACCTATAATTCCTTATCTTTTATAAGACTACCACGGAATAAATGTGCCATATTATTAAGGGATAGAGATGCTGGTGGTTGTAGTATTCTCAGATGAAGTATTTTCCTTCCTATCATTATGTCTTAACTGTCGATATATTAGTATAGCCACTACATTTACCCTCAAACCTTTCTAATTTCTATTTTCTCAGCCTCTGGATCAACTTAGAGTGAAAGAGAACTTCAAAATTTGCCTGCAGTTTTTGTTATTTATTATTGCTAGCCGCCAGCAGGGTACTCAGACCCTTTTACTACATAAAAAGACATGGGTCAAAATTGTATGTTTCCTTGTCACTACTTAATTTACTCACTCACCAGCCCAGACTGAATGACAATTGTTTCCTTATTTGACTTAGGTTGCTAGGCTTTGGGGAACTTAACTAAGGGGGGGGGGGCAGTTTCCTCTACCCAAAGAGCTCAAAAAGTTGCACTGCCTTTGTACTCTTTTGAAAGGTAAAGCTAATGAATTTTTGCCTTCCTTAATTTGAAGTGAAGGTTTGTGCTTGTTTTGCTGCAATTGATGGTACTGTTGAAGGCAGATCAGGGTTTTTATAATCATACTCATTTCCTTCCTTCCTTCCTTCCTTCCTTCCTTCCTTCCTTCCTTCCTTCCTTCCTTCCTCTCTCTTTCTCTTTTTCTTTCTTTCTTTCTTTCTTTCTTTCTTTCTTTCTTTCTTTCTTTCTTTCTTTCTTTCTTTCTTTCTTTCTTCCTTCCTTCCTTCCTTCCTTCCTTCCTTCCTTCCTTCCTTCCTTCCTTCCTTCCTTCCTTTCTTTCTCCTTCCTTCCTTCCTTCCTTCCTTCCTTCCTTCCTTCCTTCCTTCCTTCCTCCCTCCCTCCCTCCCTCCCTCTCTTCCTTCGTTCCTTCCTTCCTTCCTTCCTTCCTTCCTTCCTTCCTTCCTTCTTTCTGTCTCTCTCTCTTTTTGTGATCTTCCTCCCCCCATATTCACTTTCCTTTTATTTGTTGACATTTATGGACAAAATATTTCCTGTTGCAATCCCAGTTCTTCATCTCGATTCTTAACCTGATAGAGTGTCTATTATATTGGCATTATAGCTTATCTAAACAAACTTCATTACTGACTTTGGAAAATCTTTACTGTCCTCTCCCATCCTATATAGTTTCTACATGTTAGCATTGCCCTCATTGTTTAATCATTCCCCTAGAATTTTCTGCCTCCAGCTCTGTCAACCCATTTACCAAAATAACCTGTCAAATCTGTTGAAAAAATTGATGAGACTGGCTATTTGGCATTGTGTTGAGCCCACAACACATTACTAACTCAGCTTATTTTTTCACTTGTTTACTAATCAGGTGAGTACCATGTGGATAATAAACATACTGTGTGATTAGAGCTGCCAGGAAGAAAGGATCATTCTTCTTGCATTGTCTCCAAACACCATTGGCTGAGAAGTCAATGGTCTTACCATTTGTGTGACCTTGCTGGGCATATTACCTAATTTAACTAGAAATCTTACAGTCTTAATTTATACAATTATTTTAATAATATTAACATATCAAGCATTCATATGGCTCTTTTATATACCTGCTTTCATCTTTTCTGCCCAATCATGGATCTCATTAACTTTGCAGGATTAAACGGTGCTTCCTGGCTTGAGAAAATGAGGGCTAGAGTATAGTTGGTATTGTTAATGATAAAGTCTGTAAGGAGTCTCCAGTAATCGAGTAATTAAGCTCCAAGGACAATGGCATCAAAAACTGTGGAGAATAATTTGGAGATTCCTCAAAAATCTACAGATAGATCTGCCATATGATCCAGAGATCCCACTCCTCGGTATCTACCCAAAGGACAGAAGAATTCTTCATTGGAAAAGTGCTTGCACATCGATGTTTATTGCGGCACTATTCACAATTGCTAAGTCTTGGAACCAACCCAGATGTCCCCGTATGGAGGAATGGATTGAAAAACTGTGGCTCATATACTCTATGGAATACTACTCAGCCATAAAAACCAACAGAGCCCTGGCTTTTGACAGAAAGTGGAAGAATATGGAAGATGTACTGCTGAGTGAGGCAAGCCAGATTATGAAGGAGAGACATTGTATGTCCCCACTTAACATATACCGTTTGTCTGCTTTCTATGTCTGAAACTGATTGACTAACAGTTGAACAAACACAAGAGATGGGTGTGAATGTCAGATGAGGTGTATGTGGAGGAGTGGGGCCCAACGAAAGACATTTAGAGAAGGGATACAGAGGTAGAGCATTGACGGGATGGGGAATCTGCTGAAGATATTTCTGGGTCTGGGGAGAAATGTTCACATATCAAAATGGTCTCATTGTAAGACAAACAATATGATTGAAAGTATATACAAAAATAAATAAATAAAAATAAAATTAAAAAAAAAAAAAAAAAGAAATTAAAACAACAGTTGATCAATATGAAGCTACATCTCCATATACTTTAGCCATAGTTGACTCAATGGCAGAAAATTGGCTTACACCAATAGATTGGCAAACATTGGCCCGTGCTGCACTCTCTGGAGGGGATTACTCACTTTGGAAATCAGAATATGTGGAAAATTGTAGGGAGACTGCATGCCGGAATGCCCAGGCCAACAATGGCTGGACAGCAGATATGTTATTGGGAAAAGGCAATTATACAACTAGTGACAATCAAATACAATATTATCCAGGGCTATTTGCTCAAATTAATATGGCAGCCTTGAAAGCTTGGAAAAACCTTCCTACTAAAGGAGACTTAAGTGCCTTCCTTACAACAATAAAACAAGGGCCTGACAAAAAAAAAAAAAAAAAAAAAAAAAAAAAAAAAAAAAAAAAACTGTCTAGAATTGGAAGCCGTGAGTTGTATTTGTAATTTTTTAGAAAAGAAGATATTACATGCTTGGGAGGCTCCTCAAGGAGATACAGGTTAGATGTGGACTCCAATCTTGAGTCTACTACTTACTAACCATGTCGCCTTAGTATGTCACTCATTTGTAAAGTGTCTAGAACATGCAGCATTGTTGGGAAGATTAAATGAAACAATGCATATAAAGCACATGCACAGTGCCTGGTATTTAGTAAATGCTCAATAAAAGACAACTATTTTCTGTGTGCTGAATGACGCTTGCTATTGAGTTTCCTTCACTATGTTTAATTTCAGTCTCTTTTAGAATGCTCAAAACATAGAAAATAAATGACTCTGAATTCTTTAACCCAACCAGTGAAAATTCACACACAGGCATGGCAGACAATTATGTCCAAAGATAGACTTGATAACAAGAAGAACACTGGATTTTCTTTTTTGTCCAAAGTCTTCCAGATTCTGGGCCAAGCCTTGAGGCAGCTACATTGTTTATATAGAGTTGGTCCTATATAAGCAATACTGTGAGGTATGGTGGAGGCAGCTATAGGCATATAGATGCAGAGCAGGGCTGTCTTTTTTATCATTCTTTCTGATACCTACCAAGATTCTAAGACAGGAGAAGAAAATGGGGAGCTGATGCTCACTGGCCTTCTAGGCAGGAATTCTAAGTGGCTGGAATCTAGAAATCTGGTCCTCCAGCAGACCCCTTTGTTTTTGGCAGTGTGACTATACTTCCTGCCTCCAGTGTTCGCTGGGTTCTCTGGCCCACCCACATCTGCCTTCTCTCAGCCCTCTTTCTTATCATGCTCCCTGTCTCCATTGGACATTCTTTTTCTTCCTCATCTTCGCCAAGTCTGTTTGTATGCATACTTCAGAACTTAGCCCAACTACTACTTTCTCAGAGAAGGAAGCTTCTCCTGACTTTCTAAATACACCCGATTCCCTTACATGCTATCATAATGAAGTGACTATTTTACATTTATTGCTGTGTTTGCTTTATCCTGTGTCCACTTGACCTTGAGATCTATGAAGATAGGCACTGTCTCATTCATAGATTGGCATATAGGAGGGGTTCCATAAATATTTGTAGGGTAAATAAATACATGAGTGAGTGGGTAAATATTAGGAAGAAGACATGATGATTTATAACTAGTCCAATGTTCTAGTGAAGCAAAGGTTTTGGTTTCCTATTGTCTTTAGGTAGCTGTGTTCAGAAAAATATAGATTTCTGGGCAAACTACTCATATATAGTGTTATGGGGCATGATAGAGAAAGATAGGGCATTTGTGTAGCCCCTAGTGTACACATGCCCTCACTCTCATTGTACATTCTACATATCCTACCCTCAACCCCCCAAAGGGACCCAACATTTTGGATTTCTTGGTTGTTTATCCTTGGTTTACCTCAAAGGGGCACTTTATCTCTGTTACTTGGTTCTGACATATCAGGCTCTTCCTCTACTTCTTGGATATACTTGCTCATGAGATCTCCTGTGAGGGGCCAATGTGATAGGACCTCCACCCCCAGCTTCCTGAAATTGCCTCCTGTTTTCCTGCTTTCTGGGTCTTCTACTTTTTCTTCCTATCCCTAGTCCAAAATACTATGGGATCAGTGTCTGAGCATCCTAAATTCCAGTCTAGTCTCTCCATAATGTTAAGTAAGATGTCTTATATTACCATCATTTGCTCAATCATTTTTATTGAGATGACAATGTGGACAGGAAACCTCACCTCACAGTGTCCAGTGAAGACTTACACTTACTCAAGATTACTTTCCTATTACTAGAGGTTCTTGATTAAATTTGTTAAGTACATTGAGATCTTTGAATTATGACACCTTACCCAGCTGGAGAGTATTGTGAAATCCTAACTTTTCTAACATTTGCAGAATTAAGCATGCGATGAAAATGGTTAGCCTATTCAGGAGATATCGGCCATTAACCCAGACAGATGCTCACAAATAATGCCTTACTCTCACTGTATAATAATGAATGCTATTAAAAATGAATGACCTCATTTGTCCTCCTGGCATGTATGTCCCATAGAGAGTGGCACATACATATATTGCCATTTAACATCTGGAAAAACTAGAGCCTAGGCAAGTTAAGTGATTTTTATCAACTCTCGAGGCTATTAGATGTTGAACCTTGAGAAGATACTGCATTTAGGGGACATGTGCCATAAAAGGTGTAAATTAGAGTTAAGGTATGAAAAGAAGTCAAAATAAATTGATTGACTTGAGTCGATAGTGTTTGGTCTGAGTCAGGATGGGACACAGCACAAACAATAAAAATAAAAGAGCCTACCAGAACCAGAAATTCAGGTTGTGGTAGAGTCATGATGACTAAGACCCAAGAGAAAAATTTAAACCATACTTCTCAAATTTTGTGTGTGTGTGTGTGTGTGTGTGTGTGTGTGTATATATATATTGTGTATATATATATATTGTGTATATATATATATATATTGTGTGTATATATATATATATATATATATATATATATATATATATCTATCTATCTATCTCCTGGGTATCTAATTAAAATACAGATTCTGACTCAAGAGGTCAGAGTGATACCTGGGACTCTGTGTTGCTATAGCTCGCAGGGGATCTAGCTATTGGACACTGGATCACTCTGAAAACCAAGCGTTTTAGCAGCCCCTGGGATAGGTCTGAAGAAGACCTTGTATCAATAGGTCTCCTCTTACCAGAAGTCTCTTTTGAAAGCCCAAGATCTGCTTCCCCAGTGGGGTTTTCACAGGCTAGTGGAGATAATGGTTATCACTGGGGAAACACTGGGCTATATCCACATACCAGAAATTGACAAATGATTCTTCTTCTAAGCTATAATAACAACAATGCTACATTTTGAAAATTGGGAATAGTTTTTCCTCTGCTTTAGTTGAAAAGGGAGAGGGCTCTGATGATAGTGTCTTTGTGAAGGACTAAACATATATTTGTTCACAGAGTTGAAAAAAATAACAAAAAATAAGTTTTCTGAAAGTGTTTACACCCCAAAGTCTCACTAAAACATCTACTCTGCATTGAATAGAGGGGGTGATAGGCTACACAAACACTCTGTCATCAGTAAGCTGGAACTAAGTCAATGTTGAACTTCTTGTCAGCCAATGGCTCCATGCCGCTTCAGTTTGCTGAGGGATTGATGAAGGATGCCCAGATTGGAGAGCAAAACCTTGGGACAGACCACAAATTATGGCATCAACTTAATGGAAATCTCAAATCTTCACACAGAGGCTGACAGTTCCTGGTGTACCCGTCAGCCCAGAAAGTTTGCTGAACCTGTAGCTACTGAAAAGAGAGATCAAAGTCCAATAGAGAGAGAGAGCCTCACATATCAAGGTTGTCAGGCTGAAGAGCAGATATATCCACCTATAGCTTGGGGCAGTAGGCTTCAGAGAATGTGGGACAGTCTTACATTGGTACCATGGGATTTTTCTAACATCAGAACTTAACAGTATTAGGATGGGCTCATTGTTTACTAAAATTTGATCTGATGAATAATGCACTTCCCTTCTTAGGTGGAAATTATCTTAGTAGTGGATCTACTTCATCCATACTAATGCAAACCTATAGTCTTATTCTAAAGAATCAGTTTTCCAAACATCTCTTGTGATAAGCCTAAAGTACATACAAACTTGCTTGGTAATCTTAGGTTCCATGTAGTAGGGCTGAGAGTAAGGGATATTCTCATTTGCTGCTCTTATTAGGTTATCGGGAAAGTCATGACATATTTTTCTATGCAAAAATATGACATAACTTTGCCGACCACCCAATACAACCAGGTAGACTGCTTCTTACCCAGATTCCTGGCCTTAGGAGTGACACCAGAAGGGTAGAGTTGCATTTTTTTAGTCATCTCCATCCTTCATTTCCAGATCACCATATAAAACCAGTGATGGGACGCTCCTTGGGCTGTGGAACAAGTTTATTAGTAGGAATACTAAATCGCCTCGTAAAGAGTTTGAATCTGTCAAGTTCCTGAGCTTGCTCTTGACCAATAGAGCTCACTAAACCAATTGAACTAAGAGAAATAATTACCAGAAAGCATCTCTAATGTGTAAACTCTGCAAAGAACTTATTATTTGGTAGCAGCTCAAAAGCAGAAAGTACTTGTACATTTAGAGAACTTCATATCATTATAGTGAACCACAGGAAGCAAGTGAGTTTCTTGCTGTAAATGTTTGATTTGACCTTTCTTCTTTGAAGGTCAATGTGGTTTTTCATTAGCTAGTGGACCACACATTTGGAATCTTAAACAAATTCCTTAGCCTTTCTGGACCTTGAGTTTTCACATATAAAATAATCCTAAAGGTCTTCTCTTCCAGTGCTGATATCCTAATTTTCTAGGCTTGTAAAGCTAAGCTCCAGAGCTTCCTCTGAACTGTGTGCTGTTGTGAGACCATTACTTGATGTCTCTAAGGTTCTTCCCCACCCCCAGCAATATTTATTCTATCTAATGTCTTATGATCATTGGTTGAAAGATACTGGATTGAGACTGATTTCTCTGTTATTTTCCAGCACTAAGATTTGGGTTCATATATTTGGAAATCAATCTCCTGTAAAGGTGTATCAGCTGAAGGCAAACATTTTTGAAATGTTGAACCATCAATATGCCCCCTTAAATGGATTTAAAGTTAGATATGTGACTAATACCAGAATAGCAGGTGCCTGTAGAATTGCAGCCATGAGCTTAGGTAAAAGTATTATGAGTGCCAGTTCAATTCTCTGTCCCTTAAAGCAAAGAAATCAGATGATGCCCTCTCTTTAGTACTAAGTTAATGCTTAAGGGTCTCAAGGATGGGTGACAGATATCTGGGGAGAATGGGATCTGATTTATTGCTCTGATTAATCATGGAGGGCCAGACAGGCTTTGCTGTGGTGTTGGACTTTCTCCTGGGAAAGTGTCAGAACATTATTCTCCTCACTCCTTGCACACCGGGAACATTTGCTACTGCTTCAAGCACTGAAAGGGTTGCATAAACATTTTAATATTACATGAGGCTTGTGTAAGACTGACTGAGTATGTAAATACTAAACCCTGACACATAAAGAGAAAGAGAGAGAGAGAGGTAGACTGGTAAAGACTTAAGATTGTCTTTTTAAATAAACTGGAGAGATTGACTGTAGTAACTCAGAATATTTTGATGATTCTCATTGTAGAATTTTGTAATGGTAATAGATAAGAGACTGTGATAGATAAAGCCCAAATGCCAAAACTACAAGTATATTTCCTAGTTTTGCTTGAATTTTTTTATATAAAAAAGTCATAAAACCACAGGCCCTCTGTCCTTTTTTTTCCTCTCTAATAGTTTTGGGTTTGCTGTTATCAGAGATGCCGGCTTCATAGAGATTTCAGAATTATGGTCTGTATATCCTTCCTACCTAGCTATAGGCCATGACAGAGTAATTGGACAGGAGGTGGCAGGGCACCTCAGAGCAGGATAGCCCCAAGTGGACACTTCTCCCCTGAAAGAGCCTCCAAGAAAGTAGTTGTGTATGGAAAACTTACCTTGCTTGTTTTAGTATCCAAAGAGTTATAAGACCAAGTCGCAGGTCAAGAGTCATGATTTTACAGCCTCCATAACACCTTTCCATAATCACTCTCTTCTAACCCCCACCACCTAGACATCCAATTGCTTATTTATATTTTTAATTAATTTTATTTATTATTATTATATATTTAAAAAATTTTGCTACAGGGCATGTCTTCGTATGAGAGAGAGAGAGAGAGAGAGACAGAGACAGAGAGAGAGAGAAAGTGAGAAAGCAAGCCGCCAAGTCTAGGACCAAAATCACAGTCAACCATGTGGGAGTCTAGGACCTTAACTGCCATGCCACCTGCCATCTCCACTTTTTTATTGTTTTGATTCTATTTTATCAGTATTTCTCAGAGGCTTCCATAATTCTTCATCTTATCTGAATCCAAGTTTAAATCATCTCCTATCTCGATCATTGCATTTCCTTGCTAATTTCCTTTATCTTCATTGATTCAATCCCTGGTGCACAACAGTGATTTTTTTAAAAAATACAAAATGATGTTTTCAAGAGAAAACCTTAATTACATTGTAATTATGTTTAAAAATTACTCAATGATTTCTTCTAGGATTCCTTAGATATAAGACATCATCCTTAAGCTTGAATATCAACCCTCTAGATCTGCCTCCTACCTGGTCCCCAACTTCAACTTCTACTGCTTTGTTTGCATGCGTTGCATGTCATGGTTCAGCCCTATTGACTTTTTTTACATTTCCTGAAAGTGCCAAGGTCTCTCATTCCTCTGGGTTTTCATAAACCCTTTGTGATATTTATTTATTTACCACCTCTCCTATTCTTTCATTAGGGCATAGATTGAACCATGCCCAACTTGCTTGTCTTTATGTCCCAGTGCCTAGCAGAACCTGACCATATAGTAGGCAGTCAGTACTTATGTGATGAAAGATTAGATGGACTGATGAAGAGATGAAGTAAAGAAGGGAGTCAATGTCTGGAACAACCTCTTTTCATTCTGTGCCTTCCATATAGAATCACTAAATTCAGAAATAGAGGCTGGAACTGGGAGTAACCTTAGGGAGTATATAATAAACAGTTTCATTTTATAGATGAGGAAACCAAGGCTCTGAGAAGCCAAGTGATTTATCATCACATAGCCAGTTAATGTATGTGGACTAGAACCCAGCTTTCCTAATGCCTATTCCAGTAATTATCCTAAACCCTTGTTATATTTCCAAAGAGTTTGTATTTATGACTTAAAACTTTAGAGATGAAAGAAATCTTTCGTCAGTTTGTAAGTGAGGAATATCTGTAAGACTCAGAGGCAGAAGGACTCGCTCTACATCAGTTTTTGGAAACTGTCCAAGTCTTAGAGAATAGAGACTCAAACATAGTCACGGACAAGCCGAAGTGAAGCAATTCTTAAGCCAATAGGTGCATTCCTTTTATTGTTGTTTCTTCTTTTAAAGTAATCTCGCAAAGTCACAGTCCTCCTGCATCAGCTTCTCAGCTAGGATCTCAGGTGCATATCTCCACATATAGTTTTTTCAGACAAGAGGTTTTTACTCTTGACCAGTCTTGAACTCATGATCCCTCTGCCTCAACCTCCTGAGTCACTGAGATTATAGGTGCATGTCACCATGCCCAGCCTTTAGGTTAGAGCAGGAAAAGAACCCAGGCTTTCTATGTGGTTCCAGCCTGTGGATGTAGTATCTTAGCAGCTCATGTCACCAAGGCTGGGTAAGATATGTGACTTTGGACTACACATGAGACTAGGTGATACCACCCAGCAGATAGACAGAATTCAGGTTAAGTCATGCCCATTTCACATTTCTTTTGCCTTTCCCCCAGCTAAGATCTGGTTCTGTCTTTGTCTTTCCTCTGCCTAATTTCTTTGGCACTTTATTTCCCTAGGCTGGTTCTATACACTGCCAGCGACTGTTAGGGAGTGCCCAAAGACCAACCAAGGTCTTTGAATTCTAGGGCAGTGGAGGAGACCTTGAGTCATTCACCATTCTATGCTTGAATCCCCCTGGGCTGAATCAGGAGCCATCCAAAATCTGGGAGCTCATTTTCCTGAATCACTGAAGGATTTTTTACTGAAAAAAATCCTTTGAACACCTTAGGCATAGGACCTTAGGTAAATTTTTACTGTCCCTATTATTGCTTTCTGAAGAAGAAATACCTGATTTCAGGTTTCAAAGGTAAGCAAACAGGGCCTAAGAAAGCTTCCTGAGAGCCTTTTACTTCCTAACAGGCTATATGGAAAATCAGGACAATGTGTGGAATAGCTACCCTGGGGTGGCCCATCTACCCCATACCCTCATCTGTACTCATCTTTAGGAAGGCAACTGTAGGAGGGGAAGTTCCAACAAGATTAATTTCCCATTTAATCATGGCTGGCAGGCAGGAGATTGAGTTCCCCCCCCTTTTCCTCCAGGCCTGAGGAATGGGAACAGCAGAGGGAGGCCAGTACAATTCAATTTATGAAATGCATTCCAGAAGTCTTCCAATTAGGACCAGGAAGATGTCATGAGCGAGAAGTCTGGAGTAATTGAATGCCTCAGAACTCCTACAGATGCATTCATCAAGGGTAGGTGTCCTGGTCTGGAAGTGGCACTGTTTCCTTTTTGTTCTCATTTGTGGGGGTTGGTCTTGGCCTTCATAGGTCAGGAGAATTGAATCTCAGGGTTCAGAGATTTTCACAAAGAAATGAGTGTCCTTGGTCTTCATATTCAGGCTCTCCACACTTGATATCCTATGCAAGAGAAATTTGTCAAGATTAATATTCATTTTCTGTCTTTCCTTGAGATAGATTTTTTAGGGGAGAGAAGAGAAAGAAGAGGAGGGTGGATACTACAGAGAGCACAGATGAGACTAAAGTCACGCTAGACCCTGGCAAGGGAAGAAGTCTCTTTTCTTTGACTCAGAGAACTGCCTCCTTAGAAATCTTTACACTAAGAGTGGGAGAGGGTAAACAGTGAGGTGGGAAGAGCATCCTCCATTATTCTCACAACTTTCCTTTTCTTTCCGAGGCACCAGTGAGTAGAAGAACAGAAGGTGGGTTCCACATGATACTACTTTCTCTGAGTGTCACCAGCAACACTCAGTTTGGCAGCACACTGATCTACTCCTCTGGTGAAGGCTTTAGTATGTGCCTCACCTCACGCAGGCAGGCTCCAGATAGAGTAAATGAGCTATTCCCTCTCCTTCTTCCATGCATTCTTACTCCCTACCCCCACCCTATGTTACATCCTTATAAGTCAGGATAGTCAGATGTTAAAGGTTATGTGGGATCTAAGGGATAGAAGAGGAAATAGGACAATATGGCAGGAGTAGCAGTCCTAACATTTTGAATTCCACTTGACAAGTTCTATGTTAGGTGTTCAACATCATGTCATTTCTTTTCTTCTGAAAGAAAGGTCAGTTAAGAGACCCATCAGAGGTCATCAGTCAGTGACAAAGCCAGGATCAAATCAGGTATTAACAGGCTCCAAAGTCTGCATTCTTTAAGAGTACGAAGAATGCAAGAATTTCATGAGTTCTCATCTTCTTTCATCCAGATACCAATCTTCTTTTATTTATCCACATTATTTAGACTTTCAGAAGTTATCCATTTAATGTTTGCAAGCCATGTTATTAGTTTATCTACTGCTGTATAATAAGTTTCCCCAAAATGTGATGGTTTCAAACTATAACAGCTTTTATTATATCATATAGTCTCAGTGGATCAGGTATCCAGAAACAGCTTAACTGCATGGTGCTGGCTTAAGGTAATTCCTGAGGTTGCAGTCTATCTATTAGCCCATGTTGTAGCCATATTGAAGGCTTGACTAGAGCTGGAGAACCTGCTTCCATGATGACTCATGGGCCTCAGCTCCTCACTACATGGACCTCTTCGTAGGACCGCTCGTCAGAACTCATGATGCTGGAGTAGGTAGCAGTAAGAAAGAGCAAGGAGAAAGTGAAATGCCTTTTATGATATGAGACTGCACTGTATGTGCACGGCCAGTGACTTAAGTCCTGCTCACATTCTCAGAGAGAGCAATTAAGTTCTGTCTCTTGAAAAGTGGAGTATCAAAGAATTAGTGGGCATAGTTAAAACCACCACAGCTATTAATTTAAGGATGGATATTTCCACTCTAATGTCAACTAAATAGGGGCATTAGAGTTGTTTATTTTTCAGTTGTATTGGAGCCTAGCCCAGAGAAAGACACATTTCATTCTGGTTCACTGACGTAGGATTACGGACTGGGGAGTGTGAATGGTGTTGAGACAAATAGTCAGTTTTGGTAACATCTTTCAGTTGATTGTTGACTTTGGGGAGTCTAGAATAGGGGCTAATGCTCTTAGTCCTTTGGGTTAATGAGAACAATAACAACAACAACAAATCCTAATACTCTTGAGTTTACTTGTTTTAACCCTTTACTAATACCCTGACATAAATGTATTTTCACTCAGTTGGTAAGATCAATTTGATAAGCAACTTTTTATAGCAATTTTTTCTCAGCACAGTGTGGTGATACATTTAGGAGTGAACACACCAGGGTAGACAGTCATCCCTTTTATGATAATAATAGGATTCAGGGAACACATATAATGGCCTGCTTAAAGAAGCATTAACTAAGGATTCTGTGAAGTGCTATAATTCATTCTATAGATGAGGAAAGTGAGACACAAAGAGGTTATAAAATATATCCAATGTTGAGTAAGCATCAGGGCAAAGTTTTTTTTTTTTTTTTTTTTTCATTCATTCACTGTAAATCACTACAGCATACCAAATGAACTCTCCCATCATAAATACACTGTACATTGGTTCAGTCAAAGACATTATCATACACATTATCATCAACAGATAATTCTCCACTTTTGCATCCCCCAAATGTTCTGCTTCTCTCTTTTTCCCCTTGATTCCCTCCATCCCACCCTCTCTCATTTCCACCCTCTCACACTGTTTCTAGTACCACCACTGCTCTCCATACTTTTAGACCTTCCAATCTTTCAGTTTCTGCCATAGAGTGCCGACATTCAGTATGTATTGAGTGGGGGACATGTAATGTCTCTCCTTCATCGTCTGGCTTGCTTTGCTCAGCAGCAAATATTCTATATTTCTCCATTTAACTATCAAATGCCAGAGTCTCACTGTTTTCCATGGCCGAGTAGTATTCCATAGCGTATATGTACCATCCCTCTTAAATCCATTTATCTGTTCACAGCAAAGTTTTAACACAGGCAGCACTGAATATACAATCTTCACTCTTAGGCATAGATCTTAGTGACTTTACATATAACCCTGAGTGAAAAATGGGAATGAAACAACATTCAGCAATTTGTAGTAGGCATATCAATCTCCTGGAGTCTAGGGAGCATGTGAAAATGCAGATTCTGATTCAGTAGGTTCTGGGATGGGGGCTGAATTTCTTCATCTTTATTCTTTTTTTTTTTTCCTTTTAAGTTTACTTATTTATTTCATGAGCAAGAGAGATAAAGACAGCAGACTCAACAGGGTTCCGATACAGCCATCCATGCTCAGCCCCTAGCCAGCTCCAGATCGAGGGCAAATGTATGCTCAGTATACTTGGGGAGGTCTTTGGCTCTGAACTAGGAATTATCCCATGTGGGATTGCCTTGCAGAGCACTGAGTTCTACCACTGTACCACTCTTTGACTCCATTTTTAATAGGCTCCCAGACAATCCTGATGGTAGGAATGACAAAATGGCCTTCCCTTTCCCCCCATGTTTCTTTTCCTTGGACAATGATTCTCCATTCCGTCTGGACTTTTAAAATTATGGGTAGTGGTGAAGGGGAGAGTTGGTATATTAAAGAAAACGAAAACATAAACAAAAACCTTCTACCCATGTTCCACCCTCAGAGATCCTGTTTCACTTTGTCTGATGTGTCATCCCAGGGAAGCAGTATTTTTAAAAGCACCTCGGGTGATTCTCATGTGCAGCTAGAGTGTAGATCTAAGGCCCTAGGTGTAAATGTGTTTATTACTAGACCATCTCTGAGACTGTACCCAATGCAGAAACAGCCTGGTCTCATTTCCCTTTGTGGAAGTTGTGACCAGGGCCACCCCATGCTGGGTCAGGCACTACCAAATCCTGTATCTGGTGCCAGTCTGCTGGAGGCACTAGGGACAGAGAAGCTTAGTGCTGCATTACTTATAAATACAAAATATTCTTGGAGTGCTAATGGGCTGCCTTGCTTTAGGGAGGAAAACAGCAGGTGCTGCAGATTCAGGCTCCGGGGCTGGGCCAGCCTGGAAAACCTGTGCTCTGTTCTGGCAGTGTGTGTTGGCCACGCAGTGCTCGCGCCAAGCTGAGCTTCCTCGGAAGTCTCATTTTGCATAACTCTTTTTGTTTTCATTATGCCTAAATTTGGCCTGCCCAGAGAGCGTGATTAAAATGAAAACCTTCTTCTAATAGAGCTCAGAAAATGGAAGAAGAAATCTAAATATAGGCCATGAAAAAGGGGAAAACTAAAATGGTGTAATGATCAACTTGCTTCAAACACACACACTCACAAAAATTTCTCTTGAGAGAGAAAACAGCAGTGACAGCCATACAGGTATTTATGTAATCCAGGTCACATCAAAACGCCTGTCTGTTTTACAAATTCAAAACTCTGGGGAAAATGGAAGCAAACAGTAATAGGAGATAATAAGAGGAATAATAAGGCGGACTCCCTGCCTTTTGCACAGAGGAGTTTGGCAATCCAAGAGGGTATCTATAATGTATTTTGTTCTCTGAAGATAAACAGTGGATAGTGAGAGGAAATATACTGTTAATATTCTGACTCAAAACCTGATGAGGACTGGCCATGGACATTTGATTTTGGGTTCCATTTTTTCTTTCTCTCTTATTAGATAACCCAGCCATAAGAACTTAGCTCAAACTTAACTGCCTTAGAAGGTATCCTCTAGTCCCCTGGACTAGGTTAAGTCCTCCATCTCTAAGTTTCCAATGTGTCTTCCATTTCCCATCAGTAGACTATTTTCTCCTATTACTTTTGTTAATCTGTATCTGTTTAGCTCAGCCCTACATCTCCATGGTCTTAGACAATATAGGGAGTTGCTTAGTATGAATGAATAAGTTTTTAGGGAGTAATTTTATTTCCGTAGGTTTTTGTTTCTAAGTCAGTGAAATGTTTATGGAGTAGAATTTGGTCAGATGATCTCTAAGCATCCTGTCTATTTAATTCTTCATCATGAAGGTTGTAGTTTTCTCAGCCTAACAATCCCCTTCACAAGGACAGAGCAATTGGCTGAACAGATAAGTGGCAGAAGACATGACCCAGTCTAGCTGCTCAGAGGAGCAGAGAAGGCCAATAAGAAAGAGACCACTGGAACCTGCAAGTGACATGGTGGTTAAAGTGCTGGACTCTAACATGGTTGACCACGGTTTAAGTCCCAGACCTGGCGGCTTGAAAATCACATGCTCATGTGCATGCATACTCAAAATCTCAAGAGGAGAATGGGAGAGAAGGGATTATGACATGACCACCCATTAGGGGGGTGATTTCTCACTTTCCCTCTCTTTCTCTATCTCTGGTGAGCACACATGCCCTATGGCAAAAATCTAAAAAAAAAAAAAAAGTACTGTCTGTGCTCACATTGCTTTTTCATCTCTTACCTAGCTCCCGACCATTCCTACTTTGACATTCACTGATAAGAATAATGAGCTAGATTGGATTAGGAGGTCACTGTTTACAAAGTACTTTCATAAGTATGTTGTCATATCATTGACACAACAATGCCAATGTATTTTGTATTTGTCCTATTTAAAACTGAAATCCAGAAAAGCTGAGCTACCTAGTCATTACCCTCGACATCACTGAAGGGATTAAGATCGGAATGCAAATCATACCCTCCAGTGTGACATACTTCACCTCCACTTTTAAGTAAACCTTAATTGATCCCACTCAACTGGTCCTGAGGTAGAGCAAATGAATGGAGTTGTTGTGTTGTGTTTGAGCATTGGCTCTGATGTCTTATTGCCTGGTTGGTTGTAGGCTCTGGAGTCTTACAGGCTCTGGTTGCAGGACCTGCTTCCTACCAACCTGTGTAACCTTGAACAAGTTACTACTTAACTTTCCTGTGCCTCTATCTTGTGCCTTGTAAAAGAGGGATGATAATTTTTCTACCTGGTAGGGTTGTTGTGAAGATGTAATGAGTTAAGATACATCAAGCACTTAAAACAAGGCCCAAAGTAAGCACTCAATAAATGTCAGCTCTTTTTATTACTCCTTCTCACAAATTCCTGCCTCAGCTTCTGTGCATTTATTCATGAGCTCCCATTCCTCTACTGAGATCTGATTCAGCTTTCAAGGCCCAGCCCTTCGTAGACCATAGATCACAGCTTGTCAAGCTGGGAGGAGCCCTATAGATAATTGAATCTAACCCCCTAATTTTACAGATGAGAAGTCAGAGGCTCAGAGAGGCACAGCCAGCTGCTCAAGGTCGCAGAGCCAGTTGGTGCGGAGCTGGCCACAAACCTAGGAAGCAACCCTACAGCCAGGCTCTTTCTTCCAATACTGGGCAGCCTCCATTTTGGAATTCAGAGCAGTTATTGTCAGCATCCTTCCTCTGGTGCTTACCCTCTTGTGAAGGCTTTTTATTAGGGTATAATTAGTAATCACTTTTTGAATAGACTTTTTTTTTTTTTTTTTAATTTTGCATCCTCACATGCTGCGTACGTTGCTTTGTACAAGATAGGTATTCACTGATATTAACAATAATGAGTTATATTGGATTAGTAGGTCATTGTTTACAAAGTATTTTCATAAGGATATTACTATTTCATTGATGCAACAATGACATGAGGCAGGGATTATTTTAATCTCCTCTAGAGAGAAGGAAATAGATTTAGAAAAAGGATGGTACTTGGTCAGAGCCACCCAGTCAACAAGGAAGGTAACCTCTGCAAATGCCCCGACTATTTATGCTTGCCTGAATGAATGAACCTGCTACTTAATGTTTCATACGGATTCATGTTGTTTCTGTAACTAGATGACCTAGGCCATGTGTTAAGAATTATGCATCTTCTCAAAGAGTCTACAGTAATCAGAGCAGATTTCTCAGAGTCTACAGTAATCAGAGCAGACTCACAATAGGTATGTGTTGAAGAAATTAGGGAACCAGCAGTTAGCGTAATGGCTATGTCTCTGGACTCCCACGTAGTAGACCGCGGTTTGTGTCCCGGTCCCGGTGGCTTAAAACTCACGCTGGGCACGTGTGCATGCGTGCCCAAGATCCCGAGAGGAGAATGGAGGAGAAGGGATTGTGGTGTGACCATTCCCCCTGGGGGGTGATTTCTCGCTTTCTGTCTCTATGTCTCTCTCTGTCTGTCTGGCGAGTACACGCGCCCTATGGCGAAAATCTCTCTCAAAAAAAAAAAAAAAAAAAAAGAAAGAAATTAGTCATAGTTTTCTGCTGTTGCTTCAAATCTGGAAGAGAAAGGGTCTTTCCAGATACACAAATATCATGCTCTGTGACCTTATTCCACTTGCTTCTCGGTTTGTGTTTTACTTCTTTCCCTGTAAAATGTATTTAAAGCCATTTGCCTCCTTTCAAATTTTTGATGATACTTTGAGTACAGGCTAGCAGCTGAAAGTTTGTAGACTCTTTAAACTGTTTAAACACAAAGCTGTGTGTATGGAAGCTTAAGAGGCTCAATTTCAGGAGAGTGTTCAGAATTATATCAGGAAACTGAAGTTGGAGGGGATGTGGACAGGAAGCAGAAGACATGTGGCTAACCTGCTCCCATTCCATTTCCTTGATCTTTAACTACATCCTTATTTTATAAATTAATGATGTCATTTTTGCCTTAATATTATTCATTAAATAAGTTTATTCCAGGCAATCTGGAGTGGCTGCTCTGAATCCCACGAGAGACCTTTCTACAATTTAACAGTAGAAGGCTTGCAAGCAAGAATCTCTTATCTCTCAAAGAGAGACCAAGTCAAGAAGGAGACTGCTGTGAAGTCCTGGGGCCTCTTTCACCTTCTGGATTACAGCAACCAAATTTTAAATGGAACTGTTTAAATTAAATATGGGTACACCAGGATTTGTAGGGTTACTTAAAGACTTTCATGAATTGCCCCTGCCCCCACTCCACATAAATGAGGAAAGTTAGGAAGTTTGGTAGTAATTCTGTAAGGGAGTGACAGGCACCATGCTAAATCTTTTCTAAACTTTGACTCTTGTCCTCAAAACCTGCAAATTTGCTGTTATTATTTAAATTCTTCATTTGACAAAGAAGAAAACAAAGCCTTAGAGAGCCTAAGTAACTTATCTAGTGTTACACGATTACTGGATTAATAATAGAATTTAAATTCAATTTAGAATGGTATACCAGACATATCTGAGGTTCTAGACATACCTTGCAAAAACTACAGATTTTTGTGGTTTTCTGATGATAGCCTGCTGCATACCAGAAACTAAAAATTATACTGAGTCTGTTTCCATTCACTAATTCATTTATTATTTATTTCACTCATTAATTCCATACTGGATTAGATTTGTTAATCTGTGATGCTGAGGCACAACCACCATCACCACTGCTACCAATATTCCCTTCATCAACAGCATACTAATTGGCAGCACTGTTAAGGGCATTTATTGCATGTAATTTTCACAGCAATCCTATGACATAGATATTACTCCAATTTAACAGAGGAGAAAACTGATCCTCAGAGAAGTTAAATAATTTGATCGAGGTCATGTAGCAGACCCAGAATTCTAGTTTAGGCATGTCTGAATCTTAACCCCTAAGCAAAGGTGAAGTGCAGGGTTAGAAAATGTATGGGGTCTGCTTTCCTTAAGGGCTCTCAGAAGAGCACTACTGGACTGCCTGAAGTGAAATCACATTTCTATCATTTATGCTACAGTGTGACATGGGCAAGGCTTCAGTACCTCATTTTCATCTATAAAATGGGATAACAATAGCATATTCCTAGGGTTGTTGTTGAGTTAACATATGTAGAAGGCTTAGTATAGTACTTGACACATGAATATAGGTATTTCCTTTTTCATAGCCCTGAGATTGTGCTCTAGTTCCTGGGGAGGTCAGCCTCCTATTTTTTTATTCCTTATACCTTTGTGGGAGAAATAGGGCCCAGAATTCTGGAAAGAGGTTTAAAAAGAGCTTCTCAGTTGTTCCCGAAACATTTACTTTTCTTTCTCTCTTTGTATTTCTTTCAGCCATGCCAGCCCTGGACTTAATAGAATTCAATTCGCTAAAGTTCTATTAGTTCTGGATATGAGTTATAGAAGGCACTTTCCCAGACAGCTGCTTATGGGAATGACAGTATAACAGTTACTTGCCACACAATTATAGATTAAAGAGTTTTGAAAGGATAACATGCTTAGATAGTTTAGATGAGAGACTTGAAGTGGGCAGATATGGATGTGAGGAAGGTATACCATAGAAAGTTCAGCTTGGGTTTAGGCTACAAGTTGGTATCACTACAATGGACCATAATTTGTGCAGGGAAAGGAGTCCCCTTGTTTTTTTGAGAAAACATAACCCTTATCTCTGCAAATTCTACACCTTTTTTTTTTTTTTTTTTGCACCTAAGTAATAAATCCAGTAGACTTTCTTGAGGAAGACATTGTCTCCCTGTTTCTAGTATAAATAGATTATGTTTGCAACCTTGTACTTTCCACAGGGTTATTTCCTTAGCCTGTTTTTTCTTCCCCTCCTTCATTCACTTCCCCCTTCCTCTTATGCCTCAATCTTTAGTGCCCAAATTCTAGCTTGTGATATATTTGCTTTGTTCTTTTTGGGAGCTTGCTGGCCAGATTGAAATGATGAATGTTGGGGACCAGCAGGTGGCATGGTGGTTAAGGTGCTAGAAACTCCCACATGGCTGACCACGGTTTGAATCCCGGGCCTGGTGGCTCTCTTCTCTCTCTCTCTCTCTCTCTCTCTCTCTCTCTCTGTGTGTGTTTGTGTGTCTCTGTCAAATTAAAAATAAATGAATGAATAAATAAAAAATTTAAAAAAAAGATGATTGTCACCTTCTTCTACATACAGAGTGGGGGGAGCCTGAAAGAGGCATCTTTATATCTCCTGTGACACGTGGCACAGTGCAGAACCCTTAGTATGTGCTCAGTAAAACTGGCTGGAAAAAAGTATGAATGTGCTATACCATGTTAGAAGCAGTCCTATTTACTGAGATTCTTCAGCCTTCTTTCACCACCTTCTTGATGGCATCTTCATCTGGAAATAATTTCTTTCAATCTGACATCCTGTGAAGTTTATCTTTAGCTCTTTAAGAGCATCACACTTGCCATTGTGTCATATGCAAGATCTGGTTCCCTGGTGGGACTGCAAATGTCTCCAGGTCAAGGTCAGCTCTATCTATATTTTCTGTACAGTACTTAGCACAGAACATGTAATTGGTGTGTGTGTGTGTGTGTGTGTGTGTGTGTATGTGAACTTGAACAGCATTTTATCCACAAGGGTGGTCTGTATTGTAACTCCAAGTCTGTCTCTCCAACCAGAATGTGAGGTCTTCCAGGCCAGAGAATGTATTGTGCCCATCTTCACTGGCCTAGCCCATTGCAGAACCATATGTTCGATACACGGCCCTTGTTTATATCTCCCTATGCAACTGCACTTGTCTTCTTTTTGCAGGAATGACCTACTTCATTTGTAAACCAGTAATTTCTACTCATCTTTTAAGATCCTGATCAGTTAGCTGTATTTCATCAGAAGTCAGTTTTGGTCCACTGGAGAAGAGCTAATCCTCCTTTATTTGTGCTATTACTATTGCTAATAGAGAACCTGGCTCATAGTATCTCTATAAAGAAATTGTTGAATAAATGAAATAGAATAGACAACTTATAATTATTCTCTAGAAAGACAGTGGAACAAAGCAAGGACCCAGACTTTATTGAGCCCTTAGTACAATGTAATATTTGTGTGTCTCCTCTTCTAGATTGTATGTGTATATTCATGTGGGTGTGGAATATGGTCCCATTGTCCAGGTAATATTGACACATAATAAGTGACGCATATGTATACATTGAATACATAAAACCCAGGGAGTCTATTAGGGGAGGAAAAACAGCCTAGGATAGAGGGTGGGTTCTGTGAAAGATCTCTAAGGTGAAGGTCCTTCAACTGATGGTTTCTCCCCTTCTATGGCATCATCACTTTGCCCCTGGCAGAGCCAAATTATGGATTCTTTGTGCTTCATTAGACTCTTGGTTCTGGTGCCAAGCACCATTTTGGTGATACCTCTACACACATATGTGCTTGGTAGAAGGCAAATGGAATTTAATCTGAAACCTCATCATTTAAAAATAGAAATGGAATTAACAGTTGTTAATAGTCTTGAGTTTTCCTCCCCTCAGTGATGTCAGCTCACACAGGCCCTGAAAGCTCTCATGTACATCTCTTTTCCACTCTAGAGTGACTTTTTGTTGGTAGCTAGAAATGACTAACAATGGTGAGAATATTTACACCACTGAAATTGGTAAATGCTACAAATCAGATCTTGCTTCTTCTCTTTGTTCCCCAAAGCTGGTGGCTAAACATTTCATATCTTACCACTCCCTCCCCTACCTCCTTGTAGGCTTAGTTGTTTGTGTATTGTTGCCATGAGCCCAGCATAGTGAGGTATGAGGAGTTGAACATGGATAAGGGTATAGGACTACATGTGGTATCCTGTAGCCTTTGAGGTCACATCCTTATCATTTCCTCAGGCATCTGCTTTCTCCCAGTTAATACCTCGTAGGCACAGAAGGCATGGAGGACCTGAATTGCTACCTTTTAAACATGGAGATTTACCTTGTCATCTTTCATATTTTTGTGTGGTTTTCCCCCTTTCAGTTTTCCTTCCTGTTTTTTCCTCTGCTCTAGTTTTTCTAAATCATTACTCTATTTGTGCTAGTTTTACCACATTAGGATTGCTGAGCTTGGAGAAATTTGAACTGAAAGGGCCTTTAACACATTTAGTATCCAGAGAGGTGTGTAGATTTCATTCTTTATGCCAAATTCAAGTTACTTCTAGAGGTTGTCCTGTATTGTGAGGCTGTATCTGATATCAGTGGGAATAAGACTCAGAGTTGATTATTTATCTCTGCCAAGAGTATGGGGTACAAGAAACAGGACCAGCTTTGCACATATCATGTACTTGCAGACCCTAATTTCAAACTACCTCATGGACTAGGTAAGAAAATTTAGAATCAGGATTAAGTGACTTACCAAGGGTCACACAACTCATAAGTGGCTAAGCTGGAATTGAAACCCACGCTTTCCCCAATGCCTTTCCCTAAACTTTAATGTGTTCAATGAGAATGAAGCCTCAAGGGATGAGAAGAAAATCACTGATAACATGAACTTTTAGCCCAGATTACAACCAGGAATGTAGAAGCAGAGAGAGAACACATCTACAACTCAATCTACCAGACTCTGCTTCATCAGCTGAGCTTCATGTCGTATTGCTTTTGTGCTTTAGATTTACTTCCTTGGTGTGAAGTCAGATTGTATTAAGGGAATAACAGGATATTTCCTGTGTGAAGCAGTCAGTCCCATCTCAAACCCTGTCATTATTACATTTGGTCTAATTCTCCTTTTTTGAGAAATAGCTCAAGTTTATGAGGGCCCACTATACATACTATTTTTAAATATCTCATAGGTTGGTAATCTCATATCGCTTATAAGTATTTATGGGAGGGATTTTAATTTCTCACTTTACCCAACTTCTCTCCATTGTGCTAACTCTTCAAGTTACTTCCATGTCTCACTTTACCCAGCTTCTCTCCATTGTGCTAACTCTTCAAGTTACTTCCATGTCTCATGCTCTTCTATTTCAACAGAGGAGTCAAAATGTGCCCTCTCTACCTCTTCACCTCCCCCTTGCTCCCTTACAACCTGGTCTTAGACCCCAGAACTATATGAATACTCCTCTTCTGTGTGATAGTTTACAACTCTTTTCATACCTCATTTCTCTGAACTCTGTTTGTCTTCTCGGGCTGCCATACAAAATGCTACAGAGTAGGTGGCATAAACAACAGAAATCTATTTTCTTACAGTTCTCAAAACTAGAAGTCCAAGATAAGGGTGCTGTCAGGATTAGTTTCTGGTGAAGCCTTTTTTCCTGTCTTGTAGATGGCCACCATTTTTTAAAATTAATTAATTCATTTTTTATTTCAAGTTCTTTTATATATTCAATCATGTTACTTAGTTTGTAAAGTGAATATTCCAACATATGTACATTTCTCCCCAGTCCAGTTGATAATAGTATAAAGTTATCTTCAACGGATAATACCTAATTTCTTTGTTTCATTAATGCTTTGCCTCTCTATTTTCCTTTTAAATGTCCTTTCTTAGACTCTACTCCTTCACTCACCCTCTTCCCACACTATATCTGATAATCACAACTATTTACTGTGTTTCTGTATCCTTTAGTCATTCAGTTTCAGTCATAGAGTGTGGACATTTAGTATATATTAAGTGGGGACATACAATACCTCTCCTTCATAGCCTGGCTTGCTTCACTCAGCAGTAAATCTTTCATATTCATACACTTTCCATTAAAAGCCAGGGTCTTGTTGCTTTTTTTTATGTCTGAGTAGTATTCCATAGAGTATATGTGCCACAGTTTTTCAATCCATTCATCTGTTCATGGGCATTTGGGTTGGTTCCATGTCTTAGCAAAATAATGCTGAATAAACATATATGTGGAAGCACTTTTCTAATTAAGAATTCTTCTGTCCTTTGTAGATACCAAGGAGTGGGATTGCTGGATCATATGGTAGTTCTATCTGTAGATTTTTGAGGAATCTCCAAATTGTTCTCCACAATATACCAATTTACATTCCCACCAGCAGTTTAAGAGAGTTCCCCTTTCACCACAATTATCCCCCACCAGCAATTATTATTATTGTTGTTATTATTATTATTATTATTATTATTATTTTAGTCATTCTGACTGGGGTTAGGTGATATCTCGTTGTTTTGATCTACATTTCCCTTACACTGAGGGATGTTGAGCATTTTTTCATATGCATTTTGGCTATTTGTCATCCTTATAGAGTGGTTTTTTCAACTCATTCTTTCATCTTTTAATAGGGTTGATCATCTTTTTTTGGAACAGCTGCTTGAGTTCCTTGTGTATTCAGGCTATCAGTCCCTTATCTGATGCATAGTTTACAAAAGTATTTTCCCATTCTGAGATCTGCCATTCACACTAATTACTGTGTCTTTTGCCATGCAAAAACTTCTTAGTCTGATGTAATGCCACGTGTCTATTTCAGGGGTTATTGACTGTCCTTTGGGGGTCTTATTTAAGAAGTCTTTGCCTACCACGATGTCTCCCAGAGTTTCCCCAGTGTTTTCCAGGAGGACTTTTATAGTTTGAGGTCTTAGGTTTAGATCTTTGATCCTCCTTGAGTTGATTTTTGTCAATAGTGAGAGATAGGGGTTCAGATTAATCTTTCTGCAGATGGATATCCAGTTTTTCCAGCACTATTTCCTGAAGAGGTTTTCCTTTTCCCATCGAATTGACTGGTACCCTTTGTCAAAAATCAGTTGACTGTATGTTTGGGAGCTTATTTACGGGAACTCTATTCTGTTCCATTGGTCCACCTGTCTGTTTCTGTGCCAGTACCATGCTGTTTTGATTACCACAGTTTTGTAGTATATTTTTGGGTCTGGGAGTGAGATGTGGCCCTTCCCACTCTTCTTGTTCAGGATTGCTTTGGCAATAGGAGGTCTTTTATGATTCCAGACAAATTTTATGATTGCCTTTTCTAGGTCTGTGAAGAATGGCCACCTTTTTGATGTGTCCTCACATGGCCTTTTCACTGCATGCATGATCAGAGAGCTCTCCGGAGTCCCTTCCTCTTTTTATAGAGACACCAATCCAATCACATAAGGGCTTTATTGATATAACTTCATTTAACTTTGGTTATCTCCCTAAGGGATCCATCTCCAAATGCAGTCACATTTGGGGCCACAGCGGCAATATATGAACCTTGGGGCACACAATTTGGTCCATGATGAAGTCTTAAAATAAAGCCCATGAATAGTCAGAACAAGCATTGTGATTGTCTTTTTATTAGTATAGGACCTAAGATTCAGAAAGTTCACATAACTTGTACAATGTCAAAATGAAGAGGTGAACATAAGTTTTTTTTAACCTCTTCCCATTGTTTTCCCAGATGCTCCAACACAAGTCATCGCTAGCTAAAAATGCAATAGGGTTTTCTTAGTTCTTATTTCCTTGACAATATTTAAAAACATAACCACATGCCAATTACTTTTAAAAGTTTGTTTGTTTATTTATTTATTTATTTTCATTGGTGAAATAGAGACAAACAGGTAATCCTGACACGGTCTCACTACTCCATGATCCTCCTTCAGCCTCCCAACCAGCCAGAATCACAGGCTTATGCTGGTACACCAGTTGTGTTCAGGTCAACCTAGGATCTGAATCTGGGTCTCCTATGTGGCTCCAGTTCTGCAGTGACACTCCACTATGTTTGCCACCTTGACTGGGCCCCTATTGTTTTTAAGTGACATCTTTTTTTTTTTTTTTTTTTTTTTTTTTTTTTTTGAGAGGTTTTTGCTATAGGGCGCGTACGCTCGCCAGACAGACAGAGAGAGACAGAGAGACAGAAAGCAAGAAATCACCCCCCAGGGGGGATGGCCACGCCGCAATCCCTTCTCCTCTATTCTCCTCTCGGGATCTTGGGCACACATGCACACGCGCCCGGCGTGAGTTTAAGCCACCGGGTCCGGGACTCGAACCACGGTCAACTACGTGGGAATCCAGCGACATAGCCATTACGCTAACTGCCGGTCCCTTAAGTGACATCTTAAATAAATTAAATTGTGAAGGGGAAAATTTTACCCAAACACCATCATCTTGACACCATCACTATTGTTCTTTCTGTCACCTTTTTTTTTTTTTTTTTTTGGAGAGATTTTTGCTATAGGGTGCGTGCGCTCGCCAGACAGAGAGAGAGAGACATAGAGACAGAAAGCGAGAAATCACTCCCCAGGGGGGATGGTCACGCCGCAATCCCTTCTCCTCCATTCTCCTCTCGGGATCTTTGGCACGCACGCACACGTGCCCGGCGTGAGTTTTAAGTCACCGGGTCCAGGACGCGAACCACGGTCAACTACGTGGGAATCCAGCGACATAGCCATTACGCTAACTGCTGGTTCCCTGTCACCCTTTTTTATACACATATATTCATTAGACTCAGTTGTCATGAGTAATTTGAGGAGAAAGTTCATAGATTTATCAAGCTCTTTAAATCTGTGTCTTTGGAAGATTTCAAAATCATGGAAAATACATGACCAGGAAGTATAAACTGATTGCAGATAGACTAGTCCTTTTCCCATGACGCTGGAGTGTCCAGCATCTATTATACTGTATTCACAAACCACCTGGCCAATATTGCTTTCTCTTTGAAATTTTCTGGCTTTATTTATGTCTTTGGGAAGTAACCCTTTAAATTCAGGACAGAGCAGCAGCAGCAGCAGCAGGTTGAAATTCCAATCATGTCTGTACTCTGATTATATCTGTAGATGGGAAGTGGGTGTCTTTGGATTTTTTTTTTTGAGAATTATTTACTTAATTTTATTTATCATTAGTATTGTTTTTAACTTGTTACAGGAACTCACCAGAGAGAGACAGAGAGAACTCAGGAGAGAAGGAGAAAAAGAGAAAGTGAGAAAGTAAGCCGCCATGTCCGGGACTCAAATAGTCAGCCATGTGGGATTCCAGTGCCCCAACCACCACACCACCTGCTGGCATTGGAATCTTGCACACTCTTCCAAATGTCCAGGAGAAGAGGCTGTTAGGAAGCAAGATACCAGGCAAACACTTCATTAAAATGGAGCTCCCCACTATTCTTAAATTCCCTCACTGAAAGAAAAGTAGTGATGTCTAGTGGAATGTGTGTGGATAGAGTAAGACCAAGTTTATTCATGTCCAGCTCTACCAGGTAGTCATTCATTCTTCATATCCTCCCTTGTTTCAGCAAAATTCTAAAATGGCGTTTGCTGCCTTGTTTCTTGCTATTAGGGTGACATTCAACAGGCCACTTAAATGTTTTCTAATGCTTAGTATAATGGAGATACTAATAGCCACCTTGCAAGGCTCTTTGAGGGATTAAGTACAACAGTGTACAAAATGTCCAAGCACAACATGTGGTACATAGTAGGTGCCCAATAAATAGAATCCATAATTTAAAAATGGAAATATATTCATGTGATACGTTTGTATTTACAGAGCTATATTTAAGAAAATATCCCTCATTCATATTATTATTCTTTAAAAGTCATGTGTTCTTGAATGTGCTTAAGCTTTAGCATAAAGTTTACAGGAGTGTCATCAATAAGGGACTCATTTCATTGGTTTGGTGAAACAATTCTTGGGAAGGCATTAGGACTTAGGAACGGCTGGTGATTATGGATGAAGCTAAATTATTTACTTCATCAAAGTGTCTCTGGGCTTTATCATGTGGGCCATCATAGGAGGCTGTACATAAAGATGAATAATGGTTCCTTTAACTCAGAGATCTGAAAGGTCACTGGGCCTGAAGCAGACATAAAGTTGTGTTTGCTGCATCCATCAAGATGCAATTGTGTATGGACGTGATGCATGGCAGGCAGACTGAGGGTGGACTTTTGCTTCCCACTATGTATTCTGGTGATGCTGGGATGCCACGTGGAGAGGCAGTGTGATTAGCCCTCCGGAGGCCCAGAATTCTGTATTTACACTACACTTTACAGTCACTATGTGGGAAGCATTTGAGGCAGCAGGGGTTTGGAGAATGGACTATCGAGTGGAAGGTAATGGCATGTCTGTGTTTCCATTTGAGAGGTATCCTGGGCTTGAGTTCACTCTTTATCTACCAGGGATCTAGGAAATTGGTAGAAAAGGTGAGGAAAATGTTACCACCATGTGATTCAATAAAGTAGGGGGTAAGTTGACTCTCAGTTTTAGGTTTCTTAGACTAAAAAGGAGGGACTGACTGCTACTGCAACTCTTGGAACCCAGAACTTCACGGAAGTCGTGAGGCTTCTCTGAATGGCAGATGATTTTTGGATGAGATTGACTTTTACCTTCTCTCCTTTTTCATAAGGGCCCAGTAGCAAGAGGGGAAGATGCTAGCCTAACAAGTCATGGGACACATAGTTTCCTGATCTGGACTTAGTATCCTGGTTCTCCACACTCCAGTCACATCTGTACCACCTTCATCATATATGTCTTGTTTGTGAAACAAGTATTTAGTGTTTTTTAAATGAATTAATTTTTAATTTTTTTACTTTTGATTTCCTTCCTTCCTTCATTCCTTCCTTCCTTCCTTCCTTTCTCCCTTTCTTTCTTTTACATTCAATCACTGTGTATCAATACAGCATACCAAGTGAATTTTCCATCCTGAATACACTGTAAATTGGTTCAAAGACATTACCATACATATTATCATCAACAGATAATATTCATTTTGTGTCTAAAGGATAGGAATGCACTCAGTCAGAAAAACACTTGTACATCCATGTTTATTGAGGCATTGTTCACAATTAATTTTTAATTTTAATAAATTTATTTAATTTTAAAAGTTTATTTCTTTCTTCCATGAGAGAAGAAGATAGAGAAATAGACAAACAGACAACCTCAACAGGGCCTTCATTGCCATGAGTCATGCCCAGCCTCAGCTAGCCAGGATCATAGGCACACATGTGCATATCTGCCATGCATAAAGAGACTTTGGTATGCAAACCTGGGACTTTCCTCAGCATCATGGAGTATTGTGTTGCCACTGTGCCACCATGACTGGCCTAATAAATTTATTTTCAAATATACTTTATATCAGTATAGTAAGTGAATATAGAAAATACTTATAAAGATAAATAAAATGAAAACAATACAATGAGATTAAATCCTGGTTAGATGTGGTAGGTACTTTGGTCAAATCAAAGTAAGCTTGCTGTCTCTTTGATAAAAAAGGAGGTTGGCAAATGTTAGAGAAGTAGTAAAGACATGGTAGGACCCAACTGAACTTTTCTCTTTGAGGTACTTAGAAAGGTGAAAAGATAATTAAAACAGGAGCGACTTTCTCAAAATGTAATTTGATGTTATCTGTTATAATAATCCACCCTGTGTCATGTAAAGCATTTTCAGGACCATCTAAAATGAGATGTTATATCAATAGTGGTATAAACTCTATATCTTGGGGGAAGTTTACTAGAACACTTTCGTTCATTTTCTACTTCAGATCTTTATTACTTCCATCTATTGTCCCAAGTGATCACCTAATTAACGATGTATATATTCATCTTCACTATAATAAATACTTGCTTGTATTTATTTTAGCTGCTCACCCCAACGCTTTGTACCTTCAAAAAACTTTCAAGTACTAGTTGAAAACAACTGATGCTTTTACTCAGCAAATTAATGGAACCTGAAGGCAAATCAAGAAACAACCCTCTGAGAATCCCCGTACTTGCCACTCCAGGCATGTGTTGGACTCTTAAACACAGGGCCCTCCCTAGCGGAAGGAAATCTAGCTGTCTTCCTGAGAGCTGCCCATTCCAGTGAGTAATGTTTTGAGACAGATGCAAAATCGATAGCACAAGACTCACAGCACTCTGGTTATCTTCCATTCTTTTTCATTCAACCTCCCTTGGCTTCCTTAGATGAGAGTCTGGGGAGAGATTCATCTCTTCCCTTGTTTCTTATTATATCACTGTTGTAGCCACAGGGACACAAATGATGAATATTTCTAGATTGTCAAGGGAGAGATTGGAAAGATGAGCTCTTTGTAGCACCTGACAATTTGCTGTAAAGACCCAAAGCGCTATTTGTGGGTTTTAAAAAAAATTAAAGTTTTAATTGTCATCTTCAATCTGCCCAGATTGTATTCCTTGCTGCAGATTGCTCCCAAGTGAAGTTTGAAAATACTTTAGATAGTTGAGTTGTCTGAGATCTCTTTAATGAAGGTGGTATGTGTATGTGTGTTTATGTTTTTGTGCATGCATGGGGAGTCTATGTGTCTATTTTTTCCCTGATGTTTGTCTAACGCAGACCGATGATATTCTCTTCCAAGATACCTACCTATTCTTCTTATCACCACCTAACTTCCTGTGCAGCTCTCCCACCCTACTTTGCTTTCTGTGTCTTAGCCATCAAGAAATTGCCCCTCTTGATACCTGTATATCCCCTGTGCAGTGGGAAGACCTGTAATGAATCAATAATTTCTTCATCTGACTTTTCCTTCTGGGGTCACCAATTCCTCAACATTCCCTGGGAGCCTTCTAGACCTCACTACTCAATTTCTACGATCCTCAGTGTTCTAAACAACATCTAGAAATATCCACATTATTCAGGAAGAAAATCTTGCCAGGTGAGGACACAGGAAAGATAGCTTCATTGGACTTCAGTACAGTCCATATTTGCCAGCCCTGGTACAATCTTCAGTTAAATTTTTGTTAGCCCACATTGCCTTGCAGCTCTTTCTTTTTAAATTATAATTGTTTAGCAGTAGGAACTATAGCTATCTTCCATTTTGCTAGGTAGTTTCTAGCTCTCTAGGCTCATCTTCTCTCTCTAGCTCATCTCCTCTTTTTCCTTTCTCATCCTTTCTTCCATGGATCCCTTTTTTTCCAGTTTAAAATACAAATTAGTCTATCTCAAATGCTATTAAAAATTTGGTCTCAGGCAGTAAGACACAATACCCACATTCATATTGTGTGCTTTAAGCCTTTTTATTCAACTCTCTACCCTTTAATCTTAAAAGCTTCCTAAAGCATTCAGCACTTTCCATGTGGTATCACAGCTAACAAATAACAAAAAAGTGTAGCAGTGAATTGGGATTTTTACTTAAACATCTGGATATTTGAAAGCTTCTGGAAGTTACTCACCTACCAAAATCTGGGGGTATGTAGATTCATCTTTAGTTGTTCCATGTTGTTATTGTAGGTGTGTGTGTATCTGTGTGTGTGTGTGTGTGTGTGTGTGTATGCACATTCTTTCATTTCAGCTCTAACTCACATATACATGCCTTATCCAATGTGCTATTTTCCTGATAGTTTGGACTTTATAATCCTCAATGACTGTCTCTGTCTACCTTACTCAGAAATTTGAAGATGTTGCTTAAAAATGGGAGGTGAAACTGAGACAAAGAGACAGGGACAGAGAGGTGGGAGAAGGTAGCAGCTTGATACACAACATTAGTGATAAGAAGGCAGTGATGATATGATAAAAAGTGCTCCGAGGTGCTTATTCCTCTGTCCTGTAGCTCTTGGTGTGTGTGTGGACTCTTTGTCTGTTATTTCAGTTGCTCCTCATAATCACTTTGTGAGGCTGGGGAGGTGGGCACTGGCACTGTTTTCATTTTATATGTGACAGATCTAAGAAACAAAGAGAGTAAGTATGTTTCTAACCTAGAAGGTCAGAAGTAAGACTAATGAGCGAGCTCCACCTGCCTGTCCCCCAGGCAGCACCTTAAAGCTAACACTGGTGTTCCTTCAGAAAATATAATAGAAGGTAGAAAAGGCAGAGTAGAGGCCAAGCTTCTGAAGGCCTCTAGGGAAATAAATTAGTATCATTAGCTGGATGACCTCTCTGAACTTCTGTGGCCATATCTATTGAATGCAAATAGTCTTCCTGGCCCTACTTACCTTATATGTTCATGATCATAAGCTACGTATGAGGCGAGGGTGTGAAAGTTCTCTGTGACCTAAAGAATGCTGGGCAAATGGGACTAATCTGTACCAGACATCTGGGCTCACTCCAGTTCTGGGAGCTCTCATTACTTCCAGGTAGAATGCAATGGCAGTGAGGGGAATTGACTGCCGGTGTTCCACCTTGTACCCCGTTCTGCTGGCTGTGGGGCTAATGGCAGCAGGCAGCCACCTCTAACTTTACAGGGAAACGTATCTTTAAATTCAGCAGTTAGCTCTAGGAGGATGAGATTACTGTTCTGAAAATGTTCTAACTGCTGGCTTGACAGATAAGTAGTCTTTTACATTTTGTAATGCAGTAATGAGATCACAAAAGGAAGATTTAGTTTTCCTGGTTTGCCTCTGAGTACTCCTAATTGTCTTAAAAACAATTGACTTGGTGTTTCTTATTTAGCTTCTAATACAAAGCATATATGTATGTATATTATATCTCCCAGTACTTATCTATTTATCACTGCTGCTTGAGGAAAGTTAACTTCTTTTTACTTTAAGTTGTTTGTTCTCTGACAATGCCTCCTTTAAGGAGCACTGAGGCTGAGCCCATATACACGGATAGGGAAATGGAGAGATGTGTGATTTATTGAGGCGCCGACTCACTGAATGGTTTGGGCTCTCCCCCCACCTCCAGCATCCAAGCTTGGGATCCCATTATTTATCTACATTACTTCTTAAATCTACATTTCACTATGTAGACAGCCTGAGATAATGTTTATTATACATGAATGAATCAACCCTGGTGCAGTCAATTTATTTCTCTTAGAAAGATAAAAAGATAATTTGCACATAATGGATCCGATCAAACACACAGCAATCTGAATTAGTGGCTAAGGTGAAGACCAGCACTCTGACAGCCCAGTTTTATTTTTCTCTCCAAACAGAAGCAGATATGATTAGATCTCTCTATTTAATTTTCCACATCTTGAGTATGAGGAATACCCCAAACATGATAGTAGACTTGGATAAACAACCAATTACTATTTTACAAAGTTAATAATTGGTTGCTGACCATTTAATTTATTATTATTATTTATCTATTTATTGACATGTGATCACTGTGTATCGTTACAGTGTACCAAATGAATTTTCCCATCATTTAATTATTGTTAAACAACCAATTGGACTCAAACAAACAAGGGCTTAAACAAACAAGGGTTTGCTTGACTATATTCAGCTTTTCAATAATAGCTATGGGTGCTTGATCTCTTCTGGCCCATTCCCTGCCTAAATCTGCTGCCTAATGAGCAAAGTTGTTCAGAACCTAATGTTAATAGAGTCATGGTGATAGCAGATTTCTTTGGTCTGAATTATGTGGACAATTGCCCAAGTTGCCACTTTGTTTTGCTGGCATAGACACAGCTCATTGAGAGTAAGTATCTCCCTGAGGTTGCTTTAAAAAAAGATTTGGCATTTAATAAAAGCAATTTCTTACTTGTGTAACAGTTCAAGCCATTAAGGTAATTAAGAAAGAATTCCTTTGAATACATCTTAGCTATTTTTTAAATGTTGTCTTATATTTTTAAAACCCCATTTAGGTTATCTGCACATTTATGGGAAACAGAAACTGGACTTAAGCCAGAATGCATGGTTTGGGTGTCTATGTAGCGTGGCCAGCTATCATTCTCTAAAATATGCCTTGGACTTTCTTTTTGGCTTTTAACCTCCTCCTCTTTCTTCTCATTGTTGTTATAAACAATAACTGCTAACCAAACAAATTAGTTCCAGTATTTTGTTTCTTTTCCCGTTTCTAATATAGTTACAAAGGAACAAAACAATGATCTAAAGATCTACTGGCAGAAGGAGACAAGAAAAGCAAAAACGCTAAATAATCAACCAGTTTGATGATCAGCGCCTGAATTCAGGCTTGGCTATTAAGAGTTTATCTCTCTTTTTACTCTCTCTTTATCTCTTGCAAGACCGTGGAAGTTACCCACTGCAATCAGTTGCTAAGCTTTCTTCTCATTTCATCCAGTCCTCATACTTCACTGAGCTTAAGTGGGTGACTATTCTGGGAGACATGCGTGGGCTTCTTATGTGACTGAACAAAACATATTTAATCTTAATTAGGTTCTGGAGATTTTGTTTTGTTTTGTTTTGACATTTAAACCAAGTCAACAATTGAACAGAACTATTCTCTTTGATAGTATAGTTTAAAGGTAGGTTTTGATTTGAAGTCTATTATTATTATCTGTGCCCCTCCACAACTGAGAGTTAAGGCATTGTTAATATTTCATTTCCCAAACAGATTTGCTTTACGATTGCATTGCAGTAATATGGTACAAAGGATATAAACATAGGAGTCTAGTGACCTAGGATCCTACAGCTGCCTCCTTAATAAATAACTGTGATTTAAGGCTGTAATTTCTAGGCCTCAATTTCTTCGCTATGAAATGATGGGCTACTGAGTGATTTCTAGGGACTCTTTTAACTTTAATGGTCTATATAATCTAGGCGAATGGAGAAGTGTGTTTCTTTCCTCCTGGAAAAAAGAAAGAAGTCAGGCAAGGAGGCTGGAAGAAAAATGAGAAATGAAAAAAGTTAAGGAAAAGAAAGAAGACAAAAGCAAATAGAAGAGACCAATTTCTGTTGAAGTTGTGTGGCTCCTCTGATGCTTAAAGGCTGACGGTAGCACAGCCACAGAATACACAATGTACAATGCAGGCAAAACCTATACATCTTAGATCTGAATTCACAATCATTAAAAGTAAATGAGAAAACTGAACCACTGCTCAATATAGGTAGCAACTAGAATACTCATTTTTTTTCTCTTTTAACAAAACTGTCTCTGAAACTGAGCGATAGATGTCTAGTCATTGAGCTTTAAAAATTCTATGCATTTTTCAAGTTAGGTGCAATGAAGGGAAACTGTAAATTGGGAAATAAAAATGGGATATTGTTTCCTATGTTTCTTGTTTTCTTCACTTATTCATAGTAGAAGAAATTTATCATATCATCTGCTAGTTATTATATATAGTTTTTTGTTTTTCTTCCATCAGCTAGTTGGAGGAGGGGTATCCCTGGGCTCAGTGGTCTTCCCTGGGTTGAAGGTTGTAGCTCCCTTGCCATCTGTAGGTTTACAGTAGCTTGAAGAAGCTGCTTCAACATTTGTTCTTCCCTGAGAAGAGAGAAGCCTGTGCATGTATTTAGAGCTGCTCTGCTATTGTGTGGAGTAGGAACCTGATCTGGGTGAAAGAAAGCAAGGACCAAGTGCATATGGGAGCCAATAGGAATGAGAGAGGAACATGGACATGCTCAAATGCAAGGGTCTCAGCTATCAGTACATATCAGAGATGCCAAATGGCCAAGATGTGAGTTATTTTAGCTCCCAAAATTGTCTTGCTCAGGTCCTAGAGTCCCCACGCTTCGAGGAAGTTGTGGTTCTTCCCTTTGACCATGTTCCTTGGTAGCTGGATGGAAGAAGGTAGACTTGAGCCAAAGGAGCTCTCCTAAAGTTTCAAAGAGAAGAGCCTGCCAAGTCTGATGTATGGAAAACCTGAATGTCTTCTTGTCCCTAGCCCTTCTGAAAGATCTCCCTTTTGCCAGTATTTCCCAGTAGAATCTCCTGGGGATGATAGTTGGGAGCAAGAAGTTGTTTGTCTTGCTGACCAACTGCTCCTAACCAGAATCCTATTCTGTAACAACTTATTTTCTGCATACATCTAAAATCCTCCTTCTATGGAATCACTTTAGATTGCTTTTGAAATAAATAAAACCAGTGAATAGTTCAGATTCCTTCCCTGAGCTTCAGGAAATGCTGGGAATGGTGAAGACACATGTAAGGATTTATTGTTCTGCCCAGAAGGGGCTGACTAGATTTGGGACCTTCATTTGCCCTGCATGTTGGTGACTGGACCTACTTAGGTGTTTCTCTGAAAAGTTAATCCTGCTGTCTCTCAGCTGTGAGTGCTCTGTCCCCCTGCCACTCTTTCAAATTCAGTTCAGGTATCACTCCCCTAATCCAGCCCCATGCTAGGCTGACATCCTCCTTATAGTACTGAATGCACTGCAGTGAATTACACCTGTTACTTTGCATAGTTGCCTCTCCTATTTGGGAATGGAAGGCTTTGTCCTCTTCTATACCCTAATGTTGCACAGTACCCTGTTAAGAGAAAACTCTGAACACAGGTACATTAAGTGAGTAGATGAGTGTATGGCCCTAGCCAAATTGTTGGTGTCATGCTTTATTGGGGTCCACTTGCATTCCTCAATCAGACAAATGTGATTTGTTGAAGATAGTAGAATAGTATATCTCTTTTTCATTTGTGGTCTTCTTTTATAATGATTTTAAAATATATTTCGCTACTACTTTTGCTTTTTTTCACCAATCATTCTTTTTTGAGAGATTTTCGCTATAGGGCGCGTGCGCTCACCAGACAGACAGAGAGAGACATAGAGACAGAAAGCGAGCAATCACCCCCCGGAGGGGATGGCCACGCCGCAATCCCTTCTCCTTCATTCTCCTCACGTGATCTTGGGCACGCACGCACACGCTCCCGGCGTGAGTTTTAAGCCACCGGGTCCGGGAAGCGAACCACGGTCGACTATGTGGGAGTCCAGTGACATAGCCATTATGCTAACTGCTGGTTCCCCCCAATCATTCTCTTTTAAACACACACACACGCACGCACACACACACACACACACACACACACACACACACAAAATAAGATTCTTAAAGTTTCGCATGGACATTCTTTCCAACCCATCTGTTTCCTAAAGACACATTCAAAATCTCTTCAGTGTCCTCCTTGATGCCCTGGCTGCATCTCAATGGATCATTCAGAGTTGTGTTTTTTAAATTATTTTAGAAGTTTCTAACAATGTTCCTTCTTCAGTCAAAAGATGAGTAGAAAAAAATTAGAGGAAATGCTATAGAAAGTGTTTGTTGTAATCTGCCTAGTGATAAATGCCACCAAAAAAAACTGATGCAACCATGACTTTCGATTTCAGACATTTCCAAATCCTCTTATTTCATAGATTTCTCACAGCACCTCTTGTGAGGTAGGTGGAACACATTTTGTATTTTCATATTAAAGGTGTCACAGTGGAAACTCAGACTCAAGAGCTTATTCAAGTTTTCATGGGGGTGATCACAGTGGTGAGAATAAAGATAGAGCTTCTGACTAAAGGCAAAGTTCTGGCCACCATATAGCCTAGCCTCCCTTCTCTCCTTTTCTGATTTTTTCAGAAAAAAACTCCAGAAAGGTCAGAGTTTTCCCTTCCTAGGAATAACCTTTGAGTTCACTCTCACAAGTATTATTCTCCCCAAGAGTAGGGATATAGACTTCTATACCTATGTGGAGTTTGAAGAATAGCGTTCTCTGGGTTATTATCATTCAACATTTGAATGACCATGGAAACATGGCAGGTTCCAGAGATGGTGGCAATCTTTTCAAGAGTTTCACCATTCTTTATTTGTATGTGAAAGTTTATTTGCCAGAAGGAGCTGCACACCAGGAGCAGGTATTTTTATAGTTTGTGATGGGAAGACCAAATTCAACCTATTTTCTATGCAACTTCAAAATCTTTTTATATAGACAATTTCTAACTTCTGACCAGTGATTCTGATTCTAGCAATATTTGAAACCATAAATTCTCAAGTGTAATTCAAAATATTTCTAGTTCTTTACATTTTCCTTTAATGGAATTTATGTGAATAATTTTGTCCATGTACGGTGAACCTGCGGTTGAGTGTACTAGGCTATCCCCAAATAGAAAGGAGCTGGTAAAGATAATGATTTGAGGGCCAGGAATGCTGTGGTGGTTGATACGCTGGATCCCAAATAGCTGATTCTGTGGTTTGAGCCTCAGACCCTGTGGGTTGAAAAACACTAGGGGTGGGTATGTGTGCATGCCCAGAAGCCTGAGAGAAGAATGGATTGTAGTATGGCCATCTCCCCTGGGGAGTGATTTCTCACTTTCCCCCTTGCTGTTTATCTCTCTTTGATGAGTGCATGCCCTGTATGGTTAAAATAATAATAATACTGATTTGAAAGTCATCAGGAGGCCCCAGTTCAGCTTCCAGTATCTCCTTTTTTCTTTTTGGTCTCTGTTGCGTCGTCTTGACCAGAAGCCAGTAACAATATTTAAATCTTTGTTTTGACCTCCTCTGATCCTTACCACCACCAAAAATACTTTTAACTCTTCTGGAGAAGGAACCCATGTATACAATGGTGCGTTTGACCTTCAGGCAGTCAGAAACTTTGGTTGGCTCCTCAGGTGCAACTGGAAATACGGGATATGCTTGTGTCCTCAAGGAGGCAGACAGGCCAGGCATTGTAGGTCCCCCTCAGAAGTAAGAGGGCCACCTTCTACAGACGGAGGCGAAGTGACAGCCCCAGCGTCGCTGTGATGGTGCTGAGGCTGAGCGAAATCAGGAACCCAGAAGTCAGGATCTAGTCTGACCCAGGCCCGAGACAGAGTACTACCGGGTGTGCCAGGCTGGCATCCCGAGGTCTCAAGCCACCCACACATCTGCCCCGGGGACTCCTGACTGACTTTCTTAAATCAGTGCTTGATAGCGACATCAATGCAGTGCTTACTCTTAAGATAACTGGTCATCCACCCTCAGGCAGCTCCTTGAAGCTGTAAGTCTTGCTTACTGACTAGGCAGATCTGGAGCTCACCAGCTTCTTTTTTTTTTTTTTTTTTATGTTTTTTTTTTTTTTATTATCATCATATTCTTCTTTATATTACATTGAATTACATATAACTTTACATTGTATTACATTACTTTTTCAAAAGGGAATGCCATGCATGTCAGTCAGTACAGAGACATTAATCTCCCCGCTTCAACATTCAATATCTTTTCTATGTTTTCCCCAATCATTATTATTATTCTAATTATTTTTTAAGACAGTCCATCGCTATTTCTCATGTTGCTTGTACAAATACTTTGCCCATCATGAAATAATTCTCAGACAAATCCAGTTGAGAATACTATACATGTCAACATCAACAGTTAATAAGCCATATCTGTTTCTCACTAATGTCCTACCTCTCTATTGTTCATTTGTTATCTTTCTCTATCCTCTTCTCTTCACTTCCCCCATTCCACACTGTCCTATTCTCATTAAGTATCTTCACTGCTTTTATGTCCTCCAATTTTTTTTTCACTATCATAGAATGCTGATAGTCGGTATATATTGAGTGGATACATACAATATCTTTCTTTCATATCCTGGCTTACTTCACTCAGCAATATATCCTCCGTATCTGACCACTTTCTATCAAATTCCAGGGCCTTGTTATTTTTTATGGCTGAGTAGTATTCCATAGAGTATATATACCACACTTTTCCAATCCATTCATCAGTTGAGCTCACCAGCTTCTATCTTCTATAGATAGTGCTGCCTGTTCATTTTTGTCTTCCCCCTTGTATCCCAAAGAGTAACATTTCACTTGGTCCAAATTCTTGGGCCAGTGGCTGCATGAATGAACAAGTCTAGTGCATTACTGACAATTCTCTGCTCTTTAAAAAATAAATAAAACATATTTATTGAGCACTTACATTGTGCATGGATTATGGAAACGAGCAAAAAAGAGTCTCTGACTTAAGGAGTTTTCAAATTTAGTAGTGGACAAATAACTAGTCAGAATGTCAGCTTATTCATCCAATAAATATTTCATAAGCACTTCTATGCTAAGTACTGTTCCTAGTATTTGGGCTATACTGGTGAAAGACAGATATGTTCTTTACCTTCAGGAAGCCTGCAGTCTAGAAGGGAGAAAGACAATTGAATAAGTGATAGTAAGTGGTTTGATAAAGGAGGGAGAGGGTGCTCTGGGATTTCATAGACAGGATAAACTGCTCTAATAAACTGAGCCTTAAGAGAGATTCTGAGAGGAGGAATCAAATATATGGAGATAGAAGGCAAGGATTAGAGAATGGTTCAAAAAGAGTATTTGGAAAATATATTTGAAAGATACATGAATAGAAGAAGCAGGAGAAGAATATTTTTGGTGGAGGAGCTAGCATCAACAAAAGCAAAGAATACTCAAGAAATTGAGTTAGTGGATTGGCTAGAAGTGGAGATAGAACTGTGAAAAGAAGTTGTGAACAACTATTGGGTCATTGGAAAAGTCACGATGCATTTTTGCATGGAAAAACACAAAAATACATCATGATTTTTCTAACAACCCAATAGTTTTTAAATTTGCTTTTAAAATCTTTTTTTTTTTTTTTTTTTTTTTTTTTTTTTTTTTTTTTTTTGAGAGAGGTTTTTGCTATAGGACGCATGCGCTCGCCAGACAGACAGAGAGAGATAGAGAGACAGAAAGCAGGAAATCACTCCCCAGGGGGATGGCCACGCTGCAATTCCTTCTCCTCCATTCTCCTCTCAGGATCTTGGGCACGCAGGCACACATGCCCGGCGTGAGTTTAAGCCACCGGGTCCGGAACTCGAACCACGGTCGACTATGTGGGAGTCCAGCGACATAGCCATTATGCTAACTGCTGGTCCCAAAATCTTTTTAAAAGTCAATTTACATCTAAAGAAAAGTTGCTAGACAGTATTCTTAACCTCCATGTACCCTTCTGTTAGATTTTCTTGTTCTTAACATCGGACAGGCAGTGTGTGTGTGTGTGTGTGTGTGTGTACACGTGTGTTTGTTACTGAACCATTTAATAATGAATTGTGGACATGATGACTCTGTGGATATCTCTTAAAATCAAGCAAATATTTTTTATTTGAACTAATTCCTCCACATTAAAAAAAAAAGTTACTGAAGGTAGCTCAACCTCTACCACATCCTATTATGCACTGATCCCCATCCCTACCACTGGAGTTTCTTGAAGGTAGTCCCATCTCCACCTACATCTTTTTGAGCCTTGAAGTGAACAGCTGCTAAATAACCAGGTTGTTTGGAGAAAAGGAACAAGTGTAAACAACTCCAAAGTCATTCACAGTCTCTGCTGGGTTGAAGCAGACAGGGCCATCTGTGCTTTCTGCTCATATCTCAGGACCTGGAAGAAAATATTCTATGTGGCTTAGGAGAAAATGACATAAAATGAATCCATTCTGCTGTCAGAGATCATAATGAAACTAGAGAAGAGGTACAAAATCAATTCATTCTTATTATAATTCTCAGATTGCCATCTTCCTGTTTGTTCAGATGCAGGTCTGATGGCTCAAATTGGTCTTTGGAATATTTAAGGAGCTTTTTCAGTCCCTTAATATTGGCTTATCATTTCCAGTGATTTTACCTCCTAGAGTGAAATTGGCCACTAACATTTGGACGAAATCCGTGCTATATTTTTTAACTAAATTTTGCTGATCGTCACCCACCAAGCTATGAAAAATGTGCTTCTGGCTTATTAGGAAGACAGCTGCAGAGACTGGGTGCTTTATTACAAAACCTCTGGCCATTCCAGATTTCTTCCCCAGCAGAGAGAGCCTTTGTCAAGCATTTATCTATTTTCCTCCCTGCATAATACCTTACATCTCCTATTTAGAGAAAGTCTTCCTGTTTTGCTTATAGTTTAAAAGAGGAAACTCAGACCTACAAGTGATTCTTTTATTTCTCCTTCAAGGTAATGTGTGTGGGCCTCAGAGAGAGACCTTAGAAAGAAAGAGGAGAGCAGAAAGAAAGGGTGACTGAGTTTGAAGATAATTGTCAACATGATTCTATTTTTCTTGTGAATTAATAATTGAAATATCTATATTCCTTTTATAAAAGTTTATTTTAACTATAAAATAATATATATTATTTTTAAAGTAATTGAAAAATACAGAAGAAAATAATTGTCCATAATTCTAACAACCAAAGAAAACTACTATTAACTTAATAGTTTGTTTGTTTGTTTGGTAGAGGAATGCCTTAGGGTGTGTGCACTTGCTGAAGAGAGAGAGAGAGAGAGACAGAGAAAGTGAGAGGGAAAGTGAGAATTCACCCCCTTCCCGGGAGGATGGTCACATCATAATCCCTTCTCCTCCATTCTCCTCCCATGATCTTGGGCATGTATGTGTGCACATGCATCCAGGGTGAGTTTTGAGCCACTGGGTTTAGGACTCGAACTATGGTCAGCCATGTGGGAGTCCAGCGATGTAACCACACCATCTGCTGGCCCCAAACAATGTTTTTAGTGTATCACATCTTTTATAAATTTCTCCAATGTGAAAATCTTTTACAATATACTTTATGCAGTTTTAATATTTCACATAATCAATTTTTTTCTTTTCCTTCAAAGTACTGTCATTGGTTTTTATGAGTTTAAGACTAGAGTTGAAAATATATTCCAAATAAAAAAATTTTTTAAGAGGTTTTCACTATAGGGCGCGTGCGCTCGCCAGACAGAGAGAGACATAGAGACAGAAAGCGAGAAATCACCCCCCAGAGGGATGGTCACGCTGCAATCCCTTCTCCTCCATTCTCCTCTCGGGATCTTGGGCACGCACGCACACGCGCCCGGCATGAGTTTTAAGCCACCGGGTCCGGGACACGAACCGTGGTCGACTATATGGGAGTCCAGCGACATAGTCATTACGCTAACTGCTGGTTCCCCAAATAAAATTTTGAAGATGATATTTTCACTTAATATTATATAAAATCTTAGTAATCATCTTTGTTAGAGGCTACATAATAACATCTCTTGGATATGCCATAATTTACTTTATCACTTATCTGGGGCTGCTATTTGCTTCCTGCTTTTGTTCTTCCTGTATAGATTGCAGCAGTGAATGTCCTATGCAAAAACAGCTTTTGTACTTATACTGGATAGTTTTCTTGGGATTGATTTCAGTAAGTTAAATTACTGGGTCAAAAGGTAGGCACATTTTAAAGACTATCTATATTTGCCTTCAGAAAGTTTAAAAAAAAATGCTCTTCCAGAACAATTTATACTCCCACTAGCAATATATAAGAATGCTTATCTCACTGAACACTTGCCAGAACTGAATATAACTTTAAAAATATATTTTAATTTGATAGGTCAAAAAAAATGCCATCCTATTTTGAGTTGCAATTTTTTGCTTACTAGCAAAGTTGAACAATTTTTCATGTTCGTTAGCTCTATGTATGTGTATGTGTGTGCAAATTTTCTGTTAATGATACCTATTAGTCATACTGTTTGTTTTTTTTTAAACTTATTTGGATGATATCAGGAGTAACTCTCTACCATGCCTTTTGTAAATTTTTCTCAATTTGAATAAAAACTTTTTACGAGGGCCAGCAGGGGGCATAGTGGTTGTGGTGTTGGACTCTCACATGGCTGACTGTGATTAAAGTCCCAGATCCAGAGACTTGAAATTCATGCCAGGCACATGTATGTGTGTGCTCAAAATCCTGAAAGGAGAATGGAGGAAAAGGGTTTGAGACATGGCCGTCTCTCCTGGGGAGGATGATTACTCACTTTTTCTCTGTCTCTCTCCATGTCTCCCACGAGTGGATGTACCCTCTAGCAAAAATCTCTCAAAAATAAGTACATTAATTAAAAATAAAATGAAAAACTGTTTACAAATAAAATGAAAAACTGTTTACGATATTTTAATGCAGTTTTAATATTTCACGTGGTCAAATTTTCTTCCTAATCATTTTACTAATTTTAATCTTCAAAAGTCCTCTCTTTTCTAGAATTGTGTGAAATACTCTTTCTATTTCCATTGAGTTTTGTTATGAATTAATGTTTTATTCTATCTGCCTTTTGTGGTGGTGGATGATTTGAACTGAGGTTCCAAATGAATTTTTCCCCAAATAGTTAACCAGTGGCTCCAGAAGTAGTCTATCCTCTGTATGAAACTGATATACTCCATTTATCTTATATTAAATTCTTATGTATACCTTCGGGTGTTTCTAGAGTCTCCATTGAATTTTGAGTAATCTACATTTGTGCCAGCACTATACTTTGCAAGAATGACAACTTTATAAAATACTCCAAGAGAATTCGCTATTCCTCCATTCATTTATGTTATCAATAAAGGTTATAACAATCTAAAACTACATTTTAACAGAAGAATTTTAGAATAATTTTCTAAGTTTCAAAGATATATTATTGATATTTGATTGGAATTATTTAAACCTAGACATGAAGAAGCTTTCAACTGTTTTAAGTTCTTGGTATAACCAGAATTGCTGATTCCTAAACCATCCATGGAAAACACTAAATATTGATATTTAGATCACTTGGTGGATCTAAATCACTCTGCGTGTTTGGAGAGAATTATGAAATGGAATGTTTCAAATGTCCTATATTTTCAATTACTGATTAATCATTGATGACATAGGCTGTCTCTAGGCCTATATTGTACAAAAAAGAAACTATTTGAATGTAAGTCAGTAAAGGAATGAATGAATGGATGGGTAAGATTACAGATAGGCTACGAGAAATAGGATATCTAGTTTACTAGAGGTCTTGGTACCATTTGGGAAGTGGTGACTATTGCTTAGAAATCTCTTACATAATCTGATAATATCAATCATGTATGGTACAGCAATAGACAACAAAATATTTATGGAGTTATGCTAGGTATTTTGCTGTGTGCTTTTCACATGTTATCTAATAGAAAAAAATTAAGGTAAAATAAAGGAAGAAACTTGTTCAGAATTCACAGAGTTTCTAAGTGGTGGGTCTAGATTTAAACTCATCTCTCTTAGGCTCCAGAGCCATCACTCTAGTTTCTATATAATGTACATAGGCAGGTCTAAAGGATAGGATCTTAAAAACAGAAGACTAGTTTTTCTATTTCATTGTCAACATATCAAAAATTGTATAGACAGTAGATTTTTAAAAAATACAGTCCCACTGATGATTATTTACCCATGGAAAAGATTCACAAGATTTATCTTTTTTCCCATTATATGAAAGTAGGTCCCTAAGACTTGAACTACAAAGACATCTACTGTTATGTACTTGAGAACGAGAGGATTTTGCATAAATTAACATTTTTAAATCTAGTCCATGTCAGTTATAATTGCATAGACATGTCACTTGGTGACTTGACCTGGCGTCTAGTCTTAACAAGAGCAGCCCTGCTTTAATCTACTTTCCACTCTGCCACTCTCATCCCAACAAGATAGTCTAATTATGGCAGATGCAGGGTTGTGAACTGTGGTTTACTCTTCTTTAAAAAAATGACATTAACATTGCTGTAATCATTCTTTAGCTGCATATATTAGAGATTCCTTCCCCAGAGCCCCAAACACTTTGCAAATATGATCTCATTAACCCACACACCAACCCTCTGTGGTAGGTCAGCTGTCTTCGTGGCATTGAGGAATTGAATTATGCAAAGAGAAAGTAGTCTTTTCAGAGCTGCCTCCCAGATGGGGATAGGATCAGGATTAACATGGAATCTTAGAACAGTATAAGGCCATAGATATCATCTACCCTAATATCTTCATTAAATAAACAAGCAACTGAGGCTTGTGGGGGCCATGCTGCTAAACTCCAAGGTTATCAACCATGATTATATGTCATTATCACCTGGAAATCTTTTTTTTTTTAAATATCATTGTTGGAACCAGCAGTTAGCGCAATGGCTATGTTGCTGAATTCCCATGTAGTCGACCGTGGATCGAGTCCCAGACCTGGTGGCTTAAACTTACGCTGGGCATGTGTACGTGTGTGCCCAAGATCCCGAGAAGAGAATGGAGGATAAGGGATTGCAGCATGGCACCCTGGGGGGTGATTTCTCGCTTTCTATCTCTTTGTCTCTGTCTTTCTGGCAAGTGCATGCACCCTATAGCAAAAACCTCTCAGAAAAAAAAAAAATATATCATTGTCTAGGTTCCACCTAGACCAACTTAATGAGATTCTGTGGGACCTCCTTACATCAATGGTTTTAGAAGCTCTTTAGGTGATTCTAATGAAAAACCATGTTGAGATTTGTTGGACAAAGGCAGACCCAGGAGGAGAAGCCTTACCTATCCATCTCAATCTAGGGATATATCACTTTGTTAGGGATATATCAGTTTGTCATTCTCCACCTGATAATTTGGTTTATGGGAAAAGTGTTGAGATTTTAATCCAGGTTGGCATTTTGCACACAGGAAATGATTGGAATTATTTCTTAGTTTTTCACTTCACTTCATCAGCAGAGGCACATTGTAGTGCTGTGGCTACATGGTGCTGAAGCAACTGTGTAATTTTACCTAGCTAGTCAATCAACTAGCCAGAAAACTGGGCGAAATTATTCAAATCTGTTGGTTGACTGACTTAGCCATTCCAGATAGAATGGCCTGCCTGGCTGTCTAAGCATGGTCATTACTTTTCTAGACTTTGTCTTTTACAGGGAAGCCTGATGATAATTATTTTCCATAAAAATCTCAGGGGTAGGGAACACTGGAGATTCTCATCATTAGCCCTGCAAAAGAATAAGTGAAATCATATCCTCTGGCATTATAGGATTAGAAACTTAAGAGTTCATCACAGTATTCATAGCAGGTGCTCAGTAAATAAAGGTAATTGTAATGGTTGTATTGCCTTGAGATACTGCAATGACCTAGACACAGATGCCGACAGGCATGCACATACATGTGCTCACATGCATGTGTGCACATGGTGCACACACACACACATACAGACACAGTGTTCCAGTAAGGAACATGTCTTTAAACTTGACTATTTGTAATATTTGGCTAAAGTTTGAGAGTGGGAGGAAAAAAGAACCAATATATAACAGAGATCCATAATAGCGGTACCTTATGAAAAGTCTAAAAAGTAACTACATTTTTTTCAGAAAGATCTTTATGATCTTCATGTTTTTGTTTCCTCACTTTCTATAAGAGACTGACACTAGTTGAGGAGCTGAACACATAAAGATCATGAGGTATAGCTATTATGGATCTCTCAGCTCCTATTCCCTACCTTCCAGGTCCTAAAGCTAAAACCCTTTGATCCTGGAATCTGGGGTCACTCCTGACTCTCAACTCAGGATCTCTGCCTGTTTCTTTCAGTTCTGTTATTTTTTGACAATAAGTCTCATTGAGGTGCTTTGAGGATCTTTGCTATATTCCTAGGAAGTTGAGCCTGGCTCAGGTGCCTGTGAACTTGCCCCTTACCTCTTTTTAGAACCTGAGTCCTTGTCTAGTTCCCTCCCTCGCCTTGCTCCTCTCAAGAGTCCCTATATAATATCTGAGTTCTTCCAAACTCAGAAGCCCTGCTTCTGCATTACACAAGCAATAAAAATGGAAAGAAAAAGAGAGTGAGGGGCAGGTAGGTGGTATAGTGGTTAAGAATGCTAGATTCCCACATTGTTGACTATGGTTGGAGTCCCAGACCTAGTGGCTTGCTTTCTCACTTTTCCTCTCTCTTTGTGTTTCTCTCTGGTTAAATTAATGATAATAATAATTAATAAATAAAGTTGAATAAAATAATTCTTAAAGAAAAAGAAAGTTACCTTGGCAGGCCGTTGGTGGCTAGAAAGACTCCTTCTTTCCTTCATGAGGAATACCATCTTCATTTGTCCTCTGGAATTTTCCCTCAATGCCTATGTTGTGTGTGCACCATGCAAATGCATGCATGCATTTATTAGTGCCAAATTTCCTTTTGCTTCATCTTTGTTTTGTCCTCATCCCTCTTCTAGCCCTTGTCAGAAAATCTTCCATGACATGTTCTGTAGCGATGTGGCCGGGCCATGACCCACCTAGTAAGGCACTTAGCAAGTTATCATGAGGCTCTTTAATTTAAACAGCCAGATGGCTAGATGAACTAAAACAATGCTGCCATCCCTAAAGTCAGGTCACAGGCTAAAGACCAAACCACAGGCTATAAAGCAGATTTCTTATCAACTAATCTCTGCTTGCTTTTAAGAAACTCTCTTGCCTTCATAGAAATTCTTAATGTCTACAGCAAATGATGATGTATTTCCTTTCCACAACTATGCTACATGCTACACCTGACCAATATTTTTATATACTAGTGCTTTAAATAAAGCCATGGATTCTAATCTAACTTTAATGGGATTTATATTTACAGATGAGACCCAAAGAGGATTGTTGGTGATTTTGACTTCAATTTTCTTTGGTTCATACCACAGCTGGTCGTTTAGTCCCACACACTTTTTTCAGCATTGTTCCCTACCTTTTCCTTAGAGAACCATGTGAAAATTTTTTTTCATAGAGAATCTACTGTATTCGCTCACATAAAACTCCATATTTGCACACTTGCAAATCTCTTTCTTTTTTTGAGAGTTTTTTGTTTTTTTGTTTGTTTGTTTGGTTTTTGCTATAGGGCATGTGCGCTCACCAGAAAGACAGAGGCAGAGAGATAAAAAGCAAGAAATTCCTCCCCAGTGGGGATGACCATGCCGCAATCCCTTCTCCTCCATTCTTCTCTCTGGATGTTGGGTATGAACGCACATGCGTCCAGCGTGAGTTTAAGCCATTGGGTCCAGGACTTGAACTGCGGTTGACTACATGGGAGTCCAGTGACATAGCCATCACGCCAGCTGCTGGTCCCATTGCTACTCTCTTTTTATGGAATGCCTTTTCCCATGCTCTTTCTGGCTAATTCTTACTCATTTTTCAAGACCTGTTTTTTGTTTGTTTGTTTGTTTTTTATAATATATATAATTCTAACTTATTAAAATTAACTTAAAATGAATATACAGTACAAAATATTAACAGTAGTCATTTTTAAGTTTAATAATCTCTTCAAATACAGAGATGTTGAAATGTCAAAACTACACTAAGTCACTGCTGCATCAGTGACTCTAGCTCAGTAGTTCAGGCTGAACATTCACCCTTTGACACACTTCTTCAGGCATGCAAAAAACAAGACTAACAGATTTAATCTGTTCTCCCAAAAGTGACAATCCAGTGATTCAAAATAACAAATGAAGAGGGTCTACCATATTTCCTGATCTGTTTACAACTCCCCCAGTTTATTCATCTTGACATGCTACGATGAAAGTATGTAATTTCTCTGTCAATCCAATGGTGGTTTTTGGCTCCCCTAAAGATAACTGGAAGGCTCAAAACCAGTTTTGACTTGTGGGTCAGGTCTCCTAGAAAGCCTTCCCTGAGCTATCCTCTTTCTCTTTGTCTGAGTACCTTTGTTCTATACACACCCCACGGATTGCTTATCATATTGCTTTCAGCTCTTGAGGAGAAGGCTGTGCATCATTTATGTTCACATACATGATGTGTACAGTATGGGCCCAATTAGTGTTTTAGCACAAGTGTATACATTTAAGTGAAAAGTAACAAACACAGGCCTTGAATTGCCCTCTGTTACTCCTGGCTCAATCATGGAAAAATGCTATATGACTTGAGAATTGAAATCCTGACTAATTCAACTTTTTATTCCCTACCGCCAGCACCTGGCACTGTGTCTAGGACATAGTAGGTATATAGTACTGTACTCTAGATTAATAGACGATCACCAGATGGATTACTGTGGTGCTAATGTGCCTTACATAAAAATGATATTTGCTTGGATTAGATTGAACCTGATATGAAACTGGACTTCAGGGGTACTTTTCTTTCTCTCAAATGGGCTTCCATCCATTTTTAAAAGCACCCAGGGAAATCCTCATTGCATTTGTCTATGCAGACTCAACAACTAGAAGGAATATAAAAGAAAAAATTTCTGCATTTATTTTCCACCTGAACTTTGGGTTCCCACCACTGAGACTTTGACCTGCCACTGGGACTGTCTATTATTCACCTGCACTCTATAATTTCCTAACCCAGTACATGATACACAGGCAGTGCTTTGGAAATGTTTACTGTATGAATGACCATGTGGCAATCTCTGCACCACCCTACCACCATCTCTCTTAACACATATTTTGGTTTAAAATTGATCATGGTAGATGCTATTTCCTCTCTAGGCAAAGTTATTTGTTCAAGTGCAACTCACTTGCCTTTGGATTGTCCTCTAAAAAGAATCCTTGACAGTTGTGCTGATGCCTTAGTTAAATAGAATAAGGTGGTTTCCATTTTCATATTGTTGGAAACTGTCACTTTTGTTGGTTCATGAGTAATGGTTAGAGCTGTGGGGGAGGAGCTCTTGTCCTTTTAGGGCTCTATAGATGTTTCAGATAATGTAAGGGAAAAAAATAAAGGATCTAGTGGGAAAAAAAGAGGAAAAAAAGCTAACCTAGGTAAAGAAAACGAATATGAAAAACTTCTCCAAGGGACATAAAAATTGGTAGCATTCATCATTAAAAAGAGGAGCATCAATCATTCTCAGTCTCATTTTATTTTCATTGTGTGCGTGAGTGAAGGCGCAAGTGGAAATGACAATGGTGAATAACTTTTAAAAGCCACTTTATCCAGGAACAGTGAATAAGAAAGATATTTAGTTCCAACTTTGCAATAGGGTGGAAAAAAAAATCTTTAACACATTTTCAGCCAGGTGAATGAGATTCCTCTGAATCCTTTCTTTGCTTCCTAATATCAAAGAAATAGAAGATAGGGAGTAGACAAAAGTCATAGACAAGGTGCTAAGGGGAAGATCAGGGTGGGGACAGTGTGGTTCCTGGTTTCAGCTCTTACTGCATTCATTTTCTCTCCGCAGGACTCCTCTTCAGGCCCCATCTGTTCTCATGCAGCATGCATAAATTCGTATGCTTTACTTCTTGTTTTACATATTTTCCCATCACATGGAATCATACCCCTATAATCTCCTCTGTTAATACAAGGTTGTGGACAAAGAACTTTTGTAAATCTAATCATCTTTTGAATGTATTTGGGAGCTTTCTATTTAACAAAAGCCAGGCTTGATTTTTGGGCAAAATGAAAAAGACATTAGCAATCTCACCCACATTCTAGCTTGTCTCTTCTAAAAGGTGAATCTTTTTTTTCCCCCTACCGAATTATTAAAGTTACTCAAGAAAGCCAATTTTCCTGAAGCAACGATAGGTGTCTATGGTTTACAGGAGGTGGGTATATTCTGATGAAACGTTCCCATCTCTCTATTCCTGTCACTTACACTAGGAAGTAACTGGAACTGAACTGTCCCTTGTTGTATCTAAGTCCTTAAACTCATTAGATATGTGTACTCAGGATTTTGGCAGCACTTAGGTAGGGAACCTAGGGCAGAGCCATGTGAGAAATTTGTGGCCAAAACCTAGGCCCCTCTCCTCTGATGTATGAGTGCCTGCTTGTCCTTCTCTTTACCATTCTCTCCTCATAGCAGAATTCATCCTAAAAACCTGATACTTCTAGTCAAAGGGCAGTTTATCTTGATGTGTCAGAGGCACATTCAAAACTGCTGAGAGATGAAATGCTGCCTTTGACTTCCCACAACTCCCCTAGTTTTACTATGCTTTATAAAGCAAAACACAGGGAGCATTGGATCTCATGATAAATGATTGTTTAGGAGAGACTATAATACAGTAGAAAGGCTGGCTTGGGTTGTCGGGTTCAGTTATAATTCAAGTTAATTATTAGCAGTATGAACTTGGGCTAATTATTTAACTTTACTGATCCTCAGTCTCCTTATCTGTAAAGTGGATATATTCACATTAATTTCAGAAGGCCATGGTTATTAGACATTATATATATACACACACACACACACACACACATACATAATATAATATATAGATAAGATATATAGCCTGGTTGGTGCTTAACAAGTAGAAACTGCCGTTGTCATTAATGTTTGTTAGCACCAAAGTTGCTTTCATTTCATCTTTGTTTTGTCCTCACCACTCCAGTTTGTCTACCCTCCCATTTTCTTATATTTTTTTTTGTGGTTACCTAAACATATTTTCTGTTCTTCTCACTCCCTACTTTCTTCCTCTGTCTCTCTCTTACTCTCTCATATCTAATATTATGGAATTTCCATTCTCTCTTCCATCTAAGAATCATAAAATTTAAAGCTAAAATAGTCATTGGAGATCTTCAGATTAAGCTCCCATGTATAAGATGAGCTGTAAGGAGTCACATCTTACAGAAGGTTACCAGTTAGTGGAATCCTGGGTAACTAGTATGGATGCTTAGTCCACCTACTCCATTATGACTCTCTGTCCCTAGGGATGACCACGTGAGGGACATCTATCCTCAAGGAGTCTGGCAAGGACAAGAATGTTACAGTTCTCAGTCTTTCTAAAGTCGTGTTTTTCCTTTCTAACCCTTCAGGAGCATTTTATATTTCAAAGTTCTTTGATAAAATAGTTAAACCCATTCATCTGCTGGGGCAGCAAAACGTGGCCAAGATTTCTCATGAAGTTCTCTTGTTCTTGGACTGAACTAGGGGATTTTTTTTTTCCCTTTTTTTGTAGTAAGAAAAAAATATCTGCAGTTGCTCAGCATGAATAGTGTATCATGAATGGGCAGTAGTGGGCCTTTGATCTAATTTTTGTGTGTGTCTTATTTCTCCACGATAAATAGACTTTTGTTATGAGATAGGTTGATACTTACTGAGCTTGCTTTTTATTGGTCTGTGGCAAGTTGAGAGCCAGCTGCAAATGTGTTCTCTTTTCTTAGTCCTATAGCAAAACTGTGACTTGACACATAATTGAACATTGTTGCTTGGCCCTTTCAATATTCCAGGCATTGAAGAGAAAGAAAATTGTGTTTCATCCAGGAGAATAGCATCCAAACTAAATGTCAGGTGACAATTTAGCACAGTCGTGACTGATACGATCCATCACAAAGGAGAAAACTATTGATTATGATGCTGATAAGAGAAAAACACATCTCAGAGAAAGCGGTATAGAAAAAATGGGAAGCCTATAATATAGCTGGCTGTTTTTAAAGTCACTGCCCTTAAGTAATGAAAAATGCTTTTCACTGGCTCAGATATCGCTGAATCAGTCTAGAAATGGAGCCCAACACCTCTACCATCAAAGGCGGGAGTTACGTTATAGAAAGCAGTTTTTAGTAATGTTAATGAGCATCAGAATGGCTAAAGCAACAGGGCATCCTTCTCGAATGTGGTTGGAGACCACTCTGCACAAGGGTCTGAGATTGAGAACTAGGGGAGAGGAACCAGCCAGTCAAGAAAGGCTCATTTATCTGTGCTCTTGAAAAGGTGAGGTAAGAGGCAAATGCACACAGAAGGCTGGCTCTGGAGAGCGATAATGGTATTTGGAGTTTTTCCCTTCAGTGTAGGTCACTAGTTTAGTTCAAACCCTAACTGCTGGAAATTGTTACTGCTTGATGGTTGATGGGAAATTAGGTCCTGGCTTTCAGTCAGCTTCCTAAAAGTATTCACTGTAATTGTTCTTCATTCCTGGAAGACTGACAAAGGCTAGGAAGGGCAACAGGTTCAGAATTGTTTAGAGTCAGGGGGGATTCTCCTGGAACAGGGAGAGAGAAATTGCCATGCAGGAACAGAGAGGAAAGGCAATGAGGTGGCCATGATGATGGTGGCAGTTGGTGGAGGGGTGGGGGAAAGAGAGGAAGGGGAAAATAAAATAAAATGCTTATTCTTCTAGTTCCTGAAAGTGTGAGGAAGGCAGGGATCCTGAGGCCAACCAATAGGCAAACCAGCTTGAAGGCCTTAGAAAGTTGTAGGAGGTCCTGTGAAAAAAAGCTCATGCCTGGTTCTAGAGAGCACAGGCATTCTTAAAAACCCAGAAGCCTCTTTGCCTATTTTCTTCTGATCTACCTCTGGCTCTCTGACTCCTGAGAGTCCTTATCTAATGTCAGGGCAAGATAGTCCAATTTCTGAACTATCTTCCAAATCTCTTGTTTAAGTTGTTAGTTCTTCAGGTCTCAGGCTATTGCAAACCTGAACTCTTGCAAATCAAAAGGTTTAGCTCTTAGAATCCAACGATTTTTCTTGTTTTTCTTCTGTTGTCACCCCTTCCCTAGGGCAATGAAATGGGAAGAGGTAGTATCACTATGTAAGAGAAAATCTATTGAATAAAACGCACATCAATTAATATCTCCAAGTGTCAATCCTGCCACACTTGATTACTTGGTGTGTGTGTGTGTGTGTGTGTGTGTGTGTGTGTGTGTGTAACACCTACTATGCTCAAGGGCTTTTGAAGCCTGTACCCAGGTCATCTGATAGACCCACCTATGCTTTCTGTGGGCATGTCATAAATCCAGAAGCCCTGCAGTAGTCTATTTCATGTAGTAATACAGGGAAACAGAGAACAGGAGACAGAGGAAAGAGCCCATTAAAAAACCTGGCTATAGAAATCCCCCCCAACCCCGTTTTTTTTTTTTTTTTTCCTTTGCAAAACAGGGAACATGAGGCTGTTAGACTGGATGATGAACTAATATTTTGTGGCTTATAACCTTGTGGTCTTAGTATTGGGAGATGAGAGAGGCAAAAATTCAATATACCTTATTACTCATTTTAGTAGATGCACAATGTCATTTTTATACAAGTGAGATCATGTGCTTTGCATATTGTAATGATTTGATGTTACATTCACGTGATCTGCTTCTAAGAAAGTGTGCCTACTATATCAGCTGTGGGATCACAATCATGTTCCCTCTCCTTTCTGGAGCTGGAGAGCCTTGTTAAATATCGAAGGCCCACAGGAAGATGGGAAGACTGATGGGAAGAGCTATCAGTAAGTCTGGGAGAAGTTGAGAGAGTGGTTTTCATTTGTCTCTGGAACAAAGAGATTTACAAAAAAAAAAAAAAAAACCAAAAAAGCAAAAAACAAACAAACAAAAAAAGCCTTAAATACCAGGGTATGGTTATTTGATGGGATTACCATGCCAAGGCAGAGGTTGGGATGGAAAATAAAGATTACGTTCTCTGGAACAAGTGGCTGCTGTTGCTGCTGCCACTGCCTCCCTGACAAACATCTAGCAGCATTTATACCCAGTCTTGGAAGTAAGTAGGTTTATTATAAATAATTGTGTTTAAGTTTCCCTCTCACTACTTTTTGAATTCCCAGAAGCAGTATCTGAATTGTCTTTGTTCCCTTTATTCCTAACAACTGCCAGACACATAGTAGGTACACAGAAAACACTTGGGATAAGAATGAGCAAAGGGAGGAAATGGAACAAACATAGTTCTTTTTTCTGAAGAAAATCCTTGACTGCCTTAATATAGGTTTAGTTGATTCTTACCTGGTATGTTCTTCAAACTATGCTTAAGCATGCAGGTAGTTGTCAAAGAACATTTTGCTGCATTAGTAAGGAACAGATCTTAAAAACTGGAACTTAGGCTTCCATAGGATGACAAGAGCAGAGCTTAGTTAACAGAAAAGACCCTGGATATATTTGGAGACCCAAAGACCCTGGATATATTTGGAGACCCTTTTGCCAGCATCAGTCTCCTTAACCAACACGGGCTCTTTGCTGTAGAAACTGTTACCCCTGACATTCTGTAGGCTGCGCTAGCATGGCCCATCAACTACAGTGGAGGGTGTTGTTCACATCTCCCTCAGGTGTTCAGGGATTAGCTTTCCTCCACTGACTTCTTCCTAGATGTACCTGACTTTATTTGACCCTGTCATGTTGCAGTTAGGCCCGATCAATAGTCTTTTTAAGTAAGCTTTGCCCTTTGAAAACCTGCTCTAAGCACTCTGCATTCCTTTCCTGTTTGAAAAGTTCAGTTTTGTTCTGTGCTCATTTCTAAAAATACCCTAGTGAGTGGGAAGCCCAAGCCTCGCATGTAGTTCAAAGCTGTTCTAGTTAGGTGAGGGTCTCCAGGGTTGACAATGAGCTCACTTGGGTGAATTCATCACCTTCATGCCTTCTGGAAATTGGCTCCATTGAAGGTAGAGTGGGAAAGAGAGCAGTCTGTCACCTGGTAATCCAATCTCAGCCTCAGAGAAGACTACAGTAGGGCTCTGTGCTCACGTAAGGTAGGCACCAAGATCCTGAGAGTTGTTGACTTGCCTGAGTTAAAAATGCCTGTGACATGTTTCTTTTTTCTTTTCTTTTTAAGATGAATGCAATGTGTAGACAGTATTGACTGCAAGTCGATTGATAATCCTCAGTCTGTGTTTTTGAGTGCAAATGTGGAGATCAGGAGTCAATACTCATTGTCTTCAGGGCTAGAATGCTTGGCCCACAATTGATAATGGTTATTTGATTCTCAACATTACTGAGATCCAGGAACCTTGTCCCAAAACCCCATAAAATACAGAACTGTTTCTGGGTGAGAGTGAAGTAATACACTTGTTCCCTTTGCTTATAATTGTTCCAAAGTGGCTAGCAGAGGCCTCAACACAGTTTTTACTCTTATGTCCTTTGAGAATGAAAGCACAATGAGATACAGGCTGTTCAAGCAGTAAGCTTTGTACACTCTATTTATCTGATTCTTCTGTCTAATTAAAGTTACCTTCCACACTTGATTGGTTTTTAAAGCCAAATATTTGGCAATTAAACCTTCTTTATTCTAACAACTGGGTGGCACTTCCCTGAGTGATTTAGCATATGATATATTATCTGCAGAATCAGAGACTGGCTTCCTTGGAGAGCTTCTTTTGCAGAATTTGATATCTGGAGGCTACTGTAAATAGCCAGCAAGGAATCTGCAGATGGAATGATGTAGACTCAACTCAAGAATCCATGTTGCTGGCGTAGAAAGGACCTTGGCTTGATTTAAGAACCAAGAAACTTCATTTAATTTCCAATGAAGACCATTCTTCTAGATCCCTCTTAAAGTCTCTGGAGGAGCTCCTCTTTTTATTCATGCTTATCAGTCATAATCAAAGAAGTGTGGTGGGCATTTAGAGAAGTCTTCCTGCCCCAATAGTAGTAGCAATTTAGCAGTTAGTGCAGAAACTGAGTAGAGTGCTGGAGGATCTCAGAGCTTCCAAATAGGACTTGCTAAATACCAGCAACAAAAGATCTTGAATTGGCCCTTCCTGGGAGCCCAGACAAACCACCATCATATTTTCTTTTATGTTCTCCCAGACAGAAAAAAATAGTGGCAGCATATGTGAAGAGTGGAAGGGATGTCAAGGTCATAATCACAACATCCCCCCCATTACCTAGTAAGAGTGGATTCTATTTCCTATTCAGGTTATTTGACTTTTGATGGATTGAATGTTAGTGTCACCTTTTAGGGAAGTGAAAAAAAAAAAGTGATTGAATTAACTTTCAACTTCCACAGGAAGGAGAATACTAAGCATATTACACCCATCCTACAGAGCAAGGATCAGTGTGTTTGCCTCTCTCTCTCTGCCTTGCTCCTGCTTCACACACATGTATGCATCACACACACTGACAGGTGAATCTGAGATGCCTAAGAACCCATGCTACTAGTTAGTACTTCCACCTGCTGCTGGCCCATTCTTACTCTGATGGAATGTCATCTTCTCCAAGGCTATCATTTGAGCCAAAGTTTATTCCACAACAGTGGCCCTTCCTGGGAACCTCGTCTGATCATAGAAGGTGCTTTTTACTTGTCTGAGAGTGTTTGCAGTCTTTTTTCCTCATCTACAAGTCCAAGTGAGGCTTAAGGTAAGTTATATCACTCTCACCAACTGAAGGGGATCACAGGGAGGTGACTAGCTTTGCCACCTGACACCAAGAACTGCACAGCACATCCTAATGTTTGTATTTCCTGTGCTATGAATACAAATGATTTTAGAAGTTCCTTCTAGACTTATTATCCTTTCTTCCCTAGGGTAGATAACGAGCTATTGAAGACGCGCTGTAGACATTCTGGCATGCCTGTAAACTTTCTTGGTAATACCTCCCTGCCTAGAGCTGAAGCGTCCCCCTGCCACCTGAGTTCTTTTCCATCTGATCATTAGTATTTTCGCCAGGTGGAAGGCTGGGCTGATGTGAAGGGACTGCAGGAAAGCAAGAGGCCTGTAGGGATGATCCCTGAGATGATTGTTCTGGGAACTCTTGGCTGAGATAGTTCTGTGATGAACTCACAGGCTTTGTGCAGTCAGAGTTGGGTAGGCTTTCTAGTGTGACCTAAGGACCAAAGACATCAATCAGCATCACCCAGGAGCTTGGCAGATTGCAGTATCTCAGACCCCATCCTGGACATGATGAATCAAAATCTGCATTTTAAAAAGATCCCCAGATCTGTGATGTTACAGTAAGCAGCCAATTTAGCCCATCCCTCATTTTACAGGCTCTTCAAATAACTGTCTCTCTGACTTACATCATACTGAGAAAATGCCCATGTGGGGAAAGGAAAGGAAGTCAGCCAGCAGAAATTTTCCACATAGATTTTGGACTCTGAAGTCTATGGGCAGCAGAAGAAACACAGTACCTAGCAACAGGCAAAATAATAGATGAAGAAGAAGAGAGGGTACAGAGGAGGTGCAGAGAGGAGGGTGGACACAGACTTTGCCTCCTTTGACATGCATCTCTCCTCCTTCCTCACAAACCAGCTGCCACTGAACATTTGTCCAGTGCCCACTCCTAGGATCGGTGATGATTTCAAGAGACCCTGATCACTAAGAAGGTTACTGTATACCCATTCCCTTACTCCTGCCATAGAATTAAAAATAAAACAACAGTACACTGTAGAACATATATAAAAATATATAATGACATTCTAATTTTCTCCTTGATGAATACTTTGAATCTTGCTTTAAAGTAATGAATGCAAGTTTTGTGTGTGAACCTCTGCTATTTGAACGTTCTATTAGGTCTTCAGGAAAGTCATGATATGTATTTTTTTCTATGCAAAAATGCATCATGACTTTCCTGATGATTCAGTAAGTATAGTCTCAGTCTTGTACTGGAATGTCAGGTCCTGCTCTCCCTGCAATTTGAACGGTCACATTCCTAGACTAAATGAGACAAAGATCCTGACTATGGCTCCATCTCAGTTAGAGTGGGTTGCCAATAGATTGGGGGCATAACCCTCCTTTTGGGGGTTCCACTGGAGAGGCAGTTCTAACTGGGGTCACAAATAGTCAAAGGTCATCTTGGCATAGCTGATACTCTGAGGAATCATGAAAACAATGTTGGCTTCTGGGACTTCACACACACTAGGACCTGTTTTTGAGTTTATGTGTCTTGGTTTCTGGGAGCTGATGAAAATCAGAATTGATTCAGACTTGAAGTGAGACAATGATTCATTCAACCACCAGTATTTCTCTTCTCACTTGCTAGGAATTAGACAAGTTGACTCCCTGGCAGAGGTACCGAAGGAGGTTAGAATAGACAGGAAAGGAAAGAAAGGGAGAAGCTGCCTTCTCAAAGGCTGTCTCCAACCTCTTGTCCATTGCTAATTCTTGCTCAACACTAAGTCAAGGTTGGGATTAGAAAGAATGGGAAATGGGTGTTAAAAATCATTAATATTCTTGACTTTTCCATCCAGTTTTGATGACTGTCCTCACCCATGCTAAAAGGGCCAACTCTCATTTCCAAAATTCTGTAGCCATTTTTTTTTTTTTTTGGAGAGGTTTTTTCTGTAGGGCGTGTGTGCTCGCCAGACAGACAGAGACAGACAGAAAGTGAGAAATCACCCCCCGGGGGGAGGGCCATGCCGCAATCCCCTCTCCTCCATTCTTCTCTCGGGATCTTGGGCATGCACGCACACGCGCCCGGTGTGAGTTTAAGCCACTGGGTCCGGGACTTGAACTGCAGTCAGCTATGTGGGAGTCCAGTGACATAGTCATTATGCTAACTGCTGGTCCCTGTTGCTTTTTTTTTTAATCTTAGTTACAATTGTGTGTTAAGGTTATGTATGCCATGCTTCTTCAAGGAGGTTCTGAGTGAAATTAAGCTTTGTACTGTGCCTGGCACCATGACTAGTAAGAAGAAAGTGATCAACATGTGTCTGATTCAGTGAATGGTACCATTGGTAACATGGTTCACTGCTTCAATAGTGGAAATTAGCAAATATTTCTCTTCAGGGCCAGCCAGGAGTTGTGATGGTTAAGGCAACTGGGTCCCACATGGGCAATTGTGTGGTTTGAATTCCTGACCTGATGTCTTGGAAAAATATGCTCTGCACACATGAATGTGTGCCAAAATCAATGTCCCCAGAAGAAAATGGAGGAGAAGGGATTGTGGCATGGTCATCCTCCTGGGGAATGAGGGGGTGATTTCTCACTTTCCCTCTCGATCTCTCTTTCCAGTGAGTGAATGTTCCATATAGTAAAAACTTTCAAAAAAGGAAGAAAGAAAGTTAAAGAAAAGAAAATCTCTCTCTCTATCACCATTTTATAGATGTTACCCTAGAAGACTTGGGAGTTTCCTGAATCCTGCCTTGTGACTTTTTGATCAAGAATTTACAAAACACCCCACGACGCCAAGACTATTGTTGCCATTACTTTTATGGTTCTCCTCCAGTGCAACATTTTCTTGCTAACATCCTCAATTGCTCATTTTAATATTTGTTGTTGTGGTTACTACCCACTGTCAGCCACTATGCCAAGCACTTTACTTATACCAATTTATTTCATCTTCACATAAGGGTATGGGTAGGTACATTATCCCCATTTTAAAGATCAAATAGCTTTCCCAAAGTCACTCAGCTAGTAAGTAGGGAAGCAGGAATTTGAACCCAAAGAAGAGCCTCATCTATTAACTAACCACTGTCCTATCATCTGCTACAAGTATAAATAAAAGAATTGGTCTCCCTTTTTCTTTCTGCTTTTATTTTTCCATACAGAGAGCCAGAATACTCACCTCTTACATGGTAGAATGGTATGAGGAAGAGGTTTGGGGTATAATATTTCAGGTTTCCATCATGTAGTATACAGTTACTTAGGAAGGAGATCCTTCTTTCCTGGTAGCATGACTATCTCCAGTCCTTTGGATAGAAGAATAACAAGACTGCCATTTTCCTTTAGGTCAGGTGTTTTGATAACAAAAATATTCAGCTTCAGTGAAATACTACCCTGACTTCCAAGTTAGATAATAGTTTACTTAGAGTTAATGAAGATCTGAAGGTTGGAAGAATTTTAAAGGCCTTTAATCCAAATTCCTATTTAATTCACAACCTCCTTTATAATCTTCCACCAAGCACCATGCATTTTGTTTTATCTTCTCATAAAAAAATGGCCTTGCACTTATTGGTACTTCCAATGATTAAAATAAGATTTTTTTCCCCTTGTTTTGAGTAGTCTTCAACCTGGCTTTTTCGTATCCGTGTTTTCTCCTCTTACAGCCTGTTTATCTGGGTGATATGAACATACAGGTTAATTACATCCAGAAAGAAATTCTTTCAATTATAAGATTATATAAATTTAAGTTAACTCATTCTCAAATCAGAATTTTGAACTCATTCTTTTCAGTATGTTCTTGGTGAAGTTTGTTTCATCTGAATTTTCTTGGGAGTACAATTATATCATCAGATCTCAAAGAGAGTCCATATGTACACAACAGAAACTATTTAATTATGTTTTCCACATTTCATCCTTGTCTGCTCCACAGAGTAGTGCCTTTTGCATTCTACTGGAAGAAATTTCTCAGGTGCATGGTATTCTATTTTTACCTCACAGGCCCACCTCAGAGTCCAAATGTCAGCACTTTGTGGAAAGAGTACTGGGCTAGAAGCCAAAGCAACTGAGTGAGTCCTAGGTTGAATTCTGCCCCGGGACCTTGGTCAAAGCATTAACCTTTGGGAGTCCTAGTTTCATTCTCAGAAAAAAAAAAAAATGGGCATTTTGCCAGTTCTGCCCTTGTCTTCAGGTTTCCGAGAGGCTCAAAATAGGAATGTATGTAAGAGTTTTTAATAAACTGTAATTGTATGACAAGTATAAAGGTCAAAGCCCTAGGTTTCCAAAATGACAACAAAATGGGCCAGTGTAGAGTGGGACAGCCAGAAAATAAGAGAACACAAAATGTTTAACCTCACAGTTTACTCTTGTCTATCTAGAATGTGTATCTGCAGGTGTCTGGGGCGGAGGTTGAGATGAACTTGCTTCAGAGCTGAGCATTTCTGTTAGTCAGAAATGTGTCAGTCAAAGAATTTTAAGTAATCAAAGGGGAGAGAATGAACTAACAGCTATTCGTACAAATTTAATGAACAAATTAAGCATCGTGTTTGTAAATAGCACCAATAGAGTATCATATAAATGTGACCTGGACCATTTTAGGGCATGGCCTTAAGCAGAAGTATGTTGTGTTGTTCCAACCACCACTGTGCCTTGCCTGCAATGGCTCTGAGCATTCATTGGCATGCCTTATTTATACTCTTTAGATCTTTTCTTCAATAGAACTTGCTATTGGCTAGATATTATCCTACCAAATTACATCCTTCCCAAGATTTGTGTAAATATGGTGCCTTCCCATTCCAAGACATTCTCTTAAAAGAAATATTTACATGGGGCTAGCAGGTGGCATGGTGGTTGAATTGCTGGACTCCCATATGGCCAACTGCAGTTAGAGTCTCAGACCCTCTGGCTTAGGACTCACTCTGGGTGTGCATACATGTGTGCCCAGAATCACAGGAGGAAAATGGAGGAGAGGGGATTGTGGTTTGGCCATCCTCCCTGGGGTGGAGTGGGGGGAGTGGTTTCTCATTTTCCCTCTCACAGTCTCTCTCTGTCTCTCCATTGGGTGTACATGGCCTCTGGCAAAAACCTTAAAAAATAAAAAAAAAGTCTTCACATTAAAGAAGTCCTTAGAATTATTCCTTTTTCTCATTCCTGTCAAGATTCTAAATTAATCTTTTCTCCTTTGAAGTCTTATTTTGTATGATAGTTTTCAAAATAATAGATTTTCATAAAGAAGTTCATGAAATAAATGAGCCAAAAATGCAGACAGTGCTAATACAGTAAATATTTTGCTTGTCATTTCCATCATTCATCTCAATAAATAGATATTTCACTTGTATTTCTCTGAAAAAATCATCTTTAACTTTATACTAAATAATCCCATCACTATCTAATGAGTTTTTTCCTTCTATGGTCATCAATGCCAATGACCTTTGGGAAAACCCACTAAAGTAGCAAATCAGTGATATCAGAACTGAGACCTTCCTAAAAGCAGAGGCTTCCTCTCCCCATGTAGCAGAGAATAAAGAGAGGAGATAGAGTTGCTTTTAAGAACACAGACCCCTCAGATATTATTTTGTCTAGTTTTCTTTTTTCTACTCTTCCTCGTTCCTGAGCAATAACTATAGGTACAGTAGTATGCTGGTAAATATTCAATGACTTGCTTTCTGAAGAAAATATGAGTGTGTGTATATGTTTATTTACTGATAGAAAAGGTGTATAATGCACAACTTACAAATAATAAAATATTTCTTTTTGCAAATTCAAATTGATTCTTACAGAATGCTTCTGTCAATATTGTCAAAAGTTTAATTCATGGCCAACATATGGTTGTAATTAGCAAATAGCCATAGTTTTAACATCAATGTTGGTTGATATTTTTTGGTTAAGACAAAAGGGAAACAACAAAGTATGTGGAAACTCCAACACACTATTATATGAGTTTTATTTTTCTAAAACTCTGAAGAAAAATAAGTTCTTCCCCCTAAATCTAACCAGAAGTCTTCATGTTGCATGTTAAGGCAGTCCTCGCATGAGGCCACATAAGAAAATACTATTCTGACCTATGAAAGGAGGAACACTCAAAGAATTGAGATTCATTTTTTTAAAGAGTTTTGCAATAGGACATGTGTGCTTGCCAGAGAGAAAGAGAGAGAGAGAAAGTAAGAAATCACCCTGTGGGGAGAATGGCCATGCTGCATTCCCTTCTCTATTCTCTTTTTGGGAATTTGGGCAAACACACCTATGTGCCCAGCATGTTTTTCGAGTCACCTGATCTGGGACTTGTACCACAGTTGGCCATGTGTGATCTAGTACCTGAACCACCATGTCGTCTGCTGGCCTGAGAGTCACTCTTTATGTTTAATATTCTATCAACTTTCATACCTGTTCATAATTTAAAAAGGGAAATAGTGTATAAGACTTGTCATAAAATAAACAACAGTCCTCTGCCTCTTCCATTTCTTCTCACCACCTTCAACACTTTTGGTTGATTTAGGGGACAAACAGCACCATCTTTCTTTTTTCAATTATTTTATTTAACTTTATTTATTTGTTTGTTTTAATTTGACCAGAGAGGGACAAAGTGAGAGAGAGAGAAAGCGAGAAAGCAAGCTGCCAGGTCTGGAACTCGAACCATGGTCGACCATGCAGAAGTCCAACGCCCTTAAACACCATGCCACCTTTCTGAAAATATGCTTACATTTCTGTTTTTATGCTTTGGGGTTTTAAACACTATCTATTGGCTTCCCACTTTGGTAGGACAGGAATTGTTTTTTCTCATGCTTCATGCTATTACCATCCCCCATCACCTCCCACCTCCCCCCCACATACACACACTATAATACATCGAGACATGCCTTTCTTTCCCCTCCAGTCTTTCAATAGAGTTAAATTTTAATTTTGTTCAAATCAATAGTCAGTGTTTCTATTTTATGGCAATGCAAATGATATTCATGTCTAAGCCTTTACTTTTCCTTTTATGCACAAACTTTTATTTTCCCTGGAGGTTTTTGTTTTTTTGTTTTGTTTTGTTATATATTTACATTTAGATTGCATTATATCCCTTTATATTAGCTTAGTTTCCTCTGAATTTGTCACTGTTGCAACCCTGACTCTCTGAAAGTTGTCTAAACTTTCCTCTCCATGTATCAGTTGCCTTTGCTCTCCAACCAATCATGTCTTTAAGAAATCTCTTCTGGAGGCCTCTGTTCTATTCCAGGCTGGATTGGTTACCCTCTTGTATTCCAGGTCCTCCCTTCTGCTTCATCCTGGGAATTCCCTTTGTCTGGCTCCTGTGTGTTAGACCCTCTCTTTTAGTGTCCATTGATATTGGAGGAATAGATTTTTAGGCAGAGAAAGAGCACCAGGAAGAGTAAACATTTGAAGCCTTTTGCACCTGAGAAAGCTATTATTTTACCTTCATATTTAATTGTTAGTTTCTCTGGGTATAGAATTCTAGGTTGCAAGTCATAGTCTTTCAGATTTTTGAAGTCATCACTTCCTTATATTCTGAATTCTGGCATTGTTATTGAGAAGTTCAAAGCTGTTCAGACTCACAGTCTTTGGAATGGACTTGTTTTACTTTTCTCTGGAAGCTTGATTGTGCCTTTGTCCTCTGTTCTAAAATTTCATGACATTGTGCTGCATTTAACTTTATTTCATCTAGTAATGTCTTTTAGTGTGGACCTCTTTAATCTGAACATTCAAGTCTTTCGGTTTAGAGACAATTCTTTGAATTATTTTGTGGTTCATTTCTTTGCCTTTTGTGTGTGTGTATGTGCATGAGCGAATGTGTGTGTGTGTGTGTGTATGTGTGTATGTACATGCACATGTGTGTGTGCATGTGTGTGTATTTTGTTCTCTTTCAAGAACTCTTATTATTTGTATGTTGGGCATCCTAGACTGGTAATTTACTTTATGTACCTTTCCTGTTTTCTATCTATCTATCTTAAAACTATCTGTTGACTTTTTTCATTTCTACTATAATTTGTACTATACTATATTTTTAATTTCAACAGCCATTTTTGCTCTATTAATGTTCTTTTTTATATTACCCAGTTCTTATTTTCATAAATGCAATATATCTTCTTTTATATCTCTGAGGATATTAAATATATTCTGAATTTAAAATGTTTTCCTTGGATAATTCCTATTAGATTGCTTTTATCCTGTTTGATTTGATTCCATCTTTCATGTTAGAGATTTTCCTCAGATGTCTGTGAACTCTAGTTCTGCTTTTAGGAAGAGTGGAGCACTAAAATGCTATTTGGAAGCTCTGAGCTTTGCTGCTGGGGCCTGTCATCTGTGCGCTTCACTGTACAGTATTACTGGGCTATTTTGTCAGAGGACCTCAACATCAATATCTTTAGGTCTTTCCTCTTAAGCTGTTCAAATCCGCTTGGAAAAGCCCTCCCAGACCTTAGATATACAGGACTGGTGGCCAAAGTTCTAGAAACTACCTAGGGAAGGTTATTTAGAATCTTGGCGTTTAGGGTACAAATAGTCCTTCTCTATGTTTTTGGCACTCCACCTCTTTCCGCTAATTGTTCCTGATATCTCCTGGACCAGGGAGAACAAACATCTCTTTCTCCTGGGAAGATTTTTGGATTGAACTGTTCCTTGAAAGAACTTTCATCAGGCATTTTTTGCTTAGTTCTTCCCCTTTATGTTCCCAGAAGCAGCATAGTTACTTCCTAATTCTTGTCAGGATTTCTGCTGGGCAAATAGGGCTGCTTGTAGGCGTCCATACTACCAGGTGAGGATACAGCTTTCTGAGATCTATTCAGTCAGTTATCAATATGGACATCCATTTGCTGCCCCATTCTGAAACTGTCATTGCTGTTTGTTTTCTCATATTCTTTTCCCTTGCGTATTAATACCCTCTCCTTTCTTTCACATCATCTCAGCACACGTTTATTTCATGACACCTCTTTTTATGTGTTATATAATCTGTCTAATCTCTCCTCTGCAGAGGGAGAGTCTCTAAAGAGATATATTGCACAGATTTCATAGCCCTCAGTACTTGGCAAGGAAAGATTATTGTATGCTGATGCATAACTACTAAAGATCAGTCAAGAAGCCCAGGACTCTGCTGAGGCTTAGACTGCTGGACTCCAGTCTGTGCTCTCAAGGAACTTGTGGTTGGGTGCTATTTTCCTCTCTCCTGCCATAGAGAATCTAGTTCTACTGAGATTTCAATGGCTAGAAAAAAGAAGTGGTAGCTATAGTCATAAGCTTTCCTTGCTCCTCTTATTAAATAAAAAATGTGGAGGGAGATAAAAGCCTAGAAATAAAGAGACACACAGTTCCATAGACTACTAGCAAAAGGAAGGGCTGGGGTGAGGATGAAAGTCAAGATGATCTTGGGCTGGCCCCATAATCTGGTGGTTAAAGAAAGTTTTGATCTGAAATGGTCAACCATGTGGTTTGAGTCCCAGCCCCTGTGACTTAAAAAACACTCCAGCTGAGTGTGCATTCGTGTGTATCCCCAATCCTGACAGGATGCAGAGACAGAGGAGAAGGTATTGCAGTGTGAGCATGCCCCATTGGGGGGTGCTTTCTCCCCCATCCCCCACTTCCTCTCTTTGTCTCACTTTAGCAAGTGCATGTGCCCTCTGGCAAATTAAAGAAAAAAAAAGGAGAGAATCCAACCCCTTCCTATATTATTTTTGCCCTGTTGTGTATGAAATTTTGTTTTCTAACTATAACAGTAATACAAGCTCAATGTGGAAATTTGAGAAATGTAAAGAAAAAAAGTAACACTGCTCATAATCCCACTACCTTTAAACATTCTTCTATAAATATTTATATTGGGACCAGCAGTTGGCGTAATGGCTATGTCGCTGGCCTCCCATGTAGCCGACTCTGGTTTGACTACTGGACACAGTGGCTTAAACTCACGCCTGGTGCATGTGCATGCATGCCCACGATCCCAAGAGGAGGATGGAGGAGAAGGGATTGTGGCGTAGCCATCCCTCCTGGGGGTGATTTCTCGCTTTCTTTCTCTCTGTCTCTCTCTGTCATTCTGGAGAGTGCACACGCCCTATAGCAAAAACCTGTCCCCTCAAAAAAAGTGTATATCTATGTACATATACATGTATAATTCAATAACATTGGAATTTGGTTAAATTATCTCCTCTCTTATTTTATTTTAGATATCAGGCAGCTATTTTTAAAATTTTGCATTTTAATATTTTGACTTTTATTATTTTTGGTTATTAAGAAATTATATTGTCTATCAATGAAATCAAACTTTTGTTGTGCTATTTTCTGCATGTTTATTGTTTTTCTTTTTTACTTTTGTTTTGACATCTTCTGACATACAGACATTAATAGATTTTGATGTAATCAAAGTTACCATCTACTTTGCAAAATCTTGCTTTATACTAAGAACATATACTAAATTGATTTTCTGAACAGGACGTAAGGTTTGTTTCTCCAAAAGCCCTCAGCTCTTCTTGAAGTCATTCAATTAGCCTTTAATAAGCCTCTACTTCCTCTGAGTCTGAAGGCTGGCTCAGATAGAGTATGTGAAGATCAGGTAATTTAGAGCTCCAGCTCTCTTTCTAAACCATTCTCCCCTTTACCACCTCCACAAAGAGGACAAACATGCACCCTGCTGGAAGAACCACAGACATTGCCACAGCTGTCAACAGAACTGTAAGCCATGAAAGTTCCCCTGGAGCCTCTTGGGATACTCCAGCCTATAACCACATTAATTTAAAAGTTTAGGGATCTTCCCTAGAAGACTTGCTGAAACAAGAAATAGCAAAGACTGCTCCAGGCATCATCTGACAGCCAGACAGTAACAAGTCATTTTCCTCTCCTTGTAGCTACCTAATGAGTAATCATCATGACTTCCCCCAGACCAGGACTAGAAGATGAACAGTGTTTCTTGGAGTTATGTCCTTTCATCTTGCCTGTTTGACATCCCTGTTGACAGGACATGAGATGCCAGTCCAGATGGCGCTGGATGCATTATACAGATGAGTGGCAGGAGTCCAGGTGTGCTGAGTTGGAGAAAGAGGTAGGGGAGAAACTGGGCATTTCACCACTGGAGTGTACTAGAAAGAACAGTTCCAGCTGGAGTCTGTCTTTTCTTGAGAGCCAGAGTGATTGATGTTCTAAACAGATTCTGAAATGCCTGTTTCACTAAAGGCCAAGAAAATTAATACACACATCCTTCTTTCATTAGGTCCTCTATGAAGAGAGTAAGTACAATTTATAATAGAAAGAGCACTGTACTAAGAGTCAGCGGCCCTGGGTTCTACCTTCTCATAGGGTAACAAATGATTTGCATGAGACTTATGGGCTTCCCGGGACACAGGAGTTTCATTTTATTTCATTTTTTTCCAATTTAATTTAGTTTAATTTTGTCATTTTAAAATTTACATTTAATTGTTGTACATCTTTGTGGGGCACAATATGGATTTTCAAAGCATATGTAGTGTGTGACAATCAAATAAAGGATAATAACATATTAATCATTTTCAACAAAGACCACATTTGAATATATATGTTGAATATATATGTATATATATGTGTGTGTGTGTGTGTGTGTGTGTGTATGTATAGATATATAATTGAATATATATATATATATATATATATATATGTGTGTGTGTGTGTGTGTGTGTGTGTGTCTTTTTTTTTAATTCATTGTGGTATGCCATTCACAATCCATTTGCCCCATCTACCTGCATTCCTGTGTCTGTTAAACATTTTTTTCCCTGATCTCCTTCTGTACTCCCACCCCGCATCCTCTGTGAAATCACTGGTATCTACAGTTGTCCTCTCTATTTCTGTGTCTTCAAATATTTTCAGTTTCTGCTATAGAGTGCAGACATTCAGTATATATTAAATGAAGACATATATTGTCTTTCATAATATGCCTTATTTTACTTAACATTACATCTTCTAGATTCTACTACCTTGTATCAAATGACAGAATCTCATTGTTCTTTGTGACTAAGTAATTTTCCATTCTGTATATGTGCCACATGTTTTTGTTTTATTTTGTTTTGTTTTGTGTGTTTATTTTAGGGAGTTTTTTGCTATAAGGACATGTGCATTCACCAGAGAGACAGAGAAAGACAGAAAGAAAGCAAGAAATCATCCTCCATTGGGGGATGACCATGCTGCATTCTCTTCTCCTCCATTATCCTTTTAGGATCTTGGGATGCATCTGGCATGAGTTTTAGCCACTGGTCTGACACTCGAAACGTGGCTGACTACGTGGGAGTCCAGTGACGTAACCATTATGCCATCTGCTGGTCTCTGTGCCACATGTTTTTAATCCAGTCATCAGTTGTTGGACACTTAGGTTGAGCCATGTCTTAGATATTATAAATATTGCTGCAACAGACGTGAATGTGCACATGTCTTTCTGACTGAGTGATTGCTTATCTTTCAAGTATATATCCAGAAATGGGATTACTAGCTCATATGGTAGTTTTATTTGTGAATTTTTGAGGATCCTTCATATTGTTTCTACAATGGCTGTACTAATCTACATTCCCACCACAATGCAAGAGGGTTTCTTTTCTACCACAGCCTCATCAGCATTTATTCTTTTTTTGATCATAGACATTCTGACTGGGGTTAGGTGATACCTCATTATGGTTTTGATTTGCATTTCCAATATGATAAAAGATGCTGAACATTTTTTTCATATGCTTTTTTGCCATTCATATGTCCTCCTTTGAGAGCTGCCTTTTCATATCAATTGCCCATTTTAAAATTGGATTATTAGCTTTTTCACAGTTAAGCTGGTTGAGTTACCTATATATTCTGGTTACTAATCTCTTATCGGAAGTATAGTTTGCAAATATTTTTTCCACTCTGTAGGATGTCTCTTTTCTCTATAGTTTTCTTTGCTCTGGAGAAGCTTTATAGCTTGGTGTAATACCACTTGTCTCTTTTTGGAATTTTTGCTTGTGCATTAGGGGTCTTATTTAAGAATTCTTTTTTACTTTTTAGAGTAAAAAAGTTCACTTATGATGTTAGGCTCTTTGAGTACAGTCAACGTGTCAGAAGACTTTCTCCTAGTATGTTGCTAAGGACAGTTACTAGAGAATTAAAACATGCTTAGTTTCCTTCTAGAAGCCAAATTTCAGCTAAAGAGGGTAACAAATTAAAATGAGCTAAAATCCAATATTAGATTAAAACTATTTACATATGACATTAGTCTCCTTGAGTATAGTCAATGGGTCAGAAGACTTTCTCCTAGTATGTTGCTAAGGACAGTTATTAGAGAATTATAACATGTTTAGTTTCCTTCTAAAAGCCAAATTTTACCTGAAGATGGTAACAAACAAGAATGAGATAAAACCCAACTTTAGAGTAAAGCAGTTTACTAATGACACTAGGCTCTTAGAGTATAGTCAATGTGCCAAAAGACTTTCTCCTGGTATGTTGTTAAGTACAGTTATTAGAAAATTACTACATGCTTAGTTCCTTCTAAAGCCTTTTCTCAAGTGAAGAGAGTAACAAACAAGAATGAGCCTAAACCCAACTTTAGAGTAAAACAGTTCACTAATGATATTAGGTTCCTAGAGTTTAATCAATATGTGAAAAGTCTTTCTCCTAATGTGTTGCTAAATACAGTTATTAGGGAATTATAACATGTCTAGTTTTCTGCCTTAAGCCTTTTTTTATCTGAAGAGGGTAACAACAAGAATGAGATAAAACCCAACTTTAGAGTAAAATAGTTTTCATATGACAATCGGTTTCTAGAGTAAAGTCGATGTGTCAAAAGACTTTCTCTTTGTGCATTGCTAAGTACAGTTATTAGAATATTATAACATGCTTAGTTTCTTGCCAAAAGTCTTTTTCGTCGGAAAAGGGTAACAAGAATGAGCTAAAAGTCAACTTTAGAGTAAAACAGTTTACTTATGACATTAGGCTCCTGGCATACACTGAATATGTCAAACGTCTTTCTTGTAGTGTTTTGCTAAATACAGTTATTAGAGAATTATAGCATGCTTAGTTCCCTACATTAAGCCTTTTTCTTTCTTCACTTATCTGTTCTTTTTTTATATTCAATCACTGTGTATCATTACAGCATACCAAATAAATTTTCCCATCATGAATACACTGTATATTGGTTCAGTCAAAGATATTACCATGCATATTATCATCAACAAATAATTTTCCATTTTTGTGTTACTTATTTAAGAATTCTTTGCCTATTCCATCGTCTTCAAGTGTTACCCCTTTGTTTTTCCCAAGAAAAACTATAGACACAAATAGAGGCAATTTAACTTCTTCCTTTCCTAGTTGAATGCTTTGTAATTCACTCTCTTATCTGACTGTGTTGGCTAGGACTTCCAATACTATATTGAAAATGAGTAGGTAAAGTGAACAATCTTGTCTTGCTCCAGTTTTTAGTGGGAAAGTTTTCAGCTTTTTCCATTCAGTATGATGTTAGCCATGGCTTTGTCATAGACAGAGTTTATTGTGTTGAGAAATGTACCTTCTATATCTATGTTGTTAAATCTTAATCATGAAGGAATGTTGTATTTTATCAAATGCTTTTTCTTCATCTATCTATGTGATCAGGTGATTTTTATCTTTCCTTCTGTTAATGTGATATATTGTATTTATTGTTGTGGTTCATTTAACTTCCTTGAATCCTTGGGATAAAGTTTACTTGGTTAGGTGTATAACCTTTTTAATGTGCTGTTGTATTCAATTCACTATTATCTTTTTGAGAGTTTTTGCATTATATTCTTAAGGGATATTGGTTTGTAGTTTCTTTTTTTCTTGTTTTCTTTGTCTTTAGTATCAAGATGATGGAGGTTTCATAAAATGAGTTTGGGAAGGTTTCTTCCCTTTGAATCTTTAGAAATAGTTTAAGGAGAATTAGTGTTAATTCTTCTTTAAAAATTTTGTAGAATTCAGAAGCGAAGCCATCAGGACCTGGGCTTTTCTTTGTTGGGAGGCTACTTATTTAACTGATTACTTGCCATTGGTCTAGTCAGCCTTTCTATTTCTTCCTGGTTCAATCTACCTATATTGTATGAATCCACAAATTTTTTTCCCATTTCTTCCAGGTTTTCTAAGTTGTTGGAGTATAGTCACTCAGTATTCCCCAGTGATCTTCTTTATTTCTGTAGTATCTGTTATAATGTTACCTTTTTTATTTCTGACTTTATTTATCTGAGTCCTTTATTTTTTATTTTTTTATTTTTTTGTTAGTCTGACTAATCTTTTGGCAATTTTATCATATCTTACGTTGATCTTTTTGTATTATTATTTTATTCTCTATTTCATTTATTTCTGCTCTAACTTTTGTTATTTTTTTCTTCTAGTACTTTCAGGGTTGAGTTTTGTTATTTTTCAAGTTCCTTGAGCTACATTGTTAGGTTCTTTATTTGCCATCTTTCAATTTTTTTTCTTGTGAGCAATAATTGCTATAAACTTTCCTCATAGGGCTTTCAATGTGTCCCAGAGATTATGGAGAGTTGTGCTTTTATTATCATTTGTTTTAATAAATTTTTGCCATTTTATTTTTTTACTTATTTAGTAGCTTTGATCATATTACCTAATCTTTAGATCATATTACTTAATCTCTTTAAGGCCAATATTATTTCCTGGCCTTTACAATGGAGGTAATACTAGAGAACACTTCATCAGACTACTAAGAGAATAAAGTAAAAAGTGAGAATTAGGGAACCAGCAGTTAGTGTAATGGCTATGTCACTGGACTCCCACGTAGTCGACCGCGGTTCGCGTCTCGGACCCGGTGGCTTACAACTCACGCCGGGCGCGTGTGCGTGCGTGCCCAAGATCCCGAGAGGAGAATGGAGGAGAAGGGATTGCGGCGTGACCATCCCCCCTGGGGGGTGATTTCTCGCTTTCTGTCTCTATGTCTCTCTATGTCTGTCTGGCGAGCGCACGCGCCCTATAGCAAAAAACCTCTCCAAAAAAAAAAAAAAAAAGTGAGAATTAAATTTAAACTCCTAACGGCAATTGTGGCATAGAGTGGACCCTATTAAATACTTTCCGTGGTTCTCATTATCAGATCATGGAGAGCATTGCAAAAACTAGAGTACACTGATATCACTGCCAATAGATAAGTCTTTGCATTTAGGAAAGTCAATTCTACCCCCTTTGGGTTTATTTCCCAGATGGAGTCCTAGAAAGCCAAGGTATTCAATAGCTTCTTGAAGAGCCTGTGGAGGCTAGGTTCTGGCCAACTTAGGAACCATGCTCAGAATCTGACGGTAAAAATCTCCTCTTTCAGGGACCAGCAGTTGGCGTAATGGCTATGTTGTTGGACTCCAATGTAGTGGACTGTGGTTTGAGTCCTGGACCTGGTGACTTAAACTCATGCCTCATGCTGAGCATGTATGCCTGTGTGCCCAAGATCCCGAGAGGAGAATGGAGGAGAAGGGATTGTGGCATGGCCATCCCCCTGGGAGGTGATTTCTCACTTTCTGTCTCTCTGTCTCTCTCTGTCTTTCTGGTGAGTGTACATGCCCTATAGCAAAAACCTCTCCAAAAAAAAAAAATCTCCTCTTTCCCTGGAATTGAGTTCCAGTTAGGGTCAGTTCCATGCTTCTTATCAAAAAGTAAATGCAGCAGAAATGGCAAGATAGAAATGTATATAAAGGATTTTATTGAACAATGTTTATTAAGCTTCAGTTCTGCTCCAGGTCTGACACTAGTTGCAGTGGACACAAAGATAGGATGATTCAGTTCCTGACCTATCTTCAAGTGATCATGGTCTGATTGAGTAGAAAGACCTACAGTTTTATATCATAGGCATTTGTTTAGGTGCAATAACAAAAGTATGTATGTACAATATAATGAAGGCTCATAGAAAGCATTCACTACCCAGAGATCTGAGAAATAGTGTTCAGCTGTGTGAGTCATTGTCTAAATGGAGAATATGGAGTGATTTTTGGTAGTTGGGGGGAGAGAATGGAGCTATTCTGTATAATTTTAAATATCAGGCTTATAGGATTGAGAGATCCTGAGCAACTCAAAGGACACTGAAAAACCGAGTAAGGAGTTTGGCTTTAAGTCCAAGGGATTCATCTGAAGTGTTTACAAAGGAAACAAGGATCAGATTTCTTCATTTTAATTATTGCTTTGTCTATACATATTTATTTGCAGTTATGTTATAGTATTATTTATACTATAAAAAATCAGAAAAAAATTATATGAATTCTGTTGAGTCGATTATGCAATGATACAATGGAATACTATACAGCTCTTTCAGAGTATATTGGAAATGTATATTCATTGACATTAAAAGACTTTGGAGTAGGTTATAAAGCAGGATATACCATTTCCACATTTCATTTAAAATTATGTATATATTTTACAGTGCTGTGCTGCATCCAGCTGATATTAGCTCACAAGAACCAATTTGTTAGTAAGTATCTCTTTCCAAGTCCATGTTCAATGACATGTCAGTAGCTTGAAATCAGCCAAGTGGAAGTATTTATCATGGAAATTGGCAAATGTTACAAATAAAGGCTTAAAAAAAACCAGAACCACTTATTAAACATTTGTCAGCATGCCACTCTGTATATATAAATATTCATAGAAAAATGTGAGTAACACTGGGTGGTGAGATTATAGAGTTTATTTCTTTGCTTATCTGTATTTTATAATTTTTTTTTAATTAACATGAGTTACTAAGGTAATTTCCTATTTTAATTTAAAGAAAGAAAGAAAGCTCACTCTAGCTGTAGTACCATGATGAAAAATGGGAGCAGGGAGATCAGTTAGGAGTTTAACTGAGCCAACAGTCCTGAGAAGAGTTCTCCAATCCCTTGGAGAGCTCTGCTCTGTTCCAACCCTGACATCATTTCAAGGCCTCAGCTTAACCCTATGGACACTCACATTGAATGCCATGGTCCTTGAACAGAATCTAAAAGATATCAAGGGAATGATCCTGATTAGGAAATCCACTGAGCAGAACCTAAAAGATAGCAAGGGAGTGATCCTGATTAGGAAATCCACTGGAAACACTGAATTGAGTTTGAAGGAATTCTGGACAAGAGTGACCATAAAAGGTCATGGGATTTTTCTGAGGCTCTGTCTCTTGAAGATTAGTGACCTGTATCTCCTAACGTAGCTGTAAGAGCCATATAAAGTGTCACTAGAGGGATTTTTAAGGATTCCTGAAAAATGAATGTGCAGTCTTGAAGAATGTTCTTTCTTCTTTCTTTCTTTCTTTCTTTCTTTCTTTCTTTCTTTCTTTCTTTCTTTCTTTCTTTCTTTCTTTCTTCCTTCCTTCCTTCCTTCCTTCCTTCCTTCCTTCCTTCCTCCTTTCTTTCTTTCTGTCTGTCTGTCTGTCTGTCTGTCTTTCTCCTTCTTCCCTTTGTACCCCACTCTCCATATTGGCCTGGGCCCTACTGTGTGGGAATTAACAAAATTCCCTTACTTTCTTTTTTTTTTTAAGATTTATTTATTTAATTATATTTATTATTATTATTATTATTATTATTATTCAATTTGACAGGAGAGAGAGTGAGAAAGCAAGCCACCAGGTCCAGAACTTTAGCCACAGGTGGCCATGTGGGAGTCCAGCACCTTAACCACCACACCACCTGCTGGCCCTGTAAGACTTTCTGTCAATGTCCTGGTTAGAGAACATAAGATGTCAGGGATCTCAGGGGTTGAGACAAATTATAAATAAGTTGTAGTGCACTGCCCTAAAAACTGATGTAGAAGGAACAAAGGACAGCACCCTTTCTGCCATAGCATATGATCTGTCAGGCTGGACCAATGGGTTTTTCTGTAGCAGAGGTGTTGTGAGAGCCTCAAGAGGCAGCTGGATCTCCAACTGCCCATAAATGTGGGGGCTGAGCCTAGTTTAATGGGGAAATACTTAATTTCCTGATTTATGAGGTACTCGTTATTTTTTATTAACTGTCCTATTTTATTAGGCCTCATTCATGGCCTGGGAAAAAATCCTTCTCCTTGTAGCTCTCAATGCCAGGATTTCCATCCAAGCAGAAAGATGCTCAAGGGCCACACACCTAGTAGAAAAGCTAACTCTCAATGTAACTAGAAGGAGAATATTAGCATTTATAGTGATTGTAATAATACCATTTGGGTGTTTACTACAGACTGGTTACTGTATGGTGCCTTGAATGACATCGAATCCTCAAAGCCAACCCTATATGATGGATACTATTACCCACATTATGCACATGTGGAAATTGAGCTTTAGCAAAACAATACAGCTTATCCAATGTCACACAAATAGAAAGTGGTGGCATAATATCTAAGGCATCTGACTCCAGAGCTCTTTCTTTCTTTTCTTTTTTTTAAAGGTTTTTGCCATAGGGCACTTGTGCTCACTGGAGAGACACAGTGAGAACCACCCTCTTCCCCCACTCTCCTCACCACTGGGGAGGATGACCATGCCACAATCCCTTCTCCTCTATTCTCCTCTCAGGATTTTGGGCATGCACGTATGTGTGCCTGACTTTTAAACCACCAAGTCCAGGACTCTAACTGCAGTCCTATATGTGGGAGTCCAGCGCCTTAACTACCACGCCACTTGCTGGCCCCAAGCTCATTCTTTTTTTTTTTTTTTTTTTTTTTTTGAGAGTTTGTTTTTCCTCTAGGGCATGTGCACTCGCCAGAAAGACAAAGAGAGACAGCGAGACAGAAAGCAAGAAATCACCCCCCGGGGGGATGGCCATTCCACAATCCCTTCTCCTCCATTGTCCTCTCAGGATCTTGGGCATGCACGCATACGTGCCTGGCATGAGTTTAAGCCACTGGGTCCGGGATTCCAACCACGGTCAACTACATGGGAGTCCAGCCATTACGCTAACTGCTGGACCCCCAAGCTCATTCTTTTAAAGAAGCACTGACATAGATGTCAAACTAGAAAGATATTTGGAATCCCCTTCCCCTTCCTTCTTGTGTGGCTGGGACATCTTATGTAGTTGCTCAGTTCTCCCTTATTCTCATTTCTTCTTCTGTTTCACATTTCAGAGGCACCACGGGATATGTCTATTTCTCCAAGAGCTGCTATATTTTAAGGGCTAACATTATCTCAGCCATAACTTAGTCCTAGCCAGTTCTTTATTATTATTACTTTTTCTCCTCAGAAACATGGATCTGGCATAATAATGCTTTTCTCTTGTCAGATGGACCAAGGGCTACAAGTTGTTTCACAATATATACTCATGAGGCTACTGCAAAAGGCAACTCTCTGATCAGCTATTAAAATAACCTTCCTTCTGTAATGGATTAGTTATTTCAGCAATGAGGCCCATTCGAAGGGAGATCATGAGATAATTGACTGTCAAACAGTTGAGCAATGTTAAGGTCAATTGTAGTGGAGGTCAATTCATTTGAACAATGGGCTTGCTTCTGACAGGCCTCATAATGTTGGTAATAATAACTTTGGTTTAATGGAAGTGTTCAATGGTGAGTTCAAGAATGAACTATTAGGCGTTCAGATTAAGTATTGTCTAAACTCAGAAGGTTTTGGAGTCTGTTTGGTCATAGCAAATGTAAAATTTTTGTCTAGGGAAAACCAACTTTAAAGAACAGCTGGATTTAATGTCAAAGGCAAATGATTTTCTTTCCCCCTTTACCGATTGACTTGAATTTACACTGTGCAGACCATGATTATTCCCCTACTCTATATTTATAGCTTCTCATTTGCATTTTCCAGAATAATTAAGAATTTAACCTAGAATGGGCCATTTTTGAGTAGAGGTGAATGCTTTCTGATTTTTAAATGAACCATCTAAATTACATACTAAATATACATTGTATTCTCCTTGCCTGTTTTTTAAAGTCCTTCTAAACTTCTGAACTCATTACTGGAACCCAAGGGGAGAGATTGCTTAAGCCATCTAGAAGTCTGTCTTTGTCTAGGAGGGTGACTCTTATCCACAGAGGATATACGAGCTGTTTCACAAGCCTGATCCTTTTCCCGCAGTTATGTGGAGCCAGAGGACAGGCTCAGCAGCTTCTTTAATGGGTGGACACCGAGGAACTCCCCAGTGAGTCCCCCACAGACAGCAGAAGGGAAAATAGCTCTGTGTCTTCTGCTTAAATTACATGGAAATTCTTTTCATCTATTTTGCCAGTACTGGCTCTTTTGTATTTCTAAAGGTTTTACTTTCCCAGGAAGGGTGCAGCTCTGCACAACCACAAGGTAATGCTGCCCTGGAGGTTCACCTGAGAAGGGGGAGAGCTTGTTCTCAGGAGTGTCTGCTTCTCTGGGCAGTGTATTAATCCCCTTATTACCCACATTTAGCATAAAAGGGCTGATGTGCCAAAGGTCAAGGAACATGCTCCATGTCACTGAGTGGCTGGTAAAATTGGGAACGTGACCCAAATCTGTCTGCTTTCTAAGTCTGTTTGCTCTTGTCTCTACCTCACTGCCTCCCAAATGTACAAACCCTTATCTGCTCCCAAAATTCATTCTCTGTGAGTGTGTAGGGGACTTCTAAGGCCATGCCAACCTTGCAGCTGCAATGTTACAACAAGATTCATAAGAGAATAGATGTGTTCTCTCTGGGCAGATGGGCCCTGTTTCCCCTGATAGTCATGAACAAAACTACAGAGATGATTCATCAGAGTTTCCTGGGAAAACTGCACTCACGGGCAGTTGTTTCTTTTCTTGGGGCAGAAAGGAAGGGAAGAGACAGGAGTAGAATGGGCACCATGAGGCTCTAGATAGATATAGGTCTGGAAACAACCACAAGCTCCTTGAAATTTCTACGACAGAAGCGGAGTACTTTGGGACAGGTGGAGGATAGCTCACCTGGTCTTATTATAGGTTAGTGGCTTATCTTTAAAGTTCTCTGTATGGTTGGTTTCAGAATCTCAAATACTCCCTCCACCCTAAACAAAACTAGCAGTAATCCCAAAGGTAATGTCTGCAATGCCTTTTGCAAGAGAAGCAACTGACAAATGGGGTTACCCAGGAATCCACAGAACTTGCATGGACCAGACAAATGGTCAGACAAGTCAAGACTAGGACTTTGTGGGATCTGATGGGTCCACTTTGATGTTGATATGCACTTGGAACATCCTGGGGAAGAGAGCACATTGATGAGGTTTTGTATGGGAGGAATTTAGATAATAGTAATAACAATGGCAACACTTGTACCTTTCAAGCATTTGCCATGTACCAGGTATAGTAGCCAGAACTTGTACTTGTATTTTTTCACTTCATCTTTACATAGTAAGGATGCAAGTACTGTTATTACCCTCCATATTTTAAATGAAGAAACTGAGGCCTAAAGGGTTTTAAATAGGTTGCTTGAAGTCACCAAAATAATAAGTGTTGGCACCAGGGGTCCCACCCAGGTCAAGTAGTCAGACTCTAGAGATCGACTAGGCATAAAGAAAGGGATGTGTGTATGTAGATGGGTGTTAGGGTGTTGAAAGGGTAGGAGATTTTTTTCTACTTCACAATTTTTTCTTCAGTTATGCTGGCTTTCTTGTGGTTAGATATTTTTGGAAAATTTTCAAAATAAACTACATTTATCATCACTTTCCTCTCTACCATGAGAGGTATCAGACAAGACTCTTAGTAGAAATGGTGATCAGCCAGTACCATGTGGACTTCTGCATAATTAGAAAGCTGATATAAAAATCATAGCCAGATGGGGCCAGCAGGTGGCGGGGTGGTTAAGACGCTGGAATTCCCACATGGCCAACCACGGTTTGAGTCCCAGGCCTGTTGGCTTGCTTTCTCACTTTCCCCTCTCTCTCTTTCTCTGGCAAAACTCATGTGAAATAATAATTAAATAAATAAAATAATTCTTTTAAAAAAAAAAAATCATAGCCAGACAAGGCAATTATCCAAGCCATTTATCCAATATCAAAGGGAAAATAAAATAAAATTCCTACAAGCTCAGTGAACAAACCTGTTCTGAAGAGCTTCTAAGTAATGCTCCTTTAGAATTCATTTTCCCACTTTCTGGCTGGATAAGATGAGACCCAAGCATCTTGCCTGGCCTGAAAACAAGCATAGAATGATAGTTGAGTAAAATACTTTTAGTCACATTAGCTGTGACAGAAACAAACAAACAAAATATCCACATCCATGAGAATGATAGGCAGGGGTTTAAAAAAAAAATCCTGTCGGGAACCAGCAGTTAACGTAATGGCTATGTCGCTGGACTCCCACGTAGTCGACCGCGGTTCACGTCCCGGACCCGGTGGCTTAAAACTCACGCCGGGCGCGTGTGCGTGCGTGCCCAAGATCCCGAAAGGAAAATGGAGGAGAAGGGATTGCGGCGTGACCATCCCCCCTGGGGGGTGATTTCTCGCTTTCTGTCTCTATGTCTCTCTCTGTCTGTCTGGCGAGCGCACGAGCCCTATAGCGAAAAAACCTCTCAAAAAAAAAAAAAAAATCCTGTAATACTTCCTTTGTTTTGGCTTCAAACATGCTGTTGATAACAGCTGTTACCAGTGTACAGTGTGTTTATTGTTGAGTAATTATGTTTTGCTTTCATATTGGCAAAGCTATTATTTGCACCCTTAGGAGCAGTGGACATCTTGTGTGCACAAATGAATTAATGTGACAATGGCTTTAGACTTTGGAAGCAGTGACTTATTAATCTGTAGTGCTGTTAAATAAATAACCAGATTTGTTTGTCATAGTGTCTATCACTAATGCGTTTCTACACCTATAATTTCCACAAATCCTAAAGGATTGAAATATAGGAAAAAGAGAGACAGAGAAATTATGAACATCTCTCCTATGATGATTTTGAAACCTGTCCAAAAGCCAAAGAGTGTTTGTGATTTAAAACAGTCAGAGTGGTCAAAGCTATACATTGGAAACTCCCCAGAGAACATGTTAAGGGGAAGACCCTGCACAGTGTCCTATCTCTAGAAGGCTAAAACAAAATGATCTTCCTCTCTCCTGACCCATACGTACACATGCATATACACTTACACATGCATATCCAGGGATCTTTGATTTCTCTAGAACTTCCTAAGTTTCTGGTAAAGGTCTCTGTCAATAGTGTTGCTCAGCTGTCTTCTTACTACCTATCACTTCCTGTACACTAGGTACCATACAGTTAGCTAAATCACCCACTAAATTGGCTAAATGGAAAGGCAGACAGGAAACTTAAGTTAGGTGAAGGATGATGAATATGATCAAGGAACGGGAAGGTACAATAATGAAGAAAAAGATCTTGTGTGAGGATCTTGTAGACTTGCTTTCAAAGTGGTTAATTTTATGGAAGGAGTGAGACTGGCAAGCAAGGAAGGAAAAGCTTAGACACAGAGAAAAGGCATGGGAAATGAAAGGAATTCTTTAATTTCATCAACTATTCTTATGCCTTCATTATGTGCAAAGTGAAGTGTGGATTACAAAAGAAAAATAAAAGGAAAACTTGACTTTTAGTCCTTGGAGAAGTCACATTGTAGGACAACCTACACCAAGCATATAAAGAGCAGTGAGAGACTCACACGTGTGGAGGGGTCTGGGAGAGCCTGATGAGAACAAAAGGAGAGCAGGCTTTGCCTCAGACTCTCTTCAAGGCAAATCTGAAATGTCCAGAAAACTTGAAGGCCTGACAGAGAAGGAAATTCATTTTGTCAGAAGCCTTTTAATTAGGAGAAGAAGAAAGAGAAAAAGAATCAGTAAGAGGCCAGGAAAGAGGTCAGTCATGGAGATGAGTGATGAATAAGGCCAGGGCAGAGCCTGAGGAGGTGGCAAGGAGCAAAGAAGAGTGCTGGAGACTGAATTCAAATGTGTAGAGGGTGGGGAAGCAGAAAAGAGCCCAAGGTATGAATCCTGTTCATCTCTCATACATCCCATGGGCATGGCAACCCTTTGGTCTCATCACCATCCAGTGCACAATTAGACCAAGCCAGACCTCAAGAACGGTGCCTTACCAGTTAGGAGCTGTACATGAACTGTCGTGCTAAAACAAGTCCCAACTCTGAGGAAAGCAGGCAAGTTGTCCCTCTACCTAATATTGAACCTAAAATCAGTCAGCCCATCATGATCCCTCCCCAAATAAGAGTATTGTCGGCAAGGTGCAAATACTATTTCTTAGAAACGTATGTCTGTTCACTACTTAGCACCTCTCTTCTGCAAGACCCCAGCCCCAGAGCTGGCAGGAAGCATGTACAAACAGGTAATTTTGGGCTTGGTTGCTTACAAAGGAATGTTTACAAGTTGTCCCTCTGCCCAGCAGCTTTTCTAATAGCACTAATTTCAGGAAGGAGAAACTGGAGGGACATGGTGGAGAAGAGAGGCATTAAGGACACCTCTGACTTTGTCTACCATAAAATGATTTCATTATAGAGCTGATGGCCAACACTGTAGTTTTTGAGCTATTTCCTAGTCCCAGCTCCTTCCCTTTACTCTGAAACACCTTACCCCTGCACTCATGAGCTTTGAGTGGCCTGTATGAGGATCAATGCTACATCACAAAATGACTATGCCAGGAAGCTCCAGTGTTGTCAAATGCCCACATATCCTTGGCTCTGTGCTGAGAAATGTCCTCTCCTTGGCACTTTGAGAAGGAACCTTGCAATTTAGGGGGAAGAATTAATCACAACCCTGTTTTACCATAATACCTATTTCTGCAAAGTATCTTGGCAAACTAGGATTTCAAAGGGCATATGACAAAAAGTGCTAACTTCAAGTCTTCCTTCTTCTCAGAATAAGTCCTGTCAAGTAGACAAAGGCTAGGCTTGAAGAGGAAGGAAGCAGTCAGGGTTCACCATACCTGGGCACCCTGCATGTGCCAGGCAACAAACTGAGTACATTGTCACTTCTCTTGCTACCTTTATGAGACACTCACCTTCCTTTATTTATGTGGGGAAATTGAGGCTATAGAGGATAGGTAAGTAACCCAAGCTCACAGTGCTTATCTGCAGAAGAATACTCAGGACTGACTCAAAGCCTGTACTGTTCTTACGGGGCTATTGCACCAAGGAAATAGCAGTGAACAGAGGCTATGACACCATATAGCATCTCAGCCACATCAATGATTCATTGGTCAATCTTCAGACCTGTTGGTTAATTCCTTTCCACCAGTGATAAAATTACTTAAAAACAATAATAAAAGAAAGTTTTGAAATACACATGCAAAGAACCTTCTTTTACCCCACATCCACCTCAGTAGTGCTAATATAAGCAACAAGCCAGAACACAAAATATCTGAAAACCAAGAATGAAAGGTAGATTGCAGAATGAAGCCACTCTGAGTTCCACCGCCCCTATGTTTGAACATTCTGTGCCTACACCATCTCTAATCCCTTGCTCATGCAGTTACCCAGACTCCAGTCTTCTCTGTTTTAATTTGTTAAATATTGGTCTTGCAACCTGGCTCAGCTTAGAGATCCATTCCTAAAGAAGCTTTCTGTGCCCTCCCTGTCAAATGCTCTGAAGGATCCCAGGACTTTTTGTTGATAGGTCTTTTTAGAGTTTCTACCTTGTCATCCATAAGAGTTCATATCATATCTACCTTCCTGATAGGCTGTGATCTCGAAAGGGTCAAGGACCCTATTTGTCTGTTCACCACTCCATCCCCAGCACATGGCTAATCCTCTGTAAACATGTGTTAGAGTCTTTAAAACTGCCTCCCTGGTTCTGCAACAAGCACTTAGTACAGAAAAATAGATTATTTTGTTCATTCATTCTTTCTTCAAATGTGGGTCAGTTATGTGCCAGGAACTAGGAGCATAATAAGTAATGAAGACCAGTAAGATGCCACTCTTATCTGACAAGCCAAGACCTATATTTGGGATGGTAGCATACTACAAAGACACATGGCAGAGCAAAAGAGCACTGCCTCGGGAGTCAGAAAACCTGGGTTATAGTCCAGTTCACCCGCTTACTGTCAATTGAGGTTGAGGGCAGCCAATTCATCTTTTTTATGTGTTTTTGGTTTCTTTTGATTTTTTTGTTTGTTTCAATACTCACATCTGTACAATAGTGTATAATAGGATAAGAAATCTGCCTTACTTTTATTACAAAGATGCTAGTAAATAACATGATGTAAAAATACTTTAGAAACATTTAAAGGAATTCAGTCAGCCTCAGGCTCCTGACTGAATTTAGCTGTTGATGCTAAAGCAGATGTGTTCATTTCTTTCAGCATGTTTAGCATTAGATTCATGGCCAAAAAATTGTCAAAAACTGACCAGAAAAACTTCCTTGAATACTGTCAAGGGCACCCAGTTATGGTTCAGTCAAGTTTAAACCTTGGGAAGTTGCAGGATGAAATTGGAAATTGCCCTGGGTAATGGAGAGCCAAATTGGGCCTTAGAGCAGGTAGCAGGGTGACTTATTTTTTAATGTTTCCAACATGAAAGAACACAATTGATTTTTTTTCCTTCTTAATCCCTCCAACTCCCTAGCTTTTATTGTTTCTAAAATAAGATAAACCAAGCAGGTGTTATTTCAGCTCTGTAAACAATCTTTATTTTTCTGGCCGATAGGAATAGAAATTGAGACGGAGACCAGGCTTGCAAGAGGGGGAATTCAGGCAATCAAGGAAATCATTGATCTTAACTTAGCTGGCTCCTTCCACTTCTGCAAATGCTCACAGTGGTCGTGCTCCCCCCCATAACTCATCCCCGGGTCTTTATCGATACCTCATGAAAGTGTGGAGCCTGAGGCAGAAAAATCTTCAAGTACTTTGGCTCCTTGCATGGATCAAATCACACTTGTTATTTTTTAAGATTAGTGGCAGCTACTAAAATGACTTTACTTTCTCGATCCAGGCAAATAATTGTCCAGTGATTTTATTTTAATGCTTCAGTGCTGGGAACATTGGAGGGGTTTCTATCTTATTTTGTATTCTGAAGTTCCCAACCTGCTTTCTCCTCCCTCTGTGTGTTTCTGCCATGGGCTGAACTACATTAGTTTCAAAGTCCTTTTCTGAGCTTGCCAGATATACATGAAGGGAGAAATGAATCTGAATGAGGCTAATAAAGAAACAGACCCTTGACTCTGGGCTGGGTAAAAACCTGGCTCTCTCTGGCCTTAAGTCCTATGGCAGATGGACTTGTGTGGTACAGAGGATAGCCCCTCTGGCTCCTGCAGGACCTGTCAGACACTCAGGTAGCTGCTGCCCAAGCATAGACTTCCATCCGGAAAAGCTCCTGTTCTCCATACCAGTCCCAAGTTTGGGATGCCTCAACCTGGGGCATGCTTCTCATCTCCTTTAGAAGCTGACTAAGATAATAAGGCTGTTTTCCCTCTTTCCTGCCTTCAGGGCTACAGTGTGAGAGGAGAAGCAACAGGGCATAGAGAACAGGTAAGGTCTTTGGTGATAGACCCCATTAGATCACAATAGATTTGTACTACTTTGTTAGCTTTCTGAGCCTCCCTTTCTTTATTTCTAAATGGAAATAACAATACTCATACCACTTGAGTCTCAAATATGTTAGCTATAATTATAATAGTTATTTTACAGTTATTATTAACACTATTTTGAGGCTTTATGTATATTTTTATCACCAAAGATATGAGCACCTGTAGTTGAACACAAATACAGAATAATAAGCTGGAAATTCCTGAGAAATCCAGAACACAAGGATTCAGTGAGTACTTGCTCTGCCTCTGCTTGTCTGGCATGGTTATTATCTCAAAACTGTCCCCAAGGTTTGCTAAATCAGGACCTCATACCTGTTTGGTGTTATTCATTCTGCTGCTCAGAGCAGCAGAAGCCAAGAGAAAATGCACTCGTTACTTGGGAATAAAAAAGGAAGCGGAGATTCTCATACCCAATAAACCTGTGACTCAATGCTTTCACCACTACTGCTATCACAAGGGCAGGCCGACCCCAAATAAAACTACTTCCTGATTCTCTGCTCTGTGTACATATGCCCTTCTCTGGTGTGCTGTCTGCCTGGGGCAGCTCTTCTCTAGCTACTGCCTTTTCCCTGAAATACTTTTCTAGGCTGTTCTTTGCTGGCAGGGAGCCTCATTTCTTCGATAATATCTAAAGCCATGGTAGAGATATTGACATGAAGCTGCTTTCAGAGTTTGGAGCTGTCTTAAGAGAGAAGACCCACACTTCTGATTACTACAGATTCAGGTAGAATGTGTTCCAGCCCTGTGAAATAAAGATCCATTTATCCTCTCTCCATTTTAAGAATCTGGGGAAGAACTCAGGGAACCAAGTGTACCCTAGTTTCCATATAGATAAGCTGTTCTGCTAAACTGAAGCTTTCATTATGTGAGCTAATGAATGATTGAACTCACTGAGTGGGAGGTGTTGTGGGCTGTGGAAGAAGCTATGACCACTTTTGCTTTCTTTTCTTCCTTCTTAGAAGGAGAATGGGGTCCCACTGGGCCACACAGGAACTTCCTTCCTGCTCATCAACAGTTAGGCTTTTCTTTGGGTTTGGCCCTGAGGACTTCCATCAGGGGTAGAAGGCCCAATTGTCTGTGACCTTGAACCTGTTTTGTAAGCACTACCATACTTCCTTCTGGGGTCCTGAGGATATTTACTCAAGTCTAATATTTATTAAAAACTAAGGGAACTTTTCTTTGGCATATTTGTTCTCTGAAAGTAGTATTCTCTGAGTGGGTTCTTTGCACCTTAGGGTTGGCACCCTCAAGATGTATCATAATGAGGGGTGGTGAAAACTCTCTGGTGATTTTTAAAAAGATTACCTTTTACCTAGACCAATAGTTCTGCAAGTGAGGTCTCAGACCAGTAGTATCAACAACACCTAAGATCTCCCGCTCCACACCTACTGAATCACAAACTTGGGCGAGGGGCCTAGCAACTCGTGTTTTAACAAGCTCTCTATGTGATTTTAATGTGCCTTAAAGTCTGAGAGCCACTGTTTTAAGTGGTCAGGCAGAATGGATACCAGGTGAGCTGTTTCTGTCCTATAATAGACCATAGGACACACCCTCAACACGATTTTTTATCAGTACATATCTCTTAAACTACCATTTACTGAATGCCTCCTGCCAAATCACTGGAGGGAGAGGGTGATTATTAAATATGTAGATACTATGGCCCTATTTCAGATTTGCTAAATAAAACCTTTAAGGTTAGTGGCCTGGGATTATACCTGTTAAACATGCTTCTCAGAGTCGCCTTATAACCCGTAAATTTTAGGAATGACCTCACTATTTGAAGTATGACCTTTGGACCAGTATCATGTTCATCATCTGGGAGCTAGTTAGAAATGCAGAACCTCAGGTCCTATCCCAGACCTGCTTGTTCAGAATCTGCAAAAGAACATGATCTCCAGGTGATTCATATACACATTAACATTTGTGAAGTATTGTTTTCAGTCATGTGCTTAAAGCATCTGCTATGTGTGGGCAACTGATTCATAGTTTAGTCAACACGGCCGTGAATGGAAAGTCTCATTCTAGAGGAGGCCAAGGGCTTTCTGAAAATTATCAGTATCCCATGGGTCCTGACTCAAATATCCTGGAACTTGCCTAGGATGTAATTAACAAGGTGATAAGATATTGTTGTAAAACACTGGAGAGCTGGTCCAAATCTAATGAGTGTTAGATGGAGGGGTACCATGTAGGTCTCTGGTTGTGGGTCTTACACTCCCTTTAAGAAGGGAAAATATTGGGGGACCATCAGTTAGCATAATGGCTATGTTGCTGGACTCCCACGTAGTCGACTGCGTTTCGAGTCCCGGCCCCGGTGGCTTAAACTCACGCTGGGTGCATGTGCGTGCGTGCCCAAGATCCCGAGAGGAGAATGGAGGAGAAGGGATTGCGGCGTGGCCATCCCCCCTGGGGGGTGATTTCTCGCTTTCTATCTCTCTGTCTCTCTCTGTCTGTCTGGCAAGTGCACGCGCCCTATAGTGAAAACTCTCCAAAGGGAAAAAAAAAAAAAAAGAAGGGAAAATATTGGGACCATCAGGTAATGTGGTGGTTAAGGTGCTGGGTTCCCACAGGGCCACCATGGTTAGAGCCCCAGACCTATGTAGCTTGAAAATCACTCCAGGCATGCATGCATGTGTGCTCAAAATCCTAAGAGGAGAATGGAGGAAAAGGAGTTGTGGCATGGACATCCCCCTGGGGAGTGATTTCTCACTTTTCCTCTCTCTGTCTCTCTCTTGCGAGAGCATATGTCTTCTGATGAAAATCTAAAAAAATTATGAACTTAAGAAAAGAAGAAGGGAAATGTCTGTAAATTCCCATTATAATTGCTTTTTGTTTTCCCAGAGGAGACAGGCAGACAATCTTATCAGCTCATACTGATCACCTAGCCCAGAAAAGCAGAGACCCAGGATTGACATGATTAATTCTTTTGTTTGTAGTGTGTTTCATGTAGCTTTCCAGAAAGGTCTACCAATTGTTCTTTATACCTAAGTGTAAGTTGAGAGAAATTTATCTATTCTCTGGGTTTTTCACTTTAGAAGGGGAAGTTGAACCATGTATTCTGTGATATACTCTAGTCTTCCATCATAGAAACTTGATGCATCAATGGCAGATGAAAAGGTGTTTGGAGTGGGGCATTAAAAGACTGAGTATTTTAGGGACCACTGAGGTCATGCCAGTATACCCAGACCTAACCTCTAAATACTAATAGGTTGTTTCTATTTTATATTTCTGGGAGAAAATGGTTGGGCTATGGCCTTTGTGGTTCTTTCCATTGCTGGAAATTCTTTGGAGTATTTGTTGAGTGTTTACTCTGTGTGGGCCTTAAGTTGGACATTGACGGGATGGGAAATTTAAGATGATACTTCTGGCCTTCTAGAACAAGCTTGGGGAGGGAGGCAGGGATATCATCCCTCCCTCTTAGGTACATGAGATACTCTTCACCTCTCACTTCAAAACCTGAGTGAAGCAGGAATTAGCAGTTAGCGTAATGGCTATGTCGCTGGACTCCCACATAGTCGACCGCGATTCGCGTCCCGGACCCGGTGGCTTAAAACTCACGCCGGGTGCGTGTGAGTGCGTGCCCAAGATCCTGAGAGGAGAATGGAGGAGAAGGGATTGCGGCGTGACCATCCCCCCAGGGGGGTGATTTCTCGTTTTCTGTCTCTATGTCTCTCTCTGTCTGTCTGGCGAGCGCACGCACCCTATAGCGAAAACCTCTCCAAAAAAACAAACAAACAAACAAACAAACCCTGAGTGAAGCAAGCCAGGCTATGAAGGAGAGACACTGTATGTCTCCACTTAATATATACCAAGTGTCCGCACTCTATGACTGAAACTAATTGACTAAAGGATATAGAAACACAGTATATAGATGTAAATACCAGATATAGTGTATGTGGAAGAGGAGGGTCTGAGAAACGACATTTGGGGGGGACAAGGAGGCAAAGCATTAATGGCACAAAGAGGTGTGGTATTATCTGTTGAAGATATCGTGTAGTTTTACCAACTGTACTAGGGAGTAATATTCACCTGTTGAAATATCCACTTTGTAAGACAAATAATAATGTGATTGAATGTATGGAAGAAAATGAAATGAAAAAAAATAAATAAAAGGAAAAAATAAATAAATACATGTTTTCATATTTTAAAAAAACCCTATGTTCCATAATGGTGACCCAAAAGTATCTATAAAATATTTATATATGTGTGTGTGTGTGTGTGTGTGTGTGTATAATGTATTTGTATAGATGTATAGTATCTATATGTGTGTGTATATATATATATATATATATATATCGTATCTATGTGTGTGTGTGTGTATTTATCTCTATATATATAAAATGGAAGCCTCCATTTTTATGGGTATGGTGAAATTCATTTATTAATTTACTCAACGATTTTTTTTAATGTCCTCTACCCATAGATAATTGTTCTGGGGATTTGTTTTTAGGTTTGATTATGGAAGCCATTTTTCTTAAGAGCACCTGTTTCCAAAGATAAGATTAAAATTTCAGACTAATTGGAACATATTGTTATGAACAAAGCACTAATTAGAAGAGAAGAAACAAACTATTTTTCTTCTAGTTTTCCCAAAGGACAGTTGGCAGGAGATCAAGTTGAAGTTCTATCAGCACTGTCCACTAATGGAATAGAGCAACCCTTTCCCATCCCACCCCCTCAACATACATACACTCGGAAATGGTGGAAGCAAGACCTAAAGATCAGCTGTCATTGCAAAGGGCTTTGAGAATTTTCCTGCAGTTGGTGGCTTCCTAAAGTACATCCTAGCACTGAGATTCTGTGAGACATTTAGGATTACATGAGGCTTATTTCAGGGACTGTGGTTTCTTTTAGTGTAATATTTATTGGGTTGTTGGAAAAGCCATGATGTATTTTTTCTATACAAAAATGCATCATGACTTTTCAGACAACCCAATACATGTCTTATTCTATTGTTTCTGCATAAGTGTAATGAATAGAATGGCTTACAAATACAAGCTACATTCTAGTTTTCTCTCCTGAATGAGAAGGCATTGGGACTATGATTCACACACAATGGACTGATAGAAAATGTCTTAGAGTGTAATAGATACCTGAATGCTAGCAACTGGCAAAAATTATAGGAACTTTTTCCTTAAACTGGCCTAAATACGTAGAGTGTAGTGGAGCCCAGAAAGCATCAGGCATCTCACTAATTTGTCTCCAAGTCACCTAAGTACATCAGAACACACAGCTAGGGAAGATACTAAAGGTGGCACAAGCACTGAGTGCTACATTAAACTCTATCCCTAAGTAGAAACTGAGAGCCTAGAATAATTTAGATTAAGTCATTCTCTTATTTAAAGAATATAAGCAAAGCCAAACCATTTTGTGCCATTCCCTATTTGTATTCTGAAGATTTAAGATTCAAGATATTTATAAATGCTTCCTCTATGATTTGGGTACCAGTCACTAGCATACATGGACCTAATCCAAACACTTTTGTGTCAGAAATGTGTTGTCAGAGATCCATCCTAATTTTACACAAAAAATTATCTCTAGATGCTTTTTTATTAATTAGAATTTTGAAGAAACTGATAGTTAGCAATAGTATCAAATAGCTAAGAAATCAGGCCATTGAGTCAGACAGACCTCAATAAGAATCTTAGCTTTGCTTTTTTCTAGCAGTTAACTTAGAACAAGTTACCTATCATCTCTGAACCTCAGTTTCTTCATATATAAAAATGGAATAATCCTTATGTCACAGGGTTGTAAAGATTAAGTGAGATGGTAATCATGAAGTGTTTCAAGAGCATCTGACTTACAGTAGCTATTGATACTTCATTAAAATTATAATTATTGTACTCCATTGTGCCATAATGGGGCTTGAAGGTGTGGACCTGCGTTTCTAGCATACTGGAGTCAAAAGTAGAAGCTCTGTTGATTGCAAGATTTTTAGTGGGGCCAGCAGATGGCATAGTGATTAAGGTGCTGGACATCCACATGGCTGAACACGGTTCTAGTCCCAGACCTGGTGGCTTGAAAATCATGCTATTATGCTGGGCATGTGTGTGTGTGTGTGTGTGTGTGTGTGTGTGTGTGTGCGTGTGTGCCCAAAATCCTGAGAGAAGAATGAAAGGAAAGGGATTGTGGCATTGGCCATACACATTGGGGGGTGATTTCTCACTTTCCCTCTCCCTATCTTTTTCCCGTGAGTGCACATGCCCTGTGGCAAAAACCGGAAGAAAAAAAAAAAGAGAGAGAGTTTTTTTGTGTAGGTTCATTCCTTCATTCAGTCATTTGTTCATCCAATAGATATTTATTTAACACCTATTCTCTGCCAGGTATTATGGCAGAAGTCAGACAATAAGCAAGTCTAAACATATGTAATTATAGATTGGGTTAAATGACATGAACGAAGCAAAAAATGAACTTTGATGAAACATACCAGCATAGAGAAACCTACTTTGATAGGGTAATCAGGGAAGGACTTTTTGGAAAGGTGACATTTAAGCTAAAACTAAAAGATGAAAAAAATCCCACCAACCAAAGAACCACTGATCCCACCATTAGCATATTAGTTAGACACAGTTTTATAAGGAGTATTTCATCCAATTAGAGAGCCTCATTTTCTCATCCGTATGGGAAGTAGACCTTACCAGCAACTGGGAGAAAGGTTTTGCTAATTTTATTGCACATGGCAGTGGGTTCAATTATATCAAAGGTCTTTAGATCTAAGTTTTCTAGGGGACATTGCACCACCAGTATATAGTTCCCACCATTGCTGAAGTGTAACTTACAAAAAAAGAATAAGCCTATATCCAGATGTGGGAAGGAACCTGTGTCTGTTACTTCCTTGTTGAGTGAACTCAGGCAAATTAACTAATCTGAGAGTTTCAGTTTTCTCATCTGTAAAATATGAGTGTGACTTTTGTTGTTGTTAGGATTTAAATTGAAATAAAATGATACACAACATCCAGTGACGTGCCTGTTATGTGGTAGGCATAGAGAAAAGCAAATTTTCCTGTGGAATCACATAAAATAGTGGAAACCTACCCCCATTTTCTACTCCTGTTGGTAAAAAAAGAAGTCTATGGTATATATGGTAGCTTTAAAACATGTCTGCAATTTTTTTTTATTCCATCATTGTACATCTCTATAGTACATAATATGGTTTTTCAACATATGCATGTAGTACATGACAATCAAGTCAACAATATTTCCATATTTATAATTTTTAACAGAGAACTTTATATTCTCCTTTCTGTTAAATGATTCTTCCTTTTGCCCCTCTCACTCACCTTCTGTCATCTTTTCCCTCTCATCCATAGTCTCTGGTATCTACACTAATCCTCCATACTCTCATATTTTCAGATAATTCAATCTCTGTCAATGAATGCAGACATTTGGTATATATTGAGTGAGGAGATAAAGTGTGACTTTCAGAGTCTAACTTACTTCACATAACATTAAGTCTTCTATATTCATCCACTTTGAATCAAATGATAGGCTTTCATTGTTCCTTATGGCTGAATAGTATTCCATGCTACATATGTGCCATCATTTTTCATTATGCTAACTGTTGAACTGCTGGTCCCTTTTTTTTTTTTTTTTTGGAGAGTTTTTTGCTATAGGACGCATGTGCTCACCAGACAGACAGAGAGAGAGAGACAGAGAGACAGAAAGTGAGAATCACCCCCCAGGGGGAATGGCCATGCCACAATCCCTTCTCCTCCATTCTCCTCTCGGGATCTTGGGCACGCACTCACACGCGCCTGGCGTGAGTTTAAGCCACCGGGTCCAGGACTCGAACCATGGTTGACTACATGGGAGTCCAGCGACATAGCCATTATGCTAGTGCCACCATTTTTCAATCTAGTCATTAGTTCTTGGGCATTTAAGTTGGCTCCATGTCTTAGCAAATGTGAATAATGCTGCAATAAACATGGATCTGCAGATGTCTTTCTAAGTATTTTCCTATCCTTTAGATAAATACCAGGGGTTGGGATTATTGAGTTACATGGTAATTTTATTTGTAGGTTTTTGAGAAATCTTCATATTATTTTCCATAGTGGTTGCACTAATTCACATTCCCCAACAATGTAGGATAATTCATTTTTACCCTAGCTTCACCAGCACTTGTCATTCTTTGTTGATTTGCATTTGCTTTATGATAAGGAATGTTGAACATTTTTCCATATGCATTCGGCTAATGGTATGTGTTCACTGAGAGATGGCTGTTCATTTTCTTTGCCCCTTTTTTAACTGGATTATTAGGTTTATTTTATAGGTGAGCTGCTTGAGTTCCCTATATATTCTGGTTATCAATCCCTTATCTGAGACATAGTGTGCAAATATTGTCTCCTATTCTCATGTCTGAAAATTCTATGACACTCTTTCCATCCAAAAGTAGAGTGTAATACCCTTTTCCTTAAATAAGTGCTTCCTTGAGTGACTCACACCTAACTAATAGAATGCAATGGAAATGAGGCTGAGTGACATCTGAGGCTAGGTTGGGAAAGATAATAGTTTCCATCTGGCCCTCACTTTCGGTATGCCTTCTCTTGGAACTTAGCCACTATACTCAGAAAAAAAAAAAAAAATAGCCACATGGAAAGGCCACGTATAGGTACTCAGGCCACAGCACCAGGTGAGGTCCCAGGCATCAGCCACCAGACATGTGAATGAAAGAGCATTCAGATGATTGTAGCTCTTAGCCTTTGAATAGCCCAGCTGGCCCTGAGTGAAGCAGAGATGAGCTACTGTGCCAATCCTTGCCCAAGCTGCACATTTGTGAGCAAAATAAATATTGTTGTTATTTTAAGCTCTAAATATTGGAGTGGTTTTCTACACAGCAAGAGAACTGGAATAGTATACTTCCCTGTTTGGTCCATTTCACTTTGTCATATGTTCCCCACCATCCTGGATCCAGAATAGCAGAGAGATTAGGAAGGACACTGATCATGAGATCTTTTTTCTTCCACCAGCATCCTGCAACGTTTTGTTCAGGTAGCTCCTCCTCTGTGGGGCTTAACTTCCCTCTGGTTTGGTATGATTCAGATTAGACACTATTTTAGGCATCTGTTAGGCCCAAGGTCATACAGGAAGCATTTTAAAATAGTGGAAGTTGTCAGCTTTAGGTATTTTGGATTGCAAGCCTAAGTTTGGGATGCGGTAGTATAGAAACCTAATGTTCTCTGAGAATTTTCTTTGTGAATTTTCAATGAAAGAAAACTTGACTTAAGCACTTTTGACTTGAGAGGGAGATTTTTTTTCAGTCTTGAGACCTTCATGTGAACCATAAAATGGGCTGGGTGAGAGCCTCACAGACCTACCCTAATTCAATTGTCTAGCACTTTTCACTGGAGCCCTCATTAGAACCTGTGTCCTCTTCGAAGAGGGCTGCAATCCTGGGGGCCTATTTAACACCTGCAATTCTCTTAAAGTTTAAGCAAAGACTGGCAGGCTGCAGGCTAACAGAGTTTTAAGCCCCCATCTGTTGAGTGGTTTCTGGCAGATGGTCTCTAAAGAGTGCTGTGTGTTTTATCATTTTAGTTTCTTCTGAAGAGGGATTTAAAATCAATTTAGGGGTCATGTTCAGGGACTTTGTCAAAACTGCAGGTTCCAAGTCAAACAGGAATAGGTCCTCAGGGGCTCACTAATGACAAAGGGAAAGTGATCTGTGCTAGTCTGTGAATTCTTGTTCTCATCCCCTTCCTTTGCTAAGGCACTAGCTTTTCTTTTGAAGTCTGTTGCCATCTTCATATATTTCATAATTTTGTAACGTTGAGGTGAGTCCCCCTCTGTCTTGTGTATGTATAACCAAACGTCATGGGCAAGACTTCTGTAATGAACAAAGCCCAACTTGAAGGAGGCTGTTTGATATCAGGTTTCCAAGTTGAATATCACAACTCAAAATGAAATAGAGGAAATTCTCCTAATTAGATGGAACTTCTGCACAAGCTTTGGAGAGAAAAAAAAAAAAAGATTGTGTAGACTTTAGAGATCTCAGCTAGCTTATTGAATATCAATATAGAAAAATGGATTGCTTGTTTTTCCACCCACTGTACTCTTACCCATGGATAGGCAAATCGTGAAATTCAGTGTCAGAGAAAGTTAATACTAAGAGCCTAGCAAAAACACAACTTGTTTTTCTTGGTCTGTTTAGGGCTACAGAGATTGAATTATATCCCTAAAATATTGGGTTTTCTTCTTCTGTTGCCTAGAGCTTGGTCATCATTGTGATATTTGGCTAAGATGTTGCCAAAGTGCAACAGGCATTTGTAGTTATGAGCCCTTAATTGAAGGATGGTTGGCACATAAAGGACCCTGTTTATCTGCTGGCCTTTACAGCTATCACCTTGGTGGGATCTGCAACTGTGTGTAAAAAGGAATCTTTCCCTGGGTTGCTCTGTTATAAAGCAAAGGAAAGGGAGAAAATAAGCGCTTATGGTTGGAGTCCCAACTGAAACTGCAAAATTTCCTTACTTGCCTTTCTATAGTGGGAGACTAGGTCAGGTTTGACATGCCAGAGGTCTTCTACCTGGAAGTCCCTGGCCCTCAGCTGTGGTTGTAGCTTGTGTTGTGGGTTGTGTTGTGCTGTGGCTTCTTTTGGAAAGAACACTGGATTAATGGATCAGTAGCCAATGCTGAATCGTTGGCTATGTAGAGGACATAAAGGTTTTAGGTAAAATCAGCCAGGAGAGACCTCTGCTATCAGTTAGTCTAGCCTCTTTCTATTATAGATGCACACATGAGGCCCAAAGCCATGGGCATATTTGTCTGTAGCCTGTGATAGAGGCAGGGATGTCTATCTCTTCTCATGATTACTAGCTTAGGTCTTAGTTTAGGTCAAGCAGTCTGCAAACTTGGACCTTTGATGTTATCAGATCAAAGCAGGGGTTATTACCATTAGTCCATTCTCGCTATGGGAAAAGCAATATAGAGTGTTTGTCTTATAGATATTTGTCAACAAGGCCACCTTAAATTTAAAGATGGCACTTCACATAATGACCCTGGCCCTGCATTCTCACTTCAGCAGGAAGGCCCTGAGCAAAATAAACCTCTAGGTCTAGTTTATCCATAGTCATGCAGTCTCTGCCTGAGGTGAGGCTGAATGGAAATTAAAGCTCTGCCATGCATTAGAGATTATTTCCAAGTCTCAGGAGAGTACTATTAATGGGTAAGCTGATGGTATAAAGAAATCCAACATATTTATTGATATGAAAGGAATATTTCAGGTTTTTCTACATATGTGTGTGTGTGTGTGTGTGTGTGTGTGTGTATGTAGCAAATATATGTAGCAAATATAATATAATATAATATAATATAATATAATATATATATATATATATATGTATATATATGGATAACCAAAAGCTTCTCAGTCTCAGCACTTTGGGTGAGCAATTCTCCCTCTCTATTGCTCCCCATCACCCCCCCCCCCACCACCCAGTCCTCTTTCAAATCCAGTTTGGACCCCAGTCATGTAAATGCAAGGCCTTGCTGACAGGAGTCCCTCTGCAGCTTCAGCTTGAATCCTACATTGGGATCTATCTGAATGGCACCTTTAAAAGCCCCTGAGACTTTGGTAAGGAAATGAAACCCAAAGAGACTTTTGTTTGGGGAGAATGAATGATTCTCCAAATATTTCTACATCATTAATGATTCCCTAATTCTAAGGGAGGACTTAAGTTTTGTTGCTTCCCATTGACTAAATTAATGTCACTGGGGAGTCATGGGCTGGTTAGCTTTTAACAACCAAGTAGCTCAATTAAAAGCTCAAAATGGATATTTTTTAGTTGTATTGTGGAGATTGATTAGCTTCAGTATGCAGATTATAGGAATATTTAAAATTTAATTTAATTTTAAGTACACTTTATTTCTTAGAAATTTATTTCTTAGTTTTGAGTTCACAGCAAAATTGAGTGAAAGGTATAGATTTCCCATATACTCCTGCTCCAAGCTTGGGTAGCCTCCCCAACTGTCAGTATTCCACATCACTCTGATGTTAAATTTGTTCCAACTGACAAACCTACATTGACACATGATTATCATGTAAAGTCCATGGTTTACATTAAGAGTCCCTTTCGGTGTTGTATAATTCATGAATTTGGACAAATGTATAAGGACATGCATCCACCATTATGGTAGCATACCTAATAGGTCCACGTTGTGCCTCACCTCTTCTTCCTCCCCTTTTCTCTGAGTCTGACCCCAAACCTCTGGTACCCACTAAACTCTCAATGTCTCTGTAGTTTTCTCTTTTCTAGAAAGCCATATTATTGATTCATCGAGTACATAGTCTTTTCATATTGGCTTATTTCACTTAAGTTCCTTTCAGGTCTTTTTGTGGCTTGATAGCTTATTCATGTTCAGTGCTGAATAATATTCCATTATCTGGATGTCTTGTACTATGATTATAAGAATTTTTTTGGAGGGGAGAGGTTTTTGCTATAAAGTGTGTGCACTCTCCAGAAAGACAGAGAAAGATAGAGAAACAGAAAGCAAGAAATCACCCCCCAGGAGGTATGGCCATGCCACAATCCTTTCTCCTCCATTCTCCTTTCAGGATCTTGGACACGCATGCACACATGCCCAATGTGAGTTTAAGCCACCAGGTCTGGGACTCGAACCACAGTCAATTACATGGAAGTCCAGCAACATAGCCATTACATCATCTGCTGGTCCCAATTATAAGAATTTTTAAAGATAAAATGTATTTATGTTAGTATGACTTGTCTATTTTACGTGACATGTAATGTTGATACTATTTATTACTATTTAGAACTAGATGCTCTGTCTCATTTAATATCCTCATATCAATATCCCTGAGAAGTAGGTAAGAATTGTCACAGTCAAAAGATAAGAGAACAAAGGGATAAATAATAGTGTCTTTCTCAGTATAACTGTCCCTCTGTCTGTCTACCTGTCTGTCCTTTCATCTGTCTTTCTGACCGCCCTTTTTTATCTTTTAGACTGACTGTCCCTCTCTCTTCCTCTTTCTGTTTTCCCTTCTTCCATCCCTTTCTTTCTTTATTCCTTTTCTTATTGAATAAATATTTACTCTTTAAGTATATAGAAAGCATTATTTTTTTGTTAATTCATGAAGCTGATAGAAGTCGCTGTACTAGTGTGAGCTTAATGGTCAAGTAAACAGGTCCTGCATAGTTGGAGGCAGAAAAACCTCTCAATGTCAGAATGAGAGACTTGAAACAGTAGCCTTCGACCTCACATCAAAATGCAATAGCTCTCTGAAGTTCTTCTAAACTGGAGAATTAATATGTATGGTATAGGCATTTAATAAATATTTGTTGAGTTGAATGCAATACAAATGATAAATATAACATTACAAATGCATTTTTAAAAACTTCACTATGTGTACTGGAAGCTGTTTTTGACATTTTATCTACATTCCTAGTTGCAGCCCTAATGCCTGGCACACATGATAGAGTTCTTCATACTACTATGTTATGAATCACTAGCTATAGAATCAAAACCCATGCTTGCCTCCAATTATTTGATTCTAATGGGGGGTGAACTCACATTAAAACAGTCATTGATATGTGCCTAGCATTTACAATACACATCTCAGAAAATCTTTTAACAATAATAAGGAAGAATTTTCATTCCCATTAAATGCTGTAACTGATGAAAAAAGTGAGGCTCAAATATGTTAATTAATCTGCCTCACTCACATTACTAGTTAGTGTTAGGATGTAAATCCAGGTTTATCAAACACAATCATTTAACCATGTTATTTCTGTCGTTTTCTGCACAGCCTAAAATCATATGTCACATAAATTGGTGTCTTGCTATTTTTGAATTTGGTTTATCAATAGCGAATATCCTTTCATGCTCTAAAGTTCCATTTTGACTCTCGTGAGACTTTGAGCTTAAGCTTCAAATCACCAGGTAGAACAAATGGTTCATGGTGTTCCTATTGTGTTTTAGCTTTGAGTTGAGGCCACTCTTTACTTGATTCAGTCCTTTAGAGGGCACATGAGTCTTCCTTCTACAGTCCCCATTTGAAATTTCAATTCTTCATTTGACACACAATTCGCCATTGTGTTGCCAAGAAAAATACCTGAGACTGTGTGATTTATAAAGAACAGAGGTTGATTTGTCTCATAATTCTGGGGGCTAGAAAATCCAAAAATCCAAAGGCTTGCAGTAGGCTATTCTACATTATAACATGGCTGATAGACATAGATAGGGTAAGGGCCAGCAGGGGGCATGTTGGTTAAAGTGCTGGATTCCCACATGGCAAACCATGGCTCTAGTCTCAGACCTAGCAGCTTGCAGCTTGCTTTTTCACTCTCTCTCTCTCTCTCTCTCTCTCTCTCTCTCTCTCTCTCTCTCTCTCTCTCTGTGAGCACATGTACCCTATAGTAAATTAAAAATAATAATGATAACAAATAAAATTAAATAAATAATTCTTTAAAAAAAATAACAAGTAGAGAGGATAGATAGCCTACACAGAAAGAGGGGCCTGGGGCAGTCATCTTTCTTTTTATAACAACCCACTCTTGTGGGAGCAAACACCTTCTCATAACAGTGAGAATTCACTCAGTCTCATGAGACAGCATTAATTCATTCATAAGGGCAATGCTTCCATAATCCAATCAACAAATACTAGGCCTCATTTCTTAAAGGTCTTACTACCTCCCAATATCATCACACTGGGAACTAAATTTTAAAGCATAAACATTTTTGGGAATTAACTATTATCCAAATCATAACAACATCCTTTTCCCATGTTGAAAAGCCCTAAGAACTACATACTCAAAACATGCCTCAGAATTCTCTTGATCTTAAAAACCTGCATAACCTCCTTTTAACATGGGTAGAGATTGATTTATGAGCCGCTTTATCGCCACCATGTAGTTGTGGACTGACAACAAAGCAGTAAATTGCTGTGTAAGTTATAGAATTTGCCCAATGGGCTCATAAGCTAAATTATGCTATCAAGATATGAATGTAAAAAACTATTTTATGATGAAAAGTAATGATACATACAATATGAGTATAATTTTTCTGCTAAAAGAGGATGCAAGTATGCAATGTATCATTTACTTTTCAACAAAGTCAATTTTGGTTGTTCTCTTTGACATAGAATCCAAGCTCCGTGAGGGCCAGGGCTACTTTAGTATGACACTCAGTTTTGTAACTAGGTTTAGCACCTGGTTACGGTGTAGGCACAGAGATAGTATTCAGGTAGTATTTGACAGACAAATGAATATGTATAATATAAAACAATATTCTCCCAGACCTGAGGCACAATAGATGCTACTGCCAAAGTCATATTTTTCTTTTTCTTTTTTATATTTTTCTCTAGAGAGATTTTTGCTATAGCATACATGCACTCACTTGAGAGACAGAGAGAGACAGAAAGTGAGAAATCACCTCCCTCAGGTGGGGTGTAATGGACATGCTGCAATCTCTTCTCCTCAAGTCTCCTCTCAGGATTTTGGGCACACAAGCACACAGGCCTGGCGTGAGTTTTAAGCCACCGAGTTCAGGACTTGAACCACAGTCAGCTATGTGGGAGTCCAGCAATGTAACCATTATGCCATCTGCTGGTACTGCCAAAGTTTTCTTTCTATCTTATTGCTGGTGCCCTCTCTTCTCCCCTTCTCAACTCCTAGGCAAAGATCTAGGTTTCATTAGGTCTACCAGGCTTGCAATTTTGCCCTCTCTTGTACCTATTATTCTTCTATTCACCTTAGTTTGGTTATCCTTGGTATTACCATTCTAATCCTCCTGGCTTTACTCCAACTGAAATCATTTTCCACCATCTACACAGATGTACAGAATTATCCTGCTGAACCATCCCAGGATGTATCCTAGTGGTAGATATTCAGGGAGGATTATATAAAAGAAAACAAACACCAAGTTGGGAAGGATGACAGAGGTAATACCTCCCTGTAGACTCTCTTTTTCTGGGCAAACCATGTTCATGGCAGATGTCTCTGCCACCTGCTTGTTGTGCTCTGGACTCCCTGGTTTGTCAGTTCTTTTCCTAAAACAACACAAGAACTGAATGCAATATTATCCATGTGCTTCACCTTCTGTGTGAAGCTCCAGGGAGTCACTGCTGCCCATAGTCTGGAGGTTTTACTTCTAGTGGTGTCATTTAAGACTGGAATTAACGTCTTTTAACTGCCATGCTACATGGCTATCTATACAGAACTCAGGGCATTTAGACATCCAGACCATTTTTGTTTTGTTTCTCATGAGCTGTTATAAAATCAGCATCAAATGCAATACCCCGAAACACAGTTTATGGTTGCATAGAGAATATTTTTACATTTGTTTTTCAAAAGTAATTCACATTCATCAGAGCATAATGAAAAAGTACAAGTACACTAAGCTACCCATAATAATGCAATGCAAAGATGTCTACCCCTAACATTTTAATGTATTGCCTTCTGATACATTTATTTCTAGCTATCACCTCTAAATTGTAACCACATTAGGATCATACTGTTTATATCGTATTATAACCTGCCATTTTTACTTTACATATTATAAAATAGTTATGCATCAATAAATAAGTTTCTAAAACATCCTTTTTCTAGATAATATGCTATTCTAAAAATGCCCACAATATATTCAACCTATCATGTATTGTTACACATCTAATTTGGTGTTACCAAGTACAGCAAAAAAAGATCATTGGGGCTAAAGCTTAGTGTATAATCTTAATAATTTTCCTGGGATGTTTCTAGAATAAAAATCAGGAATTCAGATGACAAAAATACTTCAAGACTTTTGCTACATAAGCAACTGATATTTTGGGAACTTCAATGAGTATACAATTTCATCCTATGTATTGCTTAGATGTTTTCAAATCTTGACTCTTTTCTGTGGTATTCGTAGTCACTACAAATATAATATGCATTTCTTCTAGTCTTGTCATTGGTTTTAAAAAGATGTTGGGGCCTGTCGGTTGTGCAGCAGTTACACCACTCTGTGATGCTGGGCCCAATGGAAAAGCTCAGGATTTGCATCCCAAGGGCTCCCTGTTGAACAAAATAAGGTCACTCATTCTACAAATATGAATAGAAACTTAACACTACATAAGACATTCTGCTAAAAACTGGGGTAAGGAGTAGAAATTAAAGAGCGTACAAGCCTTAATCTTTATCCATTTTTACTTAGTACAGGAAGCATTGTTCCATTAATAACCAATTTGAGGTATTTTTTTGAAGCTTGTTCCTTGTTTCCATTTCTACATGTACTAAAGTATAAGTTACTTTGTCAAATTTTAAAATACACTGTCAAAATGGAAATAAGGGTAATTTAGCATGAACATGACTTATTTTTTCCTCTCTGGATTTAAAAAAAAAATCACACATGCTTATTTTAGTATATTAGAAAATTTTAGAAAAATATAAAGAAGAAATAAATGACTCATAACCAGACCATTCCAAGACAATTACTGTTAATTGGTGTATTTCCTTCCAGGCATTTTCTTTGTATATTTTTCACATAGCTGAGATCAAACTCTATATGCAGTTTTCCAAGCATATAATGTAAATATTTCTCTATGTTATCAAAAAGTCTTTGAAAACATTATCTCTAATGGCTCCATAATATTCCATCATGGCAATGAATTAAATACACAGAATTTGATCATAATAGTAAAAGCTCTGGAGTAAGACTGCACAGGCTCTACACCTGATGTTGCTGGGGGCCAGCTTATGACCTTGTAAAAGTTCACTTTTTCTCTGACTCAGTATCTTTATATGCAAAATGGCATATAATTGTAATCTCTAGCTTATAGGTTTCTATAAATACATGAGATAATTCAGGTAAAGCTTAAACTAGCATCTGGCCCATAATGAGCATGCAATAAAAACTGTTATTATTACTAGTGCTATCATTATTATTTTCTTAAGTAGTCTACCTATTGCTGGATATTTAAATTGCTTCCAACTGAGGAAACATTTACTATTGTAAAGTCATCGAAGACTCTAATTGTTCACAAACACCATTATAGCTTTAGAATATTTTCTTAGGAGAGAATCAAAGCCAAAGACATGAACAGTCCTAAGACTTTATATATTGCAAAATTACTTGTCTATTTTTATCTATATTATAGAGCAGTGTTGTTATTCCAAGCAAGGGAATAGTTATGTCTAAATGAAAATCATCTGTGGGGCTTTCTCACTCTTGTCTCATCCTTTCCCTTACCTATCCCCATCCTCCCTTTCCCAGATGACAGAATCAGAATCTCTGGGGCATTTGAAACTCTTACCCTCTTCATTTCTTCATATTCAAAGTGAAGCTATTGATACATATTTCATAGGGTTGTTACTATAAATAAAATTACCCATGCTATAGGAATTTATACATAAACATTCATTGTTAGCCAATATTTTATTATTGCTAAAAATAATGTAAAATTTATAATTTATACTCCTATCAGGAATGTATAAAATTATCTGTCTCATTAACTCTCATCAGTGTTGAGTATACTTTTTTAAAATGTGTTTTTGATTTAATAGAAATTAATTTGTAAAACTTATTTTAAAATATTTTTTAATTCTAAAAGTGAAAAGAAGTACTTCAGTGTTTTAATTATTTGCTTTTCTTTACTGTTGGAGTTGAAGAGTTGAACTTTTATCAGATATTTCATATATCATTTGTATTTATGTTTGTGTGTGTATGTGTGCATTTGTATCAAAGAGAAAGTGAGAGGGACAATAAGAGAGGGAACTAGGGAGACAGAGAAGGTTTTTGTTTTGTTCATTGTTCCTTTTTTCTTTCTTTTTTTTTTAGGAGGGAGATGTTGCTCTTTTTTTCTTTTTTATAATGTTTTTATTATTATCATAATCTTGTTTATAGTACATTGAATCACATATAACTTTTCAGTGTATTGCATTTCTTTTTCCAGAAGGAATACCATTCATATCAGTTAATACAAAGACATTAAAATCTCCATCATCATCATCCAATAGCTTTTCATTTTTTTTCCAGATTATTATTATTATTGCAATTATTTTTTTAAACAATCAATCACTATTTATCATTTTGCTTGTAAAAAGACTTTACCCAGCATTAACTACTTCTCAGACCTGTCCAGTCGAGAATACTATACATGTCATCATCCACAGGTAATAAACCATATCTAAATCCCACTAACATCATGCCTCTCTATTTGTTCTCTTGCTATCCTTCTCCATACTCTTCTCTTCTGCCTTGTTCCATGCTGTCTTATCATCACTATTTTCACTGCTTTTATGTCCTCCAATATTTCTATCTCTACCGTAAAGTGTGGATATGTTAAGTGGATACTTACAATATCTTTCTTTCATATCCTGGCTTACTTCACTCAGCAATAGATCCTTCATATCTGACCACTTTCTATAAAATGCCAGGGTCGTGTTGTGTTTTTTTATGGCTTAGTAGTATTCTATAGAGTATATATGCCACATTTTTCAATCCATTCATCAATTTGTGGGCATTTGGGTTGGTTCCATGTCTTAGTGATCGTAAATAAAGATGCAATAGATATTGATGTGCAAGCACTTTTCTAACTGAGCATTCTCCCGTCCTTTGGGTAGATACCCAGAAGTGGGATTGCTGGATCAAATGGTAATTCTATTTGTAGATCTTTGAGGAACCTCCATATTGTTCTCCACAGTGGCTGAACCAGTTTACATTCCCACCAACAATGTAGGGGAGTTCCCTTTTCACCACATCCCTGCCAACACTTTAATCTTTGCCATTCTGACAGGGGTTAGGTGGTATCTCATTGTGGTTTTAATCAGCATCTCCCTTATGATGAGGGATGTTGAGCATTTCCTCATATGCTTTTTGGCTGTTCATATGTCTTCCTTAGAGAGTTTTTTGTTCAGCTCATTTTCCCATCTTTTAATTGGGTTAATCATTTTTTTTTTCACGTAAGTTGCTTGAGTTCCCTGTGTATTCTGGTTATCAGTTCCTTTTCTGAGGCATATTTTACAAAATATTCTCCCATTCTGAGGGTTGTTGATTCACACTTGTTACTGTGTCCTTTGCTGTGCAGAAACTTCTTAGTCTGATACAGTCCCACTTGTCTACTTTAGGGATTATTCCTGTGCTTTGGGAGTCTTATTTAAGAGGTCTTTGCCTACTCCAATGTCTCCCAGAGTTTCCCCAGCATTTTCCACCAGTAGTTTTATTGTTTGAGGTCTTAGGTTCAGATCTTTGATCCATTTTGAGTTCACTTTTGTTAATGGTGAAAGATGGGGGTTCAGTTTTATCTTTCTGCAGGTGGATACCCAGTTTTTCCAGCACCATTTACTAAAGAGGTTTTCCTTTTCCCAATTGTTTGACTGATATCCTTTGTGAAAAATCAGCTGGCTGTGAGAACCAGCAGTTAGCGTAATGGCTATGTCACTGAACTCCCACGTAGTTGACTGCGGTTCTTGTCCCGGACCCGGTGGCTTAAAACACACGCCAGGCACGTGTGCGTGCGTGCCCAAGATCCCGAGAAGAGAATGGAGGAGAAGGGATTGCGGGGTGACCATCCCCCCCGGGGGGTGATTTCTCGCTTTCTGTCTCTATGTCTCTCTTTGTCTGTCTGGTGAGCGCATGCACCCTATAGCGAAAACCTCTCCAAAAAAAAAAAAAAAAAGAAAAATCAGTTGGCTGTAAGCTTTGGGGGTTATTTCTAGGGTCTCTATTCTTTTCCATTGGTCCACACGTCTGTTTTTGTGCCAATATCATGCTGTTTTGATGATCACAGCTTTATAGTATATCTTGGCATCAGGGATTGATATGCCTCCCAGTCCATTCTTCTTATGCAGGATTGCTTTGGCAATAAGAGGTCTTTTATGATTTCATCCAAATTCTTTTTTTTTTTTTTTGAAGAAGTTTTTGCTATAGGGTGCGTGTGCTCACCAGACAGACAGTGAGACAGAGAAATAGAAAGCAAGAAATCACCCCCCATGGGGGATGGCCATGCCGCAATCCCATCTCCTCCATTCTCCTCTCGGGATCTTGGGCACACACACACACATGTACCTGGTGTGAGTTTTAAGTCACCGGGTCTGGGACGCAAACCGCGGTCGACTACATGGGAGTCCAGCGACATAGCCATTACACTAACTGCTGGTCCCTCAGTCAAATTCTATGATTGTCTTTTCTAGATCTGTGAAGAATATCTCTGGTATTTTGATTGGAATTGCGTTAAATATGTAGATTAATTTGGGTATGATTGCCATTTTGATTATGTTAATTCTTCCAATCCAGGAATATGGGATGTCCTTCCACTTTTTTATGTTACTTTCAATATCTTTTTAAAGATTTTCATAGTCTTCTTTATAAAGGCCTTTGATTTCCTTAGTTAGGTTTATCCCTAGGTATCTTATACATTTTGTGGCTATGGTGGAAGAGATTCCTTTCTTCAGCTCTACTTTGTTCAATTTGTTGTTCATATAGAGAAATGCTATAGATTTTTGGGTGTTAATTTTGTATCCTGCCACTTTACTGTATTCAATTATTACTTCAAGAAGTTTTTTCATGGAGACTTTTGGGTCTTCTAAGTATACCATCATGTCATCTGCAAATAAAGATATTTTCAACTCTTCTTTGCGTATTTGAATGCCTTTTATATTGTTCTCTTCTCTGATTGCTTTAGCTAAGACTTCCAGCACTATATTAAAGCAGTGGAGAAAGTGGGCAGCCTTGCCTAGTACCCGTTTTGTTAGCTGTAGTTTTTTCATAGATGGCCTTTGTTGTGTTGAGAAATGACCCTTCTATACCAATTTTTCTTAATCATGAAAGGATGTTGTATTTTATCAAATGGTTTCTCTGCATCAATTGAAATGATCATATGGTTTTTATCTTTCTTTCTGTTAGTATGGTGTGTTACATTTATGGTTTGCATATGGTGAACCACCCTTGCATCCCTGTGATAAAGCCAACCTGGTCATGATGAATAATTTTTGTTATATGTTGTTGGATACAATTTGCGAGTATCTTGTCGAGAATTTTTTCATCTATATTCATCAACAATATTGTCTGTAGTTTACCTTTTTTATCATATCATTATCTGTTTTGGGAATGAGGATGATGGAGGCTTCATAAGATGAGTTTGGAAGGTTTCCTTCCTTTTGAATCTTTAGAAGTAATTTGAGTAGGATTAACTCTTTCTTAAAGGTTTTGTAGGATTCAGAAGTGAAGCCAGCTGGGCCTGGACTTTTCTTTGTTGGGAGGTTATTTATTACTGATTCAATCTTCTGGCTTGTTATGGGTCTATTTAGGTTTTCTATGTCCTCCTGATTCAATCTTGGTAGATTATATGCATCCAGTAATTTGTCCATCTCCTCCAAGTTATCTTGTTTGTTGGCATATAGTCGCTCATAGTATCCTTTAAGGATATTTTATATTTCTATTATATCTGTTGTAATGTTGCCTGTTTCATCACATATTTGACTTATCTTGTTTCTATTTTTCTTCTTCTTTATCAGTCTAGCCAATGGTGTGTTGATCTTGTTCATCTTTTCAAAGAACCAGCTTTTGCTTTCATTTATTTTCTGTATGGTTCATTTATTTTCTATTTCATTTATTTCTGCTTGAACCTTTATTATTTCCTTTTGCCTAGCATTTTTAGTTTATTTATTGTTGTTTTTCCAATTCCCTGAGGCATGATGTTAGGTTATCTATTTACCACCTTTCCACCTTTGTCTTATGTGCACTAATTGCTATGAACTTCCCTCTGATGACTGCTTTTGCTGTGTCCCATAGATTATGGAAACTTGTGTACTCATTATCATTTGTTTCCATAAATTTTTTGATTTCAGACTTGATTTATTCAGTAGTTAAGAAGTCATTCAGAAGTAGGTTGTTCTGGGAACCAGCAGTTAGCGTAATGGCTATGTTGCTGGACTCCCACGTAGTCGACTGCGGTTCGCGTCCCAGACCCAGTGGCTTAAAACTCACTCCAGGCGCGTGTGCGTGTGTGCCCAAGATCCCGAGAGGAGAATGGAGGAGAAGGGATTGCGGCGTGACCATCCCCCTGGGGGGTGATTTCTCGCTTTTTGTCTCTCTCTCTCTGTCTGTCTGGCGAGCGCATGCGCCCTATAGCGAAAAAACCTCTCCAAAAAAAAAAAAAAAAAGAAGAAGTAGGTTGTTCAGTTTCCGTGTGTTTGTGTATTTTTGAGGGTGTTTCTTGAAATTATTCTTGAATTTAATTCCATCATGGTCAGAGAAGATGCTGGATATAGTTTCTATGCCTTTGAATCTGTAAAGGCTTGATTTGTGTCCTAACATATGGTCAATTTTTGAAAAGGTTCCATGCCGGGTGAGAAAAATGTATATTTTGTGGACTTAGGGTGGAAAGTTCTATAGATATTATAAAGCCCAGTCGATTTATAGTATCATTTAGATCCTGTATCTCTCTATTTATTTTTTGCCTAGAAGATCTGTCTAAAGGAGATAGTGGGGTGTTGAGATCCCCAACAATTACAGTGTTTCTCCCTATCTCTCCTTTTAGCTCCAGCAGTCTCTCCTTTTAGCTTCAGCAGTCTTTCCTTCACATATTTAGGTGCTCCTGAGTTGGATGCATAGATATTTTATAAGTGTTATGTCTTCTTGCTGGATTACCCCATTTACTATTATATAGTGCCCTTCTTTGTCTCTTCTTACTGTCTTTGACTTGAAGCCCACTTTGTCTGAAATCAATATTGCAATTCCAGCCCTTTTTTGATTTTCATTTGCATGGCATGTCTTTTTTACAGCCCTTCACTTTTAGTCTATGTATGTCTTTATCCAGAGGTGCATTTCTTGTAGGCAACAGATAGAGGATTTTTTTTTTCCATTCAGCCAGTCTGTGTCCCTTGATCGGAGAATTTAATTCATTAACATTCAATATTATTATCAATATTTCCAGACATGTTCCTATCATTAAGTGAGCCATTTTCTTGGTTGTTTTTTATTCTCTTATTACTGTCCATTTGACTCTTTAATTTTCCTGGTATAGCACTCCCTTCAGAACCTCTTGAAGAGCTGGTCTGGAATTGATAAATTCTTTCAGTTTTTGTTTATCCGAGAATGTTTTTATCTTTTTTTCATATGAAGGATAATCTTGCTGGATATAGTATTCTTTTTTTTGTTGTTTTGGAGAGGTTTTCGCTATAGGGTGCGTGCACTCGCCAGACAGAGAGAGACAGAGAGCGAGAAATCACCCCCCTGGGGAGATGGTCACGCCGCAAGCCCTTCTACTCCGTTCTCCTCTCGGGATCTTGGGCACGCACGCACACACGCCCGGCATGAGTTTTAAGCCACCGGGTCCAGGATGCGAACCGCGGTCGACTACATAGGAGTCCAGCGACATAGCCATTACACTAACTGCTGGTCTCTCCATCTGGTTCTTTTTTAAGGTGTCTATTTCTTCTTTCAAATCATGAAAGGAATTCCTCATTTCCTGGAGCTTCTTGTCTCTTTTCTCTTCCATCTCAGTTTGATCACTACAAATATTCTCAATTCCTTATCCAACATGTCCACAACGTCCACTGTATTGACTGTCAGTGATGTGGGCTTGGCGATTTCCCTTGAGGGAGATGCTTTTTGTTGGTTGCTCATATTTGTTGAGCCGCTGCAATTGTTCCTAGTCATCTGATAATCTATACGTTACTTCCTAACGTATTGAAGATATCTCTGACTGTTAAATGGTGTACAGGATTAGAAAATTGGTGATCTCTCTTCTTGTCTGCCTACCTGTTGCTCACCAGTACCATGCCCTGCTGTCACTGGTCCTGGATGACCCAAAAACCTCCCTGTTTCTAAGGTTTGGTGAGCCTCCAACTGACCTAATAAGCTTCACCTCAAGATAAAAGAAAAAATTGTGTGCTGTGCGCTATTCAAAACACTGAGATTCTGAGAGTCCAAAGGCAAGTGGGGAAAGAGCAGAGGATAAGCAATAAGTCCCGGCTGTTAGGGCCTGCAGCCACAGGCAGCCTGGTTTCAAGCACTGCCACTGGCTTGAATTAGTCTCCAAAAATTGGGAGATGTTGCTCTTCTGATAGTGAAGAAATTTTTGGTTTATCTCATTACTACTGAACTAGCTTTGTCTCCCTGTGGTCAATACATGTTTCTAATGGCTTCCATACAATCTGGTCAATTATCCATTTTGGAATTTCACCAGAGAGCACTGACAAACTTAAAGTCTGTGGCCCCTGAAATTCAAGTTTTTTTCCCATTAAAAAAAAAAAAATCTGAAAACATTAGACAATCTCTTATCTCTGGTACAACTTGATATCTCCATGATTACTCATAGCTGCTAGAAGATGCAGAAAACCTCTGTCATCTCTGCTGGGCTTGAATACAGGTGAGGGATTGTAAATATAAAAAGAATAGGTGACCCAATTGCCAAGTCAATTGGGACACATGGTTAGGAGGCTGAACTGTGGAGAACAATATGAAGGTTCCTCAAAGATCTACAAATAGAACTACCATTTGATCCAGCAATCCCACTTCTGGGTATCTACCCAAAGGACAGGAGAACGCTCAGTCGGAAAAGTGATTGCACATCAATGTTTATTGCAGCATTATTCACGATCGCCGAGACATGGAACCAACCCAAATATACACAAATTGTTGAATGGATTGAAAAAGTGTGGCATATATACTCTATGGAATACTACTAAGCCATAAAAAAACAAGACCCTGGCATTTTATAGAAAGTGGTCAGATATGAAGGATCTATTGCTGAGTGAAGTAAGCCGAGATATGAAAGAAAGATATTGTATGTATCCGCTTAATATATACTGACTACCTGTTCTATTGTAGAGATCGAACTATTGGAGGACATAAAAGCAGTGAAATAGTTAACAAGGATAAGACAGTGTGGAATGGGGTGGGAGAAGAGAAGAGTATAAAGAAAGATAGCAAGAGAATAAATAGAGAGGCATGACATTAGTAGGACACAGATACGGTTTATTACCTGTTGATGACAACGTGTGTAGTATTCTCAACTGGATTGGTCTGAGAAGTATTTCATGTTGGGTAAAGTCTTTTTATAAGCAAAATGACAAGGAGTGATTGACTGTTTAAAAAATAATTGGAATAATAATAATGATAATGATGATTGGGAAAAATAATGAAAAGCTATTGGATGATGAAATGGGGATTTTAATGTCTCTGCATTGACTGATATGCATGATCTTCCTTCTGGAAAAAGAAATGTAATACATTGTAAAGTTATATGTGATTCAATGCAATATAAACAAGATTATGATGATAATAAATAAATTTTAAAAAAAGAAGGCTGAGACCCAGACCCGACATTGTTTCTATGTCCTGTTCCCATGCTATTTTCCAGATTTTCTAACTGGGTTCCTAATTTGTTATTCCATGCCTGAATTCTCACTTTGGCAACTTGATTTATGCTGTACTGGATCCCAGATTGACAGTCCACCTGGCTTCTCCAAGTTCCGACCATCTACTGTTGGCTCCTCTGATATTGGCCAATGGTCTGCCAAGATCTGCATGCTACAGGCTCAGCAGGCTCAAGCTCCCATTGCCACATTTTCTGAGACAGTCCCTCCAGCAACTCCTGTCACTGCCTGCATAACCCTGAGAACCTGTCCCATCCTCATGGGTGTGTCTGGATCTTAGATCTTTGCCACTGCCAACAAAGCATATTACCTCTTACTGGAATCATACCCATCTTCCCAGAAATTTTGGAAATATGACCTCTTAATGGATGGGCTCAAATTTTGTCCATCATTTTCTTTATTTACTATAATAAGTTACTATTCCTTATAATATAAATAGTATTTACTGAACACTTATTCTGCACTAGACATTGCGATAAATGGTTTGTAAGCATCTCTCATAGCATCTTTAAGGCAAACACTGAGGTTGATTCTATTATTGTTCCCATGTCATAGAAGAGGAAAGCAAAGATTAGAGAGGTTAAATGGATAGCCTGAGGTCTAACAAGTGTTCAGGTAAAGCTTAAACTTGCACCTGGCAAATAATAAACATGCAATAAAAATTGTTATTATTACTATTATTACTATTATTTTCTTAATTATGCTACCAATGGCTAGATATTTAAGTTGCTTCCCACTGGGATAGCATTAACTATTGTAAAGTCATTGAAGATTCTAATTGTGCTCATGAATGGTTGATTGTTCTGTGAGTTGAGTTCAGGTCAGCTCAGCATCCAAGCTCATGATCTCAACTCCAGGATGACATGGTGCCATCTGGGATTCCCCATCTGTCTTTTTCTCTTAATCTAGTTTATAGTCCATTCTATAAATCTCACATCTCTTGTCACATATGTTTAGAAACAATGACAATTCAGGCCTAGCTGTGGTTCTCTGTGATGCTAGAGCTATATGGAAGATCACAGTTCAGTTCCCAGGTTGACCTGTACATGCCAGGTACATGTATGGGTGCCCATGATGCTGGCTGGCTGGGAAGACTATGGGGAGCATTGTGGTGGGACTGTGAATATAATGTTATAAAAGCACCTGTTGAGGGTGCTGTCTTTTTCTCGCTCTCATTTATTCTCAAGAATAAATTTGGGACCCGCAGTTAGTGTAATGGCTATGTCGCTGAACTCCTGTGTAGTCGACCGTGGTTTGAGTCCCAGACCCGGTGGCTTAAACTCACGCCAGGCGCATGTGCATGCATGCCCAAGATCCTGAGAGGAGAAAGGAGGAGAAGGGATTGCAGCATGGCCATCCCCCCTGGGGGGTGATTTCTTGCTTTCTATCTCACTGTCTCTCTGTCTTTCTGGAGAGTGCACATGCCCTATAGCAAAAACCTCTCCAAAAAAAAAAAAAATGAATAAACTTAAGCAAAAGCACAATTATTTGATTCAAAGCCGGAGGAGGCCTTAGGTGCTATTTTATTCTGCTAAATTTGATTTTCTTTTTCCTGATTCTGCCTGACTTCTGTATGACTTCCAGGAAGGATGAAATGGGTTACTTGTCTTTATTGGTCTCCACTAGTCAATTATGTATCTTTCTCTTTGGCGTTACTCTCCAATTGTTCTGTAAGTGGAATTCCTACTACTTACTTCTTCGCTACTTTTTTTTTTTTTCTTCTAGGATCAGTTAGAGCCATTAAAGATATAATGTTGCTTTCATTGGATAGGAAAATTGCATAGATTACATATACACACAGTGAGACAGCCATGGCTGGATTCTATGCTAATAGTCCTTGCCTTCTCCTGACCATTTCAGAGTCTGGAACCCCAGTGTAAGTGGAGAAGTGTATCTGGTTTTATTATCCTTTTGTATTCCAACTACAAGAACTTCTCATTGGTGGGAGATATAATAGTCAGTTTTTGCTATTTGTCATCTAAATATTGTCATTTTTCTGAAATAAGAATTTGAAAATTTCATGCTATTATGCCGGGCATGGTAGTGAGTCACTTAGCAGCAAGTAATTTGTTGCTTTCTGCCTTTGGTAGCAATGCATTTTATGGAGGCTATGATATGCTGCAGCAGTATTCAGAATCTGGGGATTCCAGAAGTCTCTGAACAGATCCCGCACAAATGTCAAGGGTTAACCTTGTGTGCAAGACCTAGATCAAAGAGAGGGCTCTCCTCTCCTCCCACTGCCATGGAACTGACCTTACCTTTCTACAGTACTTTTGCAGGTCACTGACAACCTCCCCAGAAGTCAGGAATGCTCTTTACGCACAACTATAAGAAATAGAAATAGTATTATTCAATTAGCCCATGTTTCATTCATCAGCTCCAAATATTTTAATGCTTAGTGCTAATTGCTGAATTGACATCATCCTAATTAAACTAGAAATTGTTGGTTTGCGTTTGAAGATATTAAGAGGTTTGAGGAAATATTTTCATTTTCCATGCAGAAGTTTAATGTTATATAGATACTGCTTGAGTGTGACCTGTCCATCTCTAATATCATCTTTTATTAAGTAGGCTAGGAGTTTTAGTTTCTTTTATACCTGGTGCCAGTAGGCATCATGTCCCTCTGCTATTCAGACTCTTCAATGACAGCAAGACCTAGGAAGTCTTAGAGAGATAGAGTGCTACTTGCAGAAAAAGAGTCTATTATCTTGGAAACTACTCCTGGAGTCATTGCTGAAAGCAATTTCTCAGAGTGTATGCTCAAACCTTAGAAGGCTCCTCCTGCCACCATGATTGAAAGGGATAGAGAGGGAGCCAAGGCATCTTGGTCGGCAAATGACATCAGTCATGATGAGTCCCTAATCCTGATGAGAGTTCTGATAAGACACTCATATGATGACAAATGAGGCCATGTAGAGCAGTTAACTCAGTCATTTATAATCATTACTTTTGGGCCATTCAATAACTATCCTGTGAAATTATTTTCTGAATTTCCCAGAGCAGAGAAAGGAGCCAAGTTTTACCCCTTTTCTTTGGTGAAGTCTGTCAGTAGTTACAAAAGCTTGAACAGAGCTCTCTAAGGCTCCATTAGATCCACCTACAAGACCCATGTTCACCTTTGTTACCTGCTCTTTTCCAGTGTCTGATTGTCAATGGTGTCCAAGGAGTAAGCCCCAGGACCTTCTAGGGCTAACATCTTGGAAGATGCAGAATCATGGCAGGCTCTGCACTTCTCACTATCTGACTATAACCACATTTGTTGACCTAGAGCTTCCTTCCCCAGCATCGTGCCATAGTCATATTTGTGTTTCAGATGGCCAACAGGTGTGCAGAGACACTAGCCTGTAGGTGTGCAGAGACACTGACCTATGGCGCCCCTCAGCAATCTGGAAGTCTAGGCTGAACCAGAAATGGCTGAAGTCCTCATGCCAGTTGCCTCTACCTGTGAATAGTCTCTTCTGTTTACACCCATGGACCATACAAAGATACTAATTTTTTGTGTGTGTGCACCATATGTAAAAAGTTTGGGAAGCATTGACTTAACCTCTCTGATTTTCATTTTCCTCTTCTATAAGTTGGAATTTCTTTTTCTTTTTTAATTGCCATAGGACATATTTGCTCTCCAGAGAGAAAGGGAGTAAGATAGACAGAGAGAAGGAAAATGAGAGAGAGAGAGGAGAAAGGGAGAAAGAGTTTTCTGATGGGACCTAGTCAAGTTGCAATCCTTTCTCTTACATTTCTCTATCCCATCAGGATTTGGGGTATGCATACCTGGAGTCTTTTTTCAAGCCTCCAGGTCCTGGATTCATACCGCAGTCAGCCATGTGCGGATCCAGCTGTTTATGCACAACACTTAACTGCTGTGTTATGTGGCTGGCCTGGGATTTCTTTTTCTTTTTTCTTTTCTTTTTTTCTTTCTTTCTTTCTTTCTTTCTTTCTTTCTTTCTTTCTTTCTTATTTATTTATTTATTTATTTATTTATTTTGAGAGGTTTTTGCTATAGGGTGCATGCACTTTCCAGAGAGACAGAAAGTGAGAAATCACCCCCCAGGGGGGATGGCCACGCCGCAATCCCTTCTCCTCCATTCTCCTCTCGGGGTCTTGGCATGCACGCACATGCGCCCAGTGTGAGTTTAAGCCACCTGATCCAGGACTCGAACCATGGTCAACTACATCGGAGTCCAGCGACATAGCATAATGCCAACTGCTGGTCTCTGGGATTTATTTTTCTTATCATATGAAACATATATGAGGATCAAAGGCTTTAAAAGCTTTCATGCACTTGTGAGGTGTTACTGGTCACAGAGACAGGACTCTGTCTCCACTTTGCCTTAATTGGCTGTCCCTTTGAGAGTGAGATGAGTCCCTTTTTCATTCCTTCCAAGCCTTAAAATTAATTTACTACACCTACTTTTTTTTTTTTTTTTTTTTTTTTTTTTTTTTTTTTGAGAGGTTTTCGCTATAGGGCGCGTGTGCTCGCCAGACAGACACAGAGAGACAGAAAGCGAGAAATCACCCCCCAGAGGGGATGGCCATGCCGCAATCCCTTCTCCTCCATTCTCCTCTCGAGATCTTGGGAATGCACGCACACGCGCCCGGTGTGAGTTTTAAGCCACCAGGTCCGGGACGCGAACCACGGTCGACTACGTGGGAGTCCAGCAACATAGCCATTACGCTAACTGCTGGTCCCTACACCTACTATTTAAAGTTGGTGTAAATAGTAGAGTCAAGAACCAGCATAGTACTTTTCCTATAGCTTTTGGTTTTATGACTTCTCCTAGGCACCTACCAGAGCAGAAGGTGTTGCTCTTCTGCCCATCAGACTGAGGCACCACTGTGTAACTGTCTCCTCCTGGCTTATCCTGCATTCACAGTTCATTTGTCTCCCAAATCCCCACTGGCCTGTCCTTCCTGCTGAAGACTGGCTTGTGCTGTTTTTAATAGCAGGTCCTTGTCCAGGTCCAAGAGCATCTCAAGTCACCTTGGTTTCAGGGTTTGTGCACCAGAGTATGAGCTGGCTAGTGTTGGCCCCTTAGTTCTAAAGGCTGACTTCTCTCAGACCCCTAGACAGATCTCAGGAATGGAGAGGAACTCTCTCCTGTTCTCTCTCCTCAACATGCCTCCCAGCCAAATGCTAGCTTGTTAAGTGAGTGAAAACCAAGTCAAAAAGCAATATGCCGTAAAACGTTAACACTGGTATCTCTGGATGCCGGAGCTGTGGGTGATATTTATTCTCTTCTTTAGACTGTCATGATTTTTTCAGATTTTCTATAGTGAAAGTGAAAGTGTATTTTAAATTATATTTCTCAACGATGCACTCAAGATGTGCTGCATGAAGGCAAATAGCAGCTCCGACATTCCTTCACACTTGCTGGCTCCAAATTACTGCCTCTGCTTTCAGAGCCAGGTGATTTGGAGGGGGTGGAAACCAGGATTGAGGGAGGAGGAGGCAGCAATGTGAGCCATTGAATTTCCTCTTTTTAGACATTGCTCTGGCAGCTAATTCCAGGGTGCTCATCTGTATGGTAGCAATGTGACTTTCATGTTTTCCCCAAGGTGTTTTATGGCCTTTTTGCAGTGGTACTTTGAATAACTTTCTCTCTGTAACTTCCAAATAGTGAAAAATTTCAGATGATTTCTCTTCCCCCCCCTTCACTTTTCTTCTCTTTTCTGTTTCAGTTCCATTCCTTAATGTTAGTTTCCTCACAGGATCTTCCTTCACTCTCCTCCTCCCTCTTTCTTTCTTGTTCTTCCTGCTGTGCTCCTCCCTCTTTGTCTGTCTCCACCTAATCTTTAAAGAAAAATAAAATGTCGTGGTGAAAGACAGGCTTTGGGGGCCAGCAAGTGGCGTGGTGGCTGAGGCGCTGGACTCCCTTATGGCCAACTGTGGTTTGAGTCCTGAACTTGGTGACTTGCTTTCTCATCTCTCTCTCTCTCTCTCTCTCTCTCTCATCAAATTTAAAATAATAATGATGATAAATAAAATTAATAAATAATTCTTAAAAAAAAAAGATAGACTCTGATCACATTGGCCCAAGCCATGGTGAAGCGAATACAAATCTTGACTTATCCTTGGGAAGGATCTAGATGGGTGCATGAACAGTTCCAGGGGCAATTGCAACCCTTCCTTTTTCCAGAAGATAATTCAGGTTTCATATCAAAGGAATGGCTGGGACCTGGTAGCTAGATTTCAGACCCTCCCCCTGCAGAAGCTTGAGCATTAGAAAATAGATGAAGCATCAGAGAAAAGGCAGGAAGATGATTAACAAGACTGTAGTCTGGCCAAGGGGCAGAGCCATTCCAGGTGATAGTTCTAGGTCACTTCCTGGTTGACCTGGAAGGATCTGTCATCCTCAGTTAGGCATCTGTGATCTGATCAGTCTCTTTCTGCTGTGTCTTGTTCAATGTCCCTTTTCTCTAACGCAATCCACATCACGTCCAAGGGATTCTATGCTGGGAAGTGGCATTGTGGTTGGTCTATACATTAAAGTTCTTCATTAACGTCTTACCTGTCTTATTAGCAAGTAAGGGGCAGACGCTCTGGACTGAGAGAGAGAGACTTGAGCTTGAATAGACACCTGCCCCCTCTGACTTCCCACCTACCCAACTCTCTTTAACTAGTTTCTCTCTTAACCCACTTCAGGGCTTCAGCTCAAGAATCAACTTATTCTCTTCTGGTTTCACAATGAAGTCAAATCCCTCATTTATACAGTCTCACAGTGCCTTTCTTTCTTCTTCATGACACATACCAACATTGAGACCTTACAAGGATCTGGAAGGTTGTTTGGACTGACGTCTGCTGTCTGTCATACTCTACAGTCTTCAGCCTATGAGCTCTAGGAGGGTAGTGCTTGATTCTGCTCACTAATGCATCCCAACTGCCAAGGGCAGAGGTTGGAACATCAAGGATGCCCAATAAATCTTAACTGAATGAATGAATGAGTCTTACGTCCATCCCTTTAACTCCAGAAACTTGGACAAGTTAATTAACCTCTCTGAGTCTCATTCCCTCATTGGAAAATGGGAATAATAATCTTCCATCCGGAAAATTATGGGATTTATGTGGGAAAATGGTTTTAAATCAGTCTATATGGGGCCTGACAGGCATAATAGGCAGCACAAAGTATTTTTTCTTAGTTTTTTCCTCCCAGAATATTTCACAAAGCAGCAGTTTAAGGTTTAAATACATATGTCTCCTTATCTCCTTATTTCTTTCCCTTTCTGCTTTCTTTACAACCTTCTTTGGTGGCTGAGTGAGGCACAGAATCTCTGATTATGTGAATTTTTTTTTTTCATTGAGGAGGTGACCTTGGGAAAAGCTTTGTCCCTTCCTGTGTTTCAGCTTCTTCATATATGTGATGGGGAGATATAGATGAATAGTCCTTATCATCCCTCCCAACTTTTTCACTCTGAATCTCTGCATAGGGGTCAAGGGTAGCACTGACCACTGTTCGTGGTCCAAGATTAATGGAAGCAAAAAGGTTATCCAGCATCAGAGTAGGGCACAGCGAATTAGGCTGTTGCCTATATATTTTAATACAAACTGAGTTTATTTTAGCAATACAGGTGAAGAATGTTTTAAAATGTATCATTGTGACAATGCCCCTTAGTAGCAGCAAAAGGATTTCTGGTGTATCATTCTTCAAAAGAGCCTTAGGGGTATGTATATACTGTCTCATTAATTCTCTGAGCGTCCTGAAAGTTGGATGGGAAAGCATGATGAGTTCTGTTTTATATTCGGAGAAACAAAGCTTCAAAAAAGGTTAAGCAGCTTAGTCAAGGTCACACAGTAACATCATTGTTTCCAGGAACCCAGGTCTCTGTCTAGAACACCAGCCTGTTGGAGCAGCCTGCTTCCAGTCTCTGGAAATGAGTCTAGCAATGAGTGAGTGGTATTTGTTCTGAGCAATGTAGTATTTGCAGTTGTGGCTTCTTGGGAAAAGTGGCTTCTTTTTCCTGAAAAAAAATGGAGTGACAAGTAGGTAGAGAAAGATTGAAAGAACTGGAAGTTAGTAGAAAGTATCCTGTCTCTCTTCCACCCCTCACCCTAAGCATCCTCATCCTGGACCAAGCAAGCCCCATTACAAGGATTCAGGCATCAAACCTGAGGTGGTTGCCATGGAAATGATGCTGGCTGAGCCTGAGGCACTGAAGATCCAGCTTTCCTGATTGAAGTTCTCTGTTTCTAGGTCACCTTCCTGGTTGACCTAAGTGATTTGTCATCCTCAGGAGAATGCTGTAGGCATCTGTGATCTGATCTCTTTCTCCTGTGTTTAATTTAATGTTCCTGTTCACTTGCGTAATCGTGTAGTAGAATGCCATTCTTAGTTGGCCCACAGTTGTATGTCCTATTCCAATACTTACTGGCCATGTGACCTTGGGTAGTATAGTTGTGCTTTTTCTCAGTGTTAGTCTTTCTATCTATAAAAGAGGTCAACTAACCGGGTCATTGTAAGGATCACAAGAATGAATGACTCTGAAGACTTCAGTGAGCCCTAAGTCATGGTGAAAGTGTAAGTAGTTAGTGTCTACTCTTCCGTGTTGGTCCCCTCTTCTTGGGAAGGTAGGTGATGCCCTCCCCAGGGTGTCACTGTATGATCTCAGGGGTCATCCTGGTAACTATTGCTTCTCAACTTAAAGTATCCAGTCAAGAGAGAAGCTATTAATATTTCTGCTGGTGGGTGATTATTCCTACAAGGACTCTCTTACTCTGAAAGAGAAAGGTCTTTTGTTGATGGACTTGGTTTTCCAGACTGCTCGTCTTTGTGTTGCTCTTAGTACATTAATTATTTAGTGCCTCTGGTAAAGCTCTCTGAAACACAAGATGAAAGACCTAGTGGCAGTTCAAAGTCTTTCTTCTGATTATTATTCTACTCAACATATTTTGGGGGTAGAAAATAGGTTCGAGATCACAGTGGAGTAAATTTCATAAACGGTAGCATACAAGCAAGCCACAGAAATGGACCCTGATACAGTCATGTTACTCTGATAATGGAAGCACTTAGGCCTTGTTGGGTGGGAGGTGGAGATGTGTTAAGATTCAGATCACCTGAAGAGTGATACCCTCTGCGTTGCTCTCTTAGATTAGTAAAAATCACAGTTAGATTTTCATAGCTACTGGAATCCAGAGAGTCCACCCTAGCTAGGTACGAAGGACCAGTGACCATGCACAACAAGGGTATGGATTCAGAACAAAAGAAGATATTACAGGACTTGCAGGCCAGTTGAGAGCAGCTCACTTGGGACCCTGACGTCATCTCTAGATAGATCAAACTAGTGTCTTAGAGCTATCAAAGAGGGATACAAATTATAAAGAAGAGACATCAAAGTTACTTTGCTTTCAGTGCATAATTTTGGCCATGAATTATGAGTCACTACTGGCATACAATAGACATGGTATCTCAACTGATGAAATAGGTTTATGCCCCTGACCTGGTCGTGCCCCTCCCCCTGAGAAGCATGTCCTAAATGATACCAAACAACAGCCTCTATGAAAAGCTTTTCCTATTTTTTTCTAAATTTATGAGCCAAAAAAAGAAAAAAAAAAAAAAGAACAATATAAGCAACAGACCCAAAGATTGATGTTTCTGAGTGAAATTAATATTTTAAATATATATGTGTATATATATATATAATATTTTAAATATATATGTGTATATATATATATATATATATATATATATACACATACACACTAGTTTCACTATAGACTGTCTGTACTCACCAGAAAAATGGAGAGAGATAGAAAGTGAGAAATCGCCCCCTCCCCCCAGGAGGATGGCCACACCACAATCCCTTCTCCTCCACTTTCCTTGGGACTTGGGGGCATGCATGCACATGCACCTGGCATGATTTTCAAACTTCTATGTCTGGGACTTGAATTGCAAAGTCAGTTATGTGAGATCCAGCACCTTAACCTCTATGCCACCTGCTGGCCTCAGATAGTAATATATTGTTATAATCTATTGTCATGTCCTAAATGATAAAAAGCCATAATATTTAAGCAGATCAAGGCCCAGTTAAAGTTTTATTTTGGCACAACCTGAATCCTAGCTCAGAAGCTATGATAGGGCTCTAGTTCAAGAAAGATAGGGACCTAGGGGACTAGGAATTTTAAGAAAGTATAGGATTTAAGAAATCATGGGGTGGGGAAGGGCATTCTAGGCAGAAGTTAGTTTAGGCAAAGTATGGAGACTAAGAAGTATGCACATAAAAGGATTCTGAATGGAAAATAAGACTGAAAAAGTAAATAGTGGCCAAAGTGTTAAGACTTTAAATTTTAGCTATTTCTGGAGCAATTTCTTTGTGATTCCCTTTCTATGGCTCTAGTATATACTCTGGAGGTAACCACCAACTTCCCAAGGGCAGGGACCATGCTGACAGTTTCCTCTGTGTTGCTAACAGTATTCCTTAATGCTGTGCCTTGGGAAGGGACTTCTGCTTTTGTGGCTAACAGCTGATCCACCATTGAATGAACTCAGTAATTATGCACAGGTCCTTGTGGGATTGAGAAGAAGCAGGAAACACGTGCTGAAACTATGACTTTCAAAGGCACAAGATAAATTAAGTGAGAGAAATTTTTGCTTCAGAACTTGAGCTATCAAGAAAGCACAAACATTCCTGGCAGGATGGGAGAGGGGCTTAGCGAAAAGTGAGGTGGAGTGGGGGTTGTTTCACTCCATTCAGATTCCACCCCTGACATTAATAATAGCTCCTCTTTGAATGAGCCAGCTGGAAGAAACTGTGAAAGCAGACTATGGAAACCAAATATGTATGAACCAGAGGAGACCTGCGTGAACAGCTAGTTCAACCCCCTCATTTTCCAGACCTCGAGAAGGTGTGGTGGAATTGTGTGTTTTAGGACAAAGGGTGCATCTGCTGATTCTCCCCATTTTTCCTCTGAAATCACATCTCTGTTTTGTAGACTACATTAACGGCCTGTTATAATGCCAGTATTGCTGCTAACTGCAGCAGTCTCATAAATTCATAGAGAATGTTTTTTGGGCTGAACAGGTGTGGGCTCAGCCTGCTGAATACCCAAACTATTACCCTTGGGCTGCTAGTCCTAAAAGGAGGCCTGCCTTGTGCTCCCCGCCTGGTCGTGCCTGTTTACTACTGTTTGATGTACAGATGACTATTTATTTGGCCACATTAAGCTTTGCTTTGTGTGACACAAAATCATTATAAAAGAATACATTATTAAGTGTGTTTTCAAATGCAAGGGGGGACTACTAGGCTGTCACTGATTGTTTTATTGTTGGGAGGAAAATAAATAAGTAAAACATGTACAAGGCAAGGTAGGAGCAGTTCCAAGGAGGGTTTAGAATAGAAGCATTTGTTACATTTTATTGATGTAGGTTTGTAAAACATGCTTGCTAGTGAACTCGGGACGTTCATGTAAATAACCATCAGACACACATAGCTCTTTATTATTTATACTGACACAAGCATGATGTACTCACTTTATTATGTATATTGGCTTAGGAATAAGTAGACACACAGTGAGACATGAGAAAAAGATGGGAAATACAGACATTGCCAATTGGCTCAAATTTGGGTAGTTGAGATTATGGGCATTTGGTAAAGTCAATAATTAACTAGTGAAAAATAGAAAAGCAGCTCTTGGGAAGCACTTTTTATTTCTGGACATTGTATTTTAATAGGAAAGGGACCAAGATTCCCATTTGTTTAGACTAAAACAGAGGTAGAAGCATAAAACTTTAACGGTGGTATGACTGATTGAAAGAGTGTATAATACATACATCATTGGGCCCTTAAAAAATCTTGAGAGGTTTTAGAGTATATATTATTCTTATTCTTGTTATCATATTAAAAAAAAAATTAAGGTTCTTGAGAGTGTGATTAGCCTGAAGTTAAGTAGCTAATAAGTGCCAGAGTTAACAACTTTCTCCAAGAATTTGAATTCATTTATCTGACAAATATTTACTGAGTGACTTCTATATGCCAACCATGGGATATATAGGCTTTTGAGGAGGAAGACCTGAGATAAATGCTGGTGCAAAGATCCTGAGGTAGGAATGTACTCCATGAATTTGAGGAATAGCATGGAGGCATGTGGGACTGTGCTCTATGAGCAAAGAAAAAGTGATTCGAGATGAGATTGGAGAAAGAAGTCAAGGCAAGATCACGTGACCTTTAAGGGCTAGGTCATGACAAGAAGTTTGAAAGCTATTTCAGGGTCAAATTTGCAGTCTAACTACTACGTGGAGAATAGACTGAAGGGAGATTAGCTGGAACATATAGCAGTAGCTGATTTGATGGGTGATGGGCAAAAGAAAAAAAGTAAAATTTAAGTAGAGCCATGAGATTTAGTGAATTGATATAGGGTGTGAGGAAAAGAAAGAAGCCAAGGTCAGAAATTTCTCCACGATTTTTGGCCCAAGCAGCCAGTGGTATAGGTATCGCTTTCTCAATAGAAAATACCTGGAGTCTAGGTGAAGGACTATCAAATGTTTGGTTTTGCTCATGTTAAGTTTAAATAACTGAAATAGAGATGTCAAACAGGTCATTGGATATATATTCTGTTGTTCAGGAGAGAAATTGGTCCTGGAGAAATAAATTTAGTGGCATTGGTATATATTGCATTGTCACGAAAAGTCATGATATATTTTTCCATGCATCATGACTTTCCCTGATGACCCAATAGACGATATTTAAAGCTATGGAACTGGATGAGATCACTTTAGAAGTGAGCATAGATGAAGAAAAGGCCCATGTTATCCAATTTTTAACAATTGTCACATAGTAAAACAAAGACCCCATAGCTGTGTTTTAGTTTTTTTTTTTTTAAAGCTGTGCTTAGGGCCAGCATTTGGTGTGCAGATTAAGGTGCTGGATTCCATGTGGCTGAGTGAGCAGCATGAGTCCTGGACCTAGCAACTTGAAAATCATGCTGGGCAAGTGTGTACGTATGCCCAAAATCTCTAGAGGAGAGTGATTTCTCACTTTCTCTCTCTCTCTCTTACTCTGTCTTTTCCTGGCAAGTGCATGTCCCTTATAGAAAACCAAAACAACAAACAAAAAAGCCGTGCTCATTTATATATCAAGCAAGGAGAAACAAGGAGAAATTTTCTGAGTACTTCTATAAGGAAGAAAAGTTAGGTTTTTAAATTTTTTTAATAATTATTTTAAAATTTTTATTTATTACTATTATTCTTCAATTTGACCAGAGAGAGACAGAGGGAGAGAAAGAGAGAGAGAAAGCAAGCTGCCAGGTCCAGGACTTGAACAGCAGTTGACCATGTGGGAGTCTAGCACCTTAATCAGCATGCCACCTGCCAACCCAAAAAGTCAGTTTTTAAAGCCTTAGGAAAAGAGTTAGATGGTGGTGCTGCTAATTCAGAATTGAAATCAACACTTTAGAAAGAAAAGGATAATTCACAGGTCTCTGTGAGCTTGGTTAAAACATGTCTTCTCCTCTGCTGGTCAGGAAAGTATATTCAGTTAAGTCCTCTAAGGTCTGATGTCCTGAAGTCACTTGCAATTAATGGTCAGTGACCATCATCAGCTGGTAAGAACCACTGTGATGAAATACAATATTCGGTCATGCAATTTCCTGGGCTGATAGAAATTAGAGAATTCCCCTCCTGTACCATCTGGAAAAAATGAGAAAAATCTTGCAAAGAAGAGTAAAGAGGACCTGCCACTGAAATAGGAGACAACAAGCACAATGTGGTAACCAAGGTATGAGTAATTTAAGAAATGAGGAAGGGTTAGCAGGGTGAAATGCTGCTGAGAGGGCTAGCAAGACAAGAACCAGAACTCATCCATTGAATCTGCAGCTTAGAGTTGTCAGTGACTTGCCCTGGAAGAGTGAAGACAATTTTGGTTTATTGTGTTTAAGAGAAAATGGGAAGAAGAAAGTGGAGACAGGAACAGACCAAATCCTTTAAGATATTTATCTGTATAGGAAAGCAGAGTAATGGGGCAGTGGCCGAAGAAGAGTATGAAGGTCAAGGACGTTTTCTTTTTCTTTGATGGTACATGTTTGCTGCAGTTGAGATTGGCTTGGTAGAGAGAAAGGACTGTTAATGCAAGAGAAAGCAAGAACAACTGCAACAGCAGTTTTCAGGAAGAGATAGATTAGCACCTAGGTGACAAGGCTGGCACTGGTTAAGAGTATAGTTTATCCTAACAGAAGAGAAGGTGGAATACACAAGTACTGATTCCTGTAAGTGAGTAGATTTACTTTTATTTTCTCAGTGAAATAAGGAAACCATTCACTTGAAAATGTTGAGGAATGAGGAGAATTGAAAGTTTGAGGAGTAAGAGAAAATTTGAAATAGTTGTGCTAGAAATGAGAGTGAATTGAATGTAATAGGATTATTGGACAATCCTGATGATCTTTCTGAGGTTTCTGGTCATGACTTTAATTGAGACTCATTGGCATCTTTGTGTATTTCACCTCCCCTTCTCTCCCACCACCACACTCAGCTGCTTGAGGACAATTGTGAAGGAGGAAAGAGCCAAAGACTTGAGATTATATACAAGGGAATTATTATATAGACTCTCAAATTTAAGCTGTGGAGATTAGGGTAGGGTTAAGGGTGACACATAGTCAAACAAAGACTACTATCAAAAGCTTGGAGTTTTCACCCTGCCTTAATACCCTATAGTGCCTAGAAAAGACAAGAAATCATCAGAAAACAAACATTAAAAAAAAGAACAAAGTCAATCAATAATGCCCTTAGTCTCTGTGCGTTTCTACCCTTTTTATTCCTCAAGCCATCATTGATCTGCCTCACTTGGATACCTGAAAGCTCCTGCTCCTATTTCCCCTCCTCATTTCCCTTTCACTCTTCATCCTCCAGGGTCTAAGGTCTATTCTGCTCAAGCCAGTAGGCTTCAATTCATACCTTCTCCCCATAAGTCTGTGCTGGTGAGGTCTATTTCACTCTGGATCCTAACATTTTCAGAGTGGAAAAACAAAAAGGCAAGCTTTTCTCATGGATCATGTCTCTTGGCCTGGCTTCTTTTTATGCTGGAAAACCATTTCCCTGAGGTAAGGATGGGAGAAGGCTGAACTGTGTAGAAGGAACAGACTGCTTCTTCCCCCTTATACTTATTAAATGTAGAAGTACTATTTTTCTTCTTTTGAAAATAATTGCCAGAGGACACATGCATTCACCAGAGAGAGATACAAAGACAGAAAGAGGGAGAAGCCTAATCAGGCATGATCAAACCACAGCCTCTCCATTTCTCTACTCTGTTGGGATTCTGGGCTTGTATGCACACACACCCTGTGTTTTTCCTCAGACCTCTGGGTCCAGAATTCTAACTGTGGTTGGCCTTGTGAGATCTAGCTCCCCTAACCACTAAGTATAGGACCAGTCTACTTTCTTTATATTCTAAATTTATGTATATTCTCTGAACTTGGACTAGTACTCACTTCTATCCCAATGCTTCCAATTTTGGCAAATACCTTCATTTGTCTAGACTGTGTTTTTGTCAGTCTTTATCTTTTTAGGTGGAGAGACCAGTCCTTTTGATTGACCCCATCATTACCTCCCCAACCTCCTCCAACTAATTGCTCCACCCACCCTCCTGTGGAGATCATATTAGGGCTCCTGTGTGCCCAGTCTGCTGGCAGAAATCCTAGGTGTTCCTGTAAGAGCAGGCTAAAACTCTTTGCCTTCTTTCCAGTATTCAAGTCTGAGGTTGTCCAGAAATTTATAGGCATTTTGGGATATAAAATGTGTAAGATAATGTCTTTAGGGATGACCCACAGTGATGTGCATATCTCCTTGCTGGGTCGTGACTCAACCCTCAGAGCCCTTCCTTTATTATCCCTGACTACATTATCTGGCCCTCATCCATATTAAAAGTCAACTGCCATTCTGCGCCCCGTCATAGATTCCTAAGTGCTTCCTGAAGTCTAGCCCTATTTACTAGATTCGTCACATCCAGAAAGAAGTTAGTATCATTTCCAAACTGAATGGTTAAGAAAAATGACATCACTTGGAAACAGGGAAATAAAACCTAGGCTTAATGTTCCTATTGCTTCTAAATTACTTAAAATTTGAGCTAAACTGATGACTCAGACATAAAGATACCAGTTTCTATCCATATGGGTGTAATTGCAAGAGGCTGTCAGAGTATTCTCATACTCTTCACACTGTTACACTGTTCTGGAGCACATTCGATCGTGACCTCCGACTTTGGCATTGCCCTGCAGAGGCCCTACCAGACCCTTTAGAGAGCCAAGGCCCACCCTACGTTGCTTCTGAGAACCTGTGAAGGAGGATAGAAAGATCATGGTCCTTAGCATCAGGCTGACCCTGACTGTGAACTCTAATTTCCTGCATGCTGCTGGATGTGTGGCTGCAGCCAAGGTACCTAACCTCTTTAAGCCTTGAGTTCATCAGATGCAAAACGAATAAAATAATCACACTTATTCACTAGTGAGTGTTAGTCAAGGTTACTGTGAGAAGTAAATGAAATCACATACTTAGAGCACTTAGCATAGTTCCTGGTCTATATATGTTTAACGCATATTGTTACTTCTTTTAAACATCTAATAAACTTAATCGTGTCTTAAGTAGATCTGTGTACCCTGGGTTCCCTTCTGTGAGTGCCATTGCCTATCTATAAAATGGAGTTGATATGAGGGTGAAATGAGATGACTTCTCTCTGTCATTCGCTAGCACAGTTTCTGACCCCTTTCAGTGCATTTGCTCTGAGATGTTCTGTAGAAATGCTATAAAAGATGTATCTAGAACAAGCCAATTCAGTTTTGATCTCTGTAGATCATCATGAGAGAAGAGTCAAAAATTATTTTCTGGGGACCCAAGAGTCAGCACTTCCAACTCAAATCTAGGGAAGAAAGAGATAAGAATTTGTTTTTTAGGAAAGAGACTGTAGAATGCCCATCTCATCCCAGTCACAGGAGCATATGGCCCTTTGGCCAGCTTTACCCGAGTATAATACCTGTAAGATAAAACAATGGAGGGGTCTAGAAACAAATAGCTATCCTGGACACCCAGGCCAGAGATTTCCTTACAGTGTGTGAAGTGGGGTTGACACTCAAAGGGAAATGGGGGCAGGAGAATAGGACATAGAAGTATTGGTGCTGGGGGTGACATGAAAGAAACCGCAAAGCAGATAGGCTGGAAAAATACTTCTTTTGCTTCTATTTCCTGTTCTTTTTCTTATTCCTCCTCCTCTTTCTCTTCACAAAGTCACTCCAATAATTTAACAGTTATTCCTAGAGTGACAAGTCAGCCCATGGTAGCCTGTGGCCTTTTGGTACTAGGCAAATCTAGGCTTAGTTCTTGATTCCATCACTTTCTTGGTTAAATCTCATTTCTTACGTCTGTAAAATGGGGATGATAATTCCTACCTCAGAGAGTTATTGTGAATACTGTGTGACATTGTGTGGCTAAAGAGACTAGTATCATTCCTGTACGTTGGAAACTGCAGAAGAAATTTCAGTTTTCTCTCTTCCCTCTTCCCCCACACTGTCTTGCTACTCACCTATGTACTAAAAGGAACTAATTCTCTAACCTGTGAAAAGCTTTACCTGCCATAAAACATTAGCAAATAGTGACCAAGTTGGGGATTTTCAGAGAACTGTATAAGAGCATGTAGTGTGTGCTCATTTGATTTGTAGGTATGTTGTAGTGACTTTTCATCACACACCACTTGAGGTACTGTTAGAGAAGGAGTCATGCTCCTTTGCTCCTTCTTTCTCTGCCCTCCTTTCCCTCATGCAAATCAGAAAAATTAATCCTTTGTGGTTCTCTGGTCTCTTGGCTATGGGAGAACCTACGTCCCCCCTGCATCCCCCCAAAAAAAGTAATTGTCAAGAACTCATAACTTCTCAATGCAATTTCAACAGTCACCTTAATAAGGCAATAACCCAAGCAAAGAACATTAGATGAAGTTACAAGTTTTAACATAAAGTAGAGATGGAAGCTTTATTTGGATGAGATGAAGTTCTTTATAAAGTTACACGAATTCTTACAAGCAAAATAGACTTTGGATAGAGTTACTAGATCAAGACATTAAGTTACCTAGGTTTTAATTCATTTTCCAGAGCTCTTTAGTGTGAGGTGGTCACAACATTCAGACTTCTTAGATCTGATTGCCCTTATTAGAAAACATGCATCAAGGTCCTGAAGTCAATTTACTTGATTACTGACTGCATCCTTTTTTTCCCCCTCATCTTCCCAGTAGATTAACGAAAGCCCCTTATGAACTAACTTTTTTTTTTAAAGTTTATTTATTTCTTCTATGAATGAGAGAGAGAAATCAAGAGAGAGAGCACACCCAGTCGGGTTTTGATGTCATGATCTACACCAGTCTCAGCCAGCATGTGCATCACGGCATGTGCATACCCAGTATACTAAGGGAAGTCTCTGGAATGCAAACCCAGAACCTTCCATATGCGTCAGCCTCACAGAACATAATGTTTTACTGCTGTACCACCATCTGACTCCATGAGCTTTCTTTTCCTTAAAGAAAAAAAAAAACCTATAGGGTATGGGTGCTCACCAGAGAGAAACAGAGACAAAGAGAGGGAAGGTGAGAAAGCAACCCTCCTCCACACAGGGGATAGCCACATTGCAATCCCTCCTCTTTCATTCTCCTCTTGGGTCTTTGGGCAAACATGTACATGCACCCATCATGTTTTTCAACCTGCTGGGTCTGGGACTTGAACCATTCAGTTAGCTATGTGGGATCCAGCCACTTCAACCTCTGTTGGTCCCCAATGAGCTTCCTTTATCATCAATAAAGAGTAGCAGTTACAAAATACACTTGAGGTATGTGAGTAAGTGTCCTCTTCTTTGTTTTTATGTCCAGATCACAAGTTCTTGGAGACACCAACAGACACACCTTCTCCTCCTCCTGATTCTTTTGTGTGGAACCTGACTTGGATAATGAAAGATTCTTTTCCTTTTCTGTCTCATCGCAGTCGATATGGTAAGTATATTTTTGATAGTTATTTGTGATACACCATCACTATCTCATTACTAAGGAAGCTATGAAGTTGAGTTTGTGATTCATGGTACTCTAGGAATCCCTCAGTTCTCTAGATTCAAAAGAAGTCTCTCTGTGCCCTCTGTCTCTCAGTGAACCCAACCCTGTCAGGTCATTTCAGCCTGGCCACTTCAGCTTCATCTGTATCTTGTAGGAAGCCAAAGCTTAGTGACTGCCATATCTTATCGTATTCCCCACCCCAGGTGTTATGGTATATGGTATGTCCAGCATCCCTTTTACCTATCATTAGGTTTAATGTCTATGCATTTGCATTTTGACAGTGGCTTTCAGGATATAGGTTTCTAATTCCCAGTATTCTAGATATCATGATCCCTTGGGAGAGTATTGTGATTATGAGGATTGCAGGTCCACTAGTATCCTCAAGAGACTGTTAAATTTTGATGACTCCTTAAATGTTCCCATACATGTTTCTAGATACTATTTTAGCTCATATGATTCTGCAACAATCTTGGAAATAAGAAGACCAGGACCCATTCCACTTTTACAGATGTAAAAACTGAGCTTAGTACTAGTATATAGATCGGTTGCTTGAGCTACAAAGCTATTCTTTCCTTACATTCACTTTTTCTCCCAGGGGCCACATCCTCAGCCTTCTAAGTCCTGCCCTAGCATTCTCAGGAGTCCTATTCATATGATGTAGGATTCTTTTCTCTTATGCTCATCCTAACATATCCAAGTAGCTAGGCTTCTGAAGTAGAAAGAGCAGGTTTAGGGGAGAGCTGGTGCACTTCAAGGTGGACAGTTTTCTTTCTCTTGAACTCCTGTAGGGCAACCCCAGTGAAGGCAGGCACTATACTGTGTTTGCTGCTCACTTTATTTCATCACACAGAAGACACTCAAAAAGACTTACGTATGGTGAATGAATGCAGAAGCCCTCCAGTGAACTCCATAGAACTCACTCATCAGGCCAGATTCAATTACATATTTATAAACCCCATACAGCCCTGAGTTCTAGATTCCCTTCAGGGCATATTTACCTATTCATGCTGCTCAGTCTCTGCCTTTGGGCCTAAGCCTATTTAAAATATACCCAACAGACATTTTCTACTCCCAATAGAAAAGTTCCCAGTTCAAAACCTGCTGTCCCTTATCTATAATGCAGTTAGTCTTTGCTCATATAAATGATACCTTTCATTTCAAACTTTAGGAAATGGATGTATCAAAAACTCTAGGGCAGTTTAAAATTATATCTTGCAGTGGAATGTTTTCTGCTATTCCTAAGCATCCTCAGTGAGAGAGAAGGATCAGTGAGTCCTTAGGAGTTTCCAGATAAAAATTACTTCTTGATTTTATTTAAGCCAGAGTGTCATCTTATGATAAGGGCAAGTGTCTATAAATAATTGAAATCTAGTTCTTTGTATCATTAAATGCTTTGTTACCAGATTTGTGATACAAGCAGCCTTTTAGAGTTTACTCTCAAAGTTGTTCAGTATCTCCACAGGTAGACAACTTTTATAAAATGCAGAATGTCCAAAAAATGCAGGTCTATCTCCTGCATGCCACAGAGGGCAACATATTGTTCTCTGCAGAGCACCTTGAGAGAGGTTGCAGGTTGAGGAGAGAAAACCACAGGAGCTTATTAAACTGCTATCTACCCACTGCTTGGCCCTGATAAAGTCACTTCCTCTCTCTGAGCCTCACCTTTTTAATCTATAAAATGAGGGAGGCGTGGTGTACAGCCTTGGGGCAAAGGAATAGATCTGGATGTTTTCCAAGAGCATTTTCAACCTCTCCTTGTGGACTGGAGTCATTACGGTTTTCCTTCTTGACAGAGGAGAGGACCCAAACCCCTGGCCAAATGCTAGACAAGAGAGTCAAAGCCAGCATCGTTATTGCTATTGATTCACAGGGAAGGAAGAGCTGGTTTTTACTTGGTGGTTTCCTGAGTGTGGTGGTAATTTCAGGACCTTTTCATCTTCCTGCCATATTTAATTCAGCTGAGACTCATGAAGACCCTTCTACCTCCACCACCAGCTTTGCATGCCTGACCCTATGCCAGATACTTGAGGTAATGTAAACATAAAGACTTGGCCCTGCTCTTTCAGAGCTCACAGACCAGGGAAATAATTCTACAGGCAGCTAGGCCTGTCGCCATGATGATAGCTCCTATGGGCTGGCCTCAGAGCAGAGACACTAAGAATTCACCCCAAGACCCATTGCAAAGCAAACTGAAGGCAAAGTTAAGGCCAAGGCTTTGGTCCCCTTCAGGATGTTTGCGGGACTCAGCTCGCATGTGTATGAACCAAGAGACCAGCAGGTTAGTGGGTGATAAATTCATACTTTTCAACTGCTGTGAAAGACATTTTAAGAAATGTTAACAACTTCATTAATTTTAAGGCCTCAAACTTGGGCAGAGAAATTTGACTGAAAAATTGTTGCCTGAAGGAATAGTTCTTTAGACAGTGAGAAGTCACCAAGTCTCAGGAAGTCCAGAGCAGAGCTCCATGCTTCCCTGACTATAGTTACCAGCATTCCAGGGGATGCCGGGTGGGGAGGGAATGAGAGCAGGCATTAACCATCAGCCACAGGCGGCATGATGGACAGCGGCAGCTCAGTCCTCTCTCAGGCAAGCTGTCCAGTCCTGAATTGAGTATGGCTTTCTTCTTACTCGTGTTTTATGAGAAGAGACGAGGTGGAGAGAGGCTAATAAGATTTACTCACCCCCAGCCTGTAATTATCTGCTTGAGGAAAAAGTTTGACCTACCTTTTTGAAGGCTCCCCATATTTCTTCTAATTTATGTTGGGGCCTTTTATGTTGTGTAAAATATATTCTCTTCTGTGGCATTCAATATCAGATTCCAGCTCTTTCTCACCTCTGTCTTGAATGACAAGAGCCCACTAATTTCATCATCTACAAGCAGAGAACTGCACAGTCTGCCCCCAAGGCTTTGAAATAGAGAGGACATCTAAAGAAAGACTTTTTTTTTTCTTTTATCATCATCTCTGATGCCTTTAGACTTATTTATAAGCTTTATTAAAGGATTAGGCTCTAACTACACACCCAGATAAAAATTTCCTCCCTTTCAACACCAGGTGTTGAGAGATTGAGGCTACTGGGGATTTTGAGAAAGAGTTTTGATTGCCTTGAGTTCTAGAGCCACAGAGATAGATGGCATCCTTCCCAACTTAAATTCATAGTTTCTAACTCTGGGTAAGGAAAAATTTAGATCAACATTTTAAACAGAATGGCCAGAGGTTCAGTCCTAGATGAGCAAGAGAAAAGGAATTTTCATTTATTAAAAAAAAAAAAAATAGGGGACCAGCAGATGGCATAATGATTATGTCACTGGACTCCCCGTAATCTACCACAGTTCGACCTGGAGGCTTAAAACTCATGCTAAATGTGGGTGTGTGCGTGCCCAAGATCTTGAGAGGAGAATGGAGGAGAAGGGATTGCAGTGTGGCCATCCCCCCAGGGTGGTGATTTCTCACTTTCTGTCTCCCTGTGCCAGATACTGAAGGTAATGTAAATATAAATACTTGTTAATAAATACTCTCTATCTCTCTTCTGAGTGCACATGCCCTATAGCAAATATCTCTGTTTAAAAAAAAAAAAGGAAGAAATAGTCACATCAGTAGGTGGCATGATGGTTAAGGAGCTGGACTTCCACATGGCCAACCATGGTTCCATTCTCAGACCTGGCAGCTTGAAAATCATGCTGGGTGCATGCATTTGTGTGCATGCCCAAAATCCTAGGAAGAGAATGGGGGAGAAGGGATTGTAGAGTAGCTATTCCCTGCTGGGGAGTGATTTCTAACTTTCTCTCTGTCTCTTCAGCAAGGACATGCACCCTATGGCAAAAACCTTAAAAAAAAAAAAAAAAAAGCTGTGATACTTTGCAAAACTCCTTATATCCATTTTTCCTTATTTAAGCAGTGTTGTAAAATTACAATGAGAGGAAATTATTTTATACCTCATTCTTATAGAAATGTAAATTGAGAGCTAAAAAGTTTATTAAGGTGCCCTCAACTTATCGAGCAGACAGCAGTTAGCAGAGTAAAATCCAGACTTTCTGACTTTTTAGTGATTTTTTCCTATCACAGTGCAAAGTAAATTCAAAGATGAATCCCCCACCCCCACCCTATAAACAGTTTTACTTCTTGGATGACCTGGGGTTTGGACTGATTGATCACTCCAATATCGAAGACCTTGGGAAGCTATAGGACCAAGTCTTGATGTCTCCAGATTGAGACTCTTCCTGACAGGTCAGGTAATTCGCCTCTTCTTAAACCTGGGTATAGGACCAGTGACACTGTATGCAGTCTTGTCTTCTATCCCATTTCTTCCTCCCTACCCAAATTATGGTCCCTATTATGGGCTGAATTGTGTCTCCCAAAAGGATATGTTAAAGCTTTAACCATATTTGGCCCCCTGACCTCAAGGATCTGTGAATGTGACCTTAATTAGAAATAGTGTCTTTGCAGATGTAATCAAGTTAAGATGAGGACAGCAGTCCCTGATCCAGTATAACTAGCATCCTTTACTAAAAAGAGAAAACAGAGGGACCAGCAGTTAGCGTAATGGCTATGTCGCTGGACTCCCATATAGTCGACCATGGTTCGAGTGCCGGACCCGGTGGCTTAAACTCATGCCATACGCATGTGCTTACATGCTCAAGATCCCGAGAGGAGAATGGAGGAGAAGCGATTGTGGCATCACCATCCCCCCTGGGGGTGATTTTTCGCTTTCTATCTCTCTTTCTCTCTCTGTCTGTCTGGCGAGCGCATGAGCCCTATAGCAAAACCCTCTCAAAAAAAAAAAAAAAAAAAAAAAAAAAAAAAAAAGAAAAGAAAGAGAGAGAGAAAACAGACACAAATATACACAAGGTGAATGCCATGTGACCATGTAATCAATCATAGAATATATCTGCAAGTCAAGAACACCAAAGATTACTGACAACACTAGAAACTGGGAGAAAAGGATTGAGCAGATTATCCTTGATGGATTCAGGAAACGCACTGCCCTGCAAATACCCTGGTTTCAAACTTTGGCTTCTAGAACTATGGAAGCATAAATTTCTGTTATTTTTAAGCCACTCAGTTTCTGGGTGGCTTCATTATAACAGCTCTATGAAACTAATACCTTAACCTAGCTGACATCCTCAATATTCCAAACACTGACTCCTGGAAAAGAAAATATTCCTCCCAATATCCCAACATCCAAGCACAACATTGTTGAGCTTTTGAATAAAAGTTCTAGTAAAACTTTGTCTGCTTTCCAGTCCATGGGGACCTATCCAATTTAGGGACTGGTACCTTTAGAAAGAAAAATTAGATTTTTAAATTATTTTCCCTGCTGTTGCCACTACCACTACCACCACCACCCATCCTGTTAATGTATCAATTTCTTTGATTGAAAAGACAGGATAAATTAAATAATACATCTCTCTCTCAAAAAAAAAAAAAAAAAAAAAAAAAAAAAAAAAAAAAAAAAAAAAAAAAACAAAAACTCTAACACAATCAAAACTGGAAAATAAAAATAAAAAGACCCTCCAGTCCCTTACAGGATTTGTTTTATAGCACTGGCAAGAAGTCCATTTGATCACATTTCCGAAATTACATATTTAATGTGGCTGGCCATGGCAGCTATTCTGGCCCTTAGGAGCCTGACATCAATGAAAGACAGCTCCCAGTTCCCTCGAGGACCCTTCAGGGCTGAAATTTCCTTACCAAGTTCTTTGCCCCTAACAGGCCAGGTCATTTCTGTGTTCTCTTCTCAGTCCTTCTCCACTGAACTGAGGATTCCAGTTCTTTCTCCTAGCTCATGTCTTTGTGTTTTTATCTACAACATGGTAAGCTCAGGGCCTCTGGATGCATTCACCAAAAAGCCTGAGTACTAAAGAGGATGACAATGTCTGAAGTCTTAAAAATCCAAGGAGCAGAGACCATCTGTCACTTTGAGAATGACTGACCTGCTAGGATCTAATGAACTCAATCCACAGAAATAAAACCAATGGCAGTTGGCTTAGGTGTTTAAGACCACGAGAACAGTTGGCTTAGGTTGTTTATGACCAGGAAATGCTTAAAATGCTTTTCTTCGTCATATACCCTTAAAACATAGACATATAACATTATGCAACCAATAAAAAAGTGAAGCAAAGAAGTGATTCATTTCTTTGTTGGCTGCAAGGTGAATAAGCAAAGATAGAAAGGAAAAAAATCAACATAAAAGATAATAAGAGAAAAATGGACTAACTGACATAAAGCTAATTAAAATTAGTCAAAAAAAGAGATATGTTTAAAGCAATCATCACAGACAGAGAAGGAAAGATCCTGGAAAAAAGGAAAGAAAGAGACAAACAGATGAAGTGACAGAGACACACACAGAAAGAGAGAAAGAGACAGAAAAAAATGGAAAGAATCACCTGTGGCCGTCTGGTTTCCTTTCCACACATTCTTTCTCTTGCTTACATGGTTTCAGCTCTCACCCTTGAGTAGGGGGACTCCCTAATGCTTGCTCCAATCTTGATCTCCCTCTTCAGGGTCCCTTCTGCATTCCTACCTGCCTCTATTGTTTCCTCCTTGAGTGTGTCTTCAACAATGCAGAGACTTGGAGGATGTGTATAAACCTTCACTAAGCACCCACTATATGCTTGGTTGTATTCTAGGAATGTCTGTAATAAAAACAATTTAATGTATTTCTTAGTTTTAAGGAGCTCTTGGGAAAGAGTTTAAATAGTCCTGCTCTGTGACAGGCAAAGAAACTGAGACATGAACACAGAGGAAGAGGGGCCAATTCTGTAGGAGATTTGGGAACGTAGTTGTTCTGGAGGCAGAGATGCATATGCAACCTCTCTCTGTTTAGGAATAGGTCAAACTCTGTGACAGAGGAAATGGAAGAAAGTAGAAAGAATAGGCTGAAGAAACAATTGCTACTGGGTATACTCAGGGTTTGAGCATGATTCTACAAGAGAAGCATAACCTGGAAAAGGAAGGTCGGGGGGGGGGAATCCAGGAGAGATTCTGGATATAGGGTGAGCACATCTTGGTTGCCTATTCATGAGCATCCAGCTTACATGATTGAGTGGATGAAGATACCATTAACTGAAATAGGAAAAAGAGAAGATTTAGCAAGGAGAGAAGGTGACAAAGACATCTAGGAGGAATGAAGAAGATGATAAGATCCATGTTGAACAAGTTATAGTTGAAATGCCTTCAGGACATCTAGGTGAAAGTGGCCAGTAGCAGGGACTATAAGAAGGCCTTCACTCGCTCTGCTAAATACCTTGTACGTTTTATATTCTTCTTCCCTTCCCCTATGTTTCCCACTTTCTTATTATATTAATATTTTTGTCCCTTCTTTGTTTTTTCTTCTCTTGAACCTGTCTTCCTAAAGTCTACCTACTTCATCTTCTAAGGCCCAGTGAGAAATCACTCCCCAAAGTTTTTGCCTCTATCACAGAGTTTTTCTGAGTACCTAAGCTATCCACACATCTCTTTTCTCCTAAGAATTTTTGGTAGAAAAATTTGATAGAATATTTTTATGCACTAGAGTTGTATCATCCCATTCTTGAAATCTGAGGAGATTCTGACTTGTACAGGGAATGGTTATTTCCTAGGCTCCAAATTTTCCAAGAATTCCATTGGATGATGCCCATTATCACAAAACCTACACCTTCTTTCTGTTTCTTTTCTATCAAATCACTTTCCAAATTTTTGTTTTATTCTCCTTATGATCCAAGTATAAACTAGGTCACCTGAGCAAGTAGTCATGCTTGAGTCTAATTTGCCCAGCTAGAAGCTAGAAGTAAATGTCAATTTTATCTGTTAATCAAGCATACATGTATTTATCCCATGTGTGTCTACAGTTTGACAAACTCTTTGCCCTTGCCTCTCACAGAGATTGTAACCTAGTTCACTTTTATCACAGAGCTTAGATAGGCCCTAACATCTGTCTAGAAGGTGCTTTTGAAATACCTATTATATGATTGTATTCTATGTGTATATGTTACTCTCCAATGCTCCAATCAGCATCGTAAACAGAAAATTTCTCTCTGGATATGATGAACCATCAATACCCAACAGGAAGATTTTCTCAGTTTTAGCAAAAAACATGATATACCTGTCTGCTTTAGTGGAACTTCTTAGTGGATGAGCATTTATACCCAGCAGCTGGTGACCACAGGATAATAACCAAATTAGAATACCTGGGAATTTGTGAGCCTCACTTTAACCCAGTATTGTTACAATGGTAGTTTATATAATGTCTCTCCATAGCATTTTGAACTTTGAGGTCATGCTTCTTTTCCTTATGTCTTAGTTATTTGTGGTCCTGCATCGTCACTCTTCTTAGACTGTAAGCACTTAGAAGTCAGGGAATTCTCATCTTGTAACTTTTGCATCCCCAGTGTTTTGTATTCAGTCAAGTTCTCAATAAATGTATACTAGAGGAAATTCTAATATGTGGTAACCAATCCAGGGGCAAATGGAAAAGCCTCAGGCCCTCAATTCCCAGCCTGGAGTTCTCAGCTCCTTGAGTTTCCTGCTATAGTAAAGGATAAGGCCATTCCCACTAGTCCTCTCATTTCTGAAGTCATATTAATTGGTTTCAGGCAAGAAATGTGTCTAAAGGGAGAAAAGTTCCTGGGCTGAACCTACTAGGTTTAGATTCAAAGCCGTGATGTTAACTACTGTGGGCAGGCTTATTTTTTCTCTTCCAACCTGCAAAAAATATTCAGCAGACATGAGTGAACTGAGAAATTTTTGTTTTGACAGCTTTGAGACATCTGAGATATTGTACACAAAGCATTTCTAACCAACTTGGAAAGACATGTGTCCAAAACATATGCAGGAAAATGACTGATCAAGAGTGAGGAAAATGAGAGGAAATCCTCTTACAGTGAAATGCTTTGTCGAGAGCAACCTCAGATACAAAACTTTATGTCAGAAGAGACCTCAGGTTATTAAGATTTTAACTAGCCCATTTGGGTAAATGACGAGAAATTTGCAGAAATTATGAGGTATCGGGGCTAACAATAGTCTGGTTAAGCAGCCTTTTTTTTAAACTGATGAGGAAACTGAAGCCTAGAGAGGTTAGTGATCTGTCCAGGACTAGTAGGAAAGCAGAGATTCGAGCCCAAGCCATCTGTTTGGCAGAGCCCATATTTAACTCCTCTACAGTATCGGCACAGATGGCTATTCATACTTTTCCCAGTATGGGCTCATAAAATATTTCTGTTTATTACTTAACCCATCTCAGTATTTGAATTCCTTGATCTCCATGAGTCCAACAGATTCGTGCTGTCCCAGTGTGGGGGCAGTACACTCCTATGTGGATGAACCCATGGTGAGGCTCTGTCTAGTTGTCTCACAGTCACCTGGAGGACATCTTAGAAACAAGATTCCTGCCAGCCACAGTGATACAGCACTAATGCAATGCTCCACATTGGAGAAACCACATGAGAAGGACCTGGTTTTGCATCCAAAGGTCTCCCTGTCCATGCCAGGTGCTTGGGCTCCTCATGTGGAGTTAACCTCAGATCTTGATTTCTGTGTGTTTACCTTCAGCCACTACTCACTCTTTGGTTCTGTCATTTTTAAATTGGGAATGATTACTATTCCAAAACAACTTCATGAAGTCCGAGAGGACTGACCGATCCAGAGCGTGGGTGCTTCACTAATGCTTTTGGAAGAGGAATCAGATCCATTCTGGTTAGAGGCCGGTAGCCTGAGTTTTGGCAGCATGTCTGTATTTGCTAGAAAGTTTTTGCTAAAAGTTCTTTAAATCCTTAGTTTTACCCTCTGGAACCTGAAAGCATTTTACCTTTAACCATGTTACTAACAGCTGGGATTTAATCCCATGCAATCCAGCTTCGAAATTCATACAGCTATACTAAATTAAGCAATATTAATTCCCCACAGGCCAGGAATAACCTTATTCCTAGAATAACTTTATAACCTCTGTTCTCAGCAAACTTCCTAGCTAAACTCTTACTATTTTTCAACATCCTTCTTCCTTCAAGTTGTCCAAAGTTGTTTCTTCTGTGAGCCTCTGGTTCTCCCAGGTAAAAGTACCCTCCCTTGTGCTGTACCCCATGGCCTTACAGGGTCTGCCTACTCTAATAGTTAGGTATGAGAAGTTTCTCTCCCACACAGGACTAGAAGTCACTGTAGAGTACAGGGTACGTACTAAGGCAGCCTGATATCTGCCTATGTTTGAGAACAGGGAAAAACGAACCCCATATTCACCCCAGTACCCAACAGATCCTGTCTCTTCAGAGAAGAGAAAATGGAGAGGGCCATTTTGCATATTCTGAGATCTCTCTTGATCACCAGGCTTCTCCTACTATCATGGATGCCACATTATTCAGTCTTTCTTCAACCTTCTAGTTTCAGAAATGATTCTGTTTAGGCAAAAGTCATATTGAGCAGTGGTACAAACCTCTGGGGTTTTCTTTCTCTCTTTTTTTTTCTTTTTCTTTTTTAGGGTTTTTGCCATAGGGCGTGTGCACTCATGAGAGAGAGAAAGAAAGAGAGAGAGAGAGAGAGAGAGAGAGAGAAAGATACGATAAGAGGAAAAGTGAGAAATCACCCCCTAGGGGGGGATGGCCACACTGCAATCTGTTCTCCATTCTCCTCCTAGGATTTCAGGCACCCATGCACACAATGCCTGGTATGATATCCAAGCTCCCAGTCCCGGGACTTGAACTGTGGCCATCCATGTGGGAATCCAGCACCTATATCACTATGCCACTTGCTGACTCTACCTCTAGAGTTTCATCATGCCTTCTGGTGCCTGTTTCATTATGCTAGAGACCCTTTTCTTCAACATATGTGTGCATGCACACACACACACACACACACACACACACACACATTCTGTGTGAATGCTTCCTGAAAACTGCAAGCAGAGATCTGGACTGGAAGTCTAATCTGGGTTCTGGGCTCAGTTCTCTTACTTCTCTAAACCCTAAGCCTACCAAGTCATTACACCCCTGAGCCTCAGTTTTCCCTCTTATAAAATGAAGAGGTAGGCTAGTTAACTTCAGAATGTCTGAATTTTACAATTATTTTCAGTGTTCTGTTGTTCTGTTCAGGGATTAAGAGCAGAGGTCCCACTTTTCTATGTGGAACATTGTAATAACTACAGATATAATAACTAGGAATTAAGCTTTCTATGTCCGTCTCCCTCTATTGTGTGCCCATGTGTGTACACACCACCTCCCAAGGCTGTTTATGTAATTGATGGATTGAAGGAGACTTGGCCCTTCTTCACTGCAGCATGATTATAAGTGAACTAAACAGATGTCTTGCATTGGGTTATTGGTTCCCAGATGCATTCCAGAGAGCAGGCTGGTGGGAAGGAAGTGAATGATTTCAAATTCTGGGGCCCCATGACAAATGAATAGTGGTTGTGGGCGGGAGTAAGCAGGGGCCAGATTTGATACTTAGTGTTAAGAAGTGAATGACCAGATGTCAATGGCAGCTGGTGAATTAATATCAAAGGTGACTGTTAGGCTAAGTGCCCCTGTAGGAGGCAGAAAGGGTGAGTAGCAGTCCCAAATCCTGGACCTGCACTGAACATTGGGACTCCTAGGTTCCTGGTGACTAGCTTGTTAGAGCCAAATTAGAGTTTGTTTTGGCCACCTGCTCAATAGGGGCAATTAGTCTTAGCATGGCAAACATAAAAGAAACCTGAGAAACACTTTATTCCATCACTCCATATTTTAGATGAGGAATCTGACATCTAGAAAGGTAAATGACTTGTATACAGACCTATCACAAAGTCAGGGCTAGAATGCAGATCATCTCTCTTGGTCTCCAAAGGGAAGCTTGATCAGCATGTCACAAAGGAAAGATTGAATAAGGAAAGCACATTTTTCCACCACCCCTTTTCCTGTCACCCCTCTGATTACAACAAGGTTTGACACAAAGTTTTCTCCTACATTGCTGAACATACATGCACTTATGTCCCGTCTGTCATTGCTGACCCCTGGGGCCACTTGAAGAGCAACAGTGATAATGACCATCATTTAATAAGGCCAAACTATGATATATGCAATTCACTCTGAGCACTAGCCTTACAATATTTCATATAATCCTCCTCACGACAATTCCATAGGTTGTCATCCTTGACTTAATTTCCTTTTCACAATGGAAAGCTCGAGGCATAGGGAGATGAAATAATTTTTCCTGAGTTTTTCAGATAATGGTGGCATAGCCATGCTTTCCACTTAGGCAGTCTAATCTCATGCAGGATCTATACTTTTAATTACTCCCTGCACTTCCTCTCCAGACACTGTGACATCCCGCTCCTAACCATCTCTCCTACTGATGTGTTGATATATTGGGTTGTCAGAAAAGTCATGACGCCCTTTTGGATAGAAAAACATGAAAAAAAATCATGATAACTTTTCTGACAGCCCAATAAAACACTGTGAGGGAGAGAAGAGATCTGCTCTAGTCTGCCTCTCTCTGGGTCCTACAAGGTTAAGTCATTCAGTTCATCCCTACATTCCTGGTGGTAAATCTGAGGCATGAGGAGACAAAGTGATGTGTCTGCACCTGGGGCCAAAATGGTAAGAACACCCACCTAGATAGTATCTCGTAGTTAGGAAAGCTCATCTACATTAATTATCTTAGTCAATCATCATAGCAAGTATTACTATTTTTATTAGCATCATTAGTGTTATAATTCTTCTTGGTTTATATATGAGAAAACTGAGACTCAAGTGGTTAAATGAATTACCCAAAAATACAAGGGTAATTGGTCCAGAGCTGGGAGGCTTTCCAAGAACTTTCTAGTGATTTTTCTTCTTCACTCCTGGTCCAATGCTTTCCCTCATCTTGTTCTCACTGTAGCTTCTAGTGAGTAAGCAGACCTGCTCACCAGCAGGAAGCTGCCAGCAACCAACAAAAAGGAGTCTGTTGGCAAAAGTTCATCTAGTATAAGAGAACTTAGAAAGCCTTATTGGAAATTTATTAAGCCAGCCAGTCATTGAGAGATATTTGAAACCTAGTCATGTATATTTTTGCCAGCTTATTTCAGAAAGAAAACATTCTGCATTTTTGAGAATTTTCTTAATTTTTTAAGTTACAATGAGACTTCAGAAAGTCTGTGGATTTTGAAATTAAAATACAAGTTTACTTTTGTGGTAATAATTTTGAAATTCATGCATAGTTTTTTATGGTATGCATTTTTTAATTTGCCAGAGGGCACATGCCCTCACTGGAAACAGAAAAATCACCCCCTACCCCCTGTCCTCCATGGCCACATCTCAATCCCCTCTTCTCCATTTCTCCTTTTGGAATTTTGAGCATGCACACATAGGCCAGCATATTTTTCAAGCTACTGAATCCAAGCTTCAAAATACACAGTTGGCCATGTGGGATATATCAACCTTAACTACCATGCCACCAACTGGCCCAATAATAAACATTTTTAAAGTATATTTATTTCATGAGGGAAATAGAAGACATATACAGAGACAGAGAATGAGAGAGAGAGAGAGAGATCACCACTAACATGTTCTTGATGCCATGATCAGCTTCCAGCCTTAAGCCAGTCATGGATGATAGGCAAGCAAGTGTCCAGCATACTCAGAGGAGTCCCTGGACTTAAACCAGGAAACTTCTCATGTGGGATTGCCTTGCAGAACATCTCTTTTTACTTCTATATTAGCTGTTTGGTCTCCAATTATACACATTTTCCATGAAATGTGGGAAACTCATCTTGTTTTGTTATTCACAGCTTTGAATACCAATAATAAAAAAACAGGTTAGGAATTGAATTTTAATAGCAATCCTGAAGCCCATCCAATAAGTATCATCTCACATGATCTGTAAGGTTCCTCATGATTCCATAGGCCTACATTCAGGAATGATTGGTGAATCCCTTGAAAAGAGGAGATCCTAGCTGTGCCTTAAGATTGGTGACTACTAAAAGAGTTTCAGTGAGTTGGGTACAACACTTAAGAACTGAGAGTGTTTTGAGAATGCTGGTTTCTGGGGCTCTATTTAATGAATTGAAGTTTCAAATATAGATGCCTCTAAAGGCCAAGAATTGCCACATAGACATGATACTTTGCATGGTTCTTTACTAAGTACACAAATTAGCCTTGTCAGGAGTACATTGGCATTTGTATATGCTGTGAAGCAAACCAGTCTCAGCTGGTTGTGCCAGGAAGTTAAGCCCAAGAAAGTGATAGGTGGTGATTTAGTAACCCTGATGTCCACTCTGGCTCAGGCCTTGTGCTTCCTGGATAAATGTTCTCCATATTGTATGTCAAGGACTCCCTGGCCAGTGACATGGTCCTGGTCTTTTCCCTTGCTTGGGTCTTGATTTTTTTTTTTTTTTTAACTTTTCCGATAGGGTGAATGTTTGACCTCAAGTGTAACTTCAAGAAGCTCTAAGAGCCTCTGACTCTGTGAATATCATCTAAGGATTATACCAGCCTTACCATGGTACAACAAAATACTACAAAATGGTCTTCTGCTATCACCTCCTTCAGACTAGCACTTGGAATATCCCCATAAATACTATTTCTCATGATAAACAGGAAGTTGTATTTAAAAAGGGTGTGTCTATTCAAATGTGAATAGACCAATACCTGTTGGAATTTGACCATTCCAAGCACATACAGTATCACCTTGACCCTTGTCATCAATTCTGGGAAGTGAGTCTTATTACTGAGATGACTGCGGGTTCAGAGAGAGCAAGAGAATACTAAACATTACAGAGCTGACAGGTGGCAGAACTGGAGTCAAATCTCAAGTCTTGCACTCCATCCCTGTGTAATAAAGGTCACTCAATGAACACAACATGTGGACAAAGACTCATAGGAAAAGATGGTAGGGCTGGACATGATATGGAGACCCCCACTCTACAAGTGAAGATAGACCCTAGGTCAGACTGTCTACATTTCAGTAATAAAGCATCAAGATAACTTGAGGTCAAGGTAACTAGAGGTTAGAAAGCATTTCTTGCAGAAAAATAACCCCAGGACAAAAATCACAAACTTATTGCCAGTTTTAAAACTAATGGTAAGCCTGATAATTCTTTTTTTAGATGTAGATCCCATAACCCAATATGCAATTGAGAGAATTCTCTTATGAGCCCCTTCTGAAGAATAAACAACTCCTATGGCCATAGAAACCTTACCCACCTGACCCTCAGTTCTCTAACTCTACTCAAGAAACATATCCTAGAAAACATCAGGAAACCTAGATGGGAACTCTGGGCTTCCGGAGCCACACATATGCTCACTGGGGTTAACGCTCATATCTGGGCAGTATATACTCAGACTCAGTCCTAACCCAGGATATCACAGGTCTACTTTAAAAGGTGGTGTCAAGGCCTCTAAGGACAACTAAGATGCCCCTGCCCTGCTTCCAGCTTGTCCCTGCCTATCCCTTCAGGAATCTAGTTCCTTTCTTATATCATCACAAGTCTTGACTCCTAACTATATCTGTATCTCTGAATGAGAGAAGCAATTTTCTGCTACCTTTTGAATCCACAATCTTCTGCAAGAAACTGAAATCAAGGTCTCAGGAGTCACAGGAAGGAAGCACAGCAGTGTACACACACTCAGTCACTTTCTATCTGAGTAACTTCAGATGTGACTTCACTTCTCTGAGCCCCAGTGCCTTCATCTGTTCAATGGGAATAAGAATCCTGCCTACTTCACAGGAATTTAATAAACTAATAGTGTAAGGTGCCCTGGCATGATATCTGATCCCAGTAAGCCCTCAAGGAAGGTTATCAGTTATGAAAGACACTTTATATAGGCCCTCATGGAGGTCCTCTCCAAGAAGCTCCAGCTCTTCTGTAAACACGACACCCATTGCTGCTAGAGACAAGATAAATTGGAGCCCAGCTTGATTTCCAAAACACTTATGATAAGAGGCAAAATAAAGAAGGGTGAAATGTCATAGGGTTAATAGACATGACATTTATCTCCTTTTTATGACTCTTCTTATTACTCTGCTGTATTTGCTTCCACATTTTGTGGTGGACTAAGGCTAAGACCTTATCCTATGGGCTTATGTGGACCTGCCCCAGAGCATCTGCCCTTTAAGACTCCTGCCACCTTGTGGTCACCTGGAAACTGGTCAATTTTGAAGAGAGTATCTTGAAAATTAAAGGTGGCTGCTGCTCCTCTACCTTTATACTGACTCAAGGTGACTTAGGAAATTAGTGGGAAATCTCTGGGTTTATAAGGTCAGGATTAAGAAGGCACAAAGGCTCTTAATGAAGGGATTTTGAGGGAGCTTCAGGTCAGTTGGATACACAGGAGGATTGTTGAATGTTTTAAGCCTACCCAAGGGGAGACATGAGTGTCCAAATCGCATCAAGTCTCCCTACTACCTTTCTATGGAGTGTACCCAGAACTTCCATGTGATCCCCTTAAGTATCTGGGCCTGATCCATAGCTCAGCCTGGGAAATTACCATCTTTGCCTGGGTGACTGATGCTGATTTCCTAGGCATACCTAGGACATGATTACTTTATATTGGTGTCTCATATATTCTAGAGACTAGATTCCCACCCTCAGATTCAGAAAGTTCAAGGTGATTGGTCATTGCCAATTCCTGTACAGTCAAGGGGCTTTGATAAGAGTATTGGGCATCTCTTGGGCAAGGTTACCACAGCAGTTTTCTGATCAGTTATGTAACATTCTTCTAAATGGCTGTGTTTCACACTAAAACAGTGTCTTAAAGCTAACTTTCAATGAATTCAGTTTTTGAAATGTGATGTATCCTGGAAAGTTTGAGAATATAGGTACAAACTGATAAAAATGCATGAACACACACACATACGCCTTGGGACAGTAATTTATTGCCTGGGTTTTCCATCTTAATTCCTTGATAATCTTGAAATAAACTGAGTCCCTTTGAGTGTGATGTTTTGCCTCCTTCCATGGGGAATCTGCCTCTTGGGACAGCAACAAACCTTTATTCAGGAGCAGTGGTGTCCCAGTGGAGGCAGACAGAGTGACTCAGTCTGTAGATTTGGTTACATTGTCCCAGAATAAGCCCTATAAAATCAATGGCTTTCAGAGATGGAAGGTACCACAGAGAGTGGATGCTCCATTTCTTTTAGCTTTTAAATGCAAAAAAACAAGCAAGGAGAACAGATCTGTTGGAGTCTCTCATCTACTAGATACAGTTCTAGGAAATATCCTCCTTCTCTACCTTTTCCTTGAGGTACTTGATGCTCCTCTCAGCAGGCAAAAACATTTCCAAAAGATTTCATTATATCTTTCTTCATCAATGGAAGTTACAAGAAAGTAGGTAGTAGTGCTTTCAATGTGTAATCAAGTTTTGAAAAATGTGTAATTGTTGTTTTTCAACAGTCAGATTCTCCTGATAGGTACAGAACAGGAAGGTTGAGATCTCTATATTCTTCTGATGGTCACATTTGTGATACAGGCCTGACACTGACAAAATGTAGATATGCCCCTTAGGGGTAGTGGAGTAGCCTTTACAGATATGAAAAATTCGCATACTTTGAGTCTAAGGATAACTAAAATAAAACACTCGACAGGTTTTTCATATATGGCCCTAGGTTAAGATTCTAGAGCTGTGGAGGAATGATGAAAAATGCTGGATCTTTGGCATTATCCAATCCTAGGTTTGTTCTGGTTCTACCTTAGGGTAGTCCTTTGGTGTTTGGACAAGTAGAGTAAGCTTTCTGAGTCTCATTTTCCTCATCTGTACAGAGAAAAAGACATCATCTACTTCTCAGTGTTGTTCTACAGGTTAAATATTATGCTATAAGAAATACCTAGTACAGTCCCTGGCGAACAGTCAGGAGGGTTCAGTGAATGTTGTTCCTCACCACTTCCTTTGGATACTGACCTGCTCATGTCATTGGTTTGCTTAATATTGAGCACCTTACTGAGGTCCTCAATCCTTCTGCATACTGCCTATGAAATAAACTCTACAGTCCCTACCTCACAGGTACTGAATCAGAAGAAGATTTAAAGGAAATAGATTCAAGAAGCACAGTAGGTTGAGAACCTTAAAAATGGCCCAAGGAAAATTAGACCTAACCTGGTGTTGTTAGAGAAAATGAGTCCTAGGTATTACTGCCCAAAAGGCATCGAGGCTAGCTTGGGAGAGAAAAACTGGTGTCTTGATGCTTTATAAGAAATTAAATTTGAATGTAGAAAAGCCCAATTCAATTTCACCCAAAATGAGCAGTAATGTTAATTCCATTCCTATTTAAAGCCAGAGAGTACAGCTTTGACAGCTAAAAGGAGGCTGCCTCAAAGCAAGAATTTCAAAACGAACTCATTTGATAATTGGGAAATTTGCATAGCCTGTTTCACTAGGCAAGGCCCAGCCCAAACACAGCCCATTATCAGACTTTCCAGAGTTCAAAGATCTCAGAATTAATGATGCTCAGTGCTGGGATTATATGTTCTGTTGTCTGTTTGTGTAACATGAACACAGGGCACATTTGCCAGACAGCATCTGAACTGGCATGCTACACCTCTGTCCCAAATATAAAGAGAACATCTTCAATTGAAGGAGAAAATGTAAGACAGAGAATGGTTGCATGAGTTGAAGCCTGGGAAAGGCACCAATAATTGTCGCTGTGGAATGAGAATGGTTTCTTCTCCCACCTTCTGTTATGATTATTCCCTACCATGAATGAGTTTTTTTTGACCCTTCCCAGAGGAGCCATGTTTCATGGTTATATCTTTCCTCATAAGGGTCATTTTGGTGTTGCACAGTACAAAGTGTTTCTCCTTGTAGTCTGCTATCAAAAGCAGGTGCCTGGCAAACAAGTTTTAAAAATTAAGGCAGCTTGTGATTCCTGGACACCAATTCTGTAGCAGCAGCTCAGCCCCCAAAGGCAAGTAGAAAGTCTTCAAGGCTAATAAAATATGTAGGCAGAAAGTGGCATGTCAACTCAAACAAGGCAAGATCTTCCCATATCAGCTTGCCGTTATAAAGGTGAATTGTCTGAATCATGAAAGGGCGAGTGGTATTAACCTTAAGACCAGAAGGATGGCAGTAGCTGGGAACATAAATCTCTACCAGCCGAGAAGCAGACGATACTTAATAGAAGTGTAATTGAAGGAATTTTTTCTTCTCCCCTAAACTTAGATAGTTTGACTAGTGTCAGTGAGCATTATTTTATTCCTACTCCAGGGATGGGCCAGCTGCCTATGGATGTGATTAAAGGACAATCCAGTGACCAGCTGCCTTCACTAAAATCAGCCTCAGTTTTCTGCCACATTCTGAAATTTTCAACACCAGACATATCTCAGAGGTGGACTTGGTAGTAGCCCCCATAAGCAGCTGTTAAAATACACAAATCATGGGGGCCCGATGGTGGTACATACAGCAGTAGATCTGGATGCTCTGTGAAGCTGATTGAGAGATTCTGGGTTTGTGAGACTATTATAGCTATGATCCTCTGCCTTGGAGGGGGAGGCCTAAAGGCAGATCATAGGACTGACAAAGCAAGTCTGTGGGCAAAATTTGGGTTTCCTCTGGTCTTACTTCTCAGTCAGACAGAGTAGGGCCTGACTAGGATTTTACCTGAGTATCAACTATAGACCAGATTCATGTACATAGAAAATATGTTTTACTACCAGTTCTTACAGAAAACTTGACAGGAGGTAGATATCACCTCTCATCAGGGTCTCCCAATGTACAGGTGTGGAAATTTAGGGTCAGAGAGGTTCGTTTTCTTGCCTAGAGTTACTCAGCTGGAAACTGGTCAGAGTCAGACAGGTTCAGACTCATCTGGTTGCTTGAGCAGGCTCTGCCCACTTGACCTTTGTCCTTCTCCATGTCTCCAGATTCTCATCATCCAACCTGTTAGCCCTCTTTTTTTACTCACCCTCTCTGAAGATCTCTGCCATAATATGAGTTACAGGAAAAAGACGTTTATTTTTTAGTCCCATTTTTACAAACACAAAGCCCAGCACCTGTGAGGTTGACAACTCACCTCTCCTGGACAGGATGAAGGCTGGGGGTGAGATAAATCTACCCTCCTGGAGTAGTGGTGAGGGTACTAGAAAGCATTATTTGGGAAACAGTTTGTTCCACTGACCCTTGGCTGTCTTCACAGGTCTGGAGTGCAGCTTCGACTTCCCCTGTGAGCTGGAGTATTCCCCTCCACTGCATGATCCCAGGAACCAGAGCTGGTCCTGGCGCCGTGTCCCCTCTGAGGAAGCCTCCCAGATGGACTTATTGGATGGGTCTGAGGCAGAACATTCTAAGGAGATGCCCAGAGGTAAGTGTACAGGTCACTGTAAAATGTCTTGGATGAGCCAGAACCAGGCTAGGATGCTTATTTCTTTTTGAAATGATAAAACTTCACCCTTATTCTGTCCCATTTCCCTTGAAACCTGTTTCATTTGTTTGGTTTGGTTTTTGTTTTATTTTTTCACATCTTCGCCGCTCCATGGCTTCTTGGGCCATACAAGGCAGGAAAGAATGGGAGTCCAATTTCAAGATTAGTTCAACCCTTTGCTCTTTCACCAAGTAATGGAAATAGGATTTCATAACTCTCCTATGCATATTTCTTAATGTAAGATGTAGGAGAAAGTGCTGATCTGCTTGTCTGTTTGGAATAGGATTGCCAGATAAATAAATAAATACAAGACATCCAGTTAAATTTGAATTTTAGATGAACAACAAATGATTTTTTAGTACAAGTATGTCTCATGCAATGGTAGGAACATACTTATGCTGAAAATTTTTCCAATTATGCTAAAAATTTCAAATGTAATTAAATGTCCTGCTTTTTTATTTGCTAAATCTAGCAATCCTAATTTAGAAGATATTGTAGAACTGGGTTAAATGTTTGTTTCAAAGCCATTCATGAATATTCAGACTACATGTTTTCTTTGCATGGTGCTTCTGAGAGTCCTGAACTGCATATGAGCACCCCCTTCTGAATTATCAGGGTCTGAAAGAGCTATGTTCTGAAAAAGTAGTATATGCTTGTTAAGTTATCTCCAAGCCAAACTTTAGGGTTCCCAATTAATTGGACCCAGGAAGTCCCACTTACCCTTAATTGAGAAACTGTGTTTCTGGTTTTTAGGACAAAATAACTGAAATGGTAATAGGCTTAGAGAACACTCACAGTAGTAGTTTTGGTTTGCAAAGCCCTTTCACCTACACTTGTCTCATTGGATATGAATTTTGCAAGGGAGGCAAGGCAGATGGGAAAACGAAGGCTCAGAGAAAGGGAGTGAGTGGTCCAAGATCACACAGCTTTTACATGTGGTTCTGCCTGCTGTGATGAGTCCTAGCCAAGGGAACTTTCTACCACATTATGTTTTTGTCTTTGTAGTGAAAGCTATGGGCAGAGCCTGCTCTGTGGCCAAGTTCTTGAGGGTGATTATCTCAGGCTCATTGCCACTGAAGAGTCTGACAGGGCCAGATCTCAAGTAAGCTAATGGGAGAGGTTGGCACAAAATAACTAGTGCTCTCAGGCTTGTACATCAGCCTCTACTCTGTCACTACAACAGAACTGTGAGACACTTTTCTTTTTACCACTCTTCTGGGCTGACCTCTTTTGTTTTCATTAGTTTCTTGAGATTACTTGACCTTGATTTATATTTTAAGCTGCTTTCACCTGGATACTGAGGTGTATTGTGGTGTATATTTATGTGTGTGTGTGCGTGTGTGTGTGTGTTTGTGTAAGTAAGTAGCTGTTAGCCCAATAGTGCTTTAGAATCTTCTGGAAGGCTAATTAAAAATACTGCCTAGACTCTGTGGCCTGAGACTCTAATAGGTCTGAGTTGAAGTCTAAGAATTGGTTTGTTTTAAAATTTTTCAATGAAATCTAGCATGTTGAAACAAATGTAACTATAAGAGATATGCATAGATTAACAATTATGAAGAAAACAAGACTTCCGTTCTCACCACCAAGCTTAATAATTCAAGTGTTTTCAGTTTTGCAGCCTCCTCTGTCTCCAACCTAGATCACAGTTCTGCCTGCTCTTCGATGTAACCACTCTCCTGTATATTGTGTTAGCCATTCATTTGCTCTTCCTTATAGCCTTACCAGTTATGTCTATAGCACAAGCAATGTATTGATTAGGCTTGCATGTTTGCAATCTTTTATATAAATGGACTCATAGTGTTGTTTTATGATTTGTCCATTTTGATACATGTAGCTATGATTAATATATTTTAAGTATTCTATTGAATATATTGCATGAAAGTACTGCAGTTTATCCCTTCTACTGCAGTTGGATATTTGAGTTGTTTCCACCATCAACACTCTTGTAAGCATTTTTGAACATCTCTTGGTACACATGCCCCAGAATTTCTCTAGAACATATAATAACTAAGAGTGGAATTTGGATGATGTAGGGTTGGTGCATTTTCTATCTCATTAGGTAATACCAATCCATTTTCCAAAGTGATTATACAACTGCATTCTGTTCCACTGGTGATATATCAGTAATCCTCTACATGACTCCATCCTCACTACCAGATATTGTCAGACTGTCATTTTTGCCCATCTAGTAGGTGAAATCCAATTCATTGCAGCTTCAATTTCTATGAGAGTATGTTTTATTTTAGTTTTTTGTAAGTTTCTCAGGTGATTTTGAGGCATAACTAGGCTTGTTGTATTGTGGATGTGGACCCCTTTTCAGACATACTCTCACGAGCTACCCTAGGGATATTTCTGGAGTTCAGTACATGATCTTTAGAAACATGTATTTTGTGGTCAATTGAAGATATTTTTAAAGATTTATATTCTAGGAATTGAATTCTGGTAGATCAGTGAGCTCAAAAGAGAGGTACAAGTGGCTATTATGGGTTTTTATGAATGCCACAGAATTTGTGGAATCAGACATTATAACTTGGAAAAAATATTTTCTTTTTTTTCAATTTTAAATCAGTACCAATAAATTAGACATTGCCATTCTTTGGTCTGTTTCTCCATCTCCATCTTCTCTCCCTTGTGATCTGTGGTATACATGTGCTACAGTGTTTGCTGTGAGGAAACAAATAAGGAGAAGAGGAGGGACAGAAGGAAAAAATAACTATTTACTTCTTAATCTTCCTTTGCTTGGGAATATGTTTCCTTTATATTTTTACAAAAGTGGGTTTTTGGTCTCAAGGGTCAGGACATTCACTAAACATGAACATTTTTATATTAGATAAATCAGTCAGATTTAGATACTAGAATATTTATTTTTTAAGTAAATATCTTCAGTTGTTCTCTTTGAACAGTTGTCATTCTTAACATTAAAGTATAGAGCATTACTAGAACAATGGTGTAAATAACCACAGCAAAAGACACTGTGGATATACTAGTCTGCTTTGTAAAGCTCTTTAGTGAATAAGCATATCCAAACATAAATTGGGGGTATTCCCCTCCGTTTCCAGAAATTCATGTTTCTTTTTCCTGGAACCTAACAAGGGTGGTTTATAATCACTCAGCATTGATTCGTCATGTAAACAAGGGAACCAACCTCCTAGTGACTCCTTTTGCAATGATACTGAGAGGTATTCAGAACTTCCAGTAATGGGTCTTTCATCACTTTCTGAATCAATTAATTACATCACTACTTGTTTCCTGAAAGTGTTCTTCATGAAACAGGCTGATAAAATAATGTTCCTTGACCTTCAAGGAAATAGGTAAAGGTACAGGGAGAGAAAAGCAACATGCCCAGTCTGCACAGTTGCAAAACAAGGACAGACATTCCAATCCTAATTCCCAAATATGTAGTCTCAATTTCTCTGTCATTTTCGCAGAAAGGATGTTGGTGTGACAAGATGACACACACAAAAAGTGTGACACAGTGCCTTTTAGGATAGTATTGTCACTTTGCTTTTTTGTTTTTGTTTTTATATTTTAATTTAACATCTATTGGTTAGATGGCATTTAGCCTCGGTTGCAATATTTCTTTTTAGGGGATATGGAAAGGCCAGAAGGCAGCAAGATAATACCAGTCATAGATAATGAACTATAAGAGTATAAATTCTGAGTGATTTAATTTACAGCCCCTGTAGCTAGCCTAATAAGGAAGATACAATTCAGAGCAGCAAGATAATAAAAAGTGATCATTTTGATAGAACACAATATTATAAATTAATAAAATCTTGGGGAATCATCAGGTGGAGACATTCTGTGACTTTTTAAGAAGTGCCAGGGGCATGTTTGATGCATACTACTTCCTGTGTTTGGAATGTAGTCGAGGGAACACTATTTTTTACAGCAAGATAAGACTTTGATCTCTAGTCTAAATCCTAGCTTAAAAACAGAAAGCACATGGGCCAGCAGATGGTATAATGATTACCTTATTGGACTCCCACATGGCCAACTGCATTTCAAGTCCCAGACCTGGCAGCTTAAAACTCACACCAGGTATGTGTGCATGTGTGCCCAAAATCCCAAGAGGAGAATGAAGGAGAAGGGACTGCGGCATAGGGAGATAATTTCTCACTTTCTGTCTCATTCGGTCTCTCCTGCGAGCTCACACACCGCATAGCAAAACATATCTTAAAAAAAAAAAAAAAAAAAAAAACCCAAAACTAGAAAACACATTATTGGCCCCTCCTGGAAATCCCCTTCCCACCTCCTCACTCATATGCATATATATACAGAAATAACTGAAATAGACTCAGCTGTGAGGAGCACAGCATGATCTCATCTTAGGATCCTTAATTACAACTGCAAAGACCCTGTTTCCAAATGGGTCACTGTCACATATATTGAAGGTTAAGATTTGGACATATGTTTTAAGAGCCACTATTCAACCCATTATACCTTGATTTTTCTCATCTTGCATTTAGGTTGGCATATGGCCTCTGCGTGTCTCTCCCTGTACCCGTGGCCTGTGAGTTCATAGGCTTTTCAGGAAGTTTGGTTAGGTAGGTTCAAAGAATCCCAGATTAATACCAGCATTTCACATCCTTCCTCCAATTCTCTCCCTATGCCAAAGGTTTGCAATAATCTTAAAAGAGCACCTGAACACACCTCAAATAGACTTCATCTCAGGAGTAGCAAGAACTTGGGACACCTTTTGAGTTGCAAATGCAGCTTGAACGTTCTCAGAGGTTATTACCACCTTTGCACCTACAGTCACTGCAGGCTGCAGCTGGGAGGCTGAGTTGACAATGCGTCTCACACTGACTCTTAACCCTGTGTGTATTGATGTGACAGGAGTGATGAAGGTCTGCCTAGCACTTCCTCTTTCATCCAATGAAAGTCGTCCTTAGCCACTCATTTCTGCCTTTGGCCTTAATTTGCTACTTGACTATGACCTCATCAATTAGCCTCTTCAGTCATTAGTACCTACATGTGATTATGTTTGCAACTCTTTCTGAAGAGCAAGCTCCATAGAAGAGGACAAGAAGGAAGTGTCCTCAGAGATGAAGACAAGATGGAGATAGGAAGAACTTCAGGGATAAAAAGTCATTGTGCTTTATCCTGAGAGCACTATTTTGCTGGGTGAAATGTGCTAGGTCAGGCTTACAGTTATGTTTACAGTTCATTGGGTCCAGCAGTCATCCATAAGGTCACCTGGTTAATGGGAGTCAATAAGTACATACTTCACTTTGTCTGTGTGAACAGCCTTCAGCAAGGACCTCTGCTCTTAGAAGAGTACTGAAGCCAGGAGATAAATCAGAAGAGATAAGTAAACTGGAATACAAGAAAAATGTCTTTGGAATGATTAGTGATGTATACAAATGCATGCATGCACACACACAACAGACACACCCCTGGACAAAACCATATTCCTTTCTTTTCACTTGTTTCAAACTCATTGGCCCAAACTAGGACTGTCCATACCAGATATTCATGGGCTCCAGCTTCTTTCTTTCTTTCTTTCTTCCTTCCTTTCTTTCTTTTTCTTTAAGGAATTATTTATTCCATTTTATTTCTTCTTATTATTGTTTTGAATTTGACCAGAGAGGGAAAGTGAGAAAGAAAGCCTCCAGGTCCAGGACTCGAATCATGGTCAGCCATGTGGGAGTCCAGCATGTCAACCACCACACCATCTGCCAGCACTGTTCCTTTCAAGCTTCTTTCCTATGCTGCTCTCTCTGCCCACTGTCAAGTTTCTATTCATACTTTGAGGCAATAGCCTCTATATTTTACTGTATGCCCCACCAGTAAAATATTACTGAGCATGAATTCCTACTATGTATATGTTCATCAAATAGATGCATATATGCAAGTCTAGTTATATAATACTAATGGCTAGTCCAAAAAACCATGACCTGTTTCTCTGTTTTTCTACACAAAAATGCATCATGATTTTTCTGATAACCCAATATTAGCAAAGAATTTCTTTCTCTTTAAAATTAAAAACAAGCATGATTAGGCCACACTTTGAAGATCACTGCAGAACATTTGTCTTCTATAAATAGAATCAGACTCTCTGGTTTACTGAGGCATCTCACTCTGGCCCTAGGGTTACTGAGGCCTCTGTCCCTTCTCCAGCACTTTAGGGAGCTTATTGAGGTAGAGTTCTCCCTGTCTACTCACCTGCTATAAGCTGAGCTTCTGGCAAGGAGTCTGTCATCAAGAAGACTCCACAAACAGTTTGGACCTCTGTAGTATCACTTACGTTTCGAAGTCCTCTAGTTTATTTTCTCATAACCCACAAAATTTAGAGAGAAGAGAAATAACTTCTTTTAAAAAATGTAATTATTTTATTTAACTTTATTTATTTATTTATTTATTTATTTATTTTAATTTGACCAGGAGGGACAGAGTATGTGTGTGTGTTTGTGTGTGTGTGTGTGTGTGTGTGTGTGTGTGTGTGTGAGAGAGAGAGAGAGAGAGAGGGAGGGGGAGGGGGGAGAGAGAGAGAGACAGAGAGAGAGAGGGGAGAGAGAGAGAGGAAGAGAGAAAGAGACAGAGAGAGGGAGGCGGAGAGAGAGAGAGAGAAGAGAAGAGAGAGAGAGAGAGACAGAGAGAGGGAGGGGGAGAGAGAGAAAGAGGAAGAGAGAGAGAGACAGAGAAAGAAAGCAAGAAAGCAAGCCTCCAGGTCTGGAGGTCAGTCATGTGGGAGTCCAGCACCCTTAACCATCATGCCACCTGCCGACCCTGAAGAGAAGTAACTTCTGAGCTGAATGCTACTAACAATATTCTCAAAACTCAAAAGATATCTTTCTCTATAGAAATTCTTGTTTTCATTTTAACAGTCATACTTGAGGTACAGGGTTGCAATAAAATATTTCCTCCTTATTATCTGAAAAACTATCTTGGTGGCTGTTTTTGATGGGGAAAAAATGGAAATAACTTAAATTCCCCCAAATAAGGAAGTAGTTAAATAAAACATAGTATATTTGAAATATTGAGTTGTCAGAAAAGTCATGATGCATTTCTGCATAGAAAAACATGAAAAACATCATGATTTTTCTGATGACCCACTAGTATGTTGCCACTACAACTTTATGTGAAAATATTTGACAATGAATGAAAGTATTCAAGGCCTGTTTCTAGGTTAAAATAAAAGGGGGGAGCTAAACAATATGTGTAATAAAACTAGTTTTGTAAAAGAAAAAACTATTGATATACATAAGGAAAAAAGTCTATAAGAAAATACACCAATATAGTGGCATAAATTATTCTTGTATGACTGAATCATCAGCAATTTTTAATTTTCTTCTGTGTGTTTTTGCCATTTTACAAATTTGAGTCTATGCAATAAGATTGAACATGTTACTGTTTCTTCATGTAAGAAGATCAAAGTTCTTATTTTGAGGTTACATTACATTAAATAATCTTAAACTTTTGGAGGAAAAATGTTTACTATTTTATGCTCTGACAACACCCAAAAGAGCCAGTGATAGATACTGCCTAGACTGAAGTAGGCAAGCAGACAAACAACAGGTTGTTTTTCTGTCTACCTGTGCAGAGTTCAGTACATTGGCAGTTAACATGGGCTCACAAATTCAGAACATTCCCAGTCCAACCCACTTTCTGCTTGGCTTATTCTCAAAAGGTGGGAAAGGATTCAGGAGATTTAGGAATATACCCAGGGAGGAGTACAGCATATAATCAGGAGTAGCATAGACACTTCTTGATTCACTTCAGACTCTGCCCCTGCAGACTTACCAGAAGGGCTTTGGGTGGTTATGCCTTTTCTTTGAGCATGACTTCTCAGCATAGGAAGGTCACTGGGTAGATACATAGCCTCTTATCCTGGCCCCTCTTTTGGAACTCATCATGAAAGACCATTACCTCTCTGATTCTGTTTATAGAAATATGTTCATCTCCCTAGCAATGGGGTCCTTGGGCCTCAAATCCTGACCCTTGAGCACTCACATCAACAAGTTATGATTTGTGATTCTTTCATCCTACTACAATTCTGTACCAACCTAGCAGCTAGAGCTTGAGCTCCAGAGAGGAACTACATTAATAAGCCAGCATGCTTGCCTCAGGAAGAGGGGTTTCCTGTGCAAGATTGCTTGCCTTCTGGTCAGGACGTGTCTCTTTCCCAGAGTATTTCCTCATCTGCCTTCTAAAGGTAGCCTCTTCATAGGAAGGGATGGATTATGGCTATTTGGTGAACATTATCCCTTCCCCTCCCTTAACTAAACCTTATAACCCTGCCCACAAAGCAATTGGAAGGTAGACATGTGGAACAGGGAAGGACAGGAAGAAACTGGGGTGAAAAGAAGTCCTGGCTGTGATCCTATCTCTGCCATTAGGAACAACACTTTATCTCTGTGGGTCATGGGTTTCTCATCTACCAGGTAAAAGTCTTAGACTAGGTGGTCAATAAGCCATTTTCTACAAAACAAGGATTAAGTATGTCTAATGATGGCCAAATACCTGACACAAAATCTGTATGGTACAGAAATCTTTATCCCTGTAAGATTTGACCATGGTTTCTGGACTCTGAGCAGCCTTGTGACTCATGTCACCTATTGGACCACAGCACCAATATGAGAGCATTTCCTCTAGAAACCCATGTGGTACCTTGGAGGGAAAAAAGAGAAACTGCTGCTGAATCTGCCAGGCTGAGGCTATGAGCCTGAGGAGAGATCACAGCATAGTACTGACAATCAGCATGATTGGCAAAATAATGTGCGCGCGCACGCACGCGTGCACACACACACACACACACAATGCTCCAATCCAATCGAAATGTTCCTTTCCATGGCAGAAGGGATTTTCCAGATGAGATTATCCTGGATTATCCAGATTGACCAATGGAATCCACAGGGGCCCTGATAAGTGAAAGAGGGGGCCAGGATAGCAGAGTCAGAGAAGGAAAGTGAAGATAGTAGTATTGGTCAAAGAGAAGTAGAGTTTCAAAGATGTTACACTGCTGGCTTTGAAGATGGAGGAAAAGCTCATGAAAGATTCAGGAATCCTCTAGAAGCTGGAAAAGAAACAAAAATGGGTTCTCCCCAGAATCTTATCTAGAAAGAATGCTGCCCAGATTAGACTTCTGACTCCAGGCCTGTTAGATAAATTGGTGTGTCTTTTAAGCTGTTGGGGTTCTGGTCATTTGTTCCATCAACTATAGGAAATTCACACAGTTAATCTTGACCAAGTTTGGAAGACTCACACAGCTAATCTTGACCAAGTTTGGAAGAAAGACATATGCTATTGGAACCAGGACCATAGTAGAAGGGGCAGGGCTCAAGGGTCTGATGTGGACTTAAAGACAATCCAACATAGTTATTGTAGAAGGTATCAAATTAGTTCTTACTGAGAATGCAGTCTTTAAACTGTAATCTCAACTGTGAATAGAGTTAACCCCTCTGTGGACCAGAATATAATAGAAGATCCTAGCGACAGCATAAGCTATGACTGGAAACAAGCAGATGCTTTGGGGAGTTTGGCTCTGGTAGGGTAAGAAGGACCAAAAGCACGCCACCCCTCTCATACAGCCTAAAAATATCTATATTTTTCCTCCCTATTTTGATATTGTTGGATATTTCACTTTCTGCCATAGATCTCAGGCATTTAGTATATATTGAATGGAGATATACATTGTCTTTCATAATCTGGCTTATTTCACTTATCTTAAATCTGCTATATTCATTGATGTCAGTTTCTTGATTGGTAAAATGACTAGGACCAGATAATCTGTAAAAATATATGAAGCTGTCTTTTTCATTTCCTTATGTCCTCTTATTAAGAAGCGTTTATTACTGTTACCTGGATTCTTTAGCTTCACTGATTTCTATGTATCAAATGGTTCAGAAAAGGTTCATCCTAAAGATATATGGGCCCTGTTTAAGAAAAGCCATGACCCATTCTGAATTTATGCTTCAAGAGATTTGAAGGAAAACTAGGACTATGCAAAGAAGAATAAAATAAAATTCTCTTGAATAGGGATAACTACAGTGTAACTCTACTTAGGATGGAAAAACAACCTTTACTCATTCAAGATGGAAAGACTGGTTCAATGTAAGTGGAAGAGAGATCTGGGGATTATTTTACCTCTGTGGTCTTTCCTGACTTGTTGTAAAAAATCAATCTAAGTAATGCACAAGAGATGATTCTGTAAAGAAAAAAATTCTGTAAAGAGGAAAATTAGAGTCAAGAGCCAACAACATATAGTTAATGCTTGTACAATTAGGATTTGTGAGAAGGCAAGAATCTTGGTTCTTTTGACTAGGCAATATTCTAGAGGTTATTGATAATTATTCATCTTTCACATAAATATTTCATTCCTTTTTCTCATATGGTAACATACGTTGCTTTTTTCCTTCTCTTTTCTATCCCTGGGTCCTCTGTTTTTCTTCCCTCCTCAACCTCTTTGATCTCAGAAGGAAACTACGTAGCCAGATGGAGTGAAAAGAGGCTCCTAAAGGGGTTCTGTGTCTTTCAGAGAGATTTATAAACTGAGTTTCTATAGGAAACTTAATAAGCAATCCTCTTCCCTATACCACCACTACCAGTAGCAGTAGCAGCAGCTTATGACTTCTTTTTAATTCATGGTTTGATAAATGAATGAGTAAACTTGTTAAGCAAAAAAGTAAAAGGAAAAATATAAAATGAAAATAGAGAAGAAACAAGCAAAGAGCATGAGATTAATGAATACCATGTCTGTGACTGTGTTGGGCCAACTCTAGGTAAAGGACTTAGCCTGCACTATGAAAAAGGAGGGGGATTTGAGGCAAGGGAAGGCAACGGGAGCCAATGTTCAGGAATACATCTCTGCTGTAAGGCATCTCTGTGTGAATTAGAAAACATTTGCTCCCTCTGGTGAAAGAATTAGAAAGAGATGCCACTTCTGGTTGGATGCAGCTCAGTGCTAAGATTTACGGCTTGACAAGTAGAGCATAAACTGAATTTCAGCCCCACTTGTCCCTTCCTCAACACATTTGTACATGGCACCAACCACTCAAGTGTGTACAGTAATTCCTTAAGTGTTTATCACTTGATTACCTTATGTCAAGCACTTACACATTGCCTTATGTGATTCTCACAACAACCCCACAGAGTAAGGAAACATAGATATTTGTATTAGGAACTGATGAAATGAAGTTTGAAGGAGTAAAGCAAGGCAGGACTTCAGTTATGGTCAAGTGAAGAGATTAGCAAATTGCCTTTTCAAAAACTGTAAGTCTGGACAAGATTGACATAAACAACCATTTTAGTGCTCTGAAAGATATCCAAAGATAATTTAACAACCTAAGGAGCATTTAAGCTTTAAAAACTGCTGAATTTCAGGTAAGAATAATGAGAGTCTATGGTGTTCTGAATTGGTATTCCTCCTATCTACACAACTCAGTAAATTCAGAAGGCCTGCCAAAGTACAGTAGATCATGAGGAGCAACAGCTTCTCTTCCACAGTCAAAAAGGTCTCATCTGACTTGGAGGGACTAGGAGGAACAATGTGTATGCCCAGCAATGTTGTGGATGACAATGATGATCTCAGAAGTAGTGGGATGGGAGCAAGGGAAAAAAATTCATTTATTATGAATTGCTCTGGCTGTATGTATTCCCAAAAAAGATAGGTTAGGACCCAAGATAGCTACAGTCTTTTAGCCAATCCTAAGGTTAAGCAGACATGAAAGAACTTAATAGCTTGATCACTGAATGCATTCCTTTACTTAGACACAGACTTGTTGACAGATGACAGAAGTCTTACTAATTCAAGATGTTTAATTACATCATTTCGCTAAATGTTTACAGCCCAGTGGGTTACAACAGTGATTTCCCATAGGTATATAGGTTTAAAAATAAAAACAATACATGAAAAAGAACCAGCAGACACATCAGCAGCCACATACTAAAAGGAAGATAGATGTCACAAATATAGCTCAGCCAAGTTACTGAAAAAACCACATAAGAAAACAAAATAAAACAACAATAACAAGAGAAGAACCCAGAGTTGATACAATCTATTATCTAAAATCCCCAGTTTTCAGCAAAAAATGAGGATACATGCAAAGAAACAGTAAAGTCTGACTCATACTCAAGAGCAGAAGCCAATAGAAGCTGACTGTGAGTATCCTCAGATACTGGATTTAGAAAATAAAGCCTTAAAAGCAGCTATTGTAAATATGTGCAAGGAACACTCACAGCAACAGCAAAAATTTAAGAAGTAAAGGCAAGTGATCAACAATAACTAAAAAACTTGAGAACTTAGTTAAACTTAAAAACTTAAAAAATAAAGAATAAAATGGAAAATACTGTGCTGAGAAGTATAGTAACTACAAATGAAAACTTTACTAGAGGGGCTCTACAACAGATTTAAGGGGACAGAAGACAGAAAAAAAAAGTGAAAATAGACCAAGGTAAATTTTCCAATATTAAGAACAGAGAAAGCATGTTGAAGAAAAATGTTCAGATCCTAAGACACCTTTAGGACAACATCAGGCATTAGGCTCCAATATATATTTAATGAGTGTTCCCTAAGAGAGAAACAAAAAGGAGGTCAAAATTTCTGAAGAAAAAAATGACCTAAAACTTGCCAATTTTGAATTTGAAAAAAATCAATTTACATACCCAAGAGGCTCAGCAAATCCCAATTAGAATACATACAAAGAGATCTACATCTAGGCATATCATCTTCAAATTGTTGAATGTAAAAGACAAAGGTCTTGAAGTAGTAAGAGAAAATCATGCACATGGGAACATCAATATAATTAATGGCTGTTTTTTTGTTTGAAGTAATTGAGACCAAAATGCCATGGAATAACATATTCCAAAATGTAGAAAGAAAAAAGAAAAAAATGTCAACCAACATTTCATATATACAGTAAAACTATTCTTTCAAAATGAAAATAAAGGCCATGGTGATTAAGGCACTAGACTCGCACATGGTCAACCATGGTTCAAGTCCCAGACCTGGTGGCTCAAAAGTCAAACCAGTCTCATGTATATGTGTCCCCAAAGTCATGAGAGGAGAATGGAGAAAAAGAAACTGTGTCATGGCCATCCTCCCCCCCACCCTCCATCTTAGGGAGAGGGGTAATTTCTCGCTTTTCCCTTCTCTCTGGCTAATGTACACGCCCTATGACAAAAAAAAGAAAATAGGGGAAAAAAAAGAAAATAAATATTCCCAAATGACAAATACTGAAAGAATTTATTTCTAACAGACCTTTTTTATAATAAATACTAAAGAAAGTCCTTCAAACTGAAATAAATAATATCAGGAGATAATTTTAGTTCAAAAGAAGAGATAAAAAATACCAGAAATGGTACATATGTGGATTAAAATAAACTCAAGGTTTCTTATTCTTGTCTTAACATATTGAAAAGACACAAGACTATATAAATCCACAATTTTAACCCTATATTCTTGGGCTAATAACATATATAGATTTTTTTTATAATAAAAGCATGAAATATTGGGGAAATGAATGGAACTATATTAAAGCAAAATTTCTATATTTTTCTGAAATCAGTTTAGTATTAATCTGAAGTAGACTGTAATAAAGTAAGGTAAATATAAACCCTTGAGTAATCACAAAGAAAATAATTCCAAAATGTAAAAAAAAAAAAAAGAATCAATAGAAGATTATAAGTGATACACAAAATATGTTTGACAGTCAAGTAGAAACAGAGGAACAAACTTACAGAGAAACAAAAAAGACCTAAGACCAAAGACTATCAGACTAGATTTAAAAAGCAAGATCTAACTATAATATGTGTGTGTGTGTGTGTGTGTGTGTGTGTGTGTATACATATTTGAGGTTTTCTTTAGCTTTAAAGACACAAATAGATTGAAAATCAATGTATATAAAAAGAGATACCATGTAAATAGTTAACCATAAGAAAATGATGTGGCTATATTAATTTTAGGTAAAATTAAGACAAATATTACTAAGAAAAAAATGGGCATTTTATAAAAATGAAAGAGTTTCAAAAGGAAAATGTAGGGACCAGCAGTTAGCGTAATGGCTACGTCGCTGGACTCCCACGTAGTCGACCATGGTTTGCGTCCCGGACCCGGTGGCTTAAAACTCACGCTGGGCACGTGTGCGTGTGTGCCCAAGATCCCGAGAGGAGCATGGAGGAGAAGGGATTGCGGCGTGGCCATCCCCCCTGGGGGGTGATTTCTCGCTTTCTGTCTCTCTGTCACTCTCTGTCTGTCTGGCAAGAGCACGCACCCTATAGCAAAAAAAAAAAAAAAAAAAAAAAAAAAAAAAACTTTCAAAAAAAGAGGAAAATGTAACAATTACAAATGTATATGTAAATAGGGCCAGCAGATAGCATAGTGATTACATTGTTAAACGTCTACATGACTGACTGTGGTTTGAGTACCAGACCAGGTGGCTTGAAATTCACACCGGGTGCTTGTGAGTGTATGTCCAAGATCCCAGGAAGGGAATGTAAGGGAAAGGATTGTGGCATGGCCAACCCTCCTGGAGGGTGATTTCTCACTTTCTTCTCACTGTCACTGTCGGTCTCTCTTTCCAGCCAGCACATGCACCCTAAGGCAAAAACCTCTTCCAAGGGGAAAAAAAAAAAAAAAAGGTAAATGTATATGTAACCTCAGCTTCAGAGAAAGTTAGAATTGTCCAAGAACACTCAGGGCATAAGCAGCAGCGTGGACTAGGTTGTAACTTGGAGTGTCAAAGGAGGATTTAGAAAATTTCACAGGTAAATTCATACTAGGTGAGTGAAAAATGATCCTCTGGGTCATCCTTCAAGGTAATGAGGTATAAGGTCTCTAGTGCCCTCACCCCATAAAGCTCTCTTGATAATGAAGGTTGGGGTAGAAGAAGAGAGAGAAGCAGCCCGCCTTAGTGACACTCTTACTGTCACTTTTTTCACTCTTTCTCTCACTTGTTTTTCCTTAATTATTTAAACAGTACTATGGTTCATTATCAGTATTACTTGGAATAGAGAAAAACTGGAAACTGTTCTAAATGTTCATCAACAGGAGACTGGCCAAATTAATTAGGATTTATTCATAACACATTTAATTATAAAAGTAATACATAATTGTGAAAAACTTTTAGATAGATATTATATGTACAGATATGAAAAGATATTGATATATAGAGTCAAGTGAAAAATGTACTTGGATTGTGGGGGCCAGCAGATGGTATGGTGGTTTAAGGCCCTGGACTCCCACATAGCTGATTGTGGTTTGAGTCCCGGACCTGGTGGCTTGTTTTCTTACTTTCCCTCTCTCTCTCTGGTGAGCACATGTACCCTATAGAAAATTAAATAATAATAGTAATAATAAATAAAATAAAATAAAATAAATAATTATTAATTTTTTAAAGATGACCTTCTTAAAATTATATAGCTCATGAATGGCATGCTAGGATATGAACTTAGATCTATGCCTTCTCTGTCATACCATCCTCTTTCAGAATGGATCTGTGTAGGAAAGTAGGAACTTCTTGAACCTAAGATCACAAATCATTAATCCAATTATCAAAAGGAGCTCAGAATATCCTAGGAGACATTAAATAATGAGCAATGATCTGGAATGTTTCAGAAACGTGATAAGAGCCTTGAGAAGAAACAGGGACAGTGACCATGAATCTCCTGGAAGTCTTGTTCTAAGATTCAACAGAAAAAGGAACTACCACTTTGTCGGTAGTTTCAAATTAGGTAGCAAATTTTCAAAGTAGTAAGGGGAAAAAAAGAATCCTAGAAACAACCATCTAGTAATTCAATCCCTGTTAATATAGTGGAACAAATATTAAGAGGAAAAAAAACTATCTAGGATAATGGAATTATGAGCAATAAGCATTATAGGTTTTAAAAGAACAAATCATGCCAGACAAAGTTGATTGCTTTTTTGATTAGTAGACTGAGGGAATAGAGTAGATGTAATATATCTTGATTTTAGCAAAAGGTTTGATAGTGTCTCATGAAATTTTACTCAGGAAATTAATTGAAAATAGCCTAGAGATGAGCACTGTTCCGTGAACTTCAGCATGGTGGCAGGGCAGCAGAAAGGATGAGAAACAGTGACACATCAGAGTGGGTAGATGTGAGGCAGGGAGTTTCAGGTCAGGGGTTGGTCCTATTTAATTATTTCATTACTCTTCAGGAAGAAGAGGAAGCTGCTCATACGTGACCAAAATTCATAGCATGTCTTATCAGTGCACTCTAATGAAAAAAATGCTTTGAAAGCTAGCAAGTTATGTAGTTTCCACTTCCAGGTGTAGCTTCATTCTGAATCCCAGTGGAAGCCCTGTTGATACAGACAATGTCAAATAGACTCAGCATTAACTTCAGCTCTAATTCTGAATGATGAGGTAGGCCTAGTGGCCTTAGCCAAGAGCCCTAACTATTCTTCTCAACATGTCCTTATCCTGCTTAGGCCCTCCTTTAGACTCCAACACCTGGAAGCCCTCCAACACCTTAGACCCCAGCATTCAACTATTTAGTACCTACTATGTGCCAGGCCCGTGGTAGACATAAAAGATAAGGAATGTCATAAATATATAAGACATAAAGGATAGTTCATAGTTTAGAATAAATGACTTATTAAGCTGGCAGTGATCATTGCCATAATCAAGTTTAAACAACTTGACAATACTATGTAGAAACAGAGCAGTTGCAAAGTAACGTTAGATGGAGGGGAGATGGAGGGTGGGAAAGTTGGGGATTGCTGAGGCAAACCTTTCCAAATGAAGGTGATATTTGACCAAAGGCTTAAAGGAAGGATAGACTTTCTATATAGGATGAGGAAGGAAAGGACAATTTAAGTAGCCTTAGACAAGTTCTGAGCCTCTGTAAATAGTCCACAGAACTATAACAGTAATCACATCAGCCCCAAGTATTGTGAAGACAAAGTGAAATGACTATATAGAATATGATGCCCTGCTAAACACAGAGTAAATGTTCACTGGTTGGAAGCCACTGTACAACTACTACTGATAGATGGGAGCATGGAGCAAGGTGGGTGGGGTTGTAGTGGAATGTGAGGATGGCAAGACAAGTTTAGAACTAGATTGTGAAAAAGGACTTTATGTCGTATTGAGGAATCCAGACTCCCTAGACAGACACTAGGAGGTCATCAGTAGTCTTATAACAGTAAGGTAACTTGACCGAATCTTCTTCTACCAAGATCATTGTGATAGTGATAGAGGAAGAATATGAGGAGGGAGTGGCCAAAGAAGGCCAAATAAAAGGCTACTCAAGTAATAGATGAAGGCCTAAACTTACTCCCAAGTCAAAGTGGGGGTAAAAACAAGACTATGAATCTGTCCTGGTAGGTGAAGAAAGAGAACTATTATCTAAGAAATGGAGTTCAGAAACAGAAATAGAAGATTGATAGTTTGGTGTTTTGTCATCCCACAGAAAATTTCTAGAGCATCTTGATACATATCAAGCTTCTGGAATGTGGTTGGAAAGCCATTTTCATCATTACTACCTTTGCTTATAAAAGTGAGATCTTAATAGGCTAAAACTGAGGCCATCTCTCATGATTCTCACAGACATTGATACTATGAGCAGTGGCATTTGTAGGAGAAACATTTTGGGAGGTTTTACCAGGGTAAGATTTGGGAAAACTGAACTAATCAGGAAGAAATAAGTGAGAAGAAAGTGAGAAATCTTGATTTCTGGAGAAATATCTAGAGATATTAACTTTCTCCCTTTCTCCTCTAATTTTGTTATACTTCAATATATTTTATATTTACATATTATGTTTTCTAAAGTCGCTTTCAGAGTGATTCCAGTATGGAGTCAAATGTTTGTTTTGCTACTTGACGTACAGGCAAACACTAGAAAGAAAGATAGGCTAGATGTATTAGCTCTGGTAGTCTCACATTGTTAATGGAACAAAGACTAAACTTTTACAACCTCTGATCTACGAAGTTAGATTTTTGGGCTATGCCTATGTTTTCTTTTAAATATTGAACAAAAGAAAATGAAAACTAGTTGAAGGTATTGCCTGATTCATTGTCTGTCATGAGAAGATATTCAATATGTCTTAGACACATAACATAACTATGAGTCACCAAAAATATAATCCAGTCCTCTTTAAAAGATCCTCATGAGACTAATATCAATAGAAGGAAATTGCTCCAGGATCTCACAGATGTCGTCACTGCTTGCTCTGTTTCTAGGGTAAAGTTGGTGAGAGAATGGGGGTAAGATGATGGGAAGGAAAGAGGGAGGGAGAGCACTCATATTTGGACCAAGAATTTTTTTCGGTCTCTTCCTTTAAAGCTTTGACTGATTATGTTTACTTTGACTCACCTGAAGTGATTAATAAGAGTGTGGCTTCATGAAAGAATTTTGTCAGTGTAATCAAGACATTTTTACTTAAAATCTTTTCGATGTCCCCAAGACATAATCACTAGGTCATTTTGGAATCATGCTTTATGGTTACTCAGGAAGATGAATATTATAAGTTTCAATGGGGAAATTAGGCCCTCAGTTTAGTCTCCTCTGATTTATGAATTGCCCTTTAAGGAAACATAATGGTAGTTAAACACAGGCTTATGGGGAGTCAGTGTTGTTCAGAGAATGTGTTCAGTGGAGGGAATATTAGTTTAATAGTCAAACATAGCTATTAGTCAATGTGTGACTCAGTCTCTGGCTTTTCATTAATTATTAAACAGCTCTTGAGTACCTACTATCTACTGAATGGATTTCTTTACCTGAAGGGAAATACACAGTGGTAAAAGATATGGTACTTATTCTAAGAAACTTAAACTTTCATCAAAGTGAGAAGGCACAAAAATATAGCAGGGATTAAAAACTGTTACAAAAGTGGGCACACAAATTCTCTAGGAGGAAACTGTTTTCATTTGGAAAAATACATTCATATGAATTGCTTGGAGTGTTGATGGCAGAACTGATATCATAAATGTCCTATTTTTTTAAACATGAAAATAGCAAGATGACATTTCCTGAAGAGGGGAGAGGGAAGGTAGAACTAGTACAGCCACCTTTAATAGTTTCATGCTGGAGGGACAGTTATAACTGTAGGAGTTGGCATGCCTAATGTTCATTTGGAGCGTGTTTGTATTCTCATATAAACTCTATCTCTTTGAATATGGTTGGGCTCTTCCCACCCTAAGTCTCTTTGTATATTTACAAATTTCCCTGTATAAGTAGCCTTTTTGGAAGACCTCAATGGAGGGGGCAAATTTCACTTTTGGGCCAGTTTCTTAGGAAACTTACCTGAAGTTAGCCCAAATGAGACAACCCCCAAATCTGAAGTCAAAGTGGCTACGGCCACCTGGACATTTTGGAAATGTTAGCAACATTTTAGACTTCCACAAGTATAGAATTAGAGGTTCAAACTTATCTTTTCTAGATCTCAAATGTGTTGGAAGCGGGCTCTAGTCAACTTTCGGCTTATATGCAAACTGAAAAGATAGCAATAAAAGATGTGATAAATGTGTGAGTTCAACAGATCAGAGCATTTCTTACCTTGATCTCTATTGGTAACTTTTGCTGTGTTAATTCTAAATGATACAAAATAGCCTATTATTATTATTATTTTAAATTTTTTCCAATAAGGCACATGTGCTTACCAGAGACAGAGAAAAAGGGGAAGTGAGAAAACACACCCAGAAGGGATGGCCATGCCACAATCCCTTCTCCTCCATTCTCTCAGGATTTTTGTGGCATGCACACATACAAGCCTGGTGTCATTTTTAGGCCATCAGGTTCAGGACTCAAACTGTGAAGTTGGCCATTTGGGATCCAGTACCTTAACCACCACACCACCTGCTGGCCTCAAACTGGTCATTTTAATAAGTGTATACATAGACCATAGAGTAGTTATAAGGACTATGGAGCTAGACTACCAGAGTTCAAATCTTGTCTCCATATTTATTCACCATAAGACATTCAGAAATTTACTTTATCTCTCATCTATGAAATACAAATAAAGAATCTTAACTTATAGGATTATTGTAAGGATGAAATGATCAATACATGACAAGGCTTTATAACAATAAAAATCATTAATCTTTCTCTTGTTAGAGTTAAAAGTGATTTTACTAACTTATGTCCTTGCAATGTTGCAAGTTTAGTCAGTTTATTCTTAACCCAATCATAGACATGAAAACATCTATTTATTCTTTCAGTGAAAATATGGCAAGCCAGACAGTGTGGTGGATTCTGGTGATGTGCCAAATCTTGACATTGGTGAAAGAATGACAGTGCCTTTTGATCCTCTGGCATATTTTTTCTTTCTTTCTTTTTTCTTTTTCTTTTTTTTTTCTTTTTCTTTTTTTTTTTTTAGAGATATTTTTGCTATAGGGTGCATGTACTTGCCAGAGAGGCTGAAAGAGAGAGAGAAAGTAAGAAATCACCCTCAAGAGGGATGGTCATGCTGCAATCCCTTCTCCTTCATTCTCTTCTTGGGATACTGGGTGTGCATGCACATGTGCCTGGCATGAGTTTTAAGCCTCCAGGTCCAGGATTCAAACCACTGTCGACTATGTGGCAACATAACCATTATGCTATCTGCTGGTCCCACTCCTCCAGCATATTAACCAGCTCCTAGCTAAGTGAAGAGGAAAAGGTGGAGGTTAGCAAGTGCTGTAGAGAATGAAGTCAGATCTATCTGTCTCTGCTCTCTCCCCCTATATGACTTTAGATCATGTACTTAACTTCTCTGCTTTTCATAAAATAGGAATAACACCTTCTTGCAAAGTTGTGATGAAATTTAAAACCAAATCAATATATATGAAATCCCTAGAATAAGGCTTATTTCCTCTTCTTTTCCTCCTCCTCCTCCTCTTTTTTAGTCTTCATGTTTGCTATAGGGCATGTACACTTGCAGGAGAGACAGAGAGAGAGAGAGAGAGAGAGAGAGAGAGAAAGTAAGAAATCAACCTCCAGGCTGATGGCCACGCCTCAGTCCATTCTCCTCCATCTTCTCTTCGGATTGTTTGGCATACACACATGTCCAGCATGATTTTCAAACCACTGGGTCCAGAACGCAAACCATGGAGTTGACTATGTGGGATCCAGCAACCTTAACCTCCATGCCACCTGGCTAACCCTAGAACAAGGCTTAATAATCCATAAATATTATGGCCTACAGAAGAGCAGAGAGGATTTACAAAAGAGCAGTGAAGTAATAAGGACTTTTGACTGTCCAGAAAGATGTCTGACATCCGTACTTCATGAGGAAAGTCAACCAAATGAGAACAAATAGGGTGACGGTTTCCATGACGTCACGGTTTCCATGACGGCAGAGTGAGGTCTCCTATGTCTTTATGGCTAAAGCAGTACTTTAAGGAGGAGGACTGTGCATTGACATTCAGGAAGGGACATGAAATACAGAAAGAACCGAAACCAAGAAGACCCCAAAGGGAAGAAAGCAGTGCACTTTGGTACAGCTGTGCACACTCTTAACTAGAAGGAAACTTCCAGCCTTCCTGTCTACCTGCCTCTGCCTGTTCTTCTTACTGCCCTTTTTTTGCCTTCCCCTCCCTTTGATACCCATTTATCTCTATCTTCTCTCTTTTTTTAAGATTTATTTATTTTTAATTGTATTTATTATCATTATTCTTCAATTTTGAACAGAGAGAAACAGCCAGAGAGAAAGGGAGAGTGAAAAAGCAAGCCACCAGGTCCAGGACTTGAACCATGGCTGGCCATGTGGGAGTCCAGCGCCTCAACCACCACACCACCTGCTGGCCCCTTTATCTTCTCTTTGTTTCTCTCCAGTCTCCTGGTTTTCTTCATCCCTCTTTCATGCTCATTTCCTCCATATCTTTCCTTTCTCATCACATCCCCTCTCCACCACTCTTTTTCTTTGGAAAACAAAGAGGAAACAGCATTAAGCATTGATCTGACAGTTGATAGAGTTGGGCAGCTGTCACCCAGGGGAGTGGCTCCACCCCCACAGTGACTACCAGATGAAAGCAGCCTCCAGGGGGAGCAGCTGAGCATCAGCAGGAGTTGCCCGCCCACCTTAGCTGTTTGCTCCAGACTCTTCTGAACAAATTGGGCAGAAGTGACATGAGCTTTAAACTGTTCTTTGATTTATGTTCACAACCAGTCCACATACTCTATTAATTCAGCTAGTGCTGCATCTTCTGGACCAGGGTTTAATCTTGCAACAAATTAGCAAGCATTCTGGCAGTCTTTGAGTACAGAGTCTTGGATTGGGCCCTGGGCCGAGAAGGACTATTCTGGACTGACTCTTGATATCTCTATTTTCCACAACATGTCAATGGCTTATTTGCTAAGGACAGTGCTTTCCACCAAAATTGTATACATTAAAGGACTATTTCATTTTATATTCTGAAATGGGAGTTGTCAATCTTTTTAGATTATAAAAGTTCACAAGGATATAAAGTTAAAGTTCACTATTGAAAATTATGTACATGATAATATCCTTGATTTGATTGTCATGTACTGCATACATACTTTGAAAAACCATATTGTACACTGTAGAGATGTACAATGATTGAATGTAAATAAGGAATCATAGCATAAAAAAGCTGAGTTTAAAACTAAAAGAAAAAAGAAACATATAATAAATTGTTTACACATCAGAAAATAAAAGCAAATAAAAAATAAAAGATATAGCTAACAGTAAAGCAAAAGAGGATATGTAAGAGTCATATTAGAGCAAGGAAAAGGGATAAAGGAGAGAGCTAGGAGAGGAGAGATGAGACCAAATGAGAAGGTAGAAAAGATCATGAAGTGCAGCAGCCAGAAAGAGAAAGATGGAGGGAGGAAGGATAACTCTAAAGGACTAAGTTGATTTATATTAACATTTTATTTTATGAAGACTAAAATCCCAAAATAAATATAAATACATACATATATAATATTTTTAAAAAATAGTACTCTTTCTTTTTTTAAAATTTTATTTATTTATTTATTTTAAACTAATTATTTACATGTTTAAATGTTTTTACCTCATAATCATGTTTTTTTCATTTCATTTTCTTCCACACTTTCTAGGTAAATGTCTATTGAGTTGGAGTGACTCTTTAGAAATGCCTAGTCCCTTAGGTCAGATATTATAAACATGAAGGTTAGATGGTTTATGTGGTTGACTGGTGGGACTATTTGTTTAATGTCTTTGGTGTGATGTCAGTTTTGAGCAATTAAACGGTTCACTTCATCCCTCTGAATGGCAGTCATGGGTGGATAGCATAATAGTTAGAATGTCTCACTTGCTGGCTTTTCACATAGACCAGGTTTTATGACCAGGCCAGGTCCTAGCCAGTCATAGTAGATGGCTTACTATGGAGACCCTACCCATCCCCTTTGCACTCCTTCCCAAAGAGCCCACTTCCTGCTGTGGTTGTGTGAGTTGCACAAACACTTGTGTTCTGAGAATTTCACTGATATGTCACAGGCTCTGAAACGCTCTCTATAAATGCAATGCTTATCTCATTAGCTAACGTTGTTCCCAGTGATACTGCCAATCTCCTTATCAGTCACTAATTCTTTGAGTATGTTTAGGAGATCCAAATAACTCCCTTTTAACTCCCTACAGCAAGCTCAACAATGAATATGAGTGCTGGGGAGACAGGAGTAGAGGAAACCCACAGTTTTTGAGCACTAGCTAAGCATTAAAACTAGGGCTTTAACTTCATAGTCTTTTATTCAAAGAGAGGAGAGGGGAGAAACTTCTGAAAGCCTAGTAAGATATATACGTTAGCTTCAGATAATGAGCCTTTCCCCAATTTGATTTTTCTTTTTGCTGAAAACTTTATAATTTTGAATAAAATACATGATATTTGAAAACCACTAGAGCCAAACAATAGCTTAAACTGGCTCAAAGCAGGGATTAAACCATGCTAGTTTATGGACCTCTTTATCTTGGTATATTCTGGGGATGAGTATGTAATGAATATTATATATATGTATTGTATATTATGCAACACACATAATTAAGAAAATTTGTACCACTTAATCCACCCTAGAAAGTAAATATATTAGCATTAATATGCATGCTAAAAATGGTATTCATCATGCCTGCATATTACATGTCTTTTTAAAAAAGAATAATATTCTTTGGGGCCAGGTCAACTTGTGTGGGTGTTTAATTGGAACACTTTTTTAGACCCAGCTTTCCCATCTCTGAATAAGGCTATACCAGGCCAATGCTGTCTTTCTGAGAGAAAGTAGTATCTGGAAAATACTTGCTATTTCTTCCAGAAAGGAGAGACTATGTAGATGTATATATTCATTAATATTTATTTTATGAGTGAGAGAGACAGAGATGCAGTACCTCCAATAAGAACTTAACACTACTATCTACCCCCAGCTTCAGCCAGACTGGATCACAGGCACATGAGTGCCTGCCATACTCTGGGAAGTTTCAAGACATGAGCCAGCAACATTCCCCCATGGAACTGCATCACAGAGCATTTCATTTTAAAACTGTGCTAGTATCTGGCCCTCAAAAAGGTATATTTATTAACTAGAATTTTGTAACACTAGAAGAGAGAGCTTATGAGCATTTTTCAATACAGGTAAGAAGCAGTTCAGATGGACTAAGAGATACCCAGAGAGATTAAGCAACCTGACCTTGGCCCCAGAGCTAGTCAGTGGGAGGGGTGTTCCTATAGTCTGAACTAGGACTTCTGCAGGCAGATAAAGTGTTCATTGCACCTTGTTAGTCCACTGTCATTAGAATGATGTACAAAAGCAAAAGTAATACCAATACCACTTTCAGTCATTTTATTTCCTTTTCTCCATCATGAAATTGCAACATTATGACCTGGTTTGAGTTGATAGTAGGGAGAGAAGCAGGAAAAGCATTGGAAACTAACTTCTTTTTCAGTTCTGTGCTTGGTCCCACCTCCTACTCCCATAACAGAGCAAATACATGACCTGCAGAGATGTTCACCATTCCTCCTGCTGTCCTGTTGAATGAGACAGATGCTTAGTCCAGTAAGTGACCCAAAGTGACTGGCAAAAATTAATTAACTTGCTGTGGAACTAATAATAAGCTGCTGGTTTGTTTTTTCTTTCTCTAACACCGATTGCAAAGAGTTTTTCATTAGGAAGCTGAATGCTTTCTTTGTAACCAGAATAACCTCATTAGTTTCAGTCCCATCATGGCTGGAAAGTTAGACAACAAATCATTGTCTCTTCTTCAGCCACCATGACCTAACTTGTCATCTTTCATTGTCTAGCTGAAAAGAGTTTCTCTCCATCCCCAAAATTCTGCATCCCTTCTTCAAGGTCTCTTTCAAAAGTGACTTTTAAGCATACCTACTAACAGTGTTTTCTTGACAGCACAGTTATTTGCATTTGTTGACCTAGGCACTTTTTGGAAAGAGAATAATCATGACCACTCCATGTCCATTTTCCAACTTCCCTAGCTTCTTTACCCAGGCACCTTTGGTTGGCACACTGCCATTTTAATTCATATTTGCAACCCTATTGTGCTATTCCCATTTTGTAGACAAAATTGTTAGTTTTCTATTGAAAGTCATAAGAGGTTAAGACTAGGATTTCTGACTTCAAGTCAAGTGTTCCTTTTAACTTGCTATAGCTATGTCTCAGTCCCTTGTTTTTCCATGTTATCTTTGCCATCTAGGTTTCACATTCTTCCTTATTCTTTTACCTTAGTATTGTCACTCCTTTAAGACTTTTGGGTCTAGCTGATTATCTTAAAGTAACCAATAAGTGGGTGACAGAGCAAACTTATTGATTACAAAGAATTCACCCTGTTGGCTCTCCCTCTTCGTAACTTCATAAATCTTCACTGCTGGCAGCTTACCTGGGATCATATCCTATTCCTTGATAAATATTTTGTATGGGGTGCTCAGTGAGAAGAAAGTGAAGTGGCAGATCAGGGAGACACCATGGTTGTAAGTAGGAAAAAAGTTTTAAGATTTATATTTTGAACAATTTTGTTTCATGCAAAAAGGGATAAATTAGTGGAGATGAAGAGAAAGTACAATAAAATCTATGATGGGTATTCTGGGGCTTCCTAGTGCCAGATCTACTTTTACATGGAGTACACTGGATTCTGAATCTCTCTACAAAGAGCGTAGACTCAGGCTCAGACTGCCCAGGTTTAAATCTTGACTTCACTATTTACTTGCTACATCATTATGAATAGGCCACCTAACCTTTCTGTCTTTCATATTTCTTATGTATAAAATCGAGAGACAAATAATTTCTATTTCATAAGGTTGTTATATCAAAACATTAATTTATGTATATTACATAGAAATGTCTGGCACATGGTAAATATTTATTTATTTATTTTTAAATTTAATCACTGTACATCTTTACAATGTGCAAGATAGGTTTTCCCTGCATGAATACATTGCATATTGGCCAAGTCAAAGATATTACCACATACATTATCATTAACAGATAATGTCTCATTTTATTGTCTATTAAATGCTTCTTTCTAAATACTAGTAGCCAGGTTTAAACAGATGCTTGCAGTCATTAGTCCTTTTATTGGTGATCTACAGGATAGAAATTTAAACTGTTTAAGTTAGGATGGCTTAAAATATTTATATAATGTTAGAGTTTAGAAAGGATATCATATGTCATTTAGTTAATCCCTCTATTCTTCCAATGAAGCCAGGAAAGTTAGACTTCATTATAGAACTGTCTTCCAAAACTTCATCCATATGTGTATGTGTGTGTGTGTTTACAGGTATACCTTGAAGAGAGTATAAGTTTATTTCCAGATTATCATAATAAAACAAGTCACACAATCTTATTTTATTGGCTTCTTAGTGCATAGAAAGTTGTATTTACATTGTATAATAGTGTTGTAAGTGTGCAATAGCATTATTTCTTAGAAAGTAATATACATACTTTATTTAAAAATACATTATTACTAAAAAAATACTAATTGTTATCTGAACATTTAGTGAGTTGTAATCTTTTTGCTAATGGAGGGTCTTGCCTTGATATTAGTGGCTACTGAGAGATCAGGGTTGTAGTCATTAAATGTTAATAATAATGTTAAGAGCTATGGTGGCCATAGCTACTTCTTAAAATAAGACCACAATGAAGTTTGCTATATTGATTGACTTGTCTTTTCATGAAAGATTTCTCTATGGCATGCAATGCTGTTTAATAGCATTATTATTTACAGTTAAACTTTCAAAACTGGTATCAGTCCTCTTACCACATACATTATCATTAACAGATAACGTGTCATTTTAACTCTGTCACTCTCTTAAACTCTGCCACTACATTCTCAATTAAGTTTATGTAGTATTCTAAACCCTTTGTTGTCATTTCAACAACATTCACAATATCTTTCTCAGAAGTAGATTTCATTTTAAGAAACAACTTTCTTTGATCATTTTTGATAAGCAGATTCTCATGTGTAAAGTTTTGTCATAAGATTGTAGCATTCAGTCTCATCCTCAAGCTCCACTTCTAATTCTAATTCTCTTGCTATTTCCATGACATTTGCAGTTACTTTCTCCACTGCAGCCTTAAATCCCTCAAAGTCATCCATTTGGGTTAAAATTAATTTCCTTCAAATTTCTGTTATTTTTACCTCTTTTTACCTCTTCCCATGGATCAAAAATGGTCTTAATGACATCTATGAAGGTGATTCCTTTACAGAAGGTTTTCAATTTATTTTGCCTAGATCCATCATAAGAATCACTATTTATGAAAGCTATAGCCTTATGAAATGTATAGTCATGTGTTGCTTAACAAAGAGGGTACATTCTGAGAAATGGATTATTAAGTGATTTCATGTTGTGTGAACATCATAAAGTGTATTTACACAAACCTAGATGGTGTAGCCTACTGCACACCTAAGTCATATGGTATAATATTATAATACTATAGGACCACTATATTATATGCAATCCATTGTTGATTGAAACATCATCATGTAGCTCATGATTCTATTTCTTAACTAATAAGACTTGAAAGCCAAAATTAACTTTTTGATCCATGGGCTACAGAGATGTTGTGTTAGCAGTCATGAAAGCAATACTAATCTCTCTATGTATCTCCACCATCACTCTTGGGTGGCTAGATACATTGTCAATGCGTAGTAATGTTTGAAAGTTGCTTAGTTGCCACCTTCATCAATTATTAACTAGATCTTCAGGATAACCTGCTATAGCTACTACATCAGCTCTTCATGCTTTACTTTGTACTTTCAAGTTATGGAACAGCTTCTCCCTCAAACCTCATAAACCAATCGGTGCTAGCTTCAGACTTTTCCTGTGCATCTTTCTCACCTCTCCCAGTCTTCACGGAATGAAGACACAAAGTATTGATGTCACAGGGAGGTGTGGTATTGTCTGTTGAGGATGTTTTGTGGTTTTGTCAATTGTGTTGGGGAGAGATGTTCACCTGTTGAAATATCCATTTTGTAAGACAAATAATAATGTGATTGAATGTATGAAAGTAAATAAAATGAAAAATTAATTAATTATAAAAAGAAAGACAGGGTCTTGCTCTAGATTAGGTTTTGGTTTAAGGGAATGTTATGCCTGGTTTGACCTTTTATCCAGACTACTAAAATTTTCTCCATGTTAGCAACAGGGCTGTTTTTGTTTTTGTTGTTGTTCTTTTTAAGATTTTTTTGCCATTAGCTGCATGAGCTCACCAAAAAGAGAGAGACAGAGACAGAGAGAGGGAAAGTGTGAAATCACCCTTCAGAGGGAATGGCCACACCGCAGTCCCTTCTCCTCCATTCTTCTCTTGGGATTTTGGGCATACATGCACATGTGCCTGGTGTGATTTTCAAGCTGCTGTGTCTGGGATTCAAACCTTGGTTGTGCATGTGGGAGTCTAGCACCTTAACCACCATGCCAAATGCTGGTCCCAACAATAGGGATGTTTTACTTTCTTATTATTTGTGTGTTCACTGGAGTAGCACTTTTAATTTCCTTCAAGAACATTTCCTTTGTATTTACAACTTGACTTACTGCTTAGCATGAGAGACCTAGCTTTGGGCCTATCTCAGCTTTTGACATGCCTTCCTCATTAAGCTTAATCATTTCTAGCTTTTGATTTAAAGTGAGAGCCATGAGACTTTTTTTTTTTTTTCACTCGAATACTTAGAGGCCATGTAAGATTATTAATTGGCCTAATTTTAATATCGTTGTATCTCAAGACATAGTGAGGCATGAGGCAAGGGAGAGAGAATGTAATAGCTGGTTGGTAGAGCACTCAGAACACACAGCATTTATAAATTAAGTTCACTGTCTTATGTAGGCGTGGTTCACGGTATCCCAAAATATTTACATAATAATACTGAAGAGCACTGATCATCATAATAGTAATGAGAATATTTGAAATACTTCAAGAATTACCTAAATTTGACAAAGATCTGAAGTGAACACATACTGTTGGAAAAATGTCACTGGTAAAGTATTATCTGCAAAGTACAATAAAGCTGAGCACAATCAAACAAGCTTTGCTTGTACATATGTTTAGGTTGGGTTTAATTAAATATTTAATGAACAACTTTACATTTGTAAAATGTGTTCTTTGTAGTTAAATCTCATGAATTTTGATTAAACACACATAGCCACATAACAAAGACTGTAATCAAGAAAAAAATTTTCATTACTTTAAAAATCTCCATCATGCCTCCTCTCAATATTTGATTTGTATATATTCCCATGGTTTTGACTTCAGACAGAATTATTATTTATTATATTCTTACAGACAGATGTTTATGTTTATAGGTATACATACAGGCATTTAACTGCACAGAGGCTCAATTCCTCAGACCTTAATTCCACCTAGCCTATGACCATATGTAAATCAGTAGAGAATGGCTCAAGTATTGAGAAACTTGAGATTGAACTTGGCTTTTTTTCCAAGCTGCTTAATCAAAATTCGTCAAACAACAACAAAAAAGAGAAAGAGAAGAGAAAGAGAAAGAGAAAGAGAAAGAGAAAGAGAAAGAATCTTTATACTTCATTTTTTTTCTACAATGAGAAAGTTGTAAAGCCATATATATTTGTGAGCTTTTTTTAAATTAGAGCCTTATCTCTGAAATGAATAGAGACTTTACAACTCCAAGGTGAGGGCAGGAGAGTCTAGAAATCATAAGCCTGGGAACGAGAGGACAATCTTTCCATGTGGTCATTTGTGAGCATTTCCAGACCTCCCTTAACTCAGCTTAGAATAACAACAGATAGGATATGATGCATTATCATGAAATCTATTTTTAGTAAGATTTCAATGCTGGTGTGGATTAGCTCATAATGTCTTCAGTCTTCAGTGTTTTTTTGGTACTGGAGAAACTGGTTTGGAGAAGGTACAATAGAGAGCTCACTGGTCTTCAAAAAGTTCATGGAAAATGTGTATGATTAAAAAAGGTACACATGGCATAGATTTCAAAATGTTCTGTGTGTCGGGAACCAGCAGTTAGCGTAATGGCTATGTCGCTGGACTCCCACGTAGTCGACCGCGGTTCGCGTCTCGGACCCGGTGGCTTACAACTCACGCCGGGCGCGTGTGCGTGCGTGCCCAAGATCCCGAGAGGAGAATGGAGGAGAAGGGATTGCGGCGTGACCATCCCCCCTGGGGGATGATTTCTCGCTTTCTGTCTCTATGTCTCTCTCTGTCTGTCTGGTGAGCGCACGTGCCCTATAGCGAAAAATCTCTCAAAAAAAAAAAAAAAAAAAAAAAAAAGTTCTGTGTGTCAAAATAAACCTGTACTTTAATTCCATTTTCTGTAAACTTCTTAGAGTCCCTTCATATTGCCCTTTATTTTTCCTTTGGACATATTAATATCTTCCCCAAAATTATGAAGAACAAAACCATTCAATTGGGTCTACAAAAGGTGAAATTCATTCAAGTTCAAATTCATTCAAATCCTAGTTCATTCAGGGCACCATATTCAGCACCTATCAAAATTTCTACAATATCTCAATGATGCCAAGTTTCCACCTACAAGAACATACTGAAATCACTTTTTTATAATCCAAACACAGGGAAGCTTCTTAGAATTGAAAGTTGATATATCAGTTTCTGGTTGATAAATCGGAGACAAAAATGGCCTTTTGAACTTGTCTTTTGTACTTTCCTATTAGTATTTTTGAACAGTTCTCTGATTTCTATTCCTAGAAACCAGTATCTTGTCTTTAGCAGCTCAGATCCATTCAACTTTTTGATGGTATCTCTAGTTCGTGGATTAAAAGAACTTGTTTTCTTGGCCTATAGCAAGGTAGCAATGACAGAAGCACCCAGTTCATCATCTTTTCTTTATTAACATATGTCAGAGTAATTGATGAGGGTTTTTTTTTTTTTTAACCTTTGGTATATTTTTTTTAAATGGATTGATTCTGGGGCATTTCAGTTCATTTACTGACAGTGTCTTAAGGAGTGGAATGTGACTGTAATCAATTTTCATTATCATTGTGTAGCTAATAGGGCTAAAAATAAGAACTCTTAATTCGCTATGGCATGATTGATTACCCAAGAAGAATATGGAAATAACATCTTTTAATATGCCTGAAGAGTTACAATAGACCTTTAAATTTTTCATCTTCAAAACATATCATTTCCTGTAATTTTCTATCCACTAGTAAAACAACTCAGAATTCACAACAATACTTTTTTCTAACTCCTAACCTCAATATGCTCTCCAGTTAAAATTTTTATATTCAGTATTCCCCTTTCCACAGACCTCATGAACCAAGTTTTCTTTTTCATAAATTATCTCCCTTTTGTTTCTCTCCAAGTGATTTTGGAAGCCATGTTAGACCCAGAAGACCTAAAACAACTTCCTACAATAAAGTAATGACTGCTTATATAAATTTTCTCCAGACCAAAAGTAGGACATCTGGAGACTGAGATTCATCATGAAGTTTTCTAGAATCATGTGATAAAAACATAAAACTAAACACCATATGGTCTCTGAGCAAGCACTGTGCTGGAGTAAGGTGGCATTAGGTATCGGCCCATCTCTGCCTCATCATCTTAGCCAACTCCTTATAAAATTTTGGACCTCAGCATTCTCATCTGTACAATGAATGCTAACACTCATCCTGTTTCATAGGTCTGTTGGAATATGCCAGTGATACAATGTAAATAAATTCACTTTTTAACTCTAAAATTTGGTATATTATTTTTACTAGTCTTCACACTTTTCCTCTCCATTTTTCATTATCTGTTGCTCATACTTTGTATCTTCTCTAATTTATTTCAAAATATGCTGGTTTGCCTTTGTTTCTAACTGACAATGTATTGAGCATCTGTATCTATCTGGTCCTTTGGGTTATGTTGGGGTATCTAGCTATTACAATGACTCTTTGGTGTATATATTGCCATGGCCCTTTTACAAATGAGGGAACTAATGCTCTAATTAAGGTAACTTAAATAAACAAGACGCAGAGTCATGATTTGAACTGAACACCACCTAATTCTACATTGCTGTCCCTCACAGAGGTTCTTCTCAAGCCTAAAGAGGTTCTTATTTTCTGGCCTGGTCAAATTTAAAGACAATACATGACCTACAGAAAGACATACCCAGGAGAAAGTCCCAAATGACCTCATTGGTGGCTTTCTTCCTCTTTAGCATCAAAGTTTCTGTGGCTTTCCAGTTATCTAGGGAACATTTATTATGGAAAAAGGTGGCTCTCAACAGACACCTTCACCATTTTTCTCTTTGATTGTTTTTTCTTTTTAAAGAATTATTTATTTATTTTTATTTATCCATTCATTTATTTTCATTTGACCAGAGAAAGATAGACACACAGAGAGAAGGAAAGAAAGCCACCAGGTCTGGGACTCAAACTATGGTTTCGGCCATGTGGGAGTGTCCGGTGCCTTAACCACCACGCCACCTGATGGCATTCTAGAAGGCTTTTAAATTTTTTTAATTGTTATTCATACATTAAATCACTAGACATCATTTAGATTGTAAAGAAACTTTACTCAGTATGATATAGATACATCTCAGTTCAGCTCAGTTGAGACTATTATACACATCCTCATCAACAGATAAAAAGACCTTATCTGTGTCCCACAAGTGTCTTACCTCTCCACTTGTCCCCAAATCTCCTTTTCTATGCTCTTCCCCTCCCACACTCTTTCCATTTTGTCTCTAGTGTTCATTACAATTTTTCATGCTTTTATGTTCTCCAGTTTTCAGTCTCTGCCATAGAGTGTGGACAGTTGTTATATGTTAAGTGGAGACATACAATGTCTCTCTTTCATAGCCTGACTTGCTTCACTCAGTAACAAACCTTTCATATTCGTCCACTTTCTATCAATGCCAGGGCCTTTCTTTTTTTTTTTATGGCTGAATAGTATTTCATGGAGTATATGTGCCATAATTTTTCAATTCATTCATCTGTGTGTGGACATTTGGGTTGGTTCCATGTCATAGGAATCATAAATGATGCTGCAATGAAAATAGTTGTGGAAACATTTTTCCAACTGAGCGCTCTCCTGTCCTTTGGGTAGTGGGATACCCAGGAGTGGAATTGCCAGATCATATGGTAGTTCTATTTGAAGGTCTTTGAGGAACCTCCATATAGTTCTCCACAGTGGCTGGACCAATTTACATTCCCACCAACAGTGTAGGAGTATCCCCCTTTCACCACATCCTCTCCAGCACTTATCATTATTTGTTTTTTTAATCTTCACCATTCTGACTGGGGTTAGGTAGTATCTCATTGTGGTTTTGATCAGCATCTCCCTTACAATGTTAAGGATTTTTTCATATGCTTTTTGGTTGTTCGTATGTCTTCCTTAGAGAGTTGTTTATTCAGCTTATTTTCCCATCTTTTAATTGGGTTAATCATTTTCTTCTTGGTAAGCTGTTTGAGTTCCCTGTGTATTCTGGTTATCAGTCCCTTATCTGAGGCACAATTAACAAAAATTCCCATTCTGAAGGTTGTCAATTCACACTAAGTGGTGTCCTTTGCTGTACAGAAACTCCTTAATCTGATGTAATCCCATCTGTCTATTTTGGGGATTATTGCCTGTGCTTTTGGGGGTCTTGCTTAAGAAGTCTTTGCCTACCCCAATGTCTCCCAGAGTTTTCCCAGTGTTTTCCACCGGTAGTTTTATAGTTTCAGGATACAAAATTAACTTACAAAAATCTATAGCATTTTTATATACAAACAACAAGCAGATAGAGACAGATCTGAAGTAAGTAATTCCATAGCCACATGAGCCATAAGATACTTAGGAATAAAACTAATCTTGGCGGGGGGGGGGGGGTCCAGCAGGTGGCCTGGTGGTTAAGACACTGTACACTCCCACATGGCCGACCAGGGTTTGAGTTCTGAATCTGGTGGCTTGCTTTCTCACTTCCTCTCTCTCTCTCACTGTCACCCTCTGTCTCTCTCTGGCCAAATTAAAAAATAAATGAATGAATAAATAAAATAAAATAAATAATTATGAAAAAAATAAGCAAGGAAGTCAAAGACCTCTACAAGGAAAACCTTAAAAAGGAAATTGAAAAGGACACTAAAAAGTGGAAGGACATCTCATGTCCCTGGATTGGCAGAATCAATATAATCAAAATGGTAATCCTCCCCAAATTAATCTACATGTTTAGTGCAATTTCTATAAAATTACAAGAGAAATTCTTCACAGATCTAGAAAAGACAATCATGGAATTTGTTTGGAACCATAAAAGACTCTGTTTTGCTAAAGCCATTCTGTACAAGAAGACTGGAATAGGTGGCATCTCACTTCCTGACCCCAAAATATATTACAAAGCTGTGATAATCAAAACAGCATGATATTAGCACAAAAACAGACATGAGGACCAATGGAACAGAGACTCCAGAAATAAACCCCAAAACATACAGCCAACTCATATTTGACAAAGGCTACCAGTAAATTCAGTGGGAAAAAGGAAACCTCTTCAGCAATTGGTGCTTGAAAAACTGGGTCTCCACCTGCAGAAAGATGAATCTGAAAGCCTATCTGTTACCATTAACAAAAATCAAATCAAAGTGGATAAAAGACCTAAATCTTCTCTTTGATTTTAAGTGACTATTATACAGAGTCAACCTCTTACTATTTGACTAGCCAACCTCAATCATTTTTTACTCTATTACATCTGCAGAATTATGATAAGGAATCCTGTAATTGATCTGTGAACTAAAAAGATAAAACGTTTGATATATCTAGGTACTACACACACACACACACACACACACACACACGTGTGCATGCACATACACACATGTGTATGTATATATTAAATTTTAATATATATTTAACTATATATAGTTAAATATGTGTACACACACATACACACACATATTAGTGAAGAATAAAATAAAAATCTATTCAAGAGCACCACAAAATTTACAAGACAGTAGAAGCTCTTTTAATTAATGTTCACTTTATCAATTCACTACCCTCTGCAAAGTATCTTTATTGAAGCCCATAGCAGCTATGATCAACAGCTTATTCTATAGCATACTTGCATATCTCTGCTGTTATCAGTTAGGATGATAGCTTCCCAAGAGTCTGTTGAGTTAACTCTAGAAGATATTTATGGTAATTACAAAATCTAATTGCAATGCAAGAAGAGAGCCATTGTTTCTATGAAAATTAAGTTGAAAGCTTTGGAAAGAATCATTAACGGCAAGCAACTAAAAAAGAAGTTGCTTCCAAATAAGACAAGAATGGCTCTGCAAGTTGTCACCACACAACTCTAAGATGCTTTCAGTAGATGAACCCTCCTCAGGTTGTATAGGACATAACTGCAGAGCAGGGCACAAAGACCTTTGAATTGGGCATGAGTGAGATGACAGTGAAAGTTTGAAAAGAAATACATAAATGTCTCTAAAAAATTTCTATTGAAAACACTTGACAAATCTTTTTAAGTTCTGACCCAGCCTCTGAGGCACAGTTAGTAAAGTACTGGATTGAAGAGCTGGAAGCCACATACCATCTGTGCTTTGAATCTCTGGCCCAGTTGGCCTGAAACACATCAAGTGTATACATACATGCTCCACATCCTGATGAGCGGGAGAACTGGAGGAAGGGGATTGCAGTGTGACCAGGCCTTGTGAGGAGTGCTTTGTTCTCTCTCATGCATGTACATATACTCTATCATGAACACCAACAACAAAAAAGCTTTTTTAATTTCTCATTTCTCTTTACATAAACACATAAATTATGAACAATGCATTAAAGACATTGTAAATGTAAGCAAGATGACATACAGACAGATGATACAGACCTTGGACTTTGCCCTACAACAAAATATTGGTGTATTATGGGGCCAGACAGTGACACAGCAGTAAAATGTGATATTTCATAAGTCTGATCCACATAAGAAGGTGAGTTTAAGCTGGGAACCGCGGTTCATGGGAGTCCAGTCTAGAGACCTGCCTGGGCACACTGGATATCTGGGCACACTGTGCCCATGATCTGGGGCTGACTGAGACTAGGGGTGGATCATGGCATCAAGAGTTCATTGTGAGTATACGCTCTTACATCTACATGGATGCTTATGGAAGAAATAAGTAAATGAACTTAAAAAAAAATAACAAAACATTTGTGTATGAGGCCAGCCCTGTGACCTGATAGTTTAGGGTACCAGATCCCACATAGCCAACCAGATTAAATCCTGGCCCAGATGGCTTTAAAAACAAGCTGGGCACGTGTGTGTGCTTGCCCCAAATCCAGACAGGATGGAAAAATGGAGAAGGGTTTGTGGCATAACTTTTTCCCACTGGGAAATGTATTTTCCCTCTCCCTCTTTCTCTCTCTTTCTGTCTCCCTCTGGTGAGCACACCTTCTGAATAATTTTTAAAAGATTGGCATAAGAATATATACGTATGTATTTTCTAGTTAGAATAGAATGTTTAAATTATCCCATTTTATGATTCCTTTACTTAACTTGCTTTTCTGATTAACACTTAAACTGCTAGTCTTTAGAACTCCAGTTTTTGCTTGTTGTGCATGTTCTAAAAGAGCAGATAATCTATGTATTACACTATCTTATCAGTATTGGTGGTCTAGATCTGAAAAGTTTTGGAGTTATGAAGATTTTTTTGGTGGCCCTCAGATATCTCTTAACTGAGTACAAGGCTAGGTAATGCCATCATTATCAGAGAGAAGGCCAAGATTCCTGTAAACATTCATATCAGTTTCTGTGCATGGTATGCACTCCCTGGACAGCCCATACCACTGTTGTTTCAAAAACTCCAAGTCACTGTGAGGCGACTAGCAGACTCTGCATTCTCCATAATTACACCCAATTTTCCAATTGAATTATCGCATGATTTAATTCGTTTGCTGCATCTGGAGAGCATCAGCATTGTGCAGCTGTTGCAGCTTCAAGAGCTAATTGTTGCTAAGCACATTAAAAGTAGACCTATTGCAATGCACTGGAGTCAGAAGGGAAGTGGTGTAAACTTTCACTTCCCATTTTCCCTTTGGTTGAATTATCACCCAAAGAGCCTGAGGGGTAGCAAACATTTAAGCCCTGTTAACATGGAGACCTCATCGGGTATGGTTACTATCACTGAATGAAAGCCCTTAAGTGAGTCAGACATATCCAGATACCAGAATACCCAGAAACCTGAAAGCTCTATTTGGTATGTCTTAGAGAATCATGCCAAATAAGATTAGGTTAAAAACTAAAGGCCCTCTTAGAGGGGAATGCATGCATCAGTAAAAAGTACTAGGAAGTCAATTGTTGATGAGTCACCAAGACATCTAAAGACCCCTACATCTTCCAACAACAAGAAACCATGTATCTATCACCCTACACATATGTTCAGTTCACCTCAATATGTTTCAGTAAAGCATCTACCATAGATATACTCATTTGAGGGCTTGTATTAATCTAAAATATTCTCTGATATTTGTCTTAAATCTCTTGTGATTTGGTATCTTTTTTCTTTTCTTTTTTTTTTTTTTTTTTACTTTATATTCAATCACTGTATATCATTCCAACATGCAAAATAAATTTTCCCAGCATGAATACACTGTATAAAATCAGGGATCTGAACCTCTTGAAGGAATGGACTGGACACTTCCCCTTCGTTTTTCTTTTTGCTGTGGTTCTACAGATGTGGAATTTGATACCCCAAAAGTCTCAGTCCTCTACATTTACTTAGGAGTCTACACATATACTTTATTTCTTACGTGAAAGATAAAAATTTAAGAGTTTATGAAAAAAATTATGGATGTTTTATCTGAGCTGAGGGCTGGCAATGGAGGAAAGTAGGCCATAGGGAGTCCTGCCTAAGTGCTGGAGGATAGAAGCGGGTTAAAAGAAGGGTCAGCATGTGGCATGGAGGTTAAGGTGGTTGGGTACCACATAGCTGACTATCAAGTTCAAGTCCTGGGTCTGGTCACTTGAAAAACATGTTGGACACCTGTGAGTGCATGCCCAAAATTCTGAGAAGAGTAAAAGAGAATGGATTGCACATAGCCATTCCTCATAGGGGGGCACTTTCTTACTTCCCCTCTTTTTCTCTCTCTGTCTCTGTTGAGCAGGCATGCTGCATAACAAATTATAAAACAAAAACAAAAACAGAATGGTGGTAGTTAGGCTTATTTCTCCCTGTTTAGGAAGAAAAGAAAAAGGCTATTTCCGGAGAGGACTAGCAAACCCAAGGAAAAGACTTACTGGTACTTATGTGGGGGTTTCTCCATGCAATGGTTAGTTTCTGGTCTAATCACTATCCTATTAAGTTTATAAAGCAATAGCTTCCATCCATACACACATAGATTCAAATTAGTTTTTAATTTTTCCAATCTTAAATAATAAAGAATAACCAAAGATCACCAGACATTTAATGACAGCAATTCTAACAGAAAAGACAATGACTGAAACCAAAAAGCAACTTAAAACAAAGTGTGGTAAGGAAAGATAGGGTCTCAGAGTCAATACAGGGAGCAGGAATAAATTTTAAACACACACACACACACACACACACACACACATACACTATAACCTCAAAAAGTGCCCAACACAATTTAATTCCAAAATATAAAAGGCCTACACAATAGCACATAATTACAAAATTTTCTAATGCTATAGAATGAGAGATTATATATCTGGTTGAGGAAAAAATGAAAATTACATTTAAATGATAGAGAATCATAGTAGCATTTGCCTTAATATCTGCAATTTGGAGATCTAGAAGTCAATTGATAAACATGTTCAAAATTCCAAAGGAAAATAATTTCCAATTTAGAATTCATACCTAGCCAACCTATCACTAAATGTGAAATTAAGCCAGTATATATGTGTAATACTTTAATCAAAATAAAACTTTAAAAAACCCTAAAACTAAATTTCAATTTCAATAAGCATTCCAGGCAAAGGGAGTAGCCAAGGCAAAGTCAGGGGGTGTAAACACATAGAACTGAACCTTCAGGTTGTTGTTTCCCACAGTGTGGTGTATACTTACAGGTGAACACAATGATTTTATTCTTCAGGTTGTTGCTTCCCACAGCCTGGTGTACACTTACAAGTGAACACAAAGATTTTCATCATTTGAGTAGTTATGCATTTTAATTTTTTATTGAGAGAGATTTTTGCTATAAGATATGTGAGCTCACTGGAGAGACAGAGAGGCAAAAAGTGAGAAATCACCCCCTGGGGGGATGGCCATGCTGCAATCCCTTCTCCTCCATTCTCCTCTTGGGATTTTGGGCACACATTCACGCATGCCTGGCATGAATTTCAAGCCACCAAGTCCAAGACTCAAACCACAGTTGACCATGTGGGAGTCCAGTGATGTAATCATTATGCCATCTGCTGCTGGTCCACAGTTATATATTTCATTAAGATTCCCTTCTAGGGAACCAGCAGTTAGCGTAATGGCTATGTCGCTGAACTCTCACGTAGTCGACCGCGGTTCAAGTCCCGGACCCGGTGGCTTAAAACTCACGCCGGGTGCATATGCATGCGTGCCCAAGATCCCGAGAGGAGAATGGAGGAGAAGGGATTGCAGCATGGCCATCTCCCCTGGAGGGTGATTTCTCGCTTTCTGTCTCTATGTCTCTCTCTCTCTCTGTCTGGCGAGCGCACGCGCCCTATAGCGAAAACCTCTCCAAAAAAAAAAGATTCCCATTCCCTTCTACAATACTCTTCTCTTATCCACAGTTTCAGGTAAATAAAAATTAAAGTACTTTTTATCTAAAATATTAGATGAAAAATTCCAGAAAGAAGTGCTACATCATAAGGGTGACATCATTTACTTCATCTTATCCCACAGGGATTTCTTTATCTCACATCATCACAAGAACAGTGAGTACAGTATAATAAGATATTTAAAGAGAGAGATAACTTTTATTACAATATACTATTGTAACTGTTCTATTTTATTATTGTTGCTAATTAATGTCGTACTGTACCAAGGTTACAAATTTAGCTTTATCATAAGTATACATACATAGGAAAAAAAAAACAGTATATATAGGGTGTGGTATTATCTCTGGTTTCAGGTACCCACAGGGAATCTCATAACATAGCTTCTGTAGATAAGTGGGGACTGCTGTATTCATAACAAATAACAAATTGGAGGTGATAATAGTGGTTTAGATTCCCTGAACTAAATTTAAGTTTACAGATGTGAGTTGATTTTAAGAAAAAATATTAAGTTAATAATAAGGGAGGAACACAATTGTGGTAAAAAATGAAAATAACCAAAAAAATTGCAAAGGTGGTATGTGGATACCAAGATAGAGAAAATACTTTTCTGGGAAATAGGGAGCCTCTGATGATTTTTATGAGGAGGAATATCCGGGTCAATTTTATGTACTGGATTGACCAGGGGAATCTGAATTGTGCCTTACATCTTTTTGGTTTCTGGAGGTTTCTTCAGAGGCTGCCTTGAAGTAGGGTGAGAGGTAAAACTTCAAACAGAAATGCTCTGTTCTCTATATGAGTCTGCCTGTGTTTACAAAGGAAGTGACCACTAAAAATAAAATATTGCTTACCACCAAGATGGAAATTTTCAGTTGGGAGGGAATTAGGGGAGAAATGCTAAGAGTGAGAGACCAGCTAAGATGCTGCTGTAGTGACGTAGCAGGAGACTCTGTGGGCCTGGCCTGGGATGGTATGTATGGAAAGCAGGAGAACAATTAGTAATACAGAGCTCCTAACCTAGTACAGAGGTCTACCTGTGGCCATCTCATCTGAACTGAAGTGTAGCATTTACAAAGAAATAAACAGCTCTTAAAGAACAATCCCTATATGCCCCAATACAGAAATGATGACAGAAATTCATTGCCTTATTGAATTCTCTAATATTAGTTACATTATCAGGAGCAATGGTATTGGAAACTAATTTTATGAAGCCCAGAAGAGTGTGAGACTAGGAGAAGAACCATCTAATATAGTAGAAGGACTTCAAGTCATTTATTCATTCATTCCACGTCTACTTACTTAACACATTTATTCAACATGCATTGTGAGGAACTGTTCTATACGCTAGAAACCCATGAACCCCTATAGAACTAACATCAATCGTATTTTCCTATCCCTTATATGCTCATAGAAAAAGACACAAAATGTAAGTAACATATACAGTATGTTAGAATTAAGATTATAAAGAACAATGAAGCAAAGAAGGTGGGAGTGATAGAAGGTAATGTTTTAAAAGGTGGTAAGCTAAAGCCTTGTGTGAGGGTAACATCTGAGCAAAGACTCGAAGGGGGTAAGATAATATGGCATGTGTCATCTTTTTTTTTTTTTTTTACTGAAGTTACCATTCACTTTATTGTTTTGTTTTGTTTTTTTGTTTTTGTTTTTTTTTTTTAGCAGTCATTTTTAGATATTTTTATTACATTATTGGCAGTCATTTGATGGCATTAATTATTTTTATTTATTTATTTATTTATTTATTTTCCATCCAAAGTACACTATATATTGTCTCAATCAAGCACATCAACAAACATGTTATTGTCAGTAAATGATCTTGTCTTCTGTATGTTTTGCTTTTTTCCCCCCATCCTTGATTCTCTATCTCTTACCCTCTGCCATCTCCCACTCTCCTCCCACAGTCTCTGGTATCTATGTTTGCATTCTATACTGTTTTCTCCTCACAATTATTGTATCGCCAAAGACCCTAATCAATCGGAATACCCTCATAGCAAACACAGGTGATACCCACATTTCCATGAACACAAGTCTTACTTTACGCATCCTATAAAGTAGCACCTAGCTGTGGCTACATATCCTACTGAAGTCATTAGGTATATATATATATTTTTTTTTTCTGAAACTTTTTTTCTTTTTGTAACTCAATTTACATTCCTTCCCTAAGCTTCATCACAGCATACAAAATGCAATCTCCCGTCCAGTACACACTGTATAGTGATACAATCATGCACATTACAAAAAATTTTCCATTACTAGTTCCTAGAATTACTTCCACCCCTCTTTCTGACCTTCTGTCCCTTCCCACCCTCCTCTCACACCACCTCCGGTGTCTACAATTGTCCTTCATTCCCTTCCCACCCACATTGCATTGGTCACACAATTTCCGACATAATCTAACTACTTTCAGTGTTGAGTTCACTCATTACTACTAAGAAAACCAGTTTTAACTTAACTCAAAGAAGTGCCAAGGAACTTTGCTTTAAGCCAGGAAACAAGTTAGGATTCTGTTCAAATGGTAGGTGTATGAACCTATCAGTCTCATGTACTTTTATCTTCTGTTCTGGTTCAATTTTCCTGATTAAATTCTAGGATATAATATTCAACTCCATACTTGTCCCTATGATTAAGTTGGCCACTTTCATAGTTTTTGGACTCTTATTTCCATGTGTCTGTGTTTAATTTTCTTGATACAACACACCCTTGAGAACTTCTTGGAGATCTGGTCTGGTGTTGGTAAATTCTTTCAGGTTTTGTTTATCTGAGAATGTTCTTGTCTTTTCTTCCCACCTGAAAGATAATCTTGCCGGGTACAGTATTCTTGGCTGAAATTGCTTCTCTCGTAACACTTTGAATATATTTTCCCATTCTCTCCTCGCTCGCATTGTTTCCGATGAGAGATCTGCTGTTAGCCTGATGGGATGTCCTTTGTAGGTAACTTGATGTTTCTCTCTTGCCAATCTTAGTATCTTGTCTTTGTCTGCGGTTTTGGTCAACCTGGCTATAATGTGTCTTGGAGAAGATCTTCTTGGGTTGATTCTATTTGGAGTCCTTTGTATTTCCTGGGACTGGATCTTTGAATGCCTCTCTAGGTTTGGAAAGTTTTCTTGCAGGATTTCATGGAATATATTATCAATGCCCTTATGGGTCTCTTCACCTTCTGGAATGCCAATTATCCGGATATTTGGACGTTTGATGGTATCCAGTACTTCTCGCATATCATTCTCAAATTTTTGAGCCATTTTCTCAGTCTTCGTGGTGGATTTTTCTAAGCCAGCCATTTTCTCTTCTACACCTGAGATTCTATTTTCTGAATGATCTAGTCTGCTTTTAATACTTTCTAGGGAGATTTTGACTTCTTGTATTATAGCCTTCATCTCTAGCAGTTCCGTTTGAGTCTTTTGTAAAGTGTGTAATTCCTCTTTTAGATCTTGCAAGAATTTCCTCATCTCCTGGAACTCGGCAACTTCTTTCTCCTTTCTCTTTAGCAGTTCATTATCTCTCTTTTCTTCCATCTCTGTTAGCTTCGACATTACGAATGCTCTAAATTCCTTATCAGACATTTCCATGACTTTCACCGAACTGCTTGTGGATGAAGGAGAGTTACTCTTTTCCCGTGGAGGAGAGGTATTTTCTCGTTTTCCCATATTTCTCGTGATCCGGCGGTGATTTCTTGTCATCTGATGAATGGCGTGTTTCTTTCAAATTCTTGAAGTTAAGCCTCAATGTACAGGAACAAGCAGACAGAGGTGTTCTAGAATCTGCTTGCTGTTCTGTTGTGATCGCTGGTGCAGCAGATTCAGTAGATATTGGGTGGAGATACAAGAAAAAGGAAAATGAAAAAGAGAGAGAGAAACAACAACAAAAAGAGAGAAAAAAAGACAAAAAATAAAAAATTGTAATTACTTTTCTTTCTTGTTTTTTTTTTTTTTTTTTAAAGAAAAAAATCACAAAACAGAAAACCGCGCGGCGCGCTTGCGCGCCGCGCGTAAAATCTAGTTCCCAGTATCCATGAGGAGTCTGCTCAGAGAAGGGCTCAACTCTCCTGCCTGGGAGGAAGAAGCAGAAGGGATTATTAACAAAACAATGGGAGGAGCAGAGCGCCAGAGAAAAACTTTGCCTTTAAAAAAATCATAAAAAGGAAAAATTACCAAAAAACAAAGATGAGGAGACAGGAGCAGAGAGAGACAGAGACCTCAGAGACACAGTGACAGAGATAGGAGGCCAGAGGGGCTCCCTACCACACTAGCTCTGCTTGCTGGAGGCTGAATTATGAGTAGAAAATCTTCATTTCTCCTGTTCCCTGAAAAATCTAGTTCCCAGTATCCATGAGGAGTCTGCTCAGAGGAGGGCTCAACTCTCCTGCCGGCATGTGTCATCTTAGAAAAGAGCATCCAGGCAGAGAGGGAGTAGCAAACACAGAGGTCCTACATTTGAGAATGCCTGAGATATTCCAGGAACAGCAAGGAGGACAATGTGATATTGATCCAGGAAGAGAATGGCAGGATGCAAGAGTCTTGAAAACCATTGCAAGAACTTAGCTTTAGCTCTTATAGAAATGCAAGGCCTTAGGAGCATATGAAGCAAAGGGGTGGGATGTTTTGTACTCAAGTTTTATAAAGATCCCTTTAGCTATTTTGTTGAGGACTGACAGTAGAGTAAGAAGGACTAAGCATTTATTAATAGATGTGTAGAAGATATTAATTTTCAAGAATCCAGTAAGATTAAAAGGTACCTTGGGTCAGATGGCAACAAGGCAGATGGTAAGAAGTGGTCAGTCAGATTTAAAATGTATTTTGGATACAGAGGTAATTCTATGGATGTGAAATGTGAGAGAAAGAGAGAAACAAGAGTGACTCCAGTGGTTTGGCCCTGGAAGGATGGAGTTGCAATTAGTTGGAGTTAGAATGATTAAGCATAGATGTAGCTTGTGTGAGTGGATCATGAATTTGGGTTTGGACATGAAAAATTTGAAACATTTAATACATTAAAAATGTCTAAGTAAAGATCTTAAGATGACAGTGCAATAAATGGCTTTGGAGCTCAGGAAAATGGTCTGAACTGAAGATACAACCCCAGGGTCTTCACTAGGGAGGTGATTAAATCCATGGGACTGGATGATATTCCCCCCCCCCAAAAAAAAAAATGAGTGTAACTAAAGAAAAGTAGATGCTGAGCCCCAGGAACTCCAACATTAGCAGGTTGGGGAAATGAGAAACAACCAGCAAATGAGATTAAAGAGAGGATGGTAAGGTAGGAGGATAATCAAAAGTCCAGTGTCCTGGACATCAGGTGAAGAAGGGTGGGAATGGCAATAACCAGCTGTGAATAAATCTTTTGCTGGTTAAGGAAGAGTATCTAGGGGCCAGTAGGTGGTGTAGTGGTTAAGGCACTGGATTCATATGTTGTCAAGTCTCAAGTCTCAGACCCCATGGCTTGAAACTCATGCCAGGTGTATGTGCATGTATGCCTAAGATCCCAAGAGGAGAATGAGGGAGAAGGGACTGTGGCATGGCAATCCCCCCAGAGGGTGATTTCTTGCTTTCTGTCTCTCTGTCTCTGTTTCTCAGGTGAACATATACACCCCATAGCTAAAATATCTCAAAAAAAAAAAAGAAAGAAAGAAAAGAAAAGAAAAGGGAAGGGAAGGGAAGGGAAGGGAAGGGAAGGGAAGGGAAGGGAAGGGAAGGGAGAAGAGAGGAGAGAAAAGGGGAAGAGGGGAGAGAAGGGGAGGGGAAGGGGAGGGAAGGGGAGGGAAGGGAAAAAAAGGAAGAGCATCTGAAGGCTGAGACTGACCATGGGATTGGATAGCATGCTCCTTGATAAGAGTAGTTGGTGGTGAAGAGTGGATACAGAAGTTGGAGCAGTATTTCTGGGCTCTGATACATTCCACAGAATTGGTGGGTGACTATGGATAAATCATACAACTTCTCTGGAGTTATTCTCTTTTGTGAAGTGAGGGGGTTTGAATGAAGTCCCCCTAAATTTCCTCCTAGCTTTAAAATTTAAGATTTTTACAGTGGTTCTAATGGAACAGGTTTTATTCTTTTCATAAAACTGGTAACACAAAAGCATTGCAATCTTGAGGCCAGCAAGTGGCATGGAAATTAAGGCAGCTGGAGCCCACATGACCAAATAAGGTTCAAGTCCCAGACATGATTGCGTGAAAAATACACCAGGCATGTGTGTGTGAGTGCTAAAATCCTGGGAGGAGAAGGAATTGTACTGTGGCTATGTTCCCTGGAGGATGATTTCCCATTTTCCCTCTCTTTCTATCTCTGTTTCTCTCTGGTGATCACACGTGCCCTATCACAAAGCAAAGCAAAAAAACAAAAACAAAAACAAAAACAAAAACAAAAACAAAACATTAAGAAAAGAAGTATTGCAATCTGAAACTTGCATGTAGGGCTTCTGTTTTCTCAGAGTGATAAAATGAGAGGGAGAACCAGAACATTAAATAAGCTATTAAGTCTTAAGTGAAAGAAGCCAGGTTGGTTTGTAGTTTAAGGCAATTTAACACACACACACACACACACACGCACACACACACACTTTTATTTGTATTTTTGTTTTTGTTCTGTGTATTATATTGATTCTATTAATTAAGATTTCTAGTCTCATTAAACTGTTTGTTTTAGTAATTTTCTGAAATTGAGTTTTTACACTGTGATGATTCCACTTTTCCCACGTATGCACTTACCTACTACCATGTGGTGATAGCAAATCTATTACAAAATAGAGAAAAATAAGGATAGCTTCTTTTATAATTCACTATTCCCAAGTGTTTGACCCAAGTCTTTCTGGACAATCTTGGCTTTGAAATATCTCCAAGGCTGTGGAATCCATAAGACCCCATGGAGAACTGACCTGGGCTTGGCCTGGAGTCATTACATCCAAAGCCAGTGGGATCCAGACATGCTGACTATTAACTGAACATTCCTGGGGGAATGAACCGAGTAAGTCAGGGCCACTAAAATGAATCCTGACCTTTTAAGATCACTGTATCTCTCTAAGAAATTATCGATGCAATATTTTTTTTAAACTTACCTTTTGAACAAGCACTTTTTGAAAATTTTTTCTTGTATAGGTTGAGCTTTTTTTTTTTTTAAGGTCCTCCATCTGTGTCAGAGACAAACTCTGAACATATCTGGTTGCTAAGGGTATAAAGTTCTCTAAATTATCAGCAAACATAATGGCTAGCAATTGGATTCCTACAGGGATAGGGAAGGTTATCCCTTCCCTAGAGAGTGGGAAAGAGAAGTTAAAAAAAAAAAAAAAAAAAAAAAAAAAAAAAAAAAAAAAAAAAAAAAAAAAACAGAAAACCTTTACTTTAAAAAAAATATACATAGAATTTATTCTGCTGTTACTAAGACATGCTGATATGACTATAATCTCTCCATGTTCCTGAAACCACAGGAAAACTGAAAGCAGCTCTGAGCAAGAATATAGGATAACGAGAAGCTGCTAGATCTTTTATCACTACAGCACCCCCATTTCCTTCCTTCCCAACCTAATTCTCCTAAGCTAGCTCAGAGAAACAGGTTTTAGCATAAGAGAGCTACAAATGACAATGAGAAGGAGTCTATCTTGTCCCAAATTATCCTAGATTTCAAGATCAAAGCAGATGAATGAGATAAAAAAATTGGAGTTTCTCTCAATAAAAGGAGGCAATTAAATATCGCATGATTTAAAATCACATTAAAGGATAACTTTACCTGGATGTTTATTCCTTGAAATAGTTCTGTATAAATGTATAAAAGTTTAAAATTGTACTACTTAATGCTGGAGTGGCAGTTTTGCAAATTATGGAAGAAAATGAGAGAAAATACATAGGATCCTGCTAATGATAAATACCTGTGCATACTATAATCCAACTTCATAATTTGTTATAGAAAAGAATGGGAAGCCATTGGAAACCTGAAAGTATCTTAGTTGAAACAGTAGGCAGGACAAATAAATTCAGTGGTACAGGTGTGAAGTGATCAGCATTTGGCATTGGAAAGAAGAAAATGTGGCCTATTTGAGTGATGTCACAGAGAGTACACCAGAGAGTCTACAAGTCTCCTTCATGCAAACTGGAAAGACTCACAGAATTAGACTGTGTATCATCTGGTCTACTCCTCTCCACTTAAGATGCAAACTTCAAGCCAGAGAAGTAGGATTTATCAATATCTATCCCAAGGTTGAAGAGTATTAGAGCAGAACCAAGCTCTCTCTGAGGTGTAAGACTTAATAGGCATGTCTGAATGAGGTGCTTTGGTAGAGATGGGCAGGGAAAACCTCAGTGAAGGATGGCTGGATTGGGAGGAAAAGCAGATAAGGAACCTTTCAGCTCTGCCATATTGATTTTAGAACATCTTACTAAACACCTTAGGTGCCTTTCTCTTCCTTCTCATTCTTCTGTCTCATCTAATCCCATGATCTTTGACTGTCACCTTTAGATTGATGATCTCCAGGTTGTTGCCTTCAATCTCCTTCAGTCTCCAATCAGGTATTTCAAATCACCTACTTAACATTTCTTCTCAAATTCCTAAGACCACATTAGTCTAGAAGTACCCAAACTGAATTTGTTTTTACTTCAAAATTATCTTTTTGGTTCCCTCATTTGTGGCATCATCCTCCCAGATAACCCAAATCTAAAATTTATCATTACTTTTACTTCTTTCTAATTCTTGCAAATCTTTAACAAATGGTAATCTGAAAAGATGTCAGCTACAGTCTCTTCTTTTTTGAGAGGTTTTTGCTATAGGATGCATGTGCTCGCCAGAAAGACAGAGAGAGACAGAAAGCGAGAAATCACCCCCCAGGGGGGATGGCTACACAGCAATCCCTTCTCCTCCATTCTCCTCTCAGGATCTTGGGCACACATGCACACATGCCCGGCATGAGTTTAAGCCACCAGGTCCAGGACTTGAACCGTGGTTGACTACATGGGAGTCCAGCGACATAGCCATTAGGCTAACTGCTGGTCCCAGATGCAGTCTCTTCCATCCCTTGTATCCCCTTTACCTACTTCAGCTCTCGTATTTGCCAGCTCTTAGCCCAGGTCTTCATTGTCCTCCACCAACACTTTTACAATGTCCTTCTTCAGAGTTTTCAGTGTCCAGTGCTCTTTTACCATTATTTTCCTCCAAAATCTCAGATTTAGCTATGTTTCTTTTCTATTAGAAGGCTTTCAGTGGCTCCTATTTCCTATAGAAAGAAGTTCAAATTTCTTAGCCTAAATTTTAAAATCGTCCCCAGTCTTTCCAACATATTTTTTTTTTTTTGAGAGGTTTTCGCTATAGGGCGCGTGCGCTCGCCAGACAGACAGAGAGAGACATAGAGACAGAAAGCGAGAAATCACCCCCCAGGGGGGATGGTCATGCCGCAATCCCTTCTCCTCCATTCTCCTCTCAGGATCTTGGGCATGCATGCACACGCACCCAGCGTGAGTTTTAAGCCACCGGGTCTGGGACGCGATCCGCGGTCGACTACGTGGGAGTCCAGCGACATAGCCATTACGCTAACTGCTGGTCCCTCCAACATATTTTTTATTACTGGTCTTCATGGAGGGGCCACTCAAGTCAACTTTTCTATATTCAGATGTCTACACATACTATGTAAGCTAACCACTTCACCTTCACATGTGCCGTTATTTCCTTTGCTAGTAATTAATGTTTCTTTCTTTTCAGTGCCATCATGGAAAATTTAACACCTACCTAGTCTTTTTACTTTAAAAAGCATATTTCGAACCTACCATGACCCCCTAAGAAAGTTTTATTATCTTTCTCTCTTGCCAAAAGGAATTTTCCTTTGGCTTTCTCCTACAGTATTTCTCTCTATCTATCTATCTATCTATCTATCTATCTATCTATCTATCTATCTATCTCTGCTTTAGTCCATGTGTGCTCACCAGAGAGAGAGAGAGAGAGAGAGGAGAGAGAGAAAGGAAGAGAGAGTGAGAGATTACCTCCTGGGAGGATGACCACACTGCAATCCCTTTTCCAGTCTTCTCTCATGATTTTGGGCATGCATATGCATAGGCCTGGCATGATTTTCAAGCCATTGGGTCTAGGACTTGAACTTGCAGCTGGTCATGTGAGACCTAGTGCCTTAACCTCCACGCCACCTACTGGCTCCAATTTTCTTCTCTTTTTAAATTTTATCACTTCCTATTAAGTATTTTTATTCTGGAAGTTTAAAGTTAATTTATTTCCTGGACAGAGAGAAAAATGAAAGACAGAGAAGTATACATAATAAGGTCTTTATGTGGCAATGAAGCCCCAGTTTCAGCCTGGCCCAGGATCAGAGGTAAGCTTGTGCATGCCTCATGTGCTCAGGGAGGTCCTAGAACTTGAACACAAGCCTTTGCCATATAAGTCCAGTTGCATCACCGCTATACCACCACCTAGCTTCTATTTCTGAACTTTAAATCCCTTAATAAGCTATGAGCTCTCAGAGAAAAGAGACAAGATGAATTTAGTCTCATCTAGTATGATGCCTGGGACATCACACAAAGTAGATACACAATAAATGTTAGATGAATGAATGGCTAAATAAATATTATTTAAAAATTCCTGAAGACAGTAGGCAAATTGGGTTCAAATACAAGTAGAGAGGAAAGGATAGAAAGAGATCTGAATCCATATAGTACTGTTGGAAGCAATTATGGCAAGGTTTTCTTGTTCCTTATTTTGGTTTGCTTTTTGTTTTTTTTTTTTTTTTTTAAGAGGAGCTGAAAAAGCGAGATCCAGGTCTGAGACAGGAGAGAAACTGCAGAACGTAGCTCAGGATGAGAAGGAGCCAGTTTAAAAAAAAAAAAAAAAAAGTAGAAAGGAAGAAGGATATACAATACCCCTGAGGAGAAATTTATGCAGACCCAGATTTAAGTCAACCTCTGATTATGTACTATTTATATATTTTAAAGAAATATGAACAAGATTTTAGTGCTTTCTTTTTTTGTTTGTGTCCCATTATGTGCATGAGCCAGCACAATTTAGGACTTGATTTACCTTTGCTGATTCGGCTTTTCTCTGAGCTTATTTATGGCTCTGAGAGAGGCATTGTGTCCTTGCTGAAAAAGGACAATCGGATCGCATTTTAGACTCAGCCACGGAGTTGCTTTGCAACTGCTGGAAAGTTGGTTTCTTTTCTGCCTGCCAAGTTTTTCTGAACTATAGGAAATGAGAACCATGTGTGAAAGGGAGATCCCAGAGTAGAATTGCTAAAATTTTACCTTACAGTCAAAACCTCTGGGACTCTGGTTAAAAATAGACTATTTCAGGGTGTGAGGTGGGACTTGATATTCTACATGTCTAATAATGAGATGGACCACACAAAATAGCAGGGTCCTAGGTGTTTGAAGACAGAAGGAACCTTAGAGCTCACCGAACAGCGGGATTTGCAGCCCTAACTGATTATTAGCACTATCTGGAACACCTTAAAATACAGATTCTCAGGCTTCACACCCAGACAAAGGTCCTTCTATGGACTTCCGAGTTTGAGAATCAGAAATTGGTCTAATTCCCCACTAGCAATGGCAAAACTGAGACCCAGATAACTGCTTGAATTCCATGAAAAAAAAATTTTGTTGCTATGAAAGGGATTTTTCTTGAAAGAATAATCTTTGTACATTTTGCTACCCTCAGTGAAAGCTCCCCTTTAAAGTCACAGCAATATCTGGATTCTGTATATAATTTATTTCTTAAAAGCTACTGGCACAGAAAACCAATTTTTCTGTCTCTTTTAGAATGATAAATACTCCAGATTATTTTAGTTTTTTCCTAATGGTAGGGGGTGGTAGTGGTGGTGGTAAGGAATAGCTATTAAGCAATTATGTTATTCAAACACATCATTATTATTATTACCAAGATGAGTGGACTCATTATAATTGGACAATAAAAGCATGAATGACTTTGCATTGTTATTAGTGTCTGTCTCAGGGCTCCTGCCTTTCCCAGGGGCTATTGCGTTCAGTAAACACGATTCATAATGTACTGTGTACTCACAGTGCTAAACTCATAGACTTTTGGGCTGGTTTTCAGAATACAATGCAATTATCTTTTTTCTTCCTAGTACTGACCTATTATTCATTCAAGACTCTTATCCCCCAAATAACCTAATCCTTAGAAGACCATGGTCTCCCTGACTCTGGTCTTGATTTCTCTCTCTCTCTCTCTCTCTCTCTCTCTCTCTCTCTCTCTCTCTCTCTCTCTCTCATATACCAGTTAGGGATCCTCAGAACTTCAGAATTGGGAACTGGCATAATTATTTTGCTTAAAACCTGCCAATGGGTGCCTCTTTATTTTAGAATAAAACACAGATATTTGGCAAAGCTTCTCAGGCCTGTAATGAACTGTTCTACTTCTTCTTCTCCCTCTTGCCTACTATTTTGAGCTTCTAAAATATTCTAACACCTCCAGTTTCTGTAATCTTCTAATATCTCTCTTCCTTAGGGGGTTTGCACATGATCTTCTTCATATCTTAAGGGTATCATCCCAGCTGTTGCCTCCCTCATCCTTCAGGTCTCAGCTTACGTTTTTATTTCTCAAGAGCCTTTCCTGACCGTCAGACTAATTATTCAACCCTTGCCAATCATCTTTCATAATACCTGGTATTTCATCGGTCACAGTATTTACAACAGTAATTACTTCACTTTCTTAATGTTTTTCTTTCTCCTAAGTCCCCAAAAGACATGACTGTCCTTTCAGAGTTGGTTCTCCTTGCTTCAACACATACCTGGCACATAGGAGATGCTTACTAGTTATTTTTTGGGAAATTGCTTATCAGAATCTGCCAGACACCTGAACTGACAATACAGAATCATAGAGATTTAAGTGGAAAATAAAGATGTTAGTTCCCCTGCTCAATTCCCAGAGTTAGCTAGTGAGCTTCCTTCTTTAGTCATATCTCTCTCACCCCTCCAAAATGTGTTTCTAAACTTTTTAAGTGATTAATGTTTTTTTTTTTTTTTTTTTTTTTTTTTGGAGAGGTTTTTGCTATAGGGCATGTGCGCTCACCAGACAGACAGAGAGAGACAGAAACAGTGCAAGAAATCACCCCCCAGGGGGGATGGTCACGCCGCAATCTCTTCTCCTCCATTTTCCTCTCAGGATCTTGGGCACGCACGCACACGTGCCCGGCGTGAGTTTTAAGCCACCGGGTCCAGGACGCGAACCGCGGTTGACTATGTGGGAATCTCACGACATAGCCATTACGCCAACTGCTGGTTCCCTTTTTTTTTTTTTTTTTTTTCTTTTTAAGTGATTAATGTTTTTTAATCCTAGGCTGGCCCTTAAGCTTACTGATTAAGGGAACCAGATCCCCATGGCCAACCATGGTTCAAATCTTAGCCCCAGAGGCTTAAAAAACATACCAGACATATGTATATGTGTACCACAATCTCAACAGAATGAAGAAATAGAGAAGAAATTACAATGTGACCAGGCCCCATGGAGTTGAGGGGGGGGGGTGGTTTTTCCTTCTCCCTCTCTCTTTCTCTATTTCTTTCTTGCACACAGCCTCTAGAAATTAAAAATAAATAAATAAAATATATTTTATCTCTGAATTGAGCATCAAGACCCAGCATATTCAATCTATGTTTCCTAGAACTTCTAGGCAGTTACTCCGGAAGGGTACATTGTCAAAACTGTACAAACCCCAGGACCATCCCTCTGTGGGGCCTTGTTGAGAATGACGCTTACTGCAGCACTCCATGTTCCTTGTGTAGAGGTATGCCTAAAAAAATGTCTCTTTTGGATTTGAATGTCAAGAACAGCTTTGCTTCTTTGGGAAACTGATGAGTGTTTGCCTTAGGTCCATTGAATTCAAAAACAGCATTTTTCTTTCCTAGCTCTGGCTGTCAGGAAGTTCAGTGCCACTTTCTCAGAAGCCTATGGCTCACATATCTGGCAACATAACTTTGCTGTGGTCTTGATTTTCTATTCTAAATATTAATATATTTTCTCTGATCTCAGTCTATTAAATTATTTACAGCTTTCATTTTAGAATACAAAGTCTTGTAAGTTTCCTCAAGTCCTTAGTGGAATATGGCAAGAAGATATTCGAAAGAAAGAAATGGATGCATCTCTGAGATATATTCCCTTTAAAGTGCAGTGGGTTCCTTTCTGTGTGTGGTAGTGGCAGGAGCAATGAAGAGAGAGATCCCTGCTAGCAAGGGTGTTCCTCAGCCCTGTAAGGACACAGCAGGGTTTCAAGGAGAGGAGCCCTTTTGGAATAGCTTATTGAGGTGATTTTATTCCTGATCTCTTGATGAAGCTACCCTTAAGTGGCCCAGAAATGGAGCTAACTGTCCTCTGTTCTGGGTCTGAATCTTTTCCCAAAGAGGACTTAACAGAGTAAATCTGGAACCTGTCCTGAAATTCTGTGTGAAAGCTAGATTTCCATTGGCATGGGGTCTCATATTAGAAGGTCAGAATTAGAGTGTTTCTCTAGGTAAGACTGTGATTTCAACTACTTTCCAATTCACCTTAAATGTCCAACATTGCTGTGGAAACCCTCTATTTGCTTTAGGAAGCTGACATTTGTTTCTATCTCTATAGGAAGAAGGAAGTAGTGTATAGTCCACTATACTATATATTGAATTCTATGTAGGCATCCCACATAGGCTGATTTAACTCCAGTGGCTATCTCGTGAAGCTAACTCATTATCTGCATTTTACATATGAGTAAAGCAAGGCTCAGGCTCTGGATGATGAGATGTAATGCCAGGATTTGGTCTAGATCCTTCCATCCCAACTAGGTTGACCTGCAGCCTACTGGGAAGGTCAAGTGAGACCCAAGAAACTGATAGGGAAAGAAACAGATGGCTCCTTGGGGAAGAGAAAAAACTGTCATGGGCAAAGCTGGTAAAGACTCAGAGGTAGGCAGAGGTGAGAAGAAGAGACCTTTTGCAAGGACCCAGTCTGCTCAGGGAGCAGATCCCTACCCCAGCTCACATCCATCTCTCTCCCTATCCTGTCATTTTTGGCATGTGGCGATTGCATTGCCACAAACAAGTTCCCTGATAGCCAGGTTATCCTGGCTCTTGACATTCTTGTTTGCCCAAACTAATTGGAGACCATCTGAATGCAGAGCTTCATAGCCACAGCATCTTTCTTGTAGGAGCTACTCTTTAAGGATACGTACTAATCACTGAGTGTTGGTAGTGGTAAAAGTTGTTATGAATCAAGTTACTGTCATGGTCTGGGTCCTTTGGAGGCATAATCTCATTTAAACTTCACAACAACCCAGTGTGGAGATATCTCCCCGTTTTAGGTGAGGAAATTGATTTACTCATGGTCATGCTATTAGCAAGCAGGTACCCCAGCTTCCTGCCTCCTCTTCCCACTATTGCTGAAATGCCAGAAACGGTCAGCTGGGTTCTCTAAGTACTAACTTTCCAGTGTTCCTTTAGGGAGACTACAATCAATAAAGAACGAATCTCACAGACTTCCATAAAGTAAATAGAGAGAACACTAGTTCTCTCTATTTACTTCATTGACATGCACATTGATTTTTTTTTCAAATTTATTTCAAAATTCTTTATTGGATTTAATTCCCAGCTTAAGGTTGTTTTTTGTTTTTGTTTTTGCTTTTTGTATTTTTTTTTTTATGAGAGAGAAGGGAGAGTGAGAGAGACAGAGAGTAGGGGAGAAAGATTTTAAAATTATTTTTTGACAGGGTCTCATCCAGCTGGAGTCCTGTCCTTACTAGGATTCCTTCTGTGTGGCTCCAACATTGCACACCAATGTTCAACTACTTGTGCCACTATGAGTAGATTCTAAATGAAGTTTTACTCATTTTTAATGTATATATATATATATATATATTTTTTTTTTTTTTTTAGAGAGGTTTTTGCTATAGGGCGCGTGCGCTCGCCAGACAGACAGAAAGAGACAGAGAGACAGAAAGCGAGAAATCACCCCCCAGGGGGGATGGCCACGCTGCAATCCCTTCTCCTCCATTCTCCTCTCGGGATCTTGGGCACTCACGCACACGCGCCCGGCGTGAGTTTAAGCCACCGGGTCCGGGACGTGAACCGCGTTCAACTACATGGGAGTCCAGCGACATAGCCATTACGCTAACTGCTGGTACCTCATTTTTAATATATTTTAATGAAACTTTTTTATTTTTAGATAATTACAGATTCACATGCAGTTGTAGAATAATGTAATAGACTTAATTTTCCTTTTACCCTGTTTCCTCTAATGGGAACATCTTAAAAATCTCAAATATTGGACCATTTGAAAGGTCATGATGCATTTTTGCATAGAAAAATATGCATGACTTTTCCAACAACCTAATATAATATAGTAACTAGGATATTGCTATAGAGTCATGATACTGAATATTTTCAGTCCCATAAAGACCATATCCACTTTCCTCCATCCTCATCTCTTCCTTAATCCTGGAAACCATGAATCTGGTCTCCTTTTCTGTATTTTGTAATTTCAGAAATGTTATACAAATGGAATCATACTTATATAACCTTTTGGGATTTTTTTTTCCCACTCACTTTAAATTCTCCGGAAATTCATCCCAGTGTTCACACGTGTCAAAAGTTCATGCCCTTTATTGCTGACTAGTATTCCATGGTATGGATGTACCACAGTTAGTTTAACCATTTATTTGTTGAAGAATATCCAGGTTTCCAATTTGGATTAATTATAAATAAAACTGGCCTAAACATTTATGTGCAGGTTTTTGTGTAGACATGTCTTCATTTCTTTAAGATAAATTCCCAAGAGTGCAATGGTCCTGTGGTAGTGTCACATGTTTCATTTTATTAAAAAATCCTGCCTACACTGTTTTAGAGTAAATGTACCATTTTACATTTCCACCAGCAATGTAGAAATGATAATAGTTTCTCTGCATCCTTTCCAATATTTGATGTTGCCTTTTTTTATTTTAGCCATTCTACAGGTGTGAAGTGATCCCATTTAATTTTCATTTCTCTAATAGCAATAATTAATGAGGTTTAACATTTTTCTTTTTAATTGTAATTTCTCATTTACATAAAATTGTACATCTTTATAGGGTATAGTATGGTTTTTTAAAGCATGGATATAGTGTGTAAAATCAAATCAAGGATATATCCATTATCTTTTTTTTTTCTTTTTTTGAGAGAGAGAGAGAATTTTACTATGGGGTGCATGCACTCACTAGAGTAACAGAAAGACAGAAAGCAGCAACAAATCACCACCCTCCACCTCTGGGGTATAGCCATACCACAATCCTTTCTCCTCCATTCTTCTTGAGATTTGGGGCATGCTTGCACAAGTGCCCGGTGTGAGTTTCAAGCCACTGGGTTCCAGACTCAAATCATGGTCAGCCATGTGGGCGTCCAGTGCCTTAACCAGCACATCACCTACAGGTCCCCCATTTTTAACATTTAACATTACATGATGATCATGTACATTCAATATTTGTTCTACTTTTTTTTTTCTTTTGAGGGGGAATGTATAATGAATTGTTGATGACAATTTTTATTCTGCTGTGGTGTACCATTCCAACATATTCCTTTTATTTACCTGCATTCTTGTGTTTGGTAATCATTTTCTCCCAAATCCCACCTTTCGTGTGCTTATTTGCTATATAGATAGCCTTTTTGATAAAATGTCTTTTCATGTCTTTTGCACATTTTCTAATTGGACTTTACATGTTAATTTTTGAGGTTCTTTATATATTCTAGTTACTAGTCTTTTCTCAGAAGAGTGGTTTGCAAATATGTTCCCCCACTCCACAGGTTATCTTTCCATCTTAACAGCGTCTTTTGCAGAGCAAAAGTTTTCAAGTTTGATAAAATATAATTTACCATAGTTACTTTTTATTTCAAATCTAAGAGCTCTTTACCTTACCATTTCTTTCTCAAAAATTTCTTCTGTATTTTTTCTAAAAATTTTATAGTTTCACATCTTACATTTAAGTCTATGATCCACTTTGAGTTAATTTTTAGATAAATTGGGAAATGGTTCATAATTCTTTTATTCTTTTCTTTCCTCCTTCTTTTCTTTCTCTTATTTCTCCTTCTTCTTCTGCTTATAAATGTCCAACTGCTCCAAGACCCTTTGTTGTTGCAAAGGGTACTGTTCCTTCCCTTCTCTGAGTACCTTCATCAAGAATATAGATGCATTTATGTGGGTCTATTTCTGTGTTCTCATTCTGCCCCATTAATCTATCTATGTGAATATCCCTACACCAACACCACATAGTCTGGATAACACAGATACTGTTTCTTGAAGTCAGGTAAAGCAGTTTTTCCCATTTTATTCTTTTTTGAAAGTGTTTTAGCTGTTCTAGTTTATATATATATATATACATATATATATATAAATACCTTTCTGGGATTTTGATAAGAAATCTATTAAACCTTATATTAGTTTCCTGTGGTTGATGTAACAAATTAGCACAAACTCAGTGACTTCATATAAGGCACCTCTGGGCCAGCAGGTGGCATGGTGGTTAAGGTACTGGACTCCCATATGATTGACTGTGGTTTGAGTCCCGGATTGATGACTTGCTTTTTTGTTTTCTCTCTCTCTCTTTCTCTATCTCTGGTGCACATGTATTCCCTAAAGCAAATTTAAAAATAATAGTGATAATAATAACAATAAAATTAAATAAATAATTCCTTAAGAAAAGAAAATATATTCTCTCAGAATTTTAAAGGCCAGCAATTCAAAACCAAGCTGTTGGCATAGCTATTCTTTCTCAGAAGACTCTAGGAAGGAATTGTTTCCCTACTTCTTCCAGCTTCTGGTGGCTGCCAGAATTCCTTGATCCACATTACTCCAATCTCTGCTTGCTTCTATCTTTATATAACATTCTCAGTATGTGTGTAATGGCCAGTTGTATCTCTTGTAAGGACACTTGTGACTAGATTTTGGGCCCAGCTGCATAATCTAGAATAATTTCCTCTGTTGAGATCATTAATATAATCATATCTGCAAAGACCACTTTTCTTTATAAAGTAGTATTTACAAGTTCCTGGGATTAGGACCTGATATCTTTGAGTGGCATTATGTATCCTATTATAAACCTGTATATCAGTTTGGGAGAAATTGATATATTTTATATGTTGAGACCTCTAATCCGTGAACTTATTATGTCTTTCTGCTTATTTAGATTTTCGTTAATATCTTTCATCAGCACTTTTTAGCTTTCAGTACACAAATTCTATACTGGTTTTGCTATATTTATGCCTAAATATTTAATTATTCATTGAGTAATTGTAAATAGTATTTATTTTGAAGTCTCCATGTTTATTTCTAGTAGTGAAAAATTCAATTAATTTTGTTATTTTGAGCCTTCAAACTTACTGAATTTAATTATTAGTTATAGGCTTTCTTTTCTTTTTTTTGATTCATTAAGATTTTCTAAATAGAGAGCTTTGTCATCTGAAAATAAAAACTGCTTTATTTCTTCCTTTTGGATACATATGACATTTTGTTTGCTTGTTTATTATTGCCTACTTAACTATAACTTCCAATACTGTATCGAATAACAGTGGTTAGAATAGACATCTTGCTTTCAATTTTAGAGGAAAAGCATTCAGTCTTTTACAGGTAAATATGATGATACTAGCTACAAGTGTTTTTTGTAGCATGTTGAAGAAATTTTCATTTTTTTTTTTTAAATCACAACACTGTAAATGGGTGTTGAATTATTTATTGCTCTTTTATCATTTGTTGATATGATCATGTAATTTTCCTATTTTAACCTGTCAACATGATTGATTTTGAATACTGAACTGTATTTGCATCCCTAAAATAAATTCACTTGATCATAGAATATAATTCTTTTCATATATTGCTGAATTCGACTTGGTAATAGTTTGTTAAGGATTTTTGCATCTTTATTCAGAAAAGATATTGATCAGTGATTTTGTTTCTGCTTTTGTTTTGTACTATCTCTGTCTGGTTTTGGTCTCAGAATAATACTAGCTTCATAAAATGAATTGAGAAGGGTACCTTTTCTATTTTCTGGAAGACATTGTATAGAATTGGGGTTTTTTTTAAAATGTTTCATTGAATATTGCAATAAAATCATGTGGGTCTAGAGACTTTTGGGGGAAGAGGAGTCTTTAAATAGAGAGTTTAATTTTCATAATAGTTACAAGGCTATTCATATTATTTATTTAACACTGGGAGAGTTATACCAGATTGCATTTTTTAAGGAATTGTCCCATTTCACCTATATTATTGAATTTACATGTGCAAAATTGTTTATAGTATTCTCTTATCTTTTTGATAGTTGAAAGATTTGTAGTATCCCTTTTTTCATTCTACATATTGGTAATTTGCAATTTCCCTTTTTATTTCTTGTCAGTTTTACTAGAGGATTGTTCATCTTACTATTCAAAGAGCCAGCTCTTTGTTCTATTGATTTATTCTATTATTTTTCTATTTTAAATTTTATTAATTTTTGCTCATATATTTACGATGTTTTCCTTTGCTTGCTATAGGTTTATTCTTCTCTCTAGTATCTGGAGTCAGGAACATAAGTTATTGATTTGAGGATTTTATTTTTTTCTAAAGTAAGCATTTGATGCTATAAATTTCCCTTTCAGCACTGCCTTAGCTGTATCCCATACATTTGATATGTTGTATTTTTATTTTTATCCAGTTCAATGTATTTTAAATTTTCCCTTAGTTTTCCTCTTAGATCTGTGGATAATAGTTGACATGGCTAAAGCTATCCTATGCCTCCTAAGCACATATCAAAAGTTGGGACCAGCAGTTAGCGTAATGGCTATGTTGCCAGACTCCCATGTAGTCAACCACGGTTCAAGTACCGGACCCGGTGGCTTAAACTCACGCCGGGCGCATGTGCGTGCATGCCCAAGATCCCAAGAGGAGGATGGAGGAGAAGGGATTGCAGCGTGGCCATCGCCCCTGGGGGGTGATTTCTTGCTTTCTGTCTTGCTGTCTCTCTCTGTCTCTCTGGTGAGCGCACTCGCCCTATAGCGGAAAAACCTGTCAAAAAAAAGAAAAAAGTGGATCCTCCTTACGATGTAAAGATCATTTTTTACATGATCCTTGTTAGAACTAGGATGAGACAGATACTACTAGAGGAAGAAGTGAGAAAACAAGTCATTAAACACATGAGGCAGGTAATCATGGACTTAGTTCACCACCAACCCAACATGCAAAATGTACCTTTGTTATATTACTCTGCTCAGGCTGCAAAAGGTCCATAGACAGCATAGCTTAAACAACAGAAAATTATTTTCTCACAGCTATGAAGGCTAGAAGTTCAAGATCAGGGTGCCAACATGGTCAATTGCTAGTGAAGAGGTCACATCTTGGCTTCCAGACAGCCACCTTTTCCCTGTGTCCTCACATCAAGGGTGGGGAGAGAGAGAGAGTGAGCTCTTTCTCTTCCTGTTTTTATAAGACCACCCATCATATTAGCTTAGGGCTCTACCCTTATTTAACTTTGTAAATCTTATTTATTTAATCTTAATTTAACTTTATTTACCTTAACATTATGTAACCTTAGGTTTTCTTTTTTTTAAGAGATTTTTGCTATAGAGCACGTGTGCTCAACAGAGAGACAGAGAGAGATGGAGAAAAGAAAGTGAGAAAACACCCCAGCCCCTGGGGAGATGGCTAAGCTGCAATCCCTTCTCCTCTATTCTCCTTTCAGGATTTTGGGCATACATGCATGCACATGCACCCAGCCTCAGATATATATATATATATATATATATATATATATATATATATATATATATTATTATTTTTATTTTATACATTCAATTGCTACACATCATTTAGCTTACAAAAAGAATTTACCCAACATGAAATACACCTCAGGCCAGTCCAGATGAGACTACTATACACAATATCATCAACAGATAATAAACCATTACTGTGTCCCACAAATGGCTTGCCCCTCTATTTTCCCCCTAATTTCCTTCCCTTTTCTCTTTCCCTCTCTTACCCTTTTTTCACACTGTCTCATTGTCCATAACTATTTTCAATGCTTTTATGTCCTCCAATATTTCAGTCTCTACCATAGAATGTGGATCATTGGTATGTATTAAGTGGAGACATACAATATCTTTCTTTCATAGCCTGACTTGCTCCACTCAGCAATAAATCATCACTATTTAAACACTTTCTATCAAATGCCAGGGTCTTATTGTTTATTATGGCTGAATAGTTTTCATAGAGTAAATGTGCCACATTTTTTTAATCCATTCATCTGTTTGTGGGTATTTAGGTTGGCTCCATGTCTTAGCAATCATGAATAATGTTTCAATAAACATTGATGTGCAAGTGCTTTTTTAACTGAGCATTCTCCTGTCCTTTGGGTGTGTACCCAGGAGCAGAACTGTTGGATAATATGGTAGTTCAATTTGTAGGTCTTTGAAGAACCTCCATATTGTTTTCTACAGTGGCTGTACCAATCTACATTCCCACCAACAGTGTAGAAGAGCTCCCCTTTCACCAGAACTCTGCCAACACTTATCATTTTTTGTATTTTTATCTTTGTCATTCTGATAGGGGTTAAGTGGTAACTCATTGTGGTTTTAATCTGCATCTCCCTTATGATGAGGGATATTGAACATTTCTTCATATACTTTTTGGCTGTTCATATGTTTTTCTTAGGAGTTTTTTGTTCAGCATCTTTTCCCATCTTTTAATTTAGTTATTCTTTTTTTATTGGGTTGTGGGAGGATAAGCTTCTTGAGTTCCGTGTGTATTCTGGTTATCGGTCCCTTATCTGAAGCATAGTTTACAAAAATATTCTCACAATCTGAGGATTATTGATTCACACTACTTACTGTGTCCTTGGCTGTGCAGAAACTTCTTAATCTGATGTAATCCCACTTGCCTATTTTGGGAATTATTGCCTGTGCTTTGGGGGTCTTATTTAAGAAGTCTGCCTATCCCAATGTCCCCAAGAGTTTCCCCAGTATTTTTCATCAGTAGTTTTATAATCTGGCATCTTAGGTTTAGATCCTTGATCCATTTGAGTTGATTTTTATAATGGTGAAAGATGGAGATCCAGTTTCATCTTTCTGCAGGTGAATATCCAATTTTCCCAGCACCATTTGCTAAAGAGGTTTTCCTTTTCCCACTGGATTGACTGGTATCCTTAGTCAAATATCAGTTGGCTGAGTGTTTGGGGGGTTTATTTCTGGGGTCTCTGTTCTATTTAATTGGTCCACCTATCTGTTTTTGTGCCAATACCATGCTGTTTTGATTATCACAGCTTTATAGAATATTTTGGGGTCAGAGAGTGAGATGTTGCCCATTCCACTCTTCTTGTGCAGGACTGCTTTAGCAATATAGGGTCATTTATGATTCCAGACAAATTCTATTATTTTTTCTAGATCTGTGAAGAAGGTGTCTGGTAATTTGATTGGAATTGCATTAAATATGTAGATTAATTTTGATTATATTAATTCTTCCAATCCAGGAACATGGGATGTCCTTCCACTTCCATTGTCTTTTTCAATATCTTTTTAAAGATTTTCGTAGTTTTCTTTGTAAAGGTCTTTGACTTCCTTGGTATGGTTTAGCCCTAGGTATCTTATATATTTTCTAGCTATGGTGAAATGAATTATTTTCTTTAATTCTACCTCCGTCATCTTATTACTCATATGTAGAAATGCTATAAATTTGAGGATTTTTGCTTTTGTATCTTGCCACTTTACTGTATTCATTTTGTACTTCTAGAGGTTTTTTTCATGGATATCTTTGGGTCTTCTATGTATACCATCATGTCATTGGCACATAAAGATATTTTCAACTCTGCTTTCTCTACTTAAATGCCTTTTATATTATTCTCTTTCCTGATTACATTGGCTAGAACTTCCAGTGTACTATATTGAAAAGGAGTGGAGAAAATGGACAGCCTTGTTTTGTACCAGTTTTTAGTGGAAAAGCTTTCAGTTTTTGAAATGTTAGCTATAGGCTTTTTATATATGGCTTTTATTGTGCTGAGAAATGACCCTTCTATGCCAATTTTGTTAAGAGTCTTAATTATGAAAGCATGTTATATTTGTTGAATTATTTTTTGCATGAATTGAAATGATTGTATGGTTTTTATCTTTCTTTCTGCTAATGTGATGTATTATGTTTATCATTTTGTGTATATTTCATCCTTGGAAAAAAAAGTCTACCTGGTTGCGATGAATAATCTATTTTATATGTTGTTGGATACGATTTGTAAGTATCTTGTTGAGAATTTTTGCATCTATATTCATCAGAGATATTGATGTATAGTTTTCCTTTTTTGTCATGTCTTTATCTGTTTTGGAAATTAGTATGATGGAGGCTTCATAAAGTGATTTTGGGAGGTTTCCTTCCTTTTGTATGTTTAGAAATAATTTGAGTAGAATGGGAAGCTAACTCTTCTTTAAAAGTTTTGTAGAATTCTGAAGTGAAGCAATCAAGACCTGGGCTTTTCTTTGTTGGGAGGTTATTTATTACCGATTCAATCTCATGACTTGTTATGGGTCTATCCAGGCTTTCTATGTCCCTTGATTCAATCTTGGTAGATTATATACATCCAGAAATTTGTCCATCTCATCCATGTTCTCTTATTTGTTGTCATATAGTCACTCATTGTATCCTCTAATGATGTCTTGTATTTCTATTGTGTCTGTTGTAATATTGCCTGATTCATTACATATTTGATTTATCTGGTTTCTTTCTCTCTTCTTCATAATCAGTCTAGTTAATGGTGTGTTGATCTTGTTAATATTTTCAAAGAACCAGCTTTTGCTTTCATTTACTTTCTGTAAAGTTCACTTATTTTCTATTTCATTTATTATTTCTTTTCTCCTGGCATTTTGTTGTTGTTGTTTTTCCAGTTCCTTGAGGTATGATGTTAAGCAGTCTATTTGCCACCTTTCCATTCTTTTTCTTATGTGCACTAATTGCTATAAATTTCCCTCTTATGACTGTTTTTGCAGTGTTCCATAGATCATGGAAACTTGTGTACTCATTATCATTGTTTCCATAAATCTTTTGATTTCAGATTTAATTTCCTCGGTCATTGAGAAGTCATTCAGGAGTAGGTTGTTAAGTTTCTGTGTGTTTGTGTATTTTTGAGGATATTTTCTGAAGTTAATGTTAAGTTTAATTTCATCATGATCAAAGAAGATGCTGGATATAGTTTCTATGACTTTGAATCTGTAAAGGCTTGATTTGTGATCTATTATATAGTCAATCTTTGAAAAAGTTCCATGCAGGGGTGAGGAAAAAATTTATATTTTGTGGTCTTAGAGTAGAAAGTTCTGTATCTGTCAAGTCCATTTGATTTATAGTATCTTTTAGGTCCAATATCTCTCTGCTTATTTTTTGTCTTAGAAGACATGTCAAAAGGAGATAACAGGGTGTTGAGATCCCCAACAATTACAGTGTTGCCACCTATCTGTCTTTTTCCTCTAGCAGTCTTTCCTTCATGTATTTGGGTGCTCCTGAGTTGGGTGCATAGATTTTTTTCTTAAAGAATTATTTATTTATTTAATTCCATTTGTTATTATTTTTTAATTTGACCAAAGAAAGACAGAGAGAGAGAAAGAGAAAGGGAAAAAGCAAGCTGCCAGGTCTGGAACTCAAATCGCAGTCAGCCATGTGGGAATCCAGCGCCTTTTAGCACCACACCACCTGTGGGCCCTATGGGTGTATAGATATTTTAAGTGTTATATCTTCTTAATTAGCCCTTTGACTATTAAATAAAGCCGTTCTTTGTCTCTTCTTATAGTTTTTTCACCTTTCCAAGCCTATTTTGTCTGAAATAAGAATTGATACTCCAGTCCCTTTTTTGATGTCTGTTTGTATGGAATACCTTTCTCCAGCCCTTTACTTTTAATCTATGTATGTCTTTATACATAAGGTGCAAAGAAAAACAGAATTTCTTGTAGGCAACAGACAGAGGGTTTCTGTTTATCCATTCAGGGTGGGAGTTCGCAGTCTGTGTCGAGGAGATTCAGAAGGGTGGGCCTACAGCCTAATGGGTGGTGAATTTAATCCCTTTGACTATAACATTAAAAGCCTATTTTGTCTGTAAGAATTGATCAGTCCTTTTTTGATGTCTGTTTGTATGGAATACCTTTCTCCAGCCCTTTACTTTTAATCTATGTATGTCTTTATACATAAGGTGCATTTCTTGTAGGCAACAGACAGAGGGTTTCTGTTTATCCATTCAGCCAGTCTGTGTCTGTTAATTGGTGAATTTAATCCATTAACATTAAATGTTGTTATCAATATTTTCAGACATGTTCCTATCCTTAAGTGAGCCATTTTCTTGGTTATTTTATGTTCTCTTATATCTGTCTATCTGACTTTAGTTTTCCTGGTATAGTACTCCCTTCAGAATTTCTTAAAGAGCTGGTCTGGAGCTGGTAAATTCTTTTAGGTTTTGTTTATCTGAGAATGTTTTTAGCTTTTTTACCCATACAAAGAATAGTCTTGGTGCCTCGCATGAGTTTTAAGCCACTGGGTCTAGGACTCAAACCACAGTTGACTACTGGGAGTCCAGCAACTTAATCATTTTACCATTTGCCGATCCCTATGTAACCTTAATTTAACCTTATCTCCTAAATTTAACCTGTTTATCTCCTGTTACCTAAATTTAATCTTAAATACTTTTTTGTTGTTAAGATTCTTGCCATAGAATTTGTGTGTTCACCAGGGAAAGAGAGAGAAAGAGACAGTGAAAGGGAAGTGAGAAATCACCCCTCCCCAAGGGGTAATGACAACACTGTAATTCTTTCTCCTCCTCAGACTCTGAGCATGCACACACTTACACCTGGCCAACCTTCAAGTCACTAGGTCCAGGACTCAAACTGCTATCAACCATGTGAAAATCCAGTACACCAACCACCGTGCCACCCACTGGACCCACCTTAATTACTTTATAAAAACCTTATCTGGGGACCAGTTGGCATAATGGCTATGTCACTGGACTCCCATGTAGTTAACCACAGTTCGAGTCCTGGACCCGGTGGCTTAAACTCAGGGCGCGTGTGCATGTGTGCCCAAGATCCTAAGAGGAGAATGAAGGAAAAGGGATTGCGGCATGGCCATCCCCCCTGGGGGCCGGGGGTGATTTCTCGCTTTCTGTTTCCCTGTCTCTGTCTTTCTGGCGAGTGCACGCACCCTATATAGCAAAAACAAACAAACAAATAAAAGAAGAAAAAAAACCCTATCTGAAAATATAATTACATTAGGGGTTAGGGCTTCAACATATAAATCGCTAGATGGGGGTAGAAGGGGGCACCATTCAGTCCATCATATCTGTACTCTCACTAACCTAGCCCACACCCTGAGAAGAAAGCCTCGCTCAGCTCTCCCAGGTTCAGTTCTTTATTACTTGCTTTTATTGGCCTCATACTCTGTACAAAACTAGGATGCCTGGGAGTGGAGAGGGAGTAGTCTCTACCTTCTAGGAGCTTATCACCTACTCCAGGGGAGACGTAGAAACTTTCTATATGAAACAACACTAAGAGACAGATCTGGACCCACATCCTGACTCCCCCAATTACAAGTTGCATGAGATTATTCAATTCCCTTATTGCCACTCTTCACTGCTAATTAGGAACAATCCCTGTTCTTTCTGCCTTCAAGAGTTGACATGATTGGGTCAGGAGGTAGCATGGAGGTTGAGGTACTAGATCCCACATGGCCAACTCTGCAGTTTAAGTACCTGTACTGGTAGTTTGGAAATCACACTGAGCACATGTGCTTGCATGCTTAAAGTCTCAAGAGGAGAATGAAGGAGAGGGGATTGCAGGATGGCCATTTCTGACAAGCGTACATGCCCTATAACATTAAAAATAAACAAACAAAACACAACAATGATCAAATGATATATGCATAATATATGCATGTGAAAGGCAATAATGTGAAATGCATAGTTGTCGCATAAGAGAACAGTGAGTTGATTGTGTTACTGGAGCAGAGGGTATATGAATCAGTGGAAAGGAAACTGAGGCGTACATGGGATAGAACTAGATGGTGCAGGGTATTGAGGGCTACATTGTAAAAATCTAATCTTTATTCTTAAAGCAGATGAAGTTTAGTGCATATCTGTTTTACAGTTTTAAAAAAAAAACCTTCACAACCATTTTCATCTGATATACCAACATCCTTTTGAATTGCACAGGGCAAGTTTTCTGTTTTAGAGATTAAAGGGGAAAATAAATGATAAGTGCTGAAGGGGATATGGTGAAAGGGGAACACTCCTATATTGTTGGTGAGAATGTAAATTGGTCCAGCCACTGTGGATAACAATATGTAGGTTCAAAGGCCTTCAAATAGAACTCTCATATGATCCAGCAACTCCACTCCTGGGTATCTACTCAGAGGACAGGAGAACACTCAGTTGGAAAAGTGCTTGCATATCTATATTTATTGCAGCCTTATTCACGTTTGCTAAAACATGGAACCAACCCACAAATGGATGAATGGATTGAAAAAGTGTGGCACATATACTCCATGGAATATTATTCATCCATAAAAATAAACAGGCCCTGGAATTTGATAGAAAGTGCATGAATATGGAAGATTTGTTGCTGAGCGAAGCAAGTCAGGCTATGAAAGAGAGACATTGTATGTCTCCACTTAACATATATTGACTGTCCATGCTCTATGGTAGAGACTGAAAGACTGGAGGATATAAAAGCATTAAAAATTGTTATGGACACTAGAGACAAAGTGGAAAGAGAGTGTGGGAGGGGACAAGCACAGGAAAAGAAATTTGGGGAAAAAAATAGAGAGGTAAGATATTTGTGGGACCCAGATATGGTTTATTATCTGTTGATGAGGATGTGTATAGTATTCTCAACTGGGCTCAGGTGTATATCATGCTGGGTAAAGTCTCTTTATAATCTAAATGATATATAGTGATGGAGTGTATATATAATATAATAATAAAAAATACAAAAATTATTTTTAAAAAGTTTACTTAATCTGTATCACCCTCATAATAAGATATAGACAACTGACCAAAATCATCACTTGTTCAATAATGTATATTAATGAGGAATTTTCTTAAATGAATCTATCTCAAAGGAACAACATTTATGTCAGGGTGAATGTACAAATCCTTACTAAATCTTAAAGCTCTTTATATAAATGTAAGAGATTGTCATTCACTTACATTTTTATATAGCTTTTCCATGTCCATTTAGTGAAGGTTCACCTTGGTCATTTTATCTGTAGACCTGTGTACTGACTTTCTAATTGTGAATTGGCTTCTTATTTATTCAAATAAGAAATGCACATGTACTTTTCTAGATCGTTGTCTATCATGATAAACCTAAAGCACCCTGTGCTATACAAATCACAACTAAATACATCTATCTATAAAGAGATAGTAATGATCTTGATTAGTAAGGGCCAATGTGATACTGGGTCTTGTAAGGCTTGACCACAGAAAAATTAGATTTCATTGGGATCAATGGTTAGCATAATGGCTATGTCGCTGGACTCTCATGTAGTCGACCGCGGTTCGAGTCCCAGACCTGGTGGCTTAAACTCACGCCAGGCACCTGTGCATACATGCCCAAGGTCCCAAAAGGAGAATGGAGGAGAAGGGATTGCAGCATGGCCATCCCCCCTGGGGGGTGATTTCTCACTTTCTGTCTCTCTGTCTCTCTCTGTCTCTCTGGCAAAGGCACATGCCCTGTAGCAAAAACCTCTCAAAAAAAAAAAAAATGTAAATCTTTTAAGTAAGTAGACTAATAGTCACACAGTAATAATGCCAAAGTTCCTCAAAGATCCAGGTAATCAGATGTTAAAATATAGCCTGTGCTAACTCTAGTATGTATTCCATACAAAGACCCTGTGCTATAGTAGTTAAACATTGTACAGAGTAGCCGGACCCTCCAGTGTAATAATAATTTAAAAAAATAAAGTAGGGGCTGGCCCCATAGCATAGTGGCTAAATGTGGTTTGACTCCAGGCCTGGTAGCTTGGAAAACACACTGGGTACACTGCACACTTGCTAGGACCCTGACAGGAAGGATGCTTGGAGGAAAGGGGAATGTGACATGATCAAGCCCCATCAAGGGTTGCTTTTTTTTCTCTCTCTCTCTAGCTTGTGCACAGCCCTCTGGCATTAAAATAATAATTTTTAAAAATTTTAAAAAATCTGTTCATTAAGATAGCAAAGCAGGGGCTAGACAGTGGTGTGGTGGTAAAACATGACACTCTGCAAGGCAGACCCATAAAAACGTTGCAGGTTTGCATCTGGAGATCTCCTAGGATACGCCTGGCATGCCTGTGTCCATAATGTGATTCGGCCAAAAGTGGTGATAGATCACAGCATGGAGGCTGTGTCAGAGTTGAGTGCTTTCTCTCTCACTCTCTTCCTCTCCTACTCATGGACTACATGAGTCAAATTAATAATAATAAAAATAGAACATCATAGCAAAGTATTAATCTAGGTGGATCACAAATACCTGATGTTTTTCCATGACATTTTAAATGATACCTATAAGAAAAATAGTTTTAAAATTATGTTAAAATCATAAATACTGGAGATCAGTAGATGGTGTAATGGTTACATTGCTGGACTCCCACATGGTTGAGCATGGTTCAAATCCCAGACCTGGTGGCTTGAAACTCACACCAGGTGTGTTGCATGCATGCCCAAAATCCCTAGAGGAGAATGGAGAAGGGACTGCAGTGTGGCCATCCCCATGGGGGGGTGATTTCTCACTTTCTGTCTCTCTGTCTCTCTCTGTCTCTCTGGCAATTGCACACACCCTATAGAAAAAATCTCTATTAAAAATAAAAGTTATAAATACCTAGTGTACTCAAGTACTTAATAATTTCTTACCTTGATTCTATGTCTTTTTTCCTCTTCTCTGTCTACTTTTAATTAAAGCTTAACATTTTCTTCTCATTAATAGTAGTTTGGGTGTCAAAAAGTCTTTAGGTTACAATATAACTTCCTAATGCTTAGAATCAGAGACCTTTAGTTAGTCTTAATATCATTTGCAAAGAAAGAAAGAAAGAAAGATAGAAAGAAAATCCTTATCTATGATGGCTCTATTAACGCCAAAGAATCCCTAAGACCACATTTTAGCTATTTCTTTTCTCTTTCTTTGCAAGGAGGAGAAACTGTTACTTTACCCGCAATGACTTTGTCAGAAGCTCGAAGAGGAGAACTATCTACAATCCACTTATCCACTTTGGCACCTCTCTTTGTATCCACAACTATTGTTTTTTTTTGTTTTTTGTTTTTTTGTTTTGTTTTGTTTTTGTTTTGTTTTTGTTTTTGTTTTTTTTAAGAGGTTTTTGCTATAGGGCACATGCGCTCGCCAGACAGAGAGAGATAGAGAAACAGAAAGCGAGAAATCACCCCCCCAGGGGGGATGGTCACGCTGCATCCCTTCTCCTCCATTCTCCTCTCGGGATCTTGGGCACACATGCACACGAGCCCAGCTCGACTTTTAAGCCACCAAGTCCGGGATGCAAACTGCAGTGGACTACATGGGAGTCCAGCGACATAGCCATTATGCTAACTGCTGGTCCCCACAACTATTGTTCTTAACCAAGTATCCTTCTAACCCACTGTCTCCATTTTAATTCCCAACACATTAAGGCACATGTGGCCATTAGCATTAGGTCAAATTTTCCTCTAGACTCTGATTGTAATTATGGGCCTGAGGAGGATAACTGACATGAACTACCTAAAAAAAGAATGTTTTGGTATTTATTATTACTTTTATGAGCATTGGGAGTAGAATGAGAACTATTTGTTGGGTATACTTCTGCCTCCAGGATATACTCTTCATTTTATAGGTCTAGAAATATAAAGATGACCCCTTTGAGGTCAGCTCATTTCCATTTGGCCCAATGTTTAAAAATGTGGATGCAGAGTCAAGCCAACCTGCATTCAAATTCTGATCGCTCACTGTGCCACAGGATGACTTATGCCGTGGTCTGTGAAATGGGAATAATAACAGTACTACCTCAGGAGTTGTTCCTAGGATTAGCTGAGATTATGTATGTAAAGGAGTTAGCTAGAGCCTGGCAATTTATCAGTGTTAGATATTAGTATTGTTAGTGAAAGATGGATAGTACTTAACTAAATGGACAGCAAGTGCTGTGGATTATGGTTTCTTGGAATCTGTGCTTGCTGTAACAGAAAGAATTATGAAAGCAATTTAAAATTATTCAATTTAAGATTCTTCCATAAAAGTTAGCTTTAAAAATACAAGAGAAAAGTCTAGTATGTAGAAAATTCTGTATTTCATTTCAAAAAAGATTCAAACAAATGAAGTCCTGTTGTAGGCCATTATATATCTGTTCACCATCATGTGTGTCTGCTTAAAGAAAGCAAGTTTCTATTTGTGGTATTCCTTCCCTAGGTCTCTAACTTTCTAGCATTTATTAGTTACTTTGTAAAACACAGCAACAATGTAAATATCATTATGACAAATTATCTTAATCAAAGTGAGTAATAAATGTCCCTGTGGGTTGGCTTTGAATATGGGGCTTTTTAGGCACCTCGATACACACGTGAGAGAGGAGGTGCCAAAGGTGTCCAGGTCTACATATGACCCATTGCTTCAGTAACCTATACCTAGTGAGAATGCTCTGTATCTTCTTCAGAGACCATAGACAGAACATAGTCATAGAAAGTAGACAACTTTCCCTTCTAAACACTTCATGGCTGTCTTAGGTTCCTTTTTATTTTAGTTCTTTGCATCTTCTCTGCAATAGAGAGAACAACTCCGCCTCCTTTATGGGGTCATTTTCAGTTTGGGGGATGATCCATTTGCTTTGGAGAGAAAAATCAAAGTCTTGAAAAAGATATAAATCTCTTAGGATATTTTTCTCTTTCTCTCTTATTTTCTTTTTTCTTGTCTACAAGTTTTTCTGTTTTTGAATAGTTTCTCTTTTAAAATTTAGTTGGTTTAAAAGTTATTTGCAGGCCAGCCTATGTCCCGGTGGTTATGTGAGATGATTCCCATACAAGCGACAACATGATTTGGGTCCTGAACCCAGAGCTTGAAAAACATGCTGGGTTGTTATGTGTGTGTATGTGTGTGTATGTGCCCAAGTCCCTTGGGTTTGGAGAAATGAAGGAGAAGGGATTGCTGTGTGAGCATTTCCCATGGGGAGGGTGCTTTCTCACTTTCTCTCTCTTATTTCCTTTCCACTCACCAGCAACATTCCCTAGCCCAGGCAGCACACACACCCTCTAGCAAATTAAAAGGAAAAAAAAAAAATCATTGGGCCAGCCCAATGACAGCTGGATCCCAGATGGCCAATGATGCAATTCAAGTCCTAGATCTGGCAGTTTGAAAGATAAAACAGGTGTGTGTATGTGCACACACAAAACCCCTGAAAGAAGGATAGATGGAGGAGAAGGGGTTGTAGTGTGACCATGTCCCATTTAGGCATGGCGCTTTCTCACTTTTTCTCTCCCTCTCTTTCTCTCTCTCCCCAGCAAATGCACACACACCCTCTGGAAAATTAAAAATATTTTAAAAAAAACATTTATAAAAAGTTATTTGCACTGAATTGCTTGGGATAACACATGAACTATTTTAGCAAACAGGTTTTCGCAATCCGGTCTCTGCCAAAGATTTTTTAATCATTAAAGTGACTGGACATATTTTCTGACTCAAGTATTTTAAACAGAATGCCACTAAATTTATAAAATTGTACTGTATACCAGTCTGTCTGTAGTACAACATAGTAAGTATTTGCTATGCAATAGCAAATGAATACAGTATACATGTGAAATAGTACCACTGAATCCAACCCAAGAAAACTCCATATGGTTCCTTCAGTGCTCAAGATTTGCTGAAATTCTGAAGCATTCTCCTGGTAACTATGGCTGCTTATATGTGAAAGTCCCCCTGAATCAAGAAAAATTGTAGTAAAATGAAAATTAGCTATATAGCATGTTTTAATGGAGAATGCATGTGATTCATTCACATGTGCTAAGATTATAGAGAAAATTTGTAAATTTTACTTGTGATTTTGTGGGTGGATTTAATGGTCATAGATTGCATGTTGACAAAAGTAAAATGCTTGCAGTGAATCATAAGAGGCCTAAACGGTGCTTTTATTGTATTTTGAGGGTCTCAAAGAAACATATCTATGAAATCATAATAGAAGTTAAAGGGAAAAGAATGTAGCTTAATACATACTTTTTAACTTTACACATAGCTGTTTGGGGACTCGATGAGACACATAAAGTAAGATCAAGCTTTACTGAATTTACCAATTCTTCATCTGAAGAATTCTTAAAGTAAGCCTGGTTGATTTCTCAACTGAATGCTGAAAGAGAATTCATGATATTTCCCAAGCCAAATCAAGATTTGATGCTCCAAAGCTTATTTCACTTTTTTCCCCTTTTCAGCACTTTCATTCAACTTGGGCCCTTTGCAGTGCCATCTAAACTGGAACACACTAAACTTTTCTCTTTCTAAACACACAATATCTCTTTTTGCTTAAGTGGTAATGAATAAATTACTTTCTGCCGCCTGACAGGAAGATGAATTGTTTAACACTTATTATGCAGCCATCTTCTTAAAGCCCAGATTACAGTTCAATTCATATTTGATTCATAGAACTTACAGTATTCATCATTCCACCCCCTTCTCCTCTTTCAAAGGTCCTGGGACATCTTCCTGTTGTAACAAACAAGACATGACTCACAACTTCTCATTTCTCTCCCCCGCTGGGGTCGTAGCAACAAAGCAGCCAGAGACACATGTACAAGAAATGAGACTTATGTTGGATGGCTCAAATACTTCTCAATTCCCTGGCTCACTGCTGTTCACACAACATAAATACAATAATCATCTTCATCTGCTAAATTAGGGAGTGGAAATGGGCTACCAGCCATCTAATGCAGAAATGTGCAGCATCAACAGTGAGCAGTGTGTTGGGGGAAAAGAAATGGCAAGCAGACAAATGTTCTTCCTTGCAAACAACCCTGTCTTTTGAATACATAAAATGATTGTGTTGTCCTCCGTGAGTACTATGCAGAGAGCAACTGGGGCTGGAGAACAGAGGAGAACTTTCTGTTATAATTGGGCAAGAGAAATCTTTTAGAAAACAGAACCGTGGTGGTCTGGAAAGGCTGTTGTCTGTCTTCCAGAAAGCATCTTACCCCGCAGAGCCTCTCTGCATCAGTCAGCCAGGATTCAGAGCCACAGTGGCGCCTGCATTAAGCATCATTGGGGAATGATGGGCATGATTACCTGACACTGGTATTTCTCTTTTGTGAACTGCAGTTGGGCTCCTTGAACAGGTCTAATAACTATAGTGGGCATATTTCAAGTGACTTGGAGGAGTCATTGGCTGCAGAAATATTTGACAGCTGGGGAAGGAATAAGAGAATCTTACTTTTCATTGTAAGCGTCTCCTCCTTTGGCTCTACAACTATCATTTCTGCAGAAAAGGCCTGTGTCTTGGTAGAAGGCAACTATATAGAGTAAAGAAAGCAGAGTTTTAGTCTGCTTCAGCTGTTGTAACAAAATACCATAGGCTAAACAACAGACATTTCTCAGTTCTGGAGCCTAGGAAGTCCAAGATCAAGGTGATGGCTAGTTTGGTTCCTGGTCAGAGTTCTCTTCTTGGCTTACAGATAAACCACCTTCTCACTATGTTCCCACATGGTAGAAAGAATATGATGTCTGTTAGAACTTTTCCTTCTCTTACTAGGACACTAATCCCATCATGGAGGCCCTACCTTATGATCTCATCTAAACTTAATTACTTCCCGAAGGCCCCAACTCCAAATACCAAAACACTGGGGCTTAAGGCTTCAAACTAGTGTTTGAGGAGACATTCAGTTCATAGCACATACCATCAGCAGTTCTTAGGGTCTTCTGCTGCTGCTCCTCCCTTCTTTGCCTTTGCATGGATGATTTCTTTACTGGAAATGCCTTCATCTAATTTGTGTGTGTGTGTGTGTGTGTGTGTGTGTGTGTGTGTTTGTTTTTGTTTTTGTTTTAATTTTCTATAGAGTGCATGCCCTCATCAGAGAAAGAGAAAAAAAAGAGAGAGAGAGAGAGAGAGAGAGAGAGAGAGAGAGAGAGGAAGGAAGGAAGGAAGGAAGGAAGGAAGGAAGGAAGGAAGGAAGGAAGGAAGGAAGGAAAGAAAACCCTACCCCCCTTCCCTGGGTGGATTGCCATGTTACCATCTTCTCTCCTCCATTCTCCTTTCAGCATTTTGAGAAACACACACACACACATTTACCTGGTATGTTTCTCAGGTCCGGAACTTGAACCATGCAGTTGGCCATGTGAGATGCAGTCACCTTAACTAGTACACCAACAGCTGGCCCCAACCTTCCTCTATCTTGTTCTCTTGGCAAACTCATGTTTCTAGTAGCTTTAGGAATCCTCAAAGCCTTTCTGCAATCTTATCCTAGCTCCTCATGTGGAAAATAAAGTTCCCGGTGCACCCACAGATCCTGTGGTGATGGTACACAAACCTAACATGCCTCCTCTCCATCAGGCGGGGGTAGAGTAGGATTCCACTTGGTGTCCCCAAAGCATGGGCCATCAGTTATAGTCAGAGGAGATGGGCTGGATGAGTCAGTGAGGGAAATTAGTATGGGACTAATAGAAAAAGTAGGTTCATACATTTACTTGCTCCCTTATCAGTTTATTTATCTCTCATATTATCTGGTTATCAGTTTTCTGGTCTGTGAAATTGAAGTGCAGATAATTATAATTGCTACTTTTCAGGGCTATTGAGAGAATCCAACCGAACATCTGCAAGAGGAGAACTTTGAATATAGTAAATATTGTTTGACTCAAACCCTTCAGAAAGCTTTTTGGGAATATATATATATATATATATATATATATATATATATACACACACACACACACACACACACACACACACACATATGTACCCGTGTTCTTTCTTTCTACCTATACATTTTGAAGTTCAGCAGAGTTAATTTGAAAGTCAAACTACACCCCTTTCTTTAGCTGTGTAGTCTTCAATCTTCTCATTTATAAAATCAAAAAAGTAAATATAGAATGATGAGGATGTAATAAAATAAAATAGTGAGATAGGTTATGTAATGACTACCACATAGTTACCTGTCTACAGATATCATTCTTATATCCCACACATACCCCACAGCCACCAGTATGGACATAACTACTCCTCTGACTGCCCTCCCCAAACTGACCCAGGCTCCTCTTGTCCATACCCCTTATATTGGCCAATGCAAATCACACACATACACACACACACACACACACACACACACAGATCAAGATTACCAGTTACCTTTTTTTCAGGTGTTAACCTTATCTTCCCAACTAGCAAGTAGGTTTCTAGAACTAGGCACTCACACTTCACTGAGTACCAAGCTCCTCTAATGGAGAATACCCTCCTGATAGATGTCAGTTAAGTGAATGGCCTTATTTGTAGTGCCTTCAGTGGCACTGAGACAGAATATAGAAAATAATGTGCCAGGTTTTAAGCAATAGTGGTGGCTTCACTGGAGTTCCTCCTCACAGCTCACTATTCCGTAGGAACTAGTCCTCCTAATCAAGTTCTGCCCTTCTCTTCTGCTAGCTTGAGGTTCCTACTGTGTGTGGAGCGGGGAGTGGTGTTTGAATAGAGGAAGAATTAGCTGGCATTTCCTTTTCCCTTCACAGGTTCCACCCACCCTCAGCTCTCCTACCCTGAAGTGATAGTATTTTACAAATGGAAAAGCAGGATGCATGGTTTGACAAAGGATATTTTCCTGACTAGTGAATTGATGTCTTTCTATGAAGAGTCTTGCTAGGGTATAAACATAAAATTCCATACATTACTTATAGTGAATACACTTTATTGAAAGGGAGAAAAGCTACATGAATGGAAATAAAATTTCAACATTATGTGTCTGTGTGTGTTTCAGGTAACTTAGTATTTAAACATTTTCATTCAAGACAGTTACAGAATATTTAGGCCAATAACTGTTGTAAACATGCTTCACAAGTAGACGTTTGAAGACAGATTTCTACATTCTAATTACATTTAAATTTTTTTAAATTCTGATTTGTTGTAAAAGTAATATAAGGCAACCCCATTATAGAACATTTTAACTATAGAGAAAAAATGAAATTCATTTATATTTTCATAACCTTAAAAAATATGTATCATTTGATGGGGCTGGCAGGTGGCGTGGTGGTTAAGAGTGCTGGACTCCCACATGGCCGACCAAGGTTCAAGTCCTGAACCTGGTGGCTTTCTCTCTCTCTCTCTCTCTCTCTCTCTCTCTCTCTCTCTCTCTTTCTCTCTCTCTCTTTCTCACTCTGTCCCTCTCTGGTCAAATTAAAATAAATAAATAAAGTTAAATAAAATAATTATATATATATATATATATATATATATATATATATATGCATATATATATATATATATAATCTCATTTGTTTTTATATTTTTCCCCCAAACTGGAGAGGGATTTTATTTAACAGTGAGTGGTTAAATTCAGACTCTGTCCCTTACTAGCTGCATGATTTAATGCAAGTTATTTAATCTTTCTGTGCTTCCACTCCAATCATTTATAATTAGAGGTATTAATAATATATACCACATAGGATTTTTGTAAGAATTATAATCTAATGTATGTTGGGACCAGCAGATGGCATAATGGTTATGTTGCTGGAGTCCCATGTGGGCGGCTGCCGTTTGAGTCCCAAACCTGGAGGCTTGAAACTTACGCCAGGTGCATATGGGTGTGTGCCCAAAATCCCCGAGAAGAGAATAGAGAAGGGACTGTGGTTTGGCCATCCTCCCTGGGGAGTGATTCCTTACTTTCTGTCTCAGTCTCTCTCTGTCTTTCCAGCAAGCGCACATGCTCTATAGCAAAAATCTCTGTTAAAAAAAAAGGTTAATGAATATGAAGTATTAAAGTGAACCACCATATGTTTTTGTTATTATTTGTTGTTTTGCATAATCATTGTCATTCTATACATGTATTTTACATTGTTTTCATTTAATATTTTATCACAATTCTTTTCCACATTTGATAGTTTTTCATAACAGTATTTTTTTTTTTTAAGTAAAAGAGGAAGACATAGAAAGGAAGAGGCATTTCTGATAAACTCATCATGTCTCTGAGCTTCCTACCCCTGCTAGGATAGAGCTAGGATCACAAATGTGCCCAGCCTGTCGGGAACCAAGCCCAGCCTCTGACGTGGCCCCAACCACTGCACAGTGGTCCCCTCCCACCTGCACCGCTAGGGCTGGGCCATATTCATGATTATCAATTGTCAGAGAACATTACATCAGATTATAATTTAACCATTCCTCTACCACTGGACATGTAAGTTAGTTCTATATATTATTACTATTTATTTATTTTAGTTTGTGCTATAGGGAAAGTACACTCACTAAAGAGAGACAGAAAGAGAAGAAAATCAAAGTGGCAAGCATCCTGGGAGGGATTGCAATGCCATCATCCCTTCTCCTCCATTTCCCCCCTGAGATATCGAGTACACATACACATGTACCTGGCATGTTTTTCAAGTCACCATGTTCGGGATTCAAACCATTTTGTCATTCATGTGGGATTCAGTGAGCTCAGTCACGATGCCACTGGCTGGCCCAATCTAAATATTCTGTTGAAATAACACTGCTGGAGGACCAGCAGATGGTATACTGGTTATGTTGCTGGACTCCCACGTAAGTTGACCACGGTTTAAGTCTCAGACCCAGCAGCCTATAACTTATGCCAATGCATGTGCATGCATGCCCAAAATCTTGAGAGGAGAATGAAGGAGAAGGGATTATGATTGCAGTGTGGTGTAGGGGTGATTTCTCACTTTCTGTCCCTCTCTCTGTCTTTCCAGTGAGCGCACATGCTCTGTAGCAAAAATCTCTCTCTACCAAAAATAAATAAATTAATTAATTAAATAACACTTCCATCACAGAGCTCATGTTTTCATAGTTCATATTACTTCCTTAGGGTAGATTCCTGGAAGAATAGTGTAATGGTCTGCCGGCGTCACTTCTGAAGAGACGACACGACACCCGGTTCTTCCTCACGGAGTCTTTATTCACAGGTTTCCTTTACTTTTTTCCTTCTTTTCTTTCTCCCCTCTCCCTCCCTTTACTCCCGTATATATAGGATCCTCCCGACGGCCCCGCCCGCAAGTTCCTTTGCCTGTAGGAGGCAAGTACTGGAGACACGCCTCCCTATGCAGCCAGCAGCGTTATCTTGGCTCGGTGGCCAAAGGCGGCGGCCAACAATGGTCAAAGGTTATAAAGTTGCTGCACTCATGGTACATTTTCACAGCTGGTTTTCCAACAACATTAAATCAGTTCACATTTCTACCACTAAACGGAAGTTAGTACTTCAACTCACTTTCACCAGAACTGTTGCTTTTTTTAATGAATAGATATAACATTAAAAAAAATAGAATTCATTCATGATAAGCATTGGTCAGCACTTTCTAGATTCAAGGGACTGGGTCTCGCAATGTGATATTTAGATGATCACTGCCCAAGCTGCCCACACTGCCCATACTCCAAAGAAAGAACCTGGAAACCAATCTAGCCATTATAACCAGTGTGTGAAGTACTGTGGGAAACAAGCGAGGGACCCTCACCTACCCTAGGAAGTGAGGAAAGCCCTCCTGGAAGAAGAAAGCTTGAGTTTAATCTTAAATGAAGAAAAGTAAATAGCCAGGTAGAAAGGGGATAGAAAGTATTAACGTTCAGATGATGCTTTGTCTCCACAAAGGTTCATGTGTTAGGACTTGCTTGTATTATAAAGATGTTGAGTGAAAACATAATCTCTTCCTGGTGTCCCAGGGCGGGCCCTTTTGGTGTGATAAGGTCACTAGGTGGGACCCCTATGATTGAGTTCTGGTGGGTTTGTACACAGAGGGAAAGAGTCCAGAATAAGAGAGAGAGGAACTCATGGACACAGCTCACACTCTGCTCTGCTGACATCTGTGTGCTCTGTCACTTTGTTATGCCTTTAGATTTTCCAGCCTCTGGAATCAAGAAGTTTTAAAATAAACCTCCATTTTTCATTATAAATAGCTCAGATGATAAAATAGCAGATTAAGATAAAGAGTTGTTCTATACCGAGGGACAGTGTATGCCAAGGAAGTGTGAGGGAGCATTTGAGCAGGGGTGGGGGTGGGGAACCTCAAGGAATTGGGTAAAAGTATGTTTGAAGGAGAATTGAGAGATGAGGCTGGGGCAGAAAAAAAATGTCTTTTTTTTTACAGTTAGGATGTTTAAAGGTTGCATTCTGTTGCTTGGTTGATTAGTTTTAATAATAAAAACAGCCTGAGTTAAACCTTGTAAGAGAGTCTCTAACTGCATATGATCAGACTTACCAACTTAGTTAAAGTGATTAAATGCTAAAATAACTTAATGGTATGAAAGTTTTACTAAATAAAGTAACCTGTAAAGTAGTAGTATTGGTGCTTCATTAAGTGAGGTTTTCTTATATTGCAGCCCATCTGGCAGCATAGTGAGCTAGGCAAGACTTATCCTCAAGGTTTTCCAACCACTTCAGCTCACCCTTTTTTCAGTCGCTCTGTTTCTCCCTATTGACACTGAAGGTTTAAAGACCTGTCCTACCCAGTCCTGGTCTAAATAACCTCTCAATATCACACAAAAAAAGGATTACTGAGACAAACCCATACACATTGAGATGCTGGAGATTGGCTATAAGGTTCAGTCCTCACTTCAGAAGCAGATGGATTTTAGAGGTGTTCACTTAGAAACAGATATTTCTACAACCCAAAATAATCTCCAGTAGTGGGATTTTAAGCCAGAAGCAAGGTTGGGTTGGTAAGCAGCGCCTCCTTGGTTTTCTTCATAACCCAGCATGGCGGAGTCTATGCAAGTCTAGATCTGGATGTAACCTGTTATCCCATTGTCCAGAGGCAGCCTTGGTCCTGGGATTTCTTCCTTTGTCTTACATTCAAAATGAAGTGTAGGAATAGTGTTATAGGATAGATGATCTCATCGTCAGCTGTTCTGGGAAGCTGGTCAAACTCATCTACCTTCCTTGCCCTGGCTTAAAAAAAAAAAAAAAAAATATATATATATATATATATACACATACACACATACACACACACACACACACACACACACATATATATATATACACACACATACATATATTTTTTAAAATATATTACAATATATATATTTTTATATATTATATATATAATATTAGAAATATATTTTCCCCTACCTTCCAGGTAGCAAAAGAAAAAAAAGAGTCATCTAGGACAGTGCCGTCTTCACTCCCAGGCCCCCTCCTCACTTCAGGAAAACATTGTAATTCCCTCCCAGTAGATTTTCTAGATCTTAAATATCAGTTCAAACATTTATGCATGAAAAATTAGAGGCCATGAATGATGCATGTGTTCTGGAAAGCCTTCTCATAAATCTCCTCTCCTTCCTTTGGAAAGTCCCAGGATGGCAGCCAAAGCCTCATTTCCAGCCCCTCTTTCAAAGCCACCTGAGATGAAATTTTCTATTTGTTTTCAACTTGCTCGCCTTTTGCATATTCAGCCCTCCCTTGTGGCAGATAAGTCTGCTATTATCTTGTCTGAAATATTGTTCTTTTTTTGACCAGATTAGAGCACAATTGTCAGTTTGCTCTTTAATAATACTACTTCACAGGGGATTTGTAAGGATTAATGAAATAATGTTTGAAAACCACTTTGAATTTATATGCACTCTTCCTATCAAAGCTCAGGGGTTATTATTTCTTCGTGTTTATACTGTACCTTCCATATAAGAAGTTTTAAATGCTTTGCAAACATTTGGATCAGTTTCAGTTAGATGATAAGGTTATTGGCTGTTAGAACTGGAAGGAGCCTTTGAGACTCTCTACTCCTACCCTCAAATTTAGAAGGTAAAGAAGCCTGAAGCCTAGAGAATTATGTCAATATACCCAATGCCACATTGCTGGTTTATGACAGAGCTTGATCTAGAATCCAGGTACCCTGACTCTTCTTCAATTTTTCAAGTCTATTATAGTTATGATTGTATCTCCCTACCTCCCTCCCCACAAAAAATCATATATTGAAGTCATAATTCCCAAAACCACAAAATGTAACCTTATATGGAAATAGGCCTTTGCAGAGTAATTAGTTGCGATCTGGTCATCTAGAGGAGAACATGTCCTTAATCCAACAGAATGAGTGTCTTTATAAAAGGGGGGAATTTGGACATGGGCACACATATGCATAGAATGCCATGTGAGCATGAAGGCAGCTATCCACAAACCGGGACCAGATCTCCCCTCACAGCCCTCAGAAGGAACCAACCCCTGCCACCATGACTTTGAATATCTAGTATTCAGAAATGTCAGATAATAAATTAAATGTTCTTTGTTTAAGCCACCCGGTGTAACCCCATGTGGGACTACTTTACAACAACCCAAGCAAACTAATACAAATACTTTATTTTTAAAAAGAAATTATTAAAGGGACCAGCAGTTAGCGTAATGGCTATGTCGCTGGACTCCCACGTAGTCGACCGCGGTTCGAGTCCTGGACCCGGTGGCTTAAACTCACGCCGGGCGCGTGTGCATGCGTGCTCAAGATCCCGAGAGGAGAATGGAGGAGAAGGGATTGCGGCGTGGCCATCCCCCCTGGGGGGTGATTTCCTGCTTTCTATCTCTCTGTCTCTCTCTGTCTGTCTGGCGAGCGCACGCGCCCTATAGCAAAAAAAAAAAAAAAAAAAAAAAAAAAAAAAAAAAAATTATTAAAAATATTAAAAATTATCGCCATTTAGCAGATTAAGAGATTTAGGAAGGAAGAAAGGGAGCCATTAACCCAAGGCTAGAAGGTCTAAAGGGAAGCCAAATAACAAACCCAGAAACCTGAGCCACTTGTCTTCACTCTCCTCAGGGCTTCTCTTGAGGTTGCTGGAGCTGGGTAGTCTTAGTTCTAGGTCCCTCAGAGGCACTCACTGTGCGTGTAGGCTCCTAATCCAGATCATAGATATCTTGGCATGGCTGAGTCTACTTGCTTGCATTCCTTATCCTTCCTGACATCAGAAGGAAAGTAGCAGGGCTACAGGAGGGCAGCTGCCTAGGGACACTTTCTGGATTTTTTTCTTTTTTTGATAGCCCAGGAGAGTCTTTAACTATAAATGGATGAAGGTTGGCTCTAAAAAATGTTGGGAACTCAGAATCCATTTTCCTGGAATAAAGCACACCACCCACCATGGCCTGTCCTCTGAGCCCATGAGAGTAGTGTTGTTCAGCCTCTGAGTTCTATCAGCACTGCTTGTTGTTTGTCAGGTCATCAATGACTCTGAAGAGAGCCCTTCCAGTTGAGTTGTGAGGCTGGCAGACATACTTGGGAGTTTTCAGAAGAGAAAAAGGGAGAGAGATACAAGATCCTCAGACCTGGCACACTCAGAAAATGCAAAGAGAAACAAGGAGAACTAGAACCTGAGGTTTCAGCACTCTCAAGGAAGGAGCCATTTTTGGAGACTGTTTTCCCACGTGGGGAAACATGAATACATTTCAAAATCAGAAGAGAAGCCACATATCACTTCTACTATTATTCACTTGGTATTACTGCAAGCCAATCAGCTTTTCTTTAACTTAAATATTTAACCTTGTCTAAATCAATAATAACCACAAAATTATGACCTTCACATGCTAGTTATGTACTTATTTTTTTATATTTATTCAAATAAATGTATAACTTATTTTAAAGGATTTATTTTTAAATCACCTTGCACATCAATGGTAGTAACCACAGATTCCATAGTGTGGGAGATTTCATGCACTGGGAGATGGCAGGTCATGGGGAGAAGAGAACTGGGACCAAGGGCACTATGAATCCTGGAGGGGAGGAAGCAAACAATTTTAGAACATAGGTGGAGCTATTTGCTCTAAAGTGGACAAGATATCCTCATTTTTAGAGTGAGGACAAGTAGGTACAAGGACAGAGTGACACTGAAATGTAGGTGAAGGAAGATGATGGAGCACAGGACCACTCATCTTGATTGTTCAACAAAACAGTACAACAAACTGATGACAACTTGAAAGGTGCACTGAGTTTTACATGTTAAAATTATATTATAGCTATCTAAGACTCAACCTTGTTTGTCAAAGGGCAGAGGCCAGCATTTTAGAAGGAAAGGGGTTGGACTTCAAACCTCAACAGTGGTTCTTAAAACACTAACGTAATTGCTTCAGGATTGAATTTTGAGGCTGACCTCTGATCAGAAACAGTGGTTTCCTAAGATTAGGCCTCTTTGTGAACAAAGGCTGAGCTGATTGCTTCAAACTGGGCTGACTGTTGGTTAGAAACTAAAAGCCTGGTTCAGCCCCTCCTTAAGAGTTCACCATACTGACCCTGAGGAAAAGTACTGAGGAATGTGCACACTCAGTAATTCCACCCACATTGGACCCCAGAGCACCTACTTGGAGTCATCAGAGAAGTCAGGTCTCCCCAGCAACTGCGATGTTAAAGTTATCCACTGATAATATACTGTCTTTTCAACCAGAGACTAGGTAGAAAATCCCACCATCTCTGGATCCCTGGAAGAGAGGAAGGATAATGGTAATGATTGTTGTTACATACTATTACAGAGAAATCATTAACACTTGTTAAAATGGTAAGGAAGATTTTTTTTTCAAAACTTTTACAATAGGGGGAACCAGTAGTTAGCGTAATGGCTATGTCGCTGGACTCCCACGTAGTCGACCGCGGTTCGCGTCTCGGACCCGGTGGCTTACAACTCACGCCGGGCGCGTGTGCATGCGTGCCCAAGATCCCAAGAGGAGAATGGAGGAGAAGGGATTGCGGCGTGACCATCCCCCCTGGGGGGTGATTTCTCGCTTTCTGTCTCTAATGTCTCTGTCTGTCTGGCGAGCGCACGCGCCCTATAGCAAAAATCTCTCCAAAAAAAAAAAAAAAAAAAAAAAACTTTTACAATAGGGATACTGCAGTAGGGGATACAAGTTGGGCTCAATGACAAATATATCAAGGACAAGTGGAAATGTATAGCCAAGAGACAGAATAAATGGGCCAAGGGTAGGGGGATTCTTGCTAGACTGACTTAGCAGGATTATTACTAAAACTAGACATACTCATCAAGACAAGATGAGAACCGAAGTCAAAAAGCGGGCTCAGAGGAACCTGATTAAAGTTTGGTCAAGAAAAGAATTCTTGTCACTCTTGAATTATTTGCAGTGGGTGGGACATGCTGTCAGTCTACAGAGAAGGAAACTTTGAAGAAGAGATAAGCTAGGTGAGTTTGCATGAGTCAAAGGGCTGGAAAATAAATAGTAAAGAAAACTAACAATAACAGAGTCTTTACTGGTGTCTTAATGTGGTACACATTGTGTGAGACACTTGAAACAGATTAAAAATTTAGTTGTGAAGTGGGAATTATACTCTGTTGAGCAAACTGAACTACTTAGAGATGAAGTGATACAAAGCTGGCAAATGACAGAGCTGAAATAAAAGACAGGTCTCAGTGATGCCAGTGCCCACTGGAACCTACTGCAGGGGTCGGTATCACAGGAGGGTGTGGGAGGCAGGCAGCCTTGGCAGCAGGTGCCTGAAGCAGGTGTCCAGGAGCAGCAGGGCATTGGTTTAGGAATAGAAGCCATAGGAAAGACTAACTCCACCTCCAGCTATTCACTTTCTCTGAGCCCTGACATTCCTAGTGTGTCTCCAATTACTCTAGCCTGCCTGAGTAATACTGGCACTGGTTGGAAACAAGATGATGGAGTTAAGTAGAGTACGATCAAAAGGACCTTCTTCCTGCCCTCTAAAGGTTTGATATTTGAGTCTAAGAAATAAGCTTGACAGTCAACAGAATAACAGGAGAAAGGGCACACACATTGTTAGCATGCAAGTGCAGTGAGGTCACACAAAGCATGAAATGCAAAGGAGGGCCAGGTGGTTGGAGTTTATGCAGCATGAAGGAATAGGCTTGAGGTTTCTTTGGATGAAAGAGTGCACAGCAACACAAGTTATGGAAGGATCAGAAATGCAGTGCAAACAAAGGTCGTGTTACTATGCAGGTAAGTCTCTCAGATAACAGCTGAGGAATAACTGGCAAGTCTGTCCAGCAAGGTGTCCTGGGTATAGACACTTTTAATCTTCTCTCTTGATAGGTGTTATTCTTTTTGGTTAATATAGATTACAGATCACATTCTTTCAGGAGGATCTTTTCTTAGAGAAATGTCAGAGAAAGATTTTTCCAGTACTTCTAGGGAGAAAGAGGATTAAGAGACAGGGAGGTGGAAAGGATGGGGAGAAGGAAATCAGAGAAGCTTGGAGGCTGCCTCTTTAGTTCAGTATATCAGCACGCCATACTTTGGGGTATTGTTTTCTGATCCCCAACATTCACCTCCCTGAAACTTTCCTAGAAGTTTCACATACTAGAAAGATGAGTCAATGGCTGTGGAAAGAATTACTTTAGTAGCTTAGTGGCAAGATTCCACATTAATTTAGTTTTTCACTTGTGGGATTAGGTCAGTTGTCTCAATTAAACAGTTGTCTCACATGGGCTCCCAGTGTTAGGCTTCTGTATGGTACAGGCAGACAGATTCTTAGTAAGGGGCATTTCTATGGAAACATGAAAAATAAAGACTAATGGTCAGTATAAATGTTAAACTCTGTTTTAAAGTATGGAGAGTAGTCAGCTTAGATTTTTACATTAGGGCTTGAAGCATCTTCAATGGAAATGGAGGCAAGCAGTTACAATCTGACAGATTTTTCTGGCTTGTAGTTCGAATCCAGTGTTCTGGTGAACTTTCTGAGTAATCCATATAACAAGGAGCACAAAGAGAAAAAAAAAAAAAAAAGGTTGTGATTATCTGAAGTTTAAATCAGATTGACCAGCTTGTTTACAGGCTTTAGAAAAAAAGGCAATTACAATTTTAGTGATTGCAAGTTGGAAGGGTGAGAGAAAAACTGCATTAGTTTGGAGACTTAAAGACAAAAATTGGAGGAAACAAAGAATTTAGGATCGAGCAGAATTTTGTGCAAATAGTAAAAATCTCTAAAAAAGGAGCTGAAACCTAAAACCAGGTGCACTATAGTTATCTCCTATGATTTTTTTCCCCTCTCTTTAGTAACCCTCATGTTTACTAATCATAGTAAGATCAACTTATTTGCAAAATAAATTTTAGTCCCACTATATTTGCCCTGGTTATATAAATCCAGCAAGAATAGTGATTGATCATGTAGGCCCTTTTTTAAGTTACTTTGCCAAAATTTTTTATAAGAACTTTAACATTTTAAAGCCAAGTCAACTATTCACTATTCAACTGTGCCCATGATACCTGTAAGATTTGGGTGAATTCCTCTTCTCTCAAGGTCCCAAAGATATCGTAAAGTTCCTGAGCCCATCAGGCAACATTCTTTACCTAGAAGCCAACAATGTGTACTAAGTAGTCAAGAGAACAGGCCAGTTTTCCCAGGGGGGCTCTACTGACTCCATAAGCGTCAACATCACCTTCTTAAAACTGATCATATCTGAAAATATGCCATTCATAGCCTTTGTAATACAAGCAGTGCTTTCAATTGTCTTGTTGAAAGAACAGATTCTTATTGAACTTATAAATACCATAAAAGTGCTGTAAAAATAAACATATTTGGAACCAGCAGATGGCAGAATTGTTATGTGCTGGACTCCCACATGACCAACCGTAGTTCGATTCCTGGACTTGGCAGCTTGAAATTCATGCTGGGCATGTGTGCTCAAAATCCCAAGAGAATAATAGAGAAGAAGGGATTGCAGCATGGCCATCCCCCGGGGGGGGGGGGGGGGGATGATTTCTCAATTTCTGTCTCTCTCTGTCTCTCTGGTAAGCACATGAGCTCTATAGCAAAAATCTCTCTTAAAAAAATAAGAATACTCATGCATAGTTTTTTAATTCTGGAGGGATCATGTAGGGAGAAAAAGCAAATGTTTTAATTTTTGTTTACAAAGGTATACTTTATCAAATTGTTGTAAATCTACAGATAGCTTAAACGAAACAGCTTTCTTAATTCTGGAAGACAAAACATAAAAAGAATTAGCAATGTTTTGAACAGAAAATCATAAAAAATAATAATCCTTCATTACTTCAGTCCCATGTAATTAATTCTTATTCTATTTTATGTTCAGTTAGAAATTTTGAGAGTCTAGTTTTCTTATTAGAAATCTGCAAATTTTTACCCCATCCAATGGTATAATCTCGAAGTTACTAGAAAACTGTACTTGTCAGTTCTTTCCTCCTTGAAAACTCAACACGTTAGAATTATAATTTCTTTTGTTATAAAAACTATTTTATTTAACTTTATTTATTTATTTATTTTAATTTGAACAGAGAGGGACAGAGCAAGAGAGAGAGGGGAAGTGAGAAAGCAAGCTGCCAGGTCTGGAATTCAAACCACAGTTGACCATGTAGACCTCCACAATTCTTAACCACTATGCTACCTGCCAGCCCCAGAATTATAATTTCTTACAAAAAGCTTTCAGGGAGAGCATCAGAATAAAGCAATTTAACTCTAGACAACGAAACTTTAGAAAAATGACCATGGTTAAAAGTTTGAGAAGAGTTCATTGTAAGAAGCAACTGATGAAGAAATTTGGTTGCAACATTTTAACATAATAATTGAAATTATGGCCAGTAGCATGATAACATATATCACATTTTTAGGAATTTTGTATGTCTTTTGGAACATTAATAACACTTCTATACAAATACAACTCAAGGAACGTTAAATATCATTTCTTATTTGACAATGCATCCCATATATTTTAACATAGCCAGTAAATCTAATTTGTTTCATGTATTTCTTTTAAACTTTCCGGGACTTTCTGAAAATCCCAATGTCAGTTCAAGATCAAGAAGGACAATTTAGAATTTGATCTTGGAAAGATGTTCAAAAATAAAGGTTTAAAGCACTTGCTCAAAATAGGATCACAGGTCACTGTTGGCAATAGTTGCTTATTTAACTAGAATGATAATTAAAATCTCAAAAGCAAATACTAAAAATTACATAGTTATAGAAATTATTTAACTTTAAAACTCAGTTTTCTTAAGTAATCAAAGATTTATTAAAGAAAGCATGAAGTACAGGAAATTATTTTGATAAAACAATATTTTCTTTTGTTAATTGACCAGGGTCAGTTAGTGCCATAGTGGTTAAAGTGTCTGGATTCCACATGACCAATAGCACAGTTTGAATCCCTGACTCTGCAACTTGAAAAACACACCGGGGACATGTGCTTGTATACTCAAAATTTTGAAAGGAGAGAGAAAAGGAGAAGAGATTGCACATGACCATCCCCCATGGGGAATGCTGTCTCTTTCTCTGCCTCTCTGTTTCTTGTAAACCCATGTGTCCTCTGGTGAAAATTTAGAATAAAAACAAAACAAAACAAAAAGACTGAATTCTAGTTTTGCATCAATGTACCTACAAGTACATTTTCCAACTTTCTATTTTCAGTGTTCCTTCCTGCACTTATTTATTTTTAAATAGCCTTTAAATAACTTTTACATTGGGACCAGTGGATAGCATAGCAGTTATGTCACTGGACTCCCATATGACCAACTAGAATTCAAATCCCAGACCTGGTGGTTTCAAACTTACACTGAGCATATGTGCATGCATGCCCAAGATCCCAGGAAGAGAAGGGATTACAACGTGGCCTTCTCCCCAGGGAGTGAGTTTTAACTTTCTGTCTCTCTGTCTCTCTCTGGCAAGCACATGCACCCTAAAGCAAAAAAATCTCTCCAAAAATAAAAAAAGAAAAGAAAAATAACTTTTACCTAGACGAAATTACTTTCTCTCAACAAAAAACACAGCATACTTCTTTATAACTTTTTTCACCTAAAAGTAAAAAAAGTTTCTTACTTTTCTCTTATATACTTTTCTCACTTTTCTTATATACTATTATATTTTGCAGACACATTTTTTTCCAGTAATTTTAACTACATATATTAGAATTGTTAACTCTTAGTAATCTTAATTTCTAGTGAAAATCTAGGAAGTAAACAATCTTGAATTGTCTGTCATGCACTAACATTTTATAAATACACATTTCATAATTTCTAGAAATATACAAGAAGACTTCTAAAAGTTTGTGGAAAACTGGAATTAATCTGTGAGTTTTTAAAAATCTTTTCATTCATGATAAAGAGCACATGCATGAAACAGAGAGAGACACAGAGAGAGAGAAAAATGCCACTTCTTGTCATGTTATTACAATCCCCTCTCCCTGGCCCTCCAGCCCATCAACATGCTAGGGCGACACTCATGCACCAGCATGTTTTCAAGTTGGCCTTGGGATCGAAACCCACAGTCAGTCATGTGACTTTCAGCTCTGAAGTTCTGTTTGCTATCAACAGCACAATAAGCTTTTTCCTGGAAAGACCCAGAGGAGACTTTCTAGGTTAGAAGATATCTTCAGTCACTGTATCTAAGAACTGTCACGGTTAGAAGTAAGTTTCAGGGAGGCAGTCATCTCAAGAGAAAAAAAGTTTTATTGAAAAAGAGCACCTGAGGATCTAAAGCTGAAGGTGCTTCAGCCCACCCTTCCAAGGAGATATGATGTATTTTTATAAGAAGGGTAGATGGATAGGATCACATGAAAATGGCGGGTACTTTGATTAGATTACTTGCCATTGTGACCTTATGAGTCCATCTGTGGGCGTAGGCTGAAACATTTTTGAGGGTTTTGTTTGTCAGTAAGGGAGTGTATTGGTTAGAGGGTTCTGGCCAAAGGTAGTTGTAACCATCTCCTTGTTTCCTGATGGGAAATTACCTAAAGGCCATTCAGGGATAGTTTTTTTGTTTGTTTGTTTGTTTGTTTTAGAGGTTTTCGCTATAGGGCACGTGCGCTCGCCAGACAGACAGAGAGAGACAGAGAGACAGAAAGCGAGAAATCACCCCCCAGGGGGGATGGTCACACCGCAATCCCTTCTCCTCCATTCTCCTCTCGGGATCTTGGGCACGCACGCACACATGCCCGGTGTGAGTTCTAAGGCACCGGGGTCCGAGACGCGAACCTCATTAGACTACGTGGGAGTCCAGTGACATAGCCATTACGCTAACTGCTGGTTCCCCATTCAGGTATAGTTCTAACAAGAATTGGTTTATATACATGAACCATTCCATCTTTCCTGGTTCATGTAGATTGCAGGGACAATCACATTCCTTCTAGTGGAACTTCCCTTAACCAGGTAAGGGGAACTTTAGGAGAGAAGGAAGATCAGGAGACAGAAATGTGGGGTGGGGGCAGGTCAGAGAGATCTTGAGTCTGCTTCTTTAGTTGAGCATGTCAAAGTGCCATACTTTGGGGTATTGTTTTCCAAGCCCCAACAGTAGGAAACACTGGCTCCTGTTATACTCTCCATTAGTCCTAGAGCTGTAGAGCTCACCTTTCCCCTGACTCACTGGAAGTGGATCTGTCTCTACTTAGCCAGAGGGAAAAGCCAGTCCACCAGAATCTGCAAAGCTAAGTAACCAGGTTACCGCAGGGCAGGAGTAAATCAATCTCTATAATCACATTTGGCAGTATACGAAGCCATTTTGCTTGGACAGTGCAAATTCATTTTATAGTATAAGATGCTGTTTATTTGTGGTGGAAAAACACTGAACTCATCAGCACACTACCTAGTGTTCAAAATTTCCACTCAGTGGACAGCAAGGTTTTATTTTTGTAGTGGAGGAGATATAAATGTACAAGGTGCATGCATACCGATGTGATATATGCCCTGACTAAAGACCTCATATCAACTAATGCACACAGCAAGAAAGAACAGTGCACATGCCAATGAACTGAGTTTCCACTTACATTCCTGTTTCCAAAGATGATATTTTAAAGGAAGGGCTATGCCTTAAAAGGAAGCATCAACATCTGAAAATGTTAACTAATCAGATTTCCTGAGAAGTGCAAAAGGAATTGAGGTAGTTTATTGTGTTAAATCTCAAATAAACCTGGACAATTAAAAATAGAAAGGGAGCCAAAACTAATTAAAAGGAGAAGAGAATGAGAAATGCCAGGCATCTGGGAAAAAAATCATTATTGCATTTGAGCACTAAATTTAGCTCTAGGTTTCCTTGTGGCTCAAGCATTCAAAAGATAATTTGGGTAATAAAGTTTTTTTTTTTTAGGTTCATTTACCGAAAGCTACTGATGACCACAATCATGACAGAACACTTATAACTAAACAATTAGCTTGGAGATTTTCATGTAAATCAAACTAGAATTTACAAATTTGCTTTTCCTTTTGAAGACACTCAAGTTTGATATCGTACCTTCACATGAACACCCCATACTACTGATTGTGCAAGCACTCAGAGCGAAAGGAGGTCGCATTCTGAAAGTTTTATATTTGTTTTGATTCCTTTCTTCCCAAAGTGGTCTGGTGTCCTGAGGAAGATGTGTAGTATGGAACTCTAAAACTCCAAAGGTATTAGAGGAAGACAGGAGAGGAGACCGCAGAACTGCTTCCCTACAGTGTGAGCTCGGTTACTTTTCCCAGATGTTCCTCCTCACTGACATTAACAGTCCAGATCCTTAATAAGCATCTTGCAGCTCCCATTTCCATTCACATCACCTTCATAAACCAAACTACCTGGACATGTTTCCGTCACAGACTCAGACTCCTCGACAGCAGGGCTGTTCTTCAGGGGTTTATTTGTTGGGGCTAGGGTTGGGTGAAAAGACATAGACATTCAAACAGGTGTTTAGGGAACTTGGAAGCAGTGGCTTAAGAGAAAATGGCCATAGGTGAGAACTTTCCTCTGGACAAAAGTGCTCAGGGCCAGAAGGTCAGATGATCACTTTAGGAAGCAGGGAGAAATTCCCATTTATAAAGTAAATTTCTACATTTCTCTGTAGTGTGGCTGCCTAAATTATAGGATAACACCCAGGGATGAATAAGACCAAGAAGACAGAGCGAAATGAAACATACCAGAGATTTTAATGATCACCTAAATAAAGATTACAAAAGAAAAAAATACTCACAGTTAAACATGAAGAAGAGAGATGCCCATTATATTTTTAAAACCTTAATTTTTTAATTTTCAAAATCAGAGATGATATTAGAACATCACTGAGATGGTGACTGCAAAGATATCTTACAAACACCAAGGCACTAAACAAGTCATTAACATGGAAGGCGGTGGGGCGGGGGTAACGCAGTGGTTGGGGGAGAAGAGAGAGGAAGCATGGGTTTTCATGCCCACTTCTAGTACCAGTGCTGCCACTTACAAGTCACGTGTTCTTCAGTAAGTTGCCCTGCCTGGATCTGCTTCAGTGAGAGGTTCCTGGCATTGCTACTATAGAGAAAGAACCTAATTGTCTACTGTTTATTCATTTATTTATTTATCCAACCTCTGCCTTTCTCAGTGTATGAATTCAAATGGTTGACATAACCATTTAATCAAACTACTAACAGCAAACAAATAAGCAAACAGAAAGCCAGGAAATTAAAACTTTACCTCGCTCATCTGGTTGTAATGAGGATTAAATGATAGTGAGGATTAAATGAAGTACTATTTATGAAAGTGTATATATTTTTTCCTAATGGCCAGAGGGCACATGCATCTACCAGAGACAGACAAAGACAGATAACACACCTCCCCAGTGGGGCATGATCACACAACGATCCCTTTTCCATTTCTCCATCTCATTCAGATTTTTGGTCCATGCATATGTGCCCCACATGTTTTTCAAACCACTGGGGCTGGGATTCAAGCCATAGTCAGCCATGTAGGATCCAACTCCCTTAACCACCATACCATGGATCCATCTCTGAAAGTGTTTACTTTTTAATGGGCACATTGTAAATACTCCGTATTGTTTGCAAAATCTGAAAATATGCTCCTACCAGCACAAGGAGGTAAGCCTTGTAGGTTCTGCCCATGCAGTTTAAGAAGAAAAATCTCTTATGTAGCTTCTTTTCCCCATGAGTTATCCAACAGTTTTCATCTCCTCGATGCCATAAGTCTTATCATAGTGCTCTCTGCAGCCATTCTCCTGTCTGTTCCCAAAGACTGCTAAGTGAATCATAGATCTGACGGGTAGCATTTCTGTACCTGTCATTTTTCTATACTGTTGGTGTTAGTGACCCAGGTCACATTAGAGAAAACTTCTGTTCTACCTTAAGAGCAGAAGCCTGAGAAATGGGCTCCAAAGGGGATCTGAGAGAATCAAGTAATGATCCCAGACACCTCTAATAAATGTTTTAATGGGGTAATGGAGAAAGTACTGTGTCAGCAACTCCAGGCTGATTTTGGTGTAAGTGAAATGTATTCAAGTAACAAAAGTCAAAAGCAGAACTAGAGCATGATTTTATCCAGAGTCATTTTATTAATTATTGTTGAGAGGCAGAATCTACTTACAGAGAAAATGATTTGATGCTGATGCAGACTATTGCTGTGAAATGAGATACAGGATACCATTTGCCCAGTGACCTTTTTCTTCCACAGGACAATTAATAGATCTTATATTTTTAGAGCTATGATCTTGTCAGTTTGAATCCAGCTTGCTGATCAAACTAAAGAAACCTTTGTCTCCAACAGACCAAGTGCTCCTATCTGCTTCTGCCTAGAATAGAGTTTGCTGGCAAGTCTGTGTAGAATTTTAGCTTTATCAGGCCAGCAATGGAGCAGAAACAATAAACATGGAATTCGAATGAAGGGAAAGCAGAAAGTAGAACTCATCTAAGAAGAATGCAACACTTTAAATGAAAGCGCATATTTCTCAGTAATAAGAATTCTAATGTTCTTGGAATCATTATTATAATAGCTTTCTCTGGAGTATGCAATACATTAGGAAATCCAAGTCAGAGTAACAGATGAGCAGCCCCGAATCATTTGTTCACTGAGCCAATAGTGAGTCATCTGCCATCTCTATGCCTTGGTTTCCCCATCCGTACTCTGGTAATGGTACTTTACACCCCTGTTTCAGGTTGTAGATATATAGCACCGATTTACTAACCTGTGTTTGCTTTAATAGCCAAAAAAGTTCTACCAAGATGTAGGTCCAACTTGAATGGAATGTGTTCCTTTCTATACTCACAGACCTACTTGAAGACCTGATAAGAACGGGGAAGATAGGATTTACTTAGAATAGGTGTCAAGGACAAAATCATGGCCAATTTGTGAAGGTTGTAGGGAGGCTGGTTTTGGCTCAACTTAAGGAAAGTTATACGAGAGCAAATACGTTCTGTTGATAAAGGAGCTCAATGACTCATATGTCACAGGTGTCTCAAGGATCACTGCATTGTTGTAAAATGGAGGGGCATTTGAGATCCCAGCCAAATCTAAAATCCTGATGTTCTAAAATGTTATTTGCTTGAATGCATAGAAGAGTAAGAGAACATTTCTAAATAATAGTTCTTAGTATTTCTCCCTCTGTGCTACCAGGATGGGGTTAAGATCTCACTCCCTGCTTGTCATTGTGTAATAGAATAGAATCTAGTAGAATCTTCTCAATATGGACAAGAAGACTTGCAGTATTTGAGACTTGATATAAGGAAAGGTGTATGTACAGAAATTAAACTGTTTACCCACATAAGGCATAGCCACTAAAAATTGGAAATGTAGTTAATTATGAGAGACCAGTCAGTAGATATTGGATACCTCACAAAATACCCAACATGCCCAAGTCATAATAATCATGGTTTATAGAACTGGGAAGCAACCTTAAATGTGAAAGATAAATTCATTTCCCACCACAGAAGCCCTCTTGTCTAAGATTTATGCCTTTGGAGGTTGTAACCTAAGGACATTTAAGGTAACTATTTAAGGGAAAACATCTTCTTGGTCTCAAAGTGTCATTATGATGGTAGTAGAAAAGGATGTGGAAAGACCCTGGCTTAGAAGTCAAGGAGTGAGTGGGACCAGCAGTTAGCATAATGGCTATGTCGCTGGACTCCCACGTAGTCAACCGTGATTCGAGTCCCAGACCTGGTGGCTTAAACTCATGATGGGCATGTGTGCGTGTGTGCCCAAGATCTCGAGAGGAGAAAGGAGAAGAAGGGATTGCAGCATGGCCATCCCTCCTGGGGAATGATTTCTCGCTTCCTGCCTCTATGTCTCTGTCTTTCTGGCGAGCACACACACTCTATAGCAAAAACCTCTCCAAAAGAAAAAAAAAAAAAAAAAGAAGTCAAGGAGTGTGTTGCTATTACCCATTCAAAGTTGGTCTTCACTAAAACACTCTATAAGATCATGTCCATCACTGTACATGTCATTTTGTACAGACTCAATTAGTGACTAGGTTTCTAGTATCAGCTCTGCCACTCACCAGCCATGCCATGTGGGACAAAAAGGTCTAACCTGAACTCCCCTCAGCTATGAAATTATGGTAATCCCTACGACTTCACATCAGACAACTCACACCTCTATTCATCCATCCTAGGATATTACTGAGTACCTACTATGTGTCTTGAAGGATTCTAAGCTTCAGGACTATAGTGAATAACTTGACTTAATGAAGCAAATGTTCTAATAAGTCAAATGAAAATTAAATAAGCAGAGGTAGCAGGTATCAGATTCTAATAAGTTCTTAAAAAGAAAAGAAAGCATGACAATGGAGATCTGGGAGGCAGGGGTGAAGAATGGGAGTTATTGATACATCTATTTATAGAGAATAGTCAGGGAGGACCCCACAAATAATGAGCTATTTTAGCAGAAAACCTAAAAGAAGTAAGCCAAGGGGATTTTTGGGGAAAGAACATTTCAGACAATGGATGAAGATAGAAATGTGGGAGTCATCAGCATGCACTTAGTATGTAAAGCCACAAGACAGGATGAGATCACCAGAGAAAACAGAGAATAGCCTTCCAGTGAGTACCTTGAGCAATGCAACAGTCAGATGTCAGGGAGATAAGGGAGAACCATGCAGTAGCTGAGGAGAGGCAAGAGAGAATGAGGCCTAGAGGCCTGATTGGGGAAGGAAGGTCATCATCTGTGTGGAATGGAATCGAAATTTTAAATACAAGGTCGGCAATTTGATCATTGGGTTTAGTTACCTGGAGATCATGGTGACCTTGGCAAGAGCCATTTCAAAGAAGTGGTAGAGCAGAAAGCCTAACTAGAGTGGATTCAAGAGAGAATATACAGAAGAGATTGAAGGAAACAGCTATAGACAATATTTCAGAGAGGTTCTATTGTAAATATCCAGCAAAGAAATGAGTGATAGCTAAATGGGAATGAAGTTCAAGAGAGGATTTTTTTTGTTTTGTTTTTAAGTGAAAGATATTTTGTTTGTGTGATCATGGGGATGATCCAGTGAAGATGAAAAATGTAATGACATTGAAGGGATAATCTTCTATCAGGAGCTCTTCACAATTTTTATTCTTGTTACCTCCTTGGAAGAGGGCACTACTACCCTCTACCAAAGGAGAAGAGTACATCTCTTCATTCAGATGTCATCAGCAAAACTGTCACTAAACTGGAAATTTTAAGCAAGATATACCTATAGGCATACAGAATAAAATAGAAAGAAAATCAATTTGAAGTATAGTAATAAGCAACAAGATCAGTGTTTTATTAAGTATGTTTCTTATGCTCCATGGAATGTTGATATGGTCAAGTGAGTCTGAGGAATGCTGAGTTAAACAAAGTTAAGCAGATGTGTGTGCTACAGAACTTATTGGAACCTCTAAAAGGCTGGTGTGCACTCTAAATTTCCAAGAGGGGAATCTGGTATAAAGAATTTCCCACAAGATATTTGAAGGAATATCACACAGGACTAGTGTTACAGGCCAACAGAGGTCAGCATATTTTTCTGTAAAGGATCAGAGTAAATATTTTAGTCTTTGTGAGCTATAATCTCTGTGCAACTACTGAACTCTGCTACTGTAGACCATAAGCGAATGGAGGTACATGGTTTTGCTTCAACAAAACTTTATTCACAAAAACAGGCAACAGGCTTGAGGGCCATAGTAGTTTGCCAACCATTGACCTAGAGAATATGTTCAGGATATGAGCTCATTCTCCTTTAAGGATGCCCATTTTTGTCTACAGGGATGCCCAGTTGCTAGCTACCTCTTTGTGACAGAGGCCAGTATTCATTCCTTCCTTCCTTCCTTCCTTCCTTCCTTTTCTTTCTTCCTCTTCCTTCCTTCCTTCCTTCCTTCCTTCCTTCCTTCCTTCCTTCCTTCCTTCCTTCCTTCCTTCCTTCCTTCCTTCCTTCCTTCCTTCCTTCCTTCCTTCCTTCCTTCCTTCTTTCTTTCTTTCTTTCTTTCTTTCTTTCTTTCTTTCTTTCTTTCTTTCTTTCTTTCTTTCTTTTTTTTTCTTTCTTTCTTTCTAAATAATGGTTTATTTTATTTTTTATTTATTCATTCATTTGTTTTTTAATTTGACCAGAGAGAGACAGAGGATGAGAGTGAGAGAGAGAGGAAGTGAGAAAGCAAGCCACCAGATTCAAGACTCAAACCTCAGTCGGCCATGCGGGAGTGTCCAGCGCCTTAACCAACACGCCACCCACTGGTCCCTTTTTTTTTTTTTAATAATTATTTATTTTATTTTTCATTTATTTTCTTTCTCTTTATTTCTTTATTTCTTTCTTCTTTCCTTTCTTTTTTCTATTTTTCTTTTTTTTCTTTCTTTGTAGAGAAATTTTTGCTATAGGGCATGTGCACTCACTGGAAAGACAAAGCAAGAATTCCCCCTCCAGTGGGGGATAGCAATGTTCTAATTCCTTCTCCTTCATTCTCCTCTTAGGATCTTGGACACACACACACATACATACATGCATGCATGCAAGTCTGGCATGAATTTCAAGCCACCTGGTCACAATTGGCCACATGGGAATCCTGGGCCTTAATCACAATGCCACCTGCTGGCCCCCCAGAAGCCACTATTTGTTTCTTTCACTTACGAGTACCCTCAAATTCATTTAAATTTTATGAAGTTTAGCAGCGAGACTTAAGACCTGTAATGACCCCTCTAGGTTACCATTTCCTTTTTGTCATCCTGCCTCTTTCCTTGTGATTGATGATAGAAGTATCCACCCTCTCTGCCATTTTCACAGGCAACTGAGGCTAAACTGAAAACAACTCTTAATGACACACACTGTGGTTTATCCAACAGGCCTTTTCCTTACTTTCATCTCCTCATTTCCTCATTCCTATAAAGAAGACAAAAGTTGGGGTTGGGTAGGAATCAAGTGAATATCCACTGCATTGGTTGCTTATTGTCTCTGTTGAAAACTGAAGTGGGAAAGTAAGACTTAGAACCATAGCATATGAAGATGGTTAGAAAATGTTAGTTTACTGGATCTGGAAAAAGAAAATTGGTGAAGTTATGAAGAGATGGCAATAAGGGTGGGAGGTGGGGTCTTGACATGGTTGTGAGACTATTTCATGAAAGGGAAATTGAACTATTTCTTTGTGAGCCAATGGATGGAATTAAGACCATCAGATCAGACATACAGGGAGAAAATTTCAAATGATGATCAAGAGTCACTCTGATTTTGTCAGAAAGGAGGGGAGGCAGCATCCCATATGCATTTAAGCAGAAGTTATGGAAGGAACATTCAAAATGCCAGTGTGTTAATGGACTGGTATCTTAGCTTGTGCTGCTAGAGGGTAGTCCCACATATGGGGGAGCTTGAACAACAGACATTGATTTATCACAGTTTGGAGGCTGGGACATCTAAGATCAGGGCCTTCATTGTTTGTAGATGGTCAGTTTTCTTACTATCTTCATATGGGATTGAAAAAGAGAGTTCTGGTCTCTGGTCCTCTTCTTATAAGGCTATCAATCCCATTACAAGGGCCCTACCCTCATGATTTCCTTTAAACATAATTTCTTCCCCAAGGCCCCACCTCCAAATAATATCACACTGAGGAGTTAGGACTTCAGCCTATGAATTTTGGAGGAATACAAATTTTCAGTCCATACTAGCTAGACAACCTTTGAAGGGCTTTTTCAGTCATGAGTGTTTATGTAATTGAAGCTATCAACTCAAGCATGGTTTCTATGGGCTCAAAATTAGCGTTTCCTCCTAGTATCCTACTACTACCCTGGACCCCGTTGTCCTTAAATATCACCAATATTCATTAGTTGGAGTGAAAAATGCCAGAATACCCCAACAACGATTGAGGGGAGTATTCACTAAATTTCAAGAGACTTGATTAACATCGTTGTTGCCATCTTAGTTAAGGTCTGATTTGAGAGAAGTTAGTTGAATCAAGGAAATCTAATCCAGGGACAATTGTCTGCACAGGCCTGTGGCTTTGTTCCCATGTCAAAGATGTGAACAGGAACAAAAGAAAGATCTGAAAGCAGAGTACTGTGGCATCAGAACATGAAACTCCTAGGGTTTGTTGCATTTTGTAATGAAATGAAAACCAAACTCAACTTCAGCACAACAGAACACATCAGGTTCTTTTCAACAGAAATGCTTTTATTCCTTTAAGTGTCTTTTCTCAGAGAGGTGTTCAAAGTTGCTTTTAACAAAGCACCTTTTATTTTAGGTCCTCAGGATATTTACCTATTACAGGTATCTAGAAAAGCTGCTGAGGGAGACCAGGTTAGATTCTAGGCTATGTTTTTTTCAGTCTTTATTGCCAGTTTGAGGAAATTCAGTAAGTAAAAACTCTGCAGGAGTTTGAAAGATCTGAGTTTAATCCCTGACACATGTATGAACTTTAGCATGGCCCTTTTCTGCTTTTTTTCTCCATTATAACTACGCAAGTCTGCCATTATAAAATGAAAGCACCATAGACAATATGGAAATGAATAAGCATGGCTGTGATTTAATTAAACTTTATTAACATTGAAATTTGAATTCCTTATAATTTTCCTATTATGAAATATTTTTCTTCTTTTGATATTTTTTACCCCAACAGTTAAAAATGTAAAAAACTATTCTCAACTCTTGAGTTATGCAAAAACAGGCAGTGGGCCAGATTTTGCCCATGACTGGAGTTTGCCAACCCTAATGCTAGAGTTCACAGAGATGACCATGTTGAGTGTGGTCCTAGCTTCATGACACTTACTTATGGAAGACATGAATATTAAATAATTTTGAGGGTTTTAATTGGTAAACACAAATTACATAAGAAGGTAAATAAAGGGTTTGATTAGGAGTTATAACAGGGAAATAGTATTTAAATGGGGAATCAACAAGTCAAATGGGAGCATAAATTGAAGAGTGAGAGAATAAAAAGGAACCGTCCCAGGTGGTGGTGGTAGTGTGTGTATGGGAGGGGAGTTATGAACTCAGACCAATAAAACTGAGCAGTGGTTTTCTTCCTTCTTTACAACCTTTCCAGGCAAATGCTCCAGCATGTTTTCAGAGAGAACACATGTTACCCCCAACTTTCTGGGCAAAGTGTGTGGGAATGATCTCTTCTCCAGATGTGGCAGCAACTGTAATCTAGCCACAAGAAAGGCAATTTCCTTTACCCTCCTACTGTCCTCAAATAGTTTTACAAAGGCTTCTTTATCCTTCCTTTTACCACTGGTGTTACTTCCTTGGGAAGCAAGTGTGGGGTTCTGACAATATAGGACTCTGTGCTACTGGGAGTCAGGTACCTTGTGCTCTGGGTCCAGGTCTGTGATACAAGGTCTATCTTGTCATGTGGTACTAGGCACATCATCTAGCCTTTCCTAAGAGGAAGAATAAAGCAGTTTTTTATATCTTCAGTCTCCAGCAGGTGACCTGGTAGAGTTCCAAGCTCTTTCAACCACAATAGCTCCATATCCAGTCCTGTCTGAGCTCTTAGGGCTACCTCCTACCCTACAATCAACATTATATATGAAGGGTCCTTAGCATGTACACCCCTCTAAGATTGGGTGGGTCTTCCTTGTTCATCTCCCAAAAGGCTTCAGATATGTTTCTCTTTTTAGCTTCTCCTTTAATTTCAGGAGCCATTTTTTTATCTCAATATTTTGTATCCCACTAGTATCTGTCCTACGGATTAAGGAGTTCACTCAAAAATATACATAGTCTTCAAAAAGTTCATAAGAATGCATATTATGAAAAAGCTATGCCAAAATAATCTAGCACATTAATTCTATTTTCCACAGACGGTTTAAAGTCCTTTTGTAAGTTTACATAGAAAACTCTCTAGAGTCTACAATCTCTGGGTCCTCCCCAGGCCTGGCCCTCAGTGGCTCTATGTATAGGGTCTTCTCCAAGTCGATGCTGGATCCTGAGTTAGGTCAAGGGCTTCTTGGGGACAAGTAGGTCATAGGAGTGACCATTCAGGCTCTCTCTGCAGAAAATCAGGGAAAATCCAGGCGCTTTTCCAGGAATATGAGAAATTCCATCCTGATGACAAAATCAGGTAAAAACAAAAATACATGGTTTGTATCAAGATTGTTCAACTTTGTTGCCTCAGGTAACTGCGACATAAACCAGGTGGTAATTTCCTGATGTCCCAGTAAATGAGTATCCTACCCTGAGACACTCATCCCGTCAGGATGCTGAGTCAGGCTGTTCCACAGCTAGCGTGGCTCTCCTGGATGTGCTCCATGCCCAATCCCATGACTTTCCTTCTTGAATTCTTCCCCTCCCCCCCCCCCCCATTTTGGAGAATCTCATCCCACAGCTCACTTCCCTGCATGGAACCTTCAAAAGCAGAAATGATTTAATACCTGTTAATGATAACATGTATACTATTCTCAAATGGACTGGTCTGAGAAGTATTGCATGTTGAGCAAATTCTCTTTACAAGCCAAATGACATATATTAAATGTTTAAAAAATTAATGAGAATAAATAATAATAATGTAGAAAAAATGATGAAAAACTATTTGATGATGATGCTATGGATAGCAATGTCTTTGTCTTGACTGATATGCATGGTAATTGTGCTGGAAAAAGAAATGTGATATGCTATGAAGATATATGTGGTTACCTGTAATATAAAAATTTTTTAAAAAGCCAGTAAGTACCACAATCCTCTCTGAGCAGCCGTCACACTGAGAGAAATCCACTTGTACCACCATTAAAAAAATCTGTCATTCATATCCTGTTTTTTTTTTTTTTTTTTTTTTTTTTTTTTTTTTTTTTTTTTGGAGAGGTTTTTGCTATAGGGTGCGTGCCAGAAAGAGAGACAGAAAGCAAGAAATCACCCCCCAGGAAGGATGGCCATGCCACAATCCCCTCTTCTCCATTCTCCTCTTGGGATCTTGGGCACGTATGCACACGTACCCAGCATGAATTTAAGCCGCCGGGTCCGGGACTTGAACCGCGGTCGGCTATGTGGGAGTCCAGCGACATAGCCATTATGCTAACTGCTGGTCCCTCATATCCTGTTTTTGATATTCAGAACAACCCTAATAGATAGGCAGAGGAGACATGTTTAATCCCCTATGGCACATGAGGAAACTGAGGCACCAGCATCAAGTCATTAAATAAGGATGGAGCTAGACCTGGTACCCAAGGCCCTGGTTAAATATTAAATTAACATTTACAAAATGGATAGAACCAGGATGAGGGGCTTGCTACATCACAAGGCTATAATTCTCTGGCCCCTTGGTAGTTCTGTATTGCTCACAGGGGCCATGTGCCAAACCCTGAATTGTCTGGTTTGAAATTGCTTTTAGAAGGGGCCCTGGAGAGAGCAAATCTCTCTGCATATAGGCAGAGCTGTGTGCAAATACAATTCTGGTTATTTTGAGCTATTTTACAGTGAATTTGAGCTCCAGAAAGGAATTATAAAATAGCTTACGTACCCAGTTCTGAAACCTTTAACCCAACATAGTTAGTGACCCAAGCAGCCCTCTCTTTTCCACCTAGGCTGATGTTCCCCTGGGTTTGGCTGTTAAGAAATTTGCCGTTCAGCTTCAGTAAAGATACTGAGCCCTTTCTTAGTGCTCCAAGCTAAGCTGTTCATTTCCAGATATATGGCCTGGGTTTCTTTCTAGCCCCCTACGTGCCACCATACCTTCTCTGCTCCATTTATTTCTGTTTTGTGAGTTTGGGTTTTTTGTTTCTGCCCCAGCTCTTAAAGTACCCTGGCCCTTTCCTTTGAATAACTTCATCCTACCTCCAACTCCCACAAAGTTCAGCATAACCTCAGTGCTCTGAGCTCTCAAGACCACCCTCCTACTCTGCAAGTAACCCTGTATACAAGCAGCCCTTAACATGTGCACCCCTCCACTGTCTCAGTCTGAGTGACCTGCCTTGTTCATCTCTCAGTGAGCTTCAGATATGCTTCTCTGGTTTGCTTCTCTTCTAACGCCAGTAGCTGTTTCTTTGCCCTCAACATTTTGTTTTCCACATGGCCAATGATTTTTTTTTCTACTTTTACAGCCTTCATTTTCAAAATTTCTAAGTATTTTCTTTTTGTTAACCACCTCTATTCATTCCGTAATAATTTATTCTTTTTCATGGGTGCTATTGCCTTCTTTATCACTGTGAGGTTCTTAATGATAATTATTTAAAAACGCATTTAAGTTTATTCTATTATCTCTATCTCCTCATGTGAGTTCTCTTTGTTGTCATAATTTTGTAGTGTTATTCTTGCACTTGGGCTTGAGGATTTTTGGGTTATGAGCTTATCTTTCACCAGTGGTTTCACCTCTGAATATTCTGGATAGCATCCCAGTAAAATAGTCTACTGAGGACAAGTGGCTTGCAGCCAAACTTGTGCTAGCCACTGGCTTGATCCACTCAAGTGGTGGTAAGCTCAGTGGTGTGAACTCTGGGCCTTGATGTCAGGTGAATGGCACTTTCCCCACCTAGACACAGGTGAGCAATTCAACACCACTTGTAACCTTGGGAAGATGAAAGGAGTAGGGGACAACACAGCTTCGTTTTCCAATACTAGCGACAGCCCCCAGGCTCACGAGGATGGCCGTAACCTCACTGAGGCAAAAAGTATTGTTTCTGTTGCCTGTAATGGATTCTCTCTCTTTTTTTTTTAAGTTTTTTTTGAGGGCTTAAGGAATCCCCATTTTGGTTTCATGAGATGTCTCTTCATATGAAGGGACTTTAAAAAACTTGTGAGGAAATGGAATTAACACATGTGTTTATTTAGAAGCAAAACATTTTTTAAATACCCATGCATAGTTTTTTCATAATAAGCATTTTCTCTGAGTTTTTTTGAAGACCCCAATGTGAACTCTTATTATGCTTAAATATTTTTCTTTCCTTTCCTGTGGAAAAGTGAGGTATCAACTTATACTCAATTTGTACCTAAAAAATACTCAAGCTAAAGTCCAGTTTCTATCCTTATGGTCCAAGCAGGTCGCTGAGAACTGCATTTTGCTATAGACTCTACAGATGAAGCCCTGGTGAAATTCTGGGGAGGTTCTCCTCCCCACAGCCTACTTATTCAGGGACCTTGTTTAAAATTTCCCTTGATACTTCACAATTTCAGCCTCCAGCCTTTCTTAATTATGACTTCACATCTCCTATTAAGGGATTTTTCAGCTTAAAAACATGTTATCAAGTGAGTTTTGTTATCAAGTGAGAGTCAACATACTACTCTTGGCAGCCAGTCCCTCACTGACTTTGCAACATTAAAAAGTACTTAAGATCTCACATTTTTATTTTCTCACATTTGGGATTGTCCCTTATACTAAGGATGTTCTTGTTACACTGCGGCCTTTTCAATTACATAGCACTCCTCTAGGACGGAGTATAATAATTTTTTGCAGAGTCAGATATTTAAGCGAATTTTATTGTCAGGTTTTCTTTGTAGTCATTTTAAAGTCAGCCACTGTTTCTTAAGCTACCTCCGAGGGTAACTTACCTATTGATGACACAGCTATATCTTTTTACAGGGTTTCACACCATACAGCATAAGTGCTTTAGACATTGTTATTTTAAATAGAGAATTTTTTTCCTATGATTTTCTATGTGTCCTTCTACACGTGGTTTTAGATGCCCATGTATTTTGTAATAAAGAACAAAAGAGATAGCTTAAGATACCTTGTAACTTAAAGCATAATAGTTATCTTTATAAGTTACACTTCATAAAAGTGTAAAATAAGAAAATAAAAACCATTCATAGTCCCATCACCCAAAAGTTTTTTATCACTATTAGTATTTGGGAACATTTCCTTCCAGTCTTTTTTTCTATGCACATCAGTATACATGAATGTTATATATCCCGTAGCTGAAATCTGATTGTATTTACTTTTATGCCCTACCAGTATCATTGAGTGTTATATCATTTTAAAACCAGAGCCAGGAGCCAGTCCTTGGCATGATGGTTAAGACAGCGGCATCCCACATGGCCAACTGTGCAGTTCAAGTCCCAGACTCAGCAGCTGTAGAAACATGCCAGGCAGGTATGCATGCATGCCCAAAATCCTAAAAGGAGGGAGAAATGAAGGAGAAGGGATTGAGGCATGATAAATCCCTGCAGGGAGTACTTTCTCACCTTCCCTTTCTCTGTATCTGTTTCTATCCAGTGAGTACATCTGCCCTCTGGCAAAGTTAAAATGTAAAAACAAAATTAAAAAAAAAAAATAATAGAACCAGGTGTCCTTTACTGTCTAGGTCCATTGTTGTCCTCTTTCTTCTTTAAAAGACAGTGAAGCTGCAGTTTTCATGGTACCCCTAATAAAAGGTTAGTATAGGATAAGAGCAATTTGCTGTAAGAGACACAGTGCCTTGATGTCATCCTTAGTTGTCTATACCATGTCGTGTTACAGTAATCCATGTGCAGAAAAACTAGTGTTCCTTTTATAAAAGTACTCTCTGACCCTGTTTTCTCCTCCATAAAGTAAGGAACTAGAATAGATGGTTCAGCCCCCTCTGTCAGACACTGACATTGGCCTACACTCCCCTCATATAAATGGTGCTTAGCAGCCTCTCCTCTCCCCTCCCTCCTTTCCCCATCTTCCTACCTCTGCAGTCCTGTGCCCCCTCCCTGCCCTGATGCCTTCTCCTTCCCTATGGAGCTGTTCTGTATCTCCTCCTCTGGTGAAGACAGAGAGCTCCCCATGAGCTCTCAAGGTTTTAATTAAACATGACACCACCCGAGCAGCAGTACATATTAAAACTTTTATTAAAAACACTGCTAAGGTTCCACGTTAATCAGGAAGCCACATCTTCCCTTAATGGACAGAATTACTCATTAGATCATTAGAATCAGTTGAGACCTCTCGACTGTCAGGTTTTTTTTCCCTAATGCAAAATTCGTGTGAGTCACCTTCCATGTGAAGAATTCATATATATATTTTTTTTATTGGTTATGTGATTTTAAGAGAAGGGGACCTGGCTTTTGTTGAGGAATTTCTGATAATTCCATAGCAAATGGAAAGACTGGGCACCAAATTAGTGATGTCATTTCAAATTATTATTTGATTTATCATCTTTCACGTGCTTTGAAGCAGAATAGCTGTGATGGATCTGAAAAGGAGCACTAAATCTTTTCTCCTTTACCATTCTGTTGACAGTAGCTACTTAGTGGCATCTGATTTGTGAGACTGGTCAGGCTTGCTGTCCGCTACCTTTGTCACAACCATCAGGGGATTGGATTTCTGAACAACTGTTCCTCTTCTTCCAGTCTCCTTCATCTAACTTTAAAAATAGTTTCATATTTTCCAGATACTTTTCATTGGCTGTTAAGAATTCCATTGACTTTGTCTTATTCCCAGTATTGGAGTGAGTAGAGAATACTCAGGTATAGTTACTAAAGAGCCAATGGCCTAGACTGGCATGTTTCCTCTGGAGATGAATTCTGTACCAGGCAAGGCCTCTTTGGATTCCTTCATGAGGGATTATGATGAAAGACCTCATGGGCCTCTGTCTGAGGTCTGACCTCATTTAAAACTAGTATCCAATACACAGTCCACAGCATTACTAGAGGTTTCCCTTGTACTCTCAGTGGTCCTTATTAGGAGTCAGGACCTGCCTCAGTACATTGGGAGAATTCACAAATGGTTACAGTTTTCAGCACCATGCCACCACTCTCCTAGATTCTATTTTTTCAAAGACTCTGTAGTTAGTCCCATTCCATTAGGGTTCCTTACTGGGTTTTATTATTAAGTCATAAATCCTCAACATGACTCAAAGTCCTCAGAATCTGGCCCTGCTCACCTTTCCAGCTTTCCCTGTCCCATCCCATCCCATAGCTACTCTGAAAAAAATAGTATTTTTAGATATCCTTAGTGTTCTCTTGCCTCCCCAGTCTTCAGACATATTGTTTCCTCTGCCTAGATGAGGAAAGTGATGGTCAATTTTTTCTTGACATGTTGAGTGAAGATGACAGCAAAATATTCAAAATATCTATAGGCTATTGAATATGTGAGGACATGGGAATGCAAGATATTGGGGCTTAGCTATAAGTTTCTCATCTTCAGAGAAAGGGTGATGAAACCATCAATGGGAATATAGGGAGAAGTGCACAGACCCAAAACAACCTCTGTTGCAGTTCAAGGTAAGAAAAATCTAGCAAAAGGGCATGGTAGAGGCAGATCTAACTGAAGATCATAAGTGAGAGAAAGGTCACTATAGTGTTTCCTGGAAAGAGAGGGGAGCTAGTATTTGTGACAACACTGTATTAGGTATTTATATACATGTGTCTGAAATTAAATCTAAATATTATGTTCTCTTCAACATATCACCCCAGAGATCATTGCAATGCCAAATAGTACAGAGAGATCAATAGGATGAAGATTGAAAACAATCATTGAATCTAGATAAAGGAAATCATTGATCATCATTTACAGATGAGATACTGTGGAAATGAGGTCTAATTTTTATTAAAATTTCCTATAGTTTGGGTATAGAAGAAGAAGCAGCACAGGGTAACAAATACAGAGGTTCTATTTTTAATTCTCTCATTAACTTAGTCACTAGTGTATTTGACCTTAGGTTCCACAACTATAAAATGAAGTATGGTATTAAAGCGTTTGGTCCTCCAGTTTTTACGAGAATCTTAATTCTAGTTGAGTGAACTTTTTTAGAACTGTAAGTACCAGGCATAGTGTTATATGAGGCAGAAATATTGCCTGTTTCATTCTCTATTGTGTCCACTAAACCTAGAACAGTGCCAGGAATGTAGTGACACTAAATATATTTCTGTTACATACACAAATAAATCAACAAGCAAACTCAATTATTTTTATTAATTAAAAAGAAATATAGGCATGGTTATATTGGGGAATTTTATAGTTTAAGGCAGTTTAGGAAAGTCAGATTTCAAGAATAACTGAGGTAAAAATGTGAACATTCTAAAATTCTTAAAGTGAATATTCAGATATATTTTTATTCTAGGTATAAAAGAGTATGAAACTAGAGTTGAAATTGAGATGATGGGACAAAGAAGCATGAAAATCACTGGTCTAAATTGCTCTGCCTTTGAGGTATTAAAATCAGAAAGATGTAAGTCGATCTGAATTTTTCTGAATATCTGTAGTCAGACAGGATGTGAACGCAATTTTTGGGAAAAAAAACTTCAACAAGAATAGTTCAATGCTGTGCTTTTGGACTGATTCTTTTATATCAGACTGCAGCCTGGAAGGGTACACACTCTTACTATGTATTTACTTATGTTCATCTCTTTTTTAGAAGTAACTTTTTTTTTGTTATTGTTGTTTTTCCTTATTACTTTCTTAGTATTATTTTATGTATAAATGTTGGTAGATCATTTTAAAAATATAGAACTGTAGAAAGGAGAAAATAAAAACTACCCTTAACTCTAGCTGGTGGTAATGCCCACTTTACTATTTTGGAATGTTGTTTACAGTCTTTTTTATAGGATATAACTTTTAATGAGCTAAACCTAATTTGGCCATTAGTGCTAGACCAACAACTGAAGGCCTAGTGACAACTTGTTATCATTTCACACCCAACCATTACTTTCTGGGAAACCAATCTGGGCTCAGTTGTCTAAGTTTCTGGAGTAGGAGTGGACACTGCCTTTCACTCGCACCTCCCCAAACATGATCCTAGCCCCATTTCTCATTGTTAAGCCAGCTCACAGCTCCTGGAACACAAGATGTCTGATCACCCATGGTTCATTCTTAACAATGTCCAGGGCTCCTTTTCTTTCTCCCTTTAGTCCTAGAATTCTCTCAGCTTCAGAAAACTTTCCCTTCTGAGCCACCACTTTATCTCATCAGATTCATTTCATATGTACGGTTCTAAGATGTATAGAATTCTTCCTTTACTTGAGACTGTTTTCTGTCACCATCTCATTTACCCTCCCCTCTACCCTTGCCATCTTATTAAAAGACACTCTTTAAATCTGTTACCACATTTCAAAGTAATCTCAGACTCTAATAAGACAAATAAGCATATCCAAATGAATAACCACCATCTGGTGCCCTGGCTTCCAACTTCAGGCCTCTGAAACCATAAAACACTTCAACAAAAGTGAAATTGTTTTCAAATAGCTAAACAAGAAGAGAAAAAGTAGAAAATCATCTTAATATTTCCTACTCTTGATACATTATGCATTATATACTCTAAATATTTAAATATTCATCTACTTGGAATCACAAAAAAAGTTATCTGAGTGCAGGATTGATTTTTCACTCTTCATCCAGATGTTTTTATCATGTAAAAAGAGGTCTAGATGCATGATTTCCTTTCCATTTAAAATTATTTCTTATAAATACCCTATTCCTTCTATTACTTCCTTCTGCATTTTTATCAGATACTTTATTTTTCCAGCCTCTTTCGTAATACTTCCCTGGTTTTGTTTAGGTAAGTTTCAGCTTCACTGTGTACACTTTGAGAGAAATAAAACAAAGAGAGATATAATGGGACCGAACAGTGGTGCAGTGGTAAAATGTGATGCTCTGCAAGTCTGACCCATGAGAAGCTTCCATATTTGCATCTAGAGACTTTCCTAAGTGTCCCAGGCACACACATACTCATAGTCTGGGACTGGCTGAGGCTGGGTGTGGACTGTGGTGGCAAGAATCTTATTGAAAATACTGGTTCATTTTCTCTCTGTCTCTCTCTCTTCCTCCCTCCCTCCCTCTCACTCATGAAAGATATTAATAAATAACACTTTTATTTTAAAAAAATCTAGGGATTTTGATTTTTAAAAAAAGATAGAGAGAGGGAGAGAGAAAGAGAGAGAAAATCCTACCCCCTGCATACGTCCTATATCTCTAGTAGTACACTAATGAATGTTTAATAATCACCTCTACAGAAAAGTATAGATCTTATTTGTAGTATTTGCCTATTTCCTTAATTAAATACTTCTTCTATAACCAACTTAAGCTATAGGCCTGATTTTACTGAATGAACACTTACAAAGAGATGTACAGTTCACATTGTTGTATAGTATTTCCATCATACAGTTACAATATGTATGTAAATATATAACCTAAAAAACAGATACCAGTAAATAATTAGGAAGCGATGAGTTTAGAGTCACTTATTACATTTTTTAAAATATAATTTGTTTAGGGACCAGCAGTTAGCGTAATGGCTATGTTTCTGGACTCCAATGTAGTTGACCACGGTTCGAGTCTTGGACCCAGTGGCTTAAACTCATGCCAGGCATGTGTGTGTGCATGCTCAAGATCCTGAGAGGAGAATGGAGGAGAAGGGATTGTGGCATGGCCATCCTCCCAGGGTGTGATTTCTCGCTTTCTGTTTCTCTGTCTTTCTCTGTCTTTTTGGCGAGCGCAAGCGCCCTATAGCAAAAATCTCTCCAAAAAAAATTATATATAATTTGTTTAACTCAAAATTTCTCAACGTTGGTACTAAAGATACTTTAGGCAGGATAACTCTTTGTTATGGAGTCTACACTGTGATTATAGGATGTTCAGCAGCTTCTCTGGCCTCTAACCAGTAGATACCAGGAGCATCCCCAGTTACAACAACCTAAAAAACCTCTCCACGTATTGCCAAATATTCTCTGGGGTGCAAAATCACCACTGGTGAGAAATACTGATTTAATTGTATGTTCATACATTTAATTTTAATAATGTCTGTATTTAACTCCTCTCAAAATTCCTAGAAATTGCACAACCAGCTTTGAAAGCTATTCCAATACAATATTCTTACATCACTCATAGAGAAGCTTATCCTGAGAATATAGTGGTGTCTTTCCATTGCCACATAGTGTATCAGAATAAATGAAGAGAGGAGAGTTCACTATAATTTTCTAACTTTTTGGTTTCTATATTTAACCACCAGGTTCCTCCCATCCTTATATGCAGACCAACATCATTCTTTCGACATGTTTTAGTTTTCTTTCAATTAAAGAGCATTTGGTTGACTGCCTAATTTTCTTCCAAAGAGCACAGCCCTAGAGCTCCCTGTAAGGCAAATATGATTTCTGCTCTGTCAATGTTAGAAACCTCTCATGGGTCTTTATGTGCTTCCCAGAAGGCAGCTTTAGTGTAGGAGGTGAGGGGTGGAGAATGAAGGGAGAAAAGGCTCTAAAGTGTTAGGCAGTGATTTAGGTAAAGAAGGGCCAACTTCCCCCATTCAGAGAAACTACCTTCTAGGGCAAAAACAAAATGAAACAAAACAAAACACCCTAGCATGCCCCAGTCTCCACTTCCTGCCTCATGTATAGACTTAGGCCTAGCAGATACTAGAAATCACCTCCATCTTCCTTTCTGTGCTTTCTCTGACTCTCTGATGTCCCAATCCTTTATTCCCACTAAAATGTGAAGCTTTTTACAAACCAAAGTTACTTCTGACTTTATCCAAAGCTCCCGTTCCACAGGCAAAACAGACGCAGGATAATGTAACCCATAGATTAATTTGTCCAAACTTGTGAGGACCAAGTCATAGTCCTCTGTCTTATTTGAGTGAATGGAAAATATTCTGTTATTAGTAGCATTTTCCTAGGGACATGAACTCATTGCCTAGGGCTGCTACAACAAATAACCACAAACTAAGTGACTTAAAACAACAGAAGTGACTTCTCTTACCATTCTGGAGGCCAGAAGTTCATAACAAAGTTGTAGCAAGGCCATGCTCCCTCCCAGGACTCTAGAAGAGAATCCATTCTTGCCTCTTCAGGCTTTTGGTAATTCCTGCAATCTCTTAACTATGGGAGGATAACTCCTATCTCTATCTCCTTCTTCACATGTTTTTTTTTTCCCTGCATTTCTGTGTTTCAGATCTCTCCTCTTGTCTCTTATAAGGATACCACTCTTTGGATTTAGAGTCCATCTAAATTTAATTACTCGTGCAAAAACTCTATTTCCATATAAGGTCACCCTCACAGATACCAGAGTTTAGGACTAGTACATATGTTTTCTGAAGGACATTGCTCAACCTACCACAGGGGGATTAGGAGTACAGGTTTATTTATTTACTTATGTATTTATGTATTTATTTATTTATTTTTCTACAGGGCATGTGCACTCAGTGGAGAGAGAGAGGGTGAAAATGAGAAAGCCCCCCCTAAGAGGCAAAGGCCACACCACAAACCTTTCTCCTCCATCTCCTTTCAATATTTCAAGCACACACACACAAGTATCTGGTGTGTTTTTCAAGCCTCTGGGTACAGAACTTGAACCACCAAGTCTTCCATGTGAGATCCAGCCATCTTAGCAACCATATCACTAGCTGGCCCAGGAGTAAGGGTTATCTCTCCTGTTCCACGAATTATTCAGTTTGGCCACCCAACTCTAAAACTATTAACAGCTAGGAAGTGAGGAGAAAGAGGCTTTATATTCTTCAGTCATCCTCTTCCCAGGGATAGAGAGAACATCCACACTCTTTTCCCCTCTCCTCCCACCAGCTCGATGAGGGAGAAACAACACCAAGACCTCAGTCCACCTCCAAGTAGCCTGTGTAGGCCAAAGAAGACTAAGGAGCAGAAAGGGCAGGTGGGTTGGTTCAGGCCTGCTCTGAGAGAAGTAGAAAGCTGGATCCCAGGGTGCACAGGGCTTCACATCCAGCCACCCAGAGCAGCACAGAGACAGGGTGATGCAGCTGAGTCTGGGACTGGGGTAGGCCTTGTGTACTTCAGGAGGAAAGGGTGGAGATCAGGAGGGAAGGTAAGGAGGAAACTAGGAAGAGCAAGAATGTGCTCTGGGGCCCCTCTGAGTACTCAATCAACTCTCAGCTCTTGGCAGCTCAGGAGTACTGGCCTTCCCCACTCACTCCATTCCCTCAGGCCCCACGCTGAGGCTCTGTCACCTGAGGTTTTAGGTAGCTCGTTCTCCAGTGACAATATCCTCAGCCTTCAACATTGGTAGCATTGACTTTGTACCTGAGGTAGAGAACAATCTTAAGAAAATCGGCAAAAAGGGATCATAAGCCAAAAGGGATAAAACAGACACACAAGAGAAACAGCAGACCCAGAATTAATTTAGGTAGTGAAAATGCTAGCTACAGCCCAAAAGACTTGTCTTAGCTCTAATAACAGCAAGAATGAGAGAACACAGGCTGCAACTCCGGGAAGATGCTGTAATGTACATAACCAAAGTTCTAGGAACTGATTATTTTTTAAGACATTTTTTTTGTTCTTACCTTCTCTGACTAGGCCCCTGCCTTCCCCTCCTTTTCCTTTCTCCATTCTGCTCTCTTTACCTCCCTCTTCTCTCTGACCTTTAGTAAGAAAAATCCAAAACATAGTCTCCAAGGTTTTGCTTTGGAGCGATGCATTTATTTCCATCTCCTTAAATTCTGGCAGAGCCTCGCTTTCACCTGGGCTTCTCTGGTGTTTTATATTCTTCCCTTTAGCCATCAGCATTAATGTTCATGGCTCTGAGGTATAATCGAGAGGCGGCCATTCCCCCTTGCCTACCTCCAAAATTCTCCCTGTTTCTGTGTCTTGCTCCCTGTACTTCCTTCCATTTGTTTGCAGTCCTGGCTGCAGCTGCCTAAATCCTTTGTAAGCCAAACATTCCTTGAATTTCACATTTGAGAGGTGTTTTAAATCTTTGAACTTCTTTCTAATGACAAGAAGGAAAACAGGAAGAATTTAGCTTTACAAAATGGAACACAGAACAACCTCATAAGTAAAATTGGTTTAGATGTCACTGGTGTTTTGTTTAAATATGAGGGTTACTATGTGAAGAAAAAATGTATTTAATGATACTTGCTCAAGCTTGGTAAGACAGACTAGTCAGGACCATTGCAGTATGTATAGGGACCATCAGTACCTCTGGTGGATTTGCAGTGTGTGAAAGAGATGAGATCAGCTCCCAATACCATGGTCAAGTGGAAATTTACAATGAAGGGGCAAGGTGGGTCAATGGATGGAACGTTACTAAGAAGAAACATTAGGGTAATGGGAATTTTGGTTAAACCAACCTAACAGGATTGTTGCTACAGACAGGCCAAGGTGATCTGATATTACCTGGAAGAAGGAAAAGGGTGAGGAACCCAATGAAGTACTTAGCGTGATCAGAAATATGGGGTGGGAGCTTTTACTGAGCTGAATTATCAAGGTTCTTGCTAAAACTGTATTTTACAAAGTGCATAGGCAAAACTAACAGAAGGTTTGGGAGTCCGGCTAAAGTTTGATCAAGCTAAGCATTTGTCTAATGGACATGAACTAAGTTTAGATATAAAAAAATTTAACTTTTACAAATGACCAACTGAAAACAAACCCTGGATCTGAAAACAAACCCTGGAACCATGCATAACTTGATTAGCCCTCTGTAGACTAATTAATGCAGTGGAAATTAGTGACTGATTTTCAAGGAATTAAAATATAATAAACCTACCAATAACATTATGTTCAGAATAATTAAATAGCTTCATGATTAAGAATGCATTTATTCTTCTTATAATGCCTCTGGGTCATAATTATGCATTTAAGTTACCAATGTCCTAAAGGTGTATGAAACTGTTGGCTGATGAAGTTCTATTGAAGACAAGTCAGCCAGCTTTGACTATAGATGGACAGTGTTACAGGGTGATGTGCTCAATAAAGTCTTATTCCCAGGCACATGGAAACTGTGATGACATGATGACCCCTAAAGCCATTCCAGACTGGCAGTTTGACAATCGTGCTAGAGGGTATTTTTCTGCTTACTTTCCATTCTTCCAAAGAGCCTCCACCCGGCACAGGGATACCCAACCCCTGGCAGCTGATTCTGACTTATAAAAGCACTTTATGCCAGTCTTCTGAATATTAATTAGACCCTTTTGATGTAGGTAATAATGTTTGTTCAATATAGCTACTCGTCCATAAAATGGAGATAGTACAACTTCCTATTCTAGTATGATGAGTGAGAAGGCCCCAATTCTGGCAATGATGGTAGAGTTAGCCAATGCTTTGGGATGTTGTTGTCATAGTCACGGAAGACAAAGGGCTATGAGCTTTGAGGTTTCTTTGAAACCCATGATACTAAAAGTGTGTCATAGCAAACCCACAAATTTCAGGAACCAAAAGATCAGTTATGTCTCCAGTTCTACTGCTCATAAGCTATGTGACCTTCATCAAGCTTGGACTCTCTACCCTTGGCTCCCCCATTGAGTGAACTCAGCACCACCACACCTTTCCTGAACCCTTCTTTACAGGGTTACTGTGAAGATATTTTTTCTTCTGAAAAAGGTTGAGGACTAAAGAAGTCACATATTCTCCACCTTCTTCTGTCTCATAGTACTGGGGCCTTGTGGCATTTTATCCTACCCATGAGCCTCGCCTGTCAATTATCTTGCAGCAGACTCTTTTCTCTTACCTGGAGAAAACAAATCAGGATGCAAGTGAGGGAGAACAGCATTATTATAGTGAGAGCATCAAATCTACTGTAACTTATAAACAGATACAAGTCACTTAAAATCTTTGGTAGTTTATTATCAGTAGCAAATTACTTATGATATATCTTACCTCTTATCACTTACTCCGTGGTTGAAGATCACAGAAATGATAAGATGTCTTTTACATCTAAAGCTTTAAGACCTCAGATGTATGTTCAGGCTATATAAATGTAAATGTGAGTGATGGTGATAGTGATACCCAGTGTATACTGAGAGAATATATCCAATGGGCTACCCCCCAGAGGGGAAGAAAGGGCTTGCCCACCAGTACCCAGTGAGTTCATGAAGGTGATAGAACAGTATAGGAGCAGCTACAGCCTGCAGGCCTAATCTAACCTTTGTGTTAAGGATAGTTTTTACATTTTATGTTATTGAAAAAATAAATGAGAAAATGATTTTGTGACACTCAAAAATTATGTGAAATTCAAATTTCTGTTTCTGTAAATAATGTTTAGCTGAAACACAGCCAAGCTCATTTGCTGACATGTTGTCCATGACCACTTTCTCTGAGTGGCAGAGCTGCAATAGAGACAGTCTGGTTCACAAGGCATACAATTTACTATTTTTTTTTTTTACAGCAAAAGTTTGCCAACCTCTGGAATAGCATGTGACTCATCTAATCTCAGTCTCCAAAGCTAGAGAGAACATTAAAAAAAAAAAAGAGCTTAATTTGCTCTCATCATTTTTTTACCAAGAATAGTAACCATATAACTTATTGTCCCAACCACCTTTTGAGTGAAAGAGGACAATACATATAAGTTGAGAAATCCCAGGAAAGCTTGGACCCAACCAAGGTTACCCCTACATCAAATCCTTAGTGTGAACACACCTAAGTAAATTTTTCCAGATTGGGAATAGAAGGTTCTTTTGGTCTGATCTCTGAAGGATCCATCCTCTGGCTTTCTGAACCAGAAAAGTATCTTTTGGCCCAAGGATGGAAAGCAGGATGGATTTAGGGAGGTTGACTCCCACATGTCATAGAGCTTGCCCTTTCTTCTCTTTTCCCTGTCCCAGGCCCTCACTGTTCAATCAACATTTTGATAGTTCTGTACATTCTTGCTTTTAGAAAGATCAGCTACTTTAGAAATTTTAATTTTAGGAAAACAGCAGATGATGTAATGGTTACATCTCCAGACTGCCATAGTCGACCATGATTCAAGTCCCAGACCCAGCAGCTTAAAACTCACACCGGGCATGTGTACATGCATGCCCAAAGAGGAGACTAGAGGAGAAGGGATTGTGGCGTGGCCACCCCCCCCCCCAGGGGGGTCATTTCTCACTTTCTGTCTCTTTGTCTCTCTCTCTCTCTCTCCGGTGAGTGCACATGCCTTATAGCAAGAGTCTCTCTTAACAAAAAATTATTTCTGGCACATAAAAGAATATCGAATACAACATAAACACAGTCTCTCACCTTTATTTATTTTTATTTTTGGACTTTACTAAAACTTTGCCCATCACCCAGGATTTAGTTTTCCATACAGGAGATTATAAATAAAGGGCATAAAAGAAGAAGAAGAAGAAGAAGAAGAAGAAGAAGAAGAAGAAGAAGCAGCAGCAGCAGCAGCAGCAGCAGCAGCAAAGATGCTGGAAGTTAATGTTTTTTTCAGGAAAACTAAAACAAAATGCTAAGTATTTGCCCCAGGCCAGCCAGTAAGTTGACACATTAACATGTGGCTAAAATGAAAAGGTTTGTAGAGGCTGGGATCTTTGGATTCTCCAAGTAAGTCATCTCAGAGAAACAAAACAAAACAAAAAATTGACTCTTATAGGGACAGAGGAGGTGGTCATTCAGAAAAGCAGGGGCCATATCTCCTTGGGCTTTATACTTCATTGTGAAATAATGCTTTGAGTTGTGCTGAAAAATCACTTTGTAGCTTAAGTCAGTTATGAGAAAGACAATGTAACATACATCAAGCAACAGCTAGGAATCAGACCTATTGTACCTGGAGAGTAGGAACTTGGCATCTTCCTAGCTCTGAAACATGGCAGTATCCTGCTCCTCCTCCATGTAGAGGGGATAGATATTACTGATCCTTCAGTTGTTCTGGGAAATCGCCCTCCCTTAGAGAAAGGCCCTCTGTGAAATTGGACTAGCCCTCAGATTAGGAGAGGCAGGAATAGGGAGATGCAGATGGGAAACATTTATCTAGGTCCTACTGGAGCACAGGGCAAGTAATACTGCCTACCTCATCCTTATGGGTCCCCTATCACAATGCTCCTCCCTCCTGGCTTGGGTCCCATTGGGTCCAAGACTCTCAGCCTTGCAAACTAATGACCCTTAACTCTGGGAACCATCTCAAGGACTTCATTGCCCTAGTTTTTTTGTTTTGTTTTGTTTTGGTATACACACACACACATACACACACACACACATATATATACATATATGTATACATATATACACATATATACACATACACATATATTTATATCTACATATGTGTGTATATGTGTGCATTATATATATACGTTTGTGTGTGTGTATATATATAGATATATACACTATATATCTATATATCTATATATATATATATAGTGATCTGATAGATCACTATATATGTGATCTGCATCTCCCTATGTGTGCATATATATATATATATATATATATGTGTGTGTGTGTGTGTGTGTGTGTGTGTGCATATATATATATATAGTGATCTGATAGAAAAAAAAAGGAATACACATGTAATGGTGAAATTTGGGGTCTGCCCTTAAACTCAAAAAAAGCTGCACCTTTGGTGGTTTATTACTACCAAATAAACTGTGAGGGGATAGGCCTTCCTGATTCACTTCCAGTCATACTGCATCAGCTGTTACCTGCTTGATTTTCTCTAAAGAGGCCAACCAAAATGAATGCTAAAAGTCTTCCTATTTGCTAGGTTACATAACAGACCCATTAGCCCAGAAGATCTTGGAGAGAACTAATGTAGTGTCATGGGTGCAGGCCTTGAGCCTTCAACAAAAACTCAGAGTAAACCAAGATTAATTTTGGATTTTAGATAAATACAGTTAAATTTAAAAGATCAAAGTATTTTTTGAAAACAGACAAAAAGTGGATGATTATTTTATCCTCAAATGTAGATAAAATTTATATTGAACAAATATGTTGAGATGATTGTGTAAGAATTTAAATCCTGTAGTCAAAAAATTATGAAACATAGAAACACAAACATATTTTACAAAAATAAATAGAAAGTAGTTATTTTAATATCTATACAATGCCTCACATAAATAAAAAAGTAGTAATAGCCCCAAAAGAAAAATTAGCAATTAATATAACATAACAATTCAAATAAAAATACATTAAAAAGATTCATAAAGTAGACAGCTCCATGGCTCCTGCGATCTAGCCATTTTGGGAGAAAGGAAGATGTCCCACTGCTAACTGGGCCTCCAGCATACAAAACCCGCATGAACAGCCCTTCTTCAAGAGGCAGACAGCTCCATGGCTCCTGCGATCTAGCCATTTTGGGAGAAAGGAAGATGTCCTACTGCTAACTGGGCCTCCAGCATATAAAACCCGCGTGGTAGGAAGACCCCTTTCAAGTCTCCTTTCTCTGTATCAGTCTTTGTCTCTCTCTACCTCTGTCTCTGTCCTCTGTCTCTCTCTCTCTCTCTGTCTTTTTTTTTTTTTAATTTTTGCTTTTTAGAATTTTTTTAAGGTGAGGCGTTTTACAGGGCCCTTTGGCCTCTCCTAGCTAGCCCTTTATCTTGTTAATAATCCCCTCTCCTCCTCCCAGAACAGCCCTTCTTCAAGAGACAGCCAGCTCCAGGGCTCCTGCGATCTAGCCACAAGCGCGCCGCACAGTTTTCTAATTTTTGAGTTTTATTGAAATATTTTGAATATTAATTTTTCTTTAGATTTATTTAAAAGTTTTTCTCTTCTTTTTCTCTGCTTCTTGTCTGTTTTTTTGCTGTTGTTGGTATTGTTTCCCTCTCTCTGCTTCATTTTCTGCACACTCCTCAACCCTCAGATTGAACCTCCAAGTTTGGGAAGAAACCGACCATCCACCAGATGACTAGAAATCGCTGCAGGACCACAAGAAATATGGGGAAGCAGGAAAATACCTCTCCCACAAGGGAAACGGATAGCTCCTCTTCATCCACACACAGTTCAATGAAAATCATGGAAATGTCTGATAAAGAATTCAGAACATTCATAATGGCAAAGCTAACAGAGATGGAAGAGAAGAGAGACAAGGAACTGCTGAAGAGGAAGGAGAAAGGAGTTGAAGAGTTCCAGGAGTGGAGGAAATTCATGCAAGAACTAAAAGAGGAATTTCACACTTTACAAAAGAATCAGATGGAACTGTTAGAGATGAAGGCTATAACACAAGAAGTCAAAATCTCCCTTGAAAGTATTAAAAGCAGACTAGATCATACAGAAAATAGAATCTCTAATGTAGAAGAGAAAATGGCTGGCCTAGAAAAATCCACCATGAAGACTGAGAAAATGGCCCAAAAATTTGAGAATAATATGCGAGAAGTACTAGATACAATTAAACGTCCAAACATCTGGATAATAGGCATCCCAGAAGGTGAAGAGACTCATAAGGGCATTGATAATCTATTCCATGAAATCCTACAAGAAAACTTTCCAAACCTGGAGAGGCACTCAAAGATTCAGTCCCAAGAAATACAGAGGACCCCAAATAGAATCAACCCAAGAAGATCTTCTCCAAGACACATTATAGCCAGATTGACCAAAACCACAGACAAAGACAAGATACTAAGACTGGCTAGAGAAAAAAGGCAAGTTACCTACAAAAGGTATCCCATCAGACTAACGGCAGACCTCTCATCAGAAACAATGCGAGCGAGGAGAGAATGGGAAAATATATTCAAAGTATTAAGGGAAAAACAATTTCAACCGAGAATTCTGTACCCAACAAGGTTATCATTCATTTGGGAAGAAATGACAAGAACTTTCCCAGATAAACAAAACCTGAAAGAATTTACCAGCACCAGACCAGATCTCCAAGAAGTTCTTAAGGGAGTGCTATGTCAGTAAAATTAAATGCAGACACACAGAAATAAGAGTTCAAAAACTAAGAAAATGGGCAACTTAATTGTAGGGACAATGTTTGGAGATGAATATTATATCCCAGAATTCAATCTGGAAGATCGAAACTTAACAGAAGAAAGATTAAGTACATGAGACTGAACCGATGAAACAGCATTCTGTGACTTGACTAAATTATTGCTGCTTTTCTCCTAAGCTTTGTTTTCCGGTTTTAAAGGATTTTTGTCCTGTCTTGAGCTGTTGATAGGTGCATGTACCTAATATTTGAACAGAATACTAACCTGTTTCTAGGCTTTAAGTTTCAAGGAAATATCATTACCAGTTCAAAACTACTCTTCTCGAAATTACCTGCTGAAAGTAGTTAGATTACTTATGATATTGTGTGATCAACAAAATGTTTGGGAAAAAGGAATGGAAGACAAATGTATATAGCAGAGATAGTGTAATAAGAGAGTGGGAAAGGACAGAGGGTCAAAAATGGGGTAAAAAACATATATATATGTATACATATGTATGAAAGTAGAAATGGAATATTATTGATGATAACATGCATGATTAAGCCACTCTGCAGTTTATTCTAGATGGGAAACCACATTTAGTATGTTGTGATGATGCTCAGAGAATGAATGTTAAGTAATTAAAAAAAAAAAGTTGCAGGAGAAAAAAGAAACGGTAAAACTGTTTGTATCAAAATTTTAAAAAAATTCATATTTGATGACTGCAGTAAGCTATATAGCCCCAGCTGGGTACTACTTTATAATATGTTCATTCTACTCACTGAGGTTTATGCCTAAAGTCAGACTTGGGTTCATGTATAGGTATATATCAGCTGTGCTAGCTATTGGATATATTTAGACTAATTAAGTTCATTAGCAAGTCAATTAAATGGGGGGGGGAAGGCATAGAAAGCAACCATGGATACCAGAGACAATGTGGGAGGAGGGTGGGACATGGCAGAGGGTGAGGGATAAGGAATCAAGGATGGCAAAACAAAAAACAAAGTATACAAGACATAAGAATTGGAAAATTATTTGCTGAAAACATGTATGTTGATGTGCTTGATTGAGCCAATACACAGTGTATTTTGGATGGAAAATTCATTTGTATGCTGTAATGATGTATAGTGAATTAATGTAAAAAATAAATAAATTTAAAGAGAAAAAAATTCATAAAGTGATAAAAAGATTGATATTGCTAGTAATCAAAAATGCAAATTAAAAAATTCAACTAAAAATTAGCAAAGGTTATAAATGATAATAACAGTTTGATATTGCTAATGAGAACAGAGACTGATGAAACCCTTCTGGAATGGAGTTGTACAGTATTTATCAAAATCATTAAAAATGTTTATGTTTTTAAATAGTAACTCTCCTAGGGATTTATCCTAAGATAATAATTATAAACTTGAACAAAAGTTTCTTCTAAAAGAATTTTAATACATTGTTTATAATAGAAAAAAAAGGAAAAGGAAACAAATCTCTGAAAGCATGCCAAAAGCCCCCAAATAAGAAAATATTAAGGGGCCAGCAGGTGGTGTAGTGGTTAAGGTGGTGGACTCCCATGTGATCAACCATGTTCAAGTCCCAGACCCAGTGGCTTGAAACTCATGCTGGGCATGTGTGCATGCTTGCTCAAAATCCCAAGAGGAGAATTAAGGAGAAGGGATTGCAGTGTGGCCATTCTCCCTGAAAAGTGACTTCTTGCTTTATGTCTCTCTGTCTCTCTTGCACACACACACACACACACACACACACACACCGTATAGCAAAAAAAAAAAAAAAAAAAATCTATAAAAAAAAGAAAGTGTTAAATATAGAGAATATTTAAATTAGAGAAAAGTGCTCATGAATCTATATGGAAAAAGCAAGACATAAATGTATATATAGTGTTTAATTCTAATTTCCTAAAACTTATTGTCAGAAAATACATTAAAATATTAACAGTATATAAGTTTCTCAAGGAATTAGGATTAGGGTTGATTTTTACTTTCTTTTTTGCACCATCACTTAAACTGAACATTAAGAAAGGCAAAGGAGAGGGACCAGCAGTTAGTGTAATGGCTATGTCGCTGGACTCCCACGTAGTCGACCATAGTTCAAGTCCTGGACCCAGTGGCTTTAACTCACTCTGGGCGCTTGTGCATGCGTGCCCAAGATCCCAAGAGGAGAATGGAGGAGAAGGGATTGCAGCGTGGCCATCCCCCCTGGGGGGTGATTTCTCTCTTTCTGTCTCTCTGTCTCTCTCTGTCTGTCTGGCGAGCACATGTGCCCTATAGCAAAAACTTCTCCAAAAAAGAAAAAAAAAAGGCGAAGGAGAAAACATGTTATAAGAAAGTTACTGTGGATCTCAAAAAGTCATTAATACAAAAAACCATGTTCTTTATTACTATAGAATAGGTCATAAATTTGGCTGTAGGTTTTCTAGCAGCATGGACAAAGTATGGAATGCTTTCAGTTACAAAACTCACAGTGTATCTAAAGCAAAATCAAACTAGTTGCTTAACTAAAGTGTATATGGTCAAAAGCTACACCAGAGAGAAATGTTTTACATGGATCCTTAGAGCCAGGCCAACACTCAGTGACATCTGATTAATGGCATAACAATGCATTTTAGGCGGCATTGCTGATGTCACTATAATTAGGTGCAAATTATAAAAGCAATTCTAATCTTTGAGTAAATCCAGAGATAGGCTCTCAAACACCTAAATCAGCCACTCCTGAATGAGTTCTGCAGCTATTTGATCACCTGACATTCTCAGTGAGAAAAGGAAGTTCCAAGGTCACATGGATAAGATATGCTTGTGTGCTCTGTATGCCTCCAAGGGTCACTGTGCATGTTACCAAATCAAACTGTGTTTATCCAGACTTACCAAAAAATTATTTGACCAAATTCTCTGAAAACCTCCTGTTAAGATCCAATTGAACTAGCCATACGTTTGTCTCAGACTTTACTTTGGTAAACATTTCCTAGGTAAACTATTTTTGAAATGAACAGAACATCACATAAATAAGAGAAAGCTCTCGTATCATGGAATGTCTGTACCAGACTGACTCAAGGATAGTTCCTAGGGGCATCTTCTTACAGAGGCCCCAGATTGGTGGGGGCTTTTTTTGTTTGCGATTTATTGAGTTGTTGGTTGGGAGGATACTCTCTTTTTAACTTCCACCCCTCTCATCACTGCCGGATGCTCCAGGACCAAGAGCCAAGAAGGAAGCTAACTTTTATTGTTTTATCATGTCATGGCTAGAATGGTTGGGATGCAGAGATAGTGAAGTTAGTGACTGTTGATAGACAGAGTAAATAAATCAGGCCTCTAATTAAATTTACATGATAAGTAAATAGGTTGTCTCATTTATTTAGTAAACAAATTTAGGCAGATAATGAGATTTTGACTGGAGGCTGTACAATGCCCCAGAGGCAAATGCCAGCTACTTACCCTGTTAACATCCCACATTTTCTGTTGAACAGTTTATCTGTTTCATCAGGTGATTGTGTCTGTGAGCAATGGGACAAGTGAAGAGCAGAAAGAGAGACCCCTTGTGCAGAGGACCACGTCTCCATTTGTGGCCACAGAAGATATCAGAGGATAGCACCCAAAAAAAGGGGTGGTAGGGAGGAAAAGAGCAGGTTTCTTAGAGTCATTAGAAAAGGAGAAGGAAGAGAACAGAGGAAGCTGATTTATCTGGGTGTTAAAAGCCAGAAAACTGAGGTCACAAAAGTTTGGAATTAAAATCAAGATGTGTCTGGGACCAGCAGTTAGCGTAATGGCTATGTCTCTGGACTCCCATGTAGTCAACCGCGGTTCGCATCCCGGACCCGGTGGCTTAAAACTCACGTCTGCTCGTGTGCATGCATGCCCAAGATCCCAAGAGGAGAACGGAGAAGGGATTGCGGCGTGGCCATCCCCCCTGGGGGGGGTGATTTCTCGCTTTCTGTCTCTCTGTCTCTCTCTCTGTCTGGCGAGCACACGCTCCCTATAGCAAAAACCTCTCCCCACCCCCCCCAAAAAAAAAAATCAAGATGTGTCTGACTTGTTCTTTGACTAGGGTCTAGTAGAGAAGAATTTTGGTTGTTGGGGTGGGGGACAGTTTTCTTAAGTTAACAGAGAGGCAGGCTGCAGGATCTCTTGCTGACCAGTGGTGTAACCACGGGCCAATCATCTCACATCTTTATGACTTAGTTTCTTCATCTCCAGAGACTGGTAGTGGTGAAAGGATCACCAACAAGCATGTGGCTTAGAATGCTTTGCATTTTATAAAGTGTGATGCCCATGTTTAGTTTTATTATAGTATTATATAAATCACATTAGGAAGCAAACTATAGTGGAAAAAGAGTTTCTCTGGATTAAAAGTGCTTGGCTTGAACTTTGACTTTTCTTCCCCTCTTCCCTGCCATGTGGAGATGATGTTGGAAAATTTCTGACCTGCTCTGATTCAGACTCTGCCTCTGTCTCTCTCTGCATCTATTTATTCTAGTCTGTTTCTCTCTCTCTTTTGCCTTCCATCTCTCTCTATTTCAGTCTATGAAACAAGTGTGACATCTTCTTGGAAGGGAATTTTCATACCAAGTTTTGGCAAATCCTATTCCTCAGATGTACTGTGCAGGTGAACATTCTTTAGGGCATCAACATAGAAACTAACAAAATAAAATGGTGTCATATAGTTCCCCTTTAATATACAATAGCCATGAAGAATCCTGTTAAGAACTGGACAGGTCTGAGAAGTATTTCATATTGAGTAAAGTCTTTTTTCCAAGCAAAATGATAAATAGTGATTGAATGTTTAAAAAAATAACTGGAATAATAATAATAATAATAATAATAATATGGAAAAAAGTGAAAAGCTATTGGATTATGATGATGGGGATTTTAATGTCTTTGTATTGACTGATATGAATGGCATTCCTTCTGGAAAAAGAAATGTAATACACTGTGAAGTTATATGTGATTCAATGTGATATAAACAAGATTATGATAATAATAAAAAAATTTTAAAAAAAGAATCCTGTTAAGTACAATGCAGATGAGAATGTCCAGGGTGGGATGTCTGAACATTCCGTTCCACCCATGGCACTCACCCAATCCCAAGGCCCCCATTTTAAGGTCCTAGTTATCATACAGCCCCTATTACTTAAATACTGAAAAAAAATCTATTTTTGAATTAGAGGGAAAATAATTGAATGAATTTCTTCAAGATTTTTTTTTTAGAGGTTTTTGCTATAGGGTGCATGTGCTTGCCAGAAAGACAGACAGACAGAAAGTGAGAAATCACCCCCCAGGGGAGATGGCCACGCTGCAATCCCTTCTCCTCCATTCTCCTCTCAGGATCTTGGGCATGCACGTACACACACCTGGCGTGAGTTTAAGTCACCGGGTCTAGGACTCAAACCACGGTCAACTACATGGGAGTCCAGCGACATAGCCATTATGCTAACTGCTGGTCTCACTTCAAGAAATTTCTAAAGTCTGCTTAAGCATCTCCCTTCTCTGTGGTTTCCTCAACAGGAAAACCATCTTTCCCTTCTGTACCTTCTCAGTGTTTTGTTTCTCTTACTCTTGGGCACTCTTTTTTTCTCTCCTTCAGATGCAGTTCTATCAGTGTACATCTTCTCCCCTCCAATAAAAGGCAAATAATGGAGGTCAGGGACTAAGTAAAATATATTTCTATGTGTTCACAGCATCAGTCCTGTCCCATGCACAGCTAGCACCCAGTAAGTGATGGACAGGTGAATGTTCAACTTGAGTGCGCATGTGAAGATGGGGCAGAGGCAGAATTGTGCAGTGGCCATTGTCCTGCAGCCAACATTGTCCTGCAGGACCCACACATACCCACTCATGCCGTTAGTCTTCGTCTTTACACACTTTTCTCTCTACTTAACAAACAAAGAAATGAGGCAGGATAGGCATTTAAGCCATCGATGAACAAAAACTTGGCAAAAACAAATGCTCCATCTTTTCAAGAGTTATTCCAATTTTGAAAAGAAGAGAAAATAAAGAGACTCCTTTCTGCTTTGGGGGCCCAGGGGGGTAGGGTCCCTTACTTCTTCTTCATTGCCCTGGTTATCTGTGATGGTCATCATTTCCTGGAGCTCTGAATCTTGGTACATGTGACTCCCAGTTCTCTAGCTTTGACCTGCAACCTAGACCTCAGGGCATCCCAGGCCACACTTCACCCTCTGTCCTTTCCACTCCAGTGCACTGATAGCAGGGAATGCTGAGCAGAACCTGGCGGGAAATGGGCACAGCAAAGTGGTCCTAGGGTTGTTCCCTGGGCTCTGGGACTACAGGTGGATTCCACCAGGTGAGGCCTTTCCTTTGAGCTATTGCTCTGCACTGGCTCTGCTCTGTGCAGCTCTTGGCAGATCCATATGGTATGGCCTTAGAAATGTGCATGAGACTTGGCCTTGAATACAAAACGAAAACACATGCTCACTGATACTAATTCATTCCTTCGTCCTGTCTGCCTGAGACATGAGGACACTACAACAGGAAGGGCATTTCAGCTAGCACTCAGCGAAATAGGACCAAACTGACCACTGCTGAGCCTGTGGCATTGAGCTTGCTGTTCAGCCTCTTTGACTCCCGCCGCTGGGCAGCAGGACGGCAGGACGGCATAAATAGCCCCAAACCACATCAGGGCCTGTCTTTGTTCAAGCTGAACTAAACTGTCATCTGGATGGCAACTTTCCCCTCCACATCTGTTTAGTGTAATTTAAAAATCACAGCCCTTGCACCTACACGATCGGCTCCACATGTTGTTCATCTTCCTTATTATCCCAAATTAAAGTGTTGCCTGGGTTTTCTACATTGACTGCAATAACAGAGTAGCTCTAATCTGACTCCCAGTCGAACTTTGGGAGAAAGTGTATTGAATCAGAGAGAGGTTATACCTGATTTCTACATAGTCACAGCAGTGAAAGGAGACCTTCATTGCGGCTGGGCCCGAAATCCCAGGCTTTGTCTATAATGATGTTCAGATGCCAGCGCCGGCCTTGTGGTTTGGCTCCAGTGCGTGACGAGGAGAGGGAGAGCAAGAGGACACCGAAGCGAGTGCATCTGGGCTTTATTAGTTGCAATGTAATTTACAAAAGGCAGCTTTTCAGATGTTGGGATAATCAGCAGGCTGTTATCGAGGTAGTGCACGGTAATCACGAGTTGACATAAGCAATCCTTGCTCAGTGAGATAAATGGGTTTGACTGTCAGGGCAGTGGTTGGACTTTAATAAAAAACAAATTGAATTTTTTTCCCATGGTTTAATATAAGAATCATCTGGACATATGCATAAAACCAACACAGTAGCAAAAACTCCTGGCAGAAAGAAAATGCCACCGTGCTGGGTCTCAAAGCCAATTTCTGAGTTATAAATTCTGTGGCTGTTTGGGCAGTGGTTGGAACCAGGGTGGGTGGGGTGAGGAGGAGAAAGCAATGCAGGGACCTCTCAGCCCAATCCCAGCATAAATCACATAATAATGGACAAGTAATTTAATACTGTTCTGAAGCCTGAGAGTGAATCATTGCTTTTTCCTACAATGAGTCTGGGCTCTGGTGGGTGAAGAACTTGAAGTTGTTGACTCCCAGAATTATGCCCTCTCTGGGAGTGATATATTCATGTGTCTAGCCTGGTCAAGACTGAAGTCTTAGCTGAGGAGTCTGTTAACCTTTCCTTTTCGTAGCCAGTATCCAAAGCACATGGGACCACCTTCAATCTACCACAAACTGTCTCCACATTGCCAAGAAGTGCCTTGTAGGCCTGCCCACCCCTTAGAGCAGCTGTTTCTTAGTCTTACTAGTTGGCTATATAAACAGTTTTTCAAGCCTGGCAAGTAGTGGGTGCTCTTGGAGAAGTCTCAGGATGACTGATATATACTAAGTTAGTCTCCAGGGCATAGAGGAAAAAAGCCACGTGTACAGAGGACATCTCCGAGAACATTGTCCTAGGAATCGACAGGAATCTCTTTGCATGAAACAATTCATATAATCATCAAAGTCAGGCTGAGCATTTTCTATCTCGTCATTCTCATGTGGACAAGAATTTTACCTCGTCGAAGGTCAAATTGAATAAGCTGTGGGGATCTTTAAGGCACCTGAAGCTTGTGGGATACAAAGGAAGAACAGACACACCTATTTTTTATGGCAAGTTGATATAAAATATAGTTAGCTATTGGTACAAGGATGAGGTCATCTTTAAAGATCAGAAAGACTAAAATTCTAAAGCTAAAAAGGAATTTAGGAATCATTCATCCATAGGTGAAGCAAGATTGCCCCAGAGGAAGTAGGACAAAGGGGCTTGAGGTTTTGCCTCTGGTCTCTAAGAGTTTTGAGGGCAGGTGAAGTTGAGGTAAAAGCACAAGTAAGCCAGTCTATTTATTTAATGTTTTATGATTATTTAAGGATATACTTTTTAGCATATTAATTTTCTGTCCATTTATTTCTTAGTCTTTAAAATGTACCTCTGTTTCAGTCATGCATTGTCGAGCAGTAGAACAGTCAGCCTCAGTCCCTGACTCTCCCCTCCCCATGCACCCATCATATAATGGTAAAATGGGATTTACTGCAGCTCTTGCCTGGCTTTCTTGCTCATTCCATCTTCAGCAGTGGGACAGGCAGGATCCAATTGGCAGGTCTTGACTGGTGAGGTTTGAGAGGTGCACAGTACATTCTCAAATACAGACGTCTCTCCTCCATCACTCTCTGGTTATCAGAGTATGCCTTTCATGAGCATACCCACCACACCCTTAATGCAAATCCCCTTGGACTCCACTCTGCTGGCACATTTGGTGACCCTAGAAGATCTGGCCAACAGAAACATGATTCCAGAGCCACAGCACTGAAAAGGAGCAATCTTCTGCCCAGAAACTTTCCAGAGGACTGGGAACTCACTTATCTCCTGGCAAAATTGCCAACTTGGGGATTCAGCGCTGCTTCTCTGCAAAAACAGGCGCTGAATTACCCTGCACTTAACAAATGGTTGCCCTGCTCTCCTAAAGCTGCCAACACAAATTGAATTGTATTTTTTCATTGGTGTATACAGTGGGTGTGCTTTAGAGCCAGCACTAATTTCCCCCAAGCAAGATAAATGCACAGACCTGAGCCTTCCTGCTTACGTTCTGTCTCATTCTAGCAAATTAAAATGTCACAGAGCTACAGTGATCCTTTAGGAGACCCGGTCAGAAGGGGGGTGGGGAGGGTGTAGCCTATCATTTGCTCTCATGCCTCAGCTGCAACTTCGATAACTAAGGAGAATGAAAGCTGATAAAAACCTGGTTAAAACATTCACAGCTTGCTATAAAATAAGCGTCTGTAGAAGGCAATGTCGATGGAATCTTGCAAGAAGCAAAAAGCTATTATTTTGGCAGTTTTCTTAAGAGTTATTTTTACATTACTCGTGTCCTCTCATGGATTTCCACCTCCCCTCCTGTTCACTCTTATAACCAACCACAATCAATTTGGCTTAATTGAGTTCTATGAACATTTTCACCTAGAGTGGCTACTTCATGAATCAAAGTTCATCAGCAAACAAAGTTCAGGCAATCAGAAATGGAGTTTGATTTAGAGAGGCTCTCAGAGGGGAATTGCAGCAGGAAACGGAATTGTGTTTGCAGCTGGAATGCTGCTAGTTGTGCTGCCTGAATTCTCTGAAGTTGCTGAAGAACAGGTATTAATAATGTAACACCTGGTTTTCACATGTACTTTTCTGGCAGGCATCTCCCAGGCATCAAAGGGCACTTCAGCAAGCTCACTTTCATCCTGAAGGCATCCTTTTCAGAAAAGGGGTATGCGGGTCTGTAACCCATCCCATTTTCCAGCACACAGGTCAGTAAGAACCTCACAATTACCCAAGTAGTAACTAAGGGAAGAGTCCAGGTTCACCTCCCCTCCTTGCCAGCAAAATAGTAGAAATACTGAGCCCTCTCCCCACCCCCAAAGCAAGTCTAGGGAACTTTTATCCACTCCTGCCCACATGCCCAGAGGTCAGGCTTTTCTCACCAAATCTTCATTAACAAGAACCTGCCAAGAGGCACTTCATGTGAGAAATAGTCAGGGAGATGTAGTCTGGAGGCTGAAATATGAGACTTTCCAGGACATTTCCATGGTTTATAGGGCCAGCAGGACCAAACGTATGAAATCAAGGCTGTCCCAGAAAATTCAAGATAAATAGTAACCAACCCATGGGGGCTTGAAATCAAAAGAGAACACCAATGCAGGCAGTGAGAGGTCCAAAATAATGATACTTAACCCCTTTGTGCATATTTCAGTTCGGCAAGAGCCTTTTCATAACTTTGATCTCACTCCCCATCCTGGGAGGTAGAACAGAGAGTTATCCTGGCCCCCCTAGACAGATAAGGTAGCCGAGGCTCAGGAAAATGGAGTGGCAAAAGCATATCTTGGATAACTGGGATCCAAACATGGGTCTTCTGACCCAGAGGCATGTACTAATCACTGTACTACACTCCCTTTTCATCCAGGAATATATACTGCTGCTCCAGCATCAGTGAATGCTGCAAGGAAATTTTCCATATGGAAGCATCTAGCCAAAATCCTCCTTCAGAGTCTTTGCACTTAGTATTTTCACTGCCTGGAATTCTCCCACCCCCCACTCCAGGTGCCCCATAAGGTTGTTTCCAAACGTCCATGGAAAATTTGTATTATGAAAAACTATGCATGAATTTCTCATTTTTTTGCACCAAAACAAATTTATAAATAGTTGTTATTAAATATCTGAACTGTATCTAGTTTGAGGCACTAAAAAGGGTAAGATATCAGTTTTAAAAGACACCCTGTCAGAACAACACAAACTTTGTCAAAATTGAAGCAGGAACAAACATCTTATTTATGGTGAAGCTTGGGTGAAGAAATGGTAAAGTTACTGATCTTTACAAAAAGTTTATGGTGACAATGCACCGAAGATATCAGAAGTTTACAAATGGATAACTCATTTTAAAATGGGACATGATGATGTTGAGGATAACATCCACAGTGGCAGACCATAAATTTGGGAGGGAAAAAATTAATCTTGTCTATGTTCTAATGAAGAGTACTAACGAAAATAACAAAAACAATAGCCAACAGAGATAGTGTGGGAGGAGGGTGGGACACAGCAAAGGGTGAGAGATAGGGAATCAAAGATGGTAAAAAAAAAAAAAAAAAAAAAAAAAAATAAGGCAAAATATACAGGAAACAAGAAATGGGAAATTATTTGTTGATGATAACACATTTGTTGATGTGCTTGATTGAGCCAATATACAGTGTATTCTGGATAGGAAATCTCATTTTGTATGTTGTAATGATGTATAGTGAATGAATCTAAATAAATAAATTGAAAAAAAAAAGAAACAATAGCCAACTCCATAGATATCTCAGTTGATTCAGCTTACACAATTCTGACTGAAAAGTTAACATCGAGCAAATTTTCTGTCTGAGGAGTATGAAGACTATTGCACCCAGGTCAGCTGCAAGCAAAAGCACACCTTTCAATAAAAATTTAAACAGGTGGGATCAAGATCTTAAGGCATTCCTTTGACAAATTGTCATGGGGGGAAAACATGGCTTTACCTCTATGAGCCTGAAGACAAAGCATAGTCAAAGCAGTGACTCCTAGAGGTGAAAGTGGTCCAGTCAAAGCAAAAGTGGACTAGTCAAGAACAAAGGTCATGGCAACAGTTTTGGGGGATGCTCAAGACAATTTTTTAAATTTTTATTATCATAATCTTTATATTACATTGGATTACATATAACTTTACAGTGTATTACATTGCTTTTTCAAAAGGGAATGCCATGCATGTCAGTCAATACAGAGACATTAATCTCCCTACTTCATCATTCAATATCTTTTCTATGTTTTTCCCAATCATTATTATTATTATTCTAATTATTTTTTAAAACAGTCAATCGCTATTTCTCATTTTGCTTGTAAAAAGACTTTATCCATCATGAAATACTTCTCAGACCAATCCAGTTGAGAATACTATACATGTCATCATCAACAGGTAATAAGCCATATCTGTTTCTCACTAACGTCCTACCTCTCTATTTGCTTACTGACTTTCTGAAGGGCCAAAGGGTGATAACATCTGCTTATTATGAAAGTGTTTTGAGAAAATTAGCCAAAATTTTAGCAAAAAAGCACCCAGGAAATCTTCACCAGAGACTTTCTCTGCCATGACAATGCTCTTTCTCATTCCTTTCATCAACAAGGGCAATTTCACAGTAATTTCGATGGGAAATCTTGGGCATCTAACTTCAGGTCCTAACATGCTTCCTTCTAACTTCTTGTTTCCTAATCTTAAAAAATCTTTACAGAGCACCATTTTTCTTCAGTTAATAATGTTAAAAAAAAAAATGTATTAACATGGTTAAATTCCAAAGCCCCTCAGTTCTTTAGCAATGGATCAAATGACTGGTGTACCTGGGGGGCCACCAGGTGGTGTAGTAGTTAAGGTGCTAGACTATCACATGGCCGACCATGGTTTGAGTCCTGGACCTGGAGGCTTGCTTTCCTGTTTTCCCTTTCTCTTGCTTTGTTTCTCTCTGGTCAAATTAAACAAATAATAATGATGATAATAAATGAAATAAATTAATTCTTTAAAATAATTACTAGTGTACCTTACAGAAGTGTTTTAAGCTTATGCTTATGATGGAGCTTATGCTGAGAAATAAAGTTTACATTTATTTTAGTTTTTATTTTTATATTTAATGCTATTTTTCATATACTTTTTTGAAGTCTTCTCATATATATACATGTCTCCCTCTTTTACACTCTTTGGGTCTCTGTTCAAATGCCAACACATCTGTGAAATCTTTCCTGACCACCCATCCATGCCTATCAAATTTATTCTTCTTAATTCTCTTCTACTTTTCCCCACAGCATTTATCTCTTTTTTTTATTTGTATATTATCTGTTTCCATCTTCTAAGTCCAGTCATGAGAACTGAAAATTTGCCACACTTGCTCATTGTTCTATTCCCAGTGACTATATCAGGTGTCAGCTAAATCTTTCTGCCGAGGATTGGGTAGTAAATATTTAAAGTTTTGAGGCCACACACTCTCCACTCTCTGTTGCAACTATTCAACTCTGGCATGAGAGTGTGAAAACAGCCCTAAATAACATATGTATGAATCGACTGTGTTACCATAAAATTTTGTTAATGAGTACTGAAATTAGAATTTCATATAATTTTCACATGTCATAAAATATTCTTATTTTGTTTGTTTTTTAACCACTTAAAATGTGAACGTAAAAACATTCTTATCTGTGAGCCGTATGAAAACAAGTGTTGGACTGGATTTGGCTTTCAGGCTATAGTTTGCAGACCTCTAGTCTAAATCGAAGACTGGCACAGAGTATGTTTTCAGTAAAATGATTGTTGAATGAGTGACTAAACAAATACATAACTCAACCATATCATGGAACTTTATAAAGCAACAGATAATCAGCCATCAGGTGTTTATGAATCAGCTAGGTGAACTGGGGAGTGCTCCAGAGGGCAGACACAGCCCTATGCTCAGGGAGCCACAATCTTGTTTACATGTCAGGGACAAGAGGGCAAGAAGAGAGCTCTAGAAGTTTGTTTTCACTGTTATTTTTATTAGGAAAAGAGAAGCCATGGAGGTTTCCAATCTTCTCTGAAGCTTACCCAAAACTTGGGTCCCCTTAATGAAAACCACTTGGAACTAAAGACAGGCAGGATGATAAGCTTGGTAGCCAGGGCCTGACAGGCCAATGTTGTCTTGGGGACCTAGTGTTCCAGAAAGACACTGGGGAGACATTCACCCCCCAGAGTGCATGGACAACTAGAAGCTCTCGGTCTAGGACTGCATGAAAGAATGAACAGGGCACAGAGAGAAGGGGAAGCATAGTGGATGAGAGACATTTTTTTCAAGACAATGTAGTTGGGAGAAGTTTTCATTCCTGTGTTCAAATACAATGTGTTGAGAGCCACTGAGATGGGAGCTAAAGATAAGGCAGACATGGCTCTCTCCCTGTTTATGGTGGATAGTGATTTATACACACCAAGTATTATTGCATTAAATTAGTGATAGGTGCTATGAGAATATAATACCCGCCCAGATTAGGTGCCAGGGACAATATGGATTTGTCTGGCAGACAAGGTAGGAGGGTCATGCAAAGTCCAAGTGTCATGAAGGAGTTGGTTATGGTGGAAACTGAGCTATCAGTGTAGGTAGATCTATGAGCTGTATGCTAGGGAGTGGGCTAAGGAACCTCCTTTGAGAGAACCAGCTCCTCCAGGGCCTTGGGTGCCGTGCTGAGAAGTTTGGATTGGATCCTGAGGTCTAGAGTTTGTCCTTTGAATGGTGGCCTACCACCTCTCTGAAAGGTATACAATCTTGAGTTCTCCACCAAGGGCTCAAATCTCTCAATACATCTGCCTCATGGGCAATTTCTAAGGAAAGAAATCCCCAAATATACTGAGAGCTGAACATACAGAGGCTTTAGGTGACAGCGGCCAAGGTATTCTAAAGAAAGCACCACAATTTGAAATGAAGCTCTGAACACAGGCCTGTTTTTCTTTGAAATGTGATATGACTCTACCTACTTGAGAGGATAAAAGGTTAAAAGTTGTCTTCAGTGAAAGTGAGGATGAGATGATTTCCCTAACATTCCTTCTTAGACTTTTTTATCACTCAGTCTGGTAAGGTCCAGCACAGTCTTCATTTGTTTTTCCTTTGTGCTCGTGGAGGTTCTTGTTCATATACCACCCTGGTGTTTGGTTTCTCTGAGGGTCCCCAAGTACCTCTGTGTTTGTTTCTGATTTCTGTGTGACTCCTTGGGTCTCCTTCAATCCCTCTACAGAATTGTTGATTTCAGTCTTTCACAGAGGGGTGTGGAGAGCATGTGGTAAGGTTCCCCTGATTCCCTCATCCCTCCTGGACCTGTGGGTTCTTTCCCTTACTACTATTTTATTTTTCTCCAACTGTATCTTCCCTCTCCTTTTTTCTCCTTCCCCTCTCTCTCCCCGAGTCTCTGCTCCACAATTATCCATAATGTAAACAGGAGATTTTATTATCTTGTTATAATTATTTGAAAAGATTTTATGTTTCCTGCTTCTAGTTTAAAAGACTGCTGAGAAAACAGTATTACGTTCCTCTCTCAGAAACAGGTAAATGGAAGTTTGTCTTTGCTGATGGGTTCTCACTGGATAAAATGTTCATTATCTGCTCTCTGTACAAGGATACCCTCTGCCAGGGAATTCTGTTCTCTTCCAAAACACTCCTGACTGGCCAGATTTACTGCTGAGGGAACCAAAAGTCTAAGAGATGAGCTACACCTGCATGGACTCTGAGGCTCCTTTCTCTAGATTCTGAGAATCTAGTTTCCCAAGTTCTGAGAAGGAGACTTCTCCAGGAGCTTAGCCTTAGAGCTCACTCCCACTGAGATGTGCAATCTCAGTGTGACCCTGTGGTTTCGACTGGGTGACCCTGATGATCTTTTGCAACTCAGAGAGGGTTGAAAGTGTCTACAAATCACTTTATGCTCTTTGCACGCAAGACTGCTAAAACATTTACATTCTTGAGCACCATCAGTTCAAGGTGGGCAAACTCACTTAGCTTCCCCAGAGAAGAATTTCTAAAAATTAAGGCACTTTTATATGCATAGATGACTACACACACATACATCAACTCTTTTCTAAAAATATCATCTTTCAGGTCCAGCGTGTATAATATCTTGAGAATCGATCATTCTTTGTTGTCTTCTCTTTCTTTTTAGAAATCCATTAGAGTCCTTAGTTTTAATAGCTATTTCCTTGATATAAGGAGTTTAATTGTGCAGCTCTTAGCATGCCCTAGAGAGTCTAATGAGAAATAAATAATCCTAAGTAGCCTCCCTTAGGAATGAAGGATAAACTCTACCCAGAGGCTCTGTTGTTAAGGAGATTTGCTAATTGTTTCAACAGTGTTAGGCTACTCCCCAATTAAGTAGGAGTTTCCTTCAGGACTGGGGTCATTTCTTATCCTACTAGGGTATTCCCTTAAGTCCCTAGCACAGCGCTGGGCAAGAATGACTCAATCACCACTTCATGGTGGAATTGGTACTGTCCCCCTGGAGTCCTTCTGTGCCCTGTGATTGAGTGATAGCTAAGAAACCCTATGAGTTTTCTTGGGCCATAGTGGCCTCATCTATAAAAGGAGACACTGTCTGTCAACCTCATTAGGGGGAAAAAAAGGGAAAGAAAGTCACAATTATTGAGCATGTCCCATGTATCACATCCTGTGCTAGGTATTTTCCCATTTGTTATTATTCCAAACCTACAAGGTACATTTTAGTAGCCACCCCATTTTATAGACAAAGAAAATGAGGCTTAGTAAAAAAGGCTAAGTGATTTACCCTAAGTCATACAGTTATTAAGTGATAAAGATGGGAGTGAGTGAGTCAATCTATGTAGGAACCTAGAATAGCACGGGCCAGGGCTCAGTAGGTGTTAGTCATTGATGCTGCTGTTGTCGCTGCTGTAGTTATTTGTGAAAAGTCAAACTATTGGACTTATATATAAGCCCATGCTCTGAGGGTGAATGAGAGGAAATTTATAAAATTTGTTGAGACAGGATGAAGAATCTCCCAAGTTGAGTGAAGTTCAAGTAATCTGAGCCATGTGCAGGTTCAAATTGATGGTCAGCGTCCAAAACAACTTGCCTGTGGGCCCTGCGGCTAGAAGCATTTTGGGTAGTCAGTCTACAGCCTTCTTCCTTGGGTGTATGGAGGAGAACTACAGAGAATTAGGGCACAGTCTGAAAAGAAAGACTCATTTTTCTCCCGTAGTAGAAAGATTTAATACTAAGCAAAGCAAAATCAGACTATGAAAGACAGGCATGACATGTCTCTGCTTAATACATACTGAATATCTGCCCTTTCTGCAGAAACTGAAAGATTGGGAGGTATAATAGCAGGAAGGCCAACTGTAGATACTACAGACAATATAGAAGTTGGTGAGTAATAAGGAGTGGGAGGGAGGGGATCAGAAAAAAAGAAAAACAAATCATTTAATAGACACAAAAATGAAAAGATATCTGTTGATGACACTGTATATGGTAATGTCTTTGACTTTACTAATATGCACCATTTTCATACTGGGAAAAACCATGTTGTACACTGTAAAGATGTTCAGTGATTAATGTAAACTAAAAATTAATCATAAATAAATAAACCAGGACCAGAAGGTGGTGTAACAGTTACATCGCTGGACTCCCACATAGTCGACTGGAGTTCAAGTCCTGGACCTGGTAGCTTAAAACTCATGCCATGTGCGTGCATGCTCAAAATCCTTAGAGGAGAATGGAAACGAGACTGTGGCATGGCTGGGTGATTTCTCATTCTCTGTCTCTCCAGTGAGTGCATGCACCCTATAACAAAAATCTCTCTAAAAAAAGAAAAGAAACCAATTAAAAATTGGTGAAAAACTAAGTGAAAATTATATAAGGGTTCATTGTACTATTCTTATATGTTTTCTATAAATTCTATTTTTTCAAAATAAAAAAAGAATAAATAACCATTTTTTTTAAAGTAGGACTCAGCATGATTTTGGAAAGTGTGCTGTCAGTCCCCCCTCCAGATTGCACACAAAGATAAGTTGAAAGAGTTGTCACTGCTCCTAACCATACCACTGTCACACAATTATTTCTCCACCTAGCACTGCAGAGACCTTGGAACACATGCCAGTTTTATAGATGAGAAAATAAGACCCCCAAGAAAAACCTCCCAACAAATTCAAAGGAGTTCTTTCCCCCTCTTTGACCATCTCTGCTAACCAGAGACCCAGGCACAGTTTCTCCTCCTTCACTTCAGAGGCTGTGGATCTTGGCACCAGCTCTTCCCACCTCCCCTTTCCCCCACCCAGTACTGTGGCATGCCCAAGACTCACACTTTGCGTCAGTTACCCACCTGAAAAGCCCACTGCACATTTGCATATCCCAATTGAAACCAGTTCTCAATTAGATCTCCCCTGCCCCTTCTCATTTCCCTGGCCAAACTTGGGCAGTGACACTTGTATCCACTACAAAATGTGGCAGTGGAAAAAAAGTCTCTATACTATTGACAAAGGAGGAGAGGTACTCTGTTCAATCAGCTGTGAGAGAGACTGAATTATTTATACTGCCGTTGTCAGTCACTGCGAAAGGTAATTTCATTGCTGCATTTTAAGTTTTTCATTAATTAACCACTTTTTCAGTTCAGTGCTCTGCAGCTAGACAGAACTCGCTGCAGAGCCATTTTGCAGGGGGCTGGGGTGGGGAACTTGGCTCTTTGGCCCTGCTGCTTCCAGTGACATATGGGTGTTTCTGTGGGTTTTTTTTTTTTTTTTTTTTTTTTTTTTGCAGTTGCTTTGGCTGTGTGCTGGTTCAGATATTAGATGTTTCATTTAAGGCTCAGAGTCTCACCCAAACTGTCTGCAATTTAATATGTCACAATATATACGTTGGTAAATCATCTCTGTGTCATCTTTCTCAACATTCTGTTATTAAAGCCCATTTTTCATGGTAAAATATTCCTCCAAGAGATGGCACGAGACGCACACATCCCCAAGCCTGGTATTTAGCGTTAATAGGCTGAGCCCTCTCTGAAACTAAACTAGGAGTTGAGAAAATGTGGCAGAATGAATCAGGAAAATGCTTTCTTGGAAATGGAATGGGATTTAGACTAGGAAGGGGATTCAGCAGAAAGCTGATATTTTCCCTGAACTCTCCAGATAATTGCTTCATCTTTTCCACTTCTCTTGAAAAGTAGAAACTAAACTTGCCCTGGGAACGGTCTCAGTGAGTCTACACGATACCCCATAAGGAAGAAGCATGCAAAGTGTTCAAAACTTTAAGAGTAGAGTATGTGAATGATACTGTATGAGTGTAAAACTTCTGAAGACATCTTAGTGGAAAGAATCTTCCAAATACCACCCCTACTAGAAATGAAAGAAGACAAAAGCTGTATTGATTCCAGAAAAATACCCGAGGCCCTACTCTGTGCCAAGCACAAGACAGACACTGGCATGTGGGAAGGAACATGGGGTTGGTCCCACACCCATTTATGAATGACTAGAATGAAATGGAAAATGCCAGCTCTGTAGGTTCTTGAAAAGACCAGTATTTCTGGAGCCTGGTCATGTGATCCCAGTGTATGGTCAGCAAGGATGTATTGAGTATCTCTCTTAGGTCCTTAATGTTGTGAGAATACAGATGCCCTCTAAGAGAACTAAGAAATAATATCTGATCTCTCTTGCCTTCAATTACTCGGAACTGCTAGCTTTTCTCTTTTTTGAGAACGATTTTTGCTATAGGGCGCATATGCTCACCAGAGAGACAAAAAGCGAAAAATCACCCCCCCAGGGGGCATGGCCATGCCACAATCCCTTCTCCTCCAGTCCCCTTTTGGGATTTTGGGCACACACTCACATGTGCCCAGTGGAAGTATTAAGCTGCCAGGTCCAGAACCCGAACTGCAGTCAACTACATCGACTACATGGGAGTTCAGCAATGTAACAATTACACATCTGTCAGTCCTTTTTTTTTTTTTTTCCTTTTTTAATTGTTATTAGTATAGTTATTTTATTGACAAGTAATAATTATATATATTTATGGGATACAGTAGGATAAATGAATACATATATATAATATATAATGATCAAATCAGGATAATTATCCTATCTATCACCTTAAATATTGATTGTTTCTTTGTTCCGGACAATTACAAAGTTCTCTCTTTTAGCTTTTTAAATATATACAATAAATTGTTGTTAAGTATAGCCACCCTACAGTTTTATTGAACTTTAGAATTTATTCCTCCTATCTAGCTATAATTTTGTATATGTTAACCAAATACTGTCAGTTGGCCCCTCCTACCTACCCTTTCCAGTTCTAACAATTACTCTTCTATTCCACACTCCACAAGGTCAACTTTTTTAGTTCTCACATATGAGAGAAAACATGCAATTTTTCTCTTTCTGTGCCTGACTTAAAGAACCTTCCTGCACATAAAGTTCCCACAGTGAATTTCTGGACTCTTATTTAAAAAATCACTTATGAAACCAGAAGATGGCATAATGGTTATGTCATTGGACTCCCACATAGTCTACAACAGTTTGAGTCCCAGACCTAGAAGCTTAAAACTCACTCCAGGCGCATGTATGTGCATGCCCAAAATCCCAAACAGAGACTGGAAGAAAAGGGACTGCAGCATGGCCATTCCCCTAGTGGATGATTTCTTGCGTTTTGTCTCTCTGTTTCTCTGTCTCTCCAGCAAGTATACATTCCCTATAGGAAAAATCTCTCTTAAAAAAATCACTTATAATCACTTTATGTTACTTGATAAAAGTAACATATTCATTGTAGGAAACTAAATAAAAAGCAGAAAAATTACTCATAGCTTAAAGATTCTATATTTAAAATTTTGGTCCATATCTTTTCAGTCTTCCCCGCCCCCCGTATGTATTTACATATGTAAGTTATATATCATGTAACAATTCTGTTTTGTGACTGTTTTTATTACATGGAAATATATCAAGATCATCTTCAAGGTCATTATTCTCCTTCAACCTTATGTCCTATTCTCATTACATTTGTAAATTTCTTCATTTCAGCATTCTCCTTTTTAAGCAAACACATTTTTAAACAAAAGCATTTGTTTATTTATTTGGCCATTATAACGAATATTTTTTAGAATATTCTGGGAACTGAATTATTATTCACCTCCATAATCATTTTTACTGAGCAAATTTTCAGTTTTTGAGTTGCTGGGGCTATGACTTTTGCCAAATCTTAAGAGTTTTGTTCAATTTTTCTCTAAGCAGTTTTCGTTCTGCCTGTGACGTATGTAACAACTCATTCCTTCACATTCCTCCCTTGGTTTCATGGACTCTCAAGAGTTCATTTCTTAACGTGTAAGTGTGTTTGGGATATCTTGCCCCAAAATATCATCAAAGTTCCATGCAACCCCAAGTCACTATATCCAGAGCATCTTATTTCTTGTATTGGGATAGCAATTTGATTTCTCTTCTTAGTGTCTTAGTTACAGTAAGGCAAGGTAGCAATCCTTCCTTGAAGCTCTAGCATACTCTCTATAAATACCCAGATGTCTGGACCAAGTATGATATGGCCAGTTAAATCATTTAGATCTTCTCAATGGCTGATTAGGAGTCAGCCGTGGCGAGTCATCCAGGCACGGCAGTATTGGCAGGGTGGCCCCAACTCAAGCTTTCACCTGTTTTTTTTTTTGTTTGTTTTTGTTTTTGTTTCTTTTTTTTTTTGGGGGGGGGGGGTGGGCTTGGCTTTCTTCCAGGAAAGCTTGTAGTTCAATCACATTTAACTTGCCATAAAGAGCAGCTTGAGGTGACCTTCTATCACAAATCAAACTGAAGAGTTACTCAAGGCAGTAAAGACTGATTGGGTGCAGTTACACAAAGGTGTGAGTGTTAATGGTCCCCCAATCTACTCATAGGTTTGGGGGTATTTTTCCTTTCTTTTATCATCTTTTTCCCTTTCTCCCTTTTGTTAGCTGCTCTAATTTAATTTCGCCAATATCAAACTCATATGCAAGAAGTAATGTGGCTATCAGACACTACTTTTCCGTAATCCACTTGCTTGAGGTCTAGTTTCTACTTCTCCACTGTTCAGTAGCTAAACAGGGTCTCAGGATATCATCTTATTCGTGTCAGCTGTAGGAAGTGATATGCTAATAAGACCAGACCCAAGTTCAAATCTCAGTTCTACCATTTGGGGTCTTTGTATCCTTGGACTTGAATCTTCTTTGCCTCAGTTTGTTATCTTCAAAATTTGGTATAGTAATCTCTCCTAGGATTGCTGTAAGAATTAAATGAGACTATATTAAATCATCCCACCTCCCAGTCACTGCTCCATGACCTCACAGGGCACTGTTTATAGCCTCAACTAGAACTAATTGTGGCATGTAGTAGTCCCTTCTCCAGCTCTGTGCTTAGCTCAAAGTAGGTGATCAGCAAACTGCTGCTGTCGCTACTGCTATTTTTCTTCTTTCTGAAAATAACCTCAAGTCATTGGGCTGTACTATTATTCCCCAAGGTTATGCTGGCAAATGCCTCTGGTTATAAATGGCTTGCAAGCCTGGGGTCCCATTTGGAGGTTGATTCCTGCCTGTCTAGTAATATCCATGAAGGGTGGCTTAAAGACAGACAAACTCCCCTTCTTTAAGAAAGAAAGCTAAGTGTTTCTGAGGACTCGTCACATACCTGTCCTTCAGACAGAGCAGTCTTATAGAAATATTATGCCTATTAGACTAAAACTGGTTCTCTTGCTTGATTTACGCTAAAAACTCTCCTGCTAGCAGGTTGCTGAGGTTCACCTACAGCTCTGGTCAGGTGCTATGGTTAGATTTTGGAACTGATCTAACCATCGAAGTGTGCTATTTCTGTATCTTTTCTAAAAGTTCTTTTTCAATAGTTCATCCCAGTGGTTCCTAGATTTACCTGCACACTAGAATTTCCTGGAGGGATTTTGGTTTTGGTTTTGCTCTTAATTTCAAAGTTCCGGTCCCACCCAGGCCCGTTAATTACAATCCTGAGGGGAGAGCACAGGCATCAGCATTTTTTTAAGTCCCCCGATGATTTCCATAGCAGACCAGTTTGGGAACCACTGGTTTAGCCTAAGGTGTAAAGAAGGCCAAGCCTGTGCAGCAGCTCAGAACCCAGTAAGGTTTCTGGCAGCCGTCGTCTGGTCTGCCAGAGCACCCTCCCTTCCCCATCAGGTTGCTGGGAGATTTACTATGGAGTGTCTTGTTCAATTTGTTGTGATGCTGTTATGTCTTTTTCTGAGCAGTCTTGCCACCACAATATGCACAACACCAATCTGTCACTTTCTTGAGAAGTCAGAGAATCTTTTTTTTTTTTTTTTTTTTTGAGAGGTTTTTGCTATAGGACACATGTGCTCGCCAGAAAGAGAGAAACAGAGAGATAGAAAGCAAGAAATCGCCCCCCTAGGGGGCTGGCCATGCCACAATCCCTTCTACATTCTCCTCTCAGGATCTTGGGCATGCACGCACATGCACCTGGCGTGAGTTTAAGCCACCAGGTCCAGAACTCAAACTACGGTTGACCACATGGGAGTCCAGCAACATAGCCATTATGCCAACTGCTGGTCCCAAAGTCAGAGAATCTTCTATAAATACCCTAAGTAGAGCCTTAAGAGAAAGTAAACCAGAGCCAATCAGTCTGCCCTCCTTGGTCTCTCTGTAATAAAGCAAAAAAGCACAGAGGTCCTCTCAGATCAAACCCTGGAAAATAACCATAGAAAAACTCTTAAATTAGAGCATTCAAATGCAATGACTCAATTATAACTAGGGTGGCTCCACCTGTGTCTAACTCAGACAAGTACCTTAGATGCCACCTCTCTTCTCTGGGCCTGATGCCTCACTCATAATAATCTAGTGGTCCCTCAGAGTTTTCATTCCATGGCTCTGTGGATATAAGCACTTTTTTTAAAAAAGAGGTTTTTGCCTCAGGGTGCATGTGCTTGCTGGAGACAGAGAGAGACAGAGACAGTGAGAGGAAAAGTGATAAATCACCTCTTGGGGTGATTGCAGTGGCCACACTGCAATCCCTTCGCCTCTGTTCTCCTCCTGGGATCTTGGACATGCACACACATGTACCCAGCATGAGTTTCAAGCCACTGGGTCCAGGACTTGAACCACAGTTGGCCATGTGGGAGTCCAGCAACATAACCAATATGCCATCTGCTGGCCCCAATATAAGCACTTTTTATTGTTGTCATTTATTTCTTAAGATAGAGATAGAAAAAGGAGAGAAATAATTGGGAGAACAGACTGACCAACTCAGCATGAGAACTAGGAAGTAGTCTATTCTCCCTGGTAGGAAGAAGAGATGGCAGTGAAGATTCTCTATGTAGTCACAGGTTAAGTACTCAATTTGTATTCATTTTTTTTTTCTTGGAAGACCCATTTGTCAATGTCTGCTCTTCTGCTGATTTGATTTTGTTTTGATTTTGATAGTTAAGATGGATAAGATAGGTAAGAGAAAGTGTCTGTTCACCTTGCAAGATTGGCCTTTGAGAGTCCAAGTTGGGATGGTCTGTCTGTGGTATGCAGAACAATTTTCTTCATGTGCAGGGTTGGGGAGGAGGTAGCTCTCCATATTAGAAAGAGATCTTTGCTTTGTATGTCACTAAATCATAAATTTCCCTCTCTCCCCCAGTATCTCTTTCAGCCTCTGCCCTATTTTCTATAGAATTTTGGTGACTTCCGGTGGGATCATGAACACAAGAGCAACATCACTGTGGAAAGTTATCCACTAAGTTTTGAAAAATGGTTATTTTCTATAAATAGTCTCAAGATACAGCAGGAATTTTGATATTCTTGAGTTTTCAGGAACTTTACTGATCTTCTCCCATTTCTACATCAATTCTCCATCCACCTGGGATCCAGTGATATTTTCTGAATAGTAATAAATGTTTCCTTTCCATTCTATAATCCAACTAACCCATTACAACAAACTGAAAAACAATGGTATCATAAACCATATGTAAAGGCACTGTACCCAGGTATCTGGCATAGCTAATGAGTATTCAATGTACGTAAGTTGAATTTGAAATGAACTGTCTGTGGAGAGAGATGTGGGTAATTAAGCTGGCTAAGAAGCAAATACATTCTACCACAGTCTGGGCCCTATGCCAACAGAGGAGTCCAATATGGCCGCCAGTCTTTCAGAGGAGCAAAGCCATGTAAGGCCCAGCACCAGCGCACAGCCTGGGATTTAATAGTCCCTCCTGGCAGGGAATGTGCTTTGCATTTGATCTTAACTTATCTTTGGTGATGAAGTCATTTCCTAAATAGAATATACCCTACCCAGGATGAACATAATGCTTTCAGATCTGTTAAGCCCTTTGTCAAATATTGTCATTTTGCAGATGTCCCCAAACTTTGGTCACTGGAGCACTTAATGAAAGGGTAATAGTTAAGAAATAAGTTGGATGGACTAGCAGGTGGTGCAGTGGTTAAGGCGCTGGACTCCCACATGGCTGATTGTGGTTTGAGTCCCAGGCCCAGCAGCTTGAAAATCACACATATATGTGTGTGTGTGCCCAAAATATCTAGAGGAGAATGGAGGAAAAGGGATTCCAACACGGTCATCCTCCTCCTTGTGGGATAATTTTTCACTTTCCCTCTCTCTGTCTCTGTCTCTCTCTGGCAAGTACACATGCTTTATGGCAAAAAAAAGCTTTTAGAAAAAGAATAAAAGAAATAAGTTAGAACAATAAGAATTTTTCTCTGCAATCTTTTCATTCTATTAAATTGGGTCCACATTCACTTGGATGAGTATTTTGTGAAGTGCCATACTCAAATGTTAACCATTTATGGGTAAGAAATTTCAGGAATCTACGTTTCCCTTTTTTCCTCTTCTTCCCTCTTTTCTTCACAATTGTTCTGCGATTGAGCCAATGCAGTGTGGTGGTTACATTACTAGGAGTGTAATGGCCTTATCAAAGAATGTAATTGTCCTGCTGTACTGGCCCTGGGCAGACACCATCTGGAGGATGAGCATTTGGAGTCTTCACATTTAAAGGGGAAATTGATACACTAGAGCTGAGCGATTGCTACAGGCCTGGAAAAAGGGCCACATGGTGAACAGATCAAGAAAGTAAGGATATATAGTGTAGAAATGAGAGTTAAAAGTCCTGATAATTATTTTCAAATAATGGAAAGACCCCTGTGTAGAGAGAAGATAGACTTATTTAGTCTTGTCCAAATAACAGGACCAACACCCACAAGTGTACATTAGAGAGTAGCAGATTTGAGCTTAGACCAGGGAAGACATGTCTAACAATTCAACCTCATCCAACACAGAAGGGGCTGTTCTATAAGCCACAAGCAGCAACCACCCCAAGGCAGTCTAGTAAAGGCTAGATGACTGCCAAGGAGAATACAGAGGCAGAATTTGACCTGGCTGGGAGGATGACTGTAAAGTTTGCTTGGTCTGTGGTATTCTGTGGTTCCTCCTTGTCCATCATGTCCTCCTCCCCTTTCTATTAATCCAGTGTCTGTTATAAGCTACTAACTGAGCAAGGCCCTGGGTCAGTGATTCTCAATAGAGTTAGTGTGAAAACTTTTCAAAACATTACCTACACCCCTAAAAGACTAGTCAAAATCAAAGTATCTAGGAGTGGGCATCCAAAAACTTTTAGTACCTGTTCTGTGAGTAATTTTCATGGGGAGTCAGGGCTGAAAACCACTGGTCCAGACAAGGAGAGGATGTGATAATAACCTTGTTCAACTCCTCAAGGCATCCTTAATTTTTCTACTGAACATGCTATTGATATTGATAAAATTGACTTTTGTCTCAATGAATTAGTAGCATTTAAACTTAAATTTTTCCTAGGAAGTTTTAGCAGTGTATATTTTAACATTATCTTAGCAGATGACACTTGACAGTAAGAGACAATATGGACGTTTGGATGTATAGTGAACATTTTCAGATGTGATGGATGCTTTACTGGCACTGAGGTTGGTTTTTCATTAAGCTCCTAAAATGTCCAAAGGCCAGAGCCTTTGTCTATATTCAGTCCAACACCTCTCCTCCAATCACCGGGGTACTCTTATGGGTCATCAGAAAAGTCATGATGCATTTTTGCATAGAAAAGCAAACCAAAAAAAATACATCACTACTTTTCTGATGACCCAATATATGGTTATGAGCCTCAACAGTGGCAATCTGGGCAACTACCCCCTCTTTTAGAGTGTTTTGGAGAATGTAAGTGCTCTGTTCCCATACGGGGCTGGTTATGAGCCAAGGAAAAGGGAAGCCCATTCTCTGAAATTGAACAGAGACCTGGGGATTATTTAGTGGGTACTATGGGAACTTCCAAAGCTATGCTGACCAATAGAAACACAGTGTGAGCTACATATGTAATTTAAAATTCTCTAGTAGTCATGTTAAAATCCTAAAAATAAATAGGTAAAATTAATTTTACTAGCACATTTTATTTGGTTTAATATATCCAGATTATTTCAACATATGAACAATATAAAAGTTATCACACTAAAAATACAGTGAGAATTATTACAGATTTATTAGGATAATTGCATTAAAATTACATTTAAATCTATTTTTTTTTCAGAGAGCTTTTTTTTCTTTTGTGGCTATCAGGTGCATGCACTCTCCAGAGAGACAGAGAGTCATAAAGCAAGAAGTCACTCCCGGGGGTATGGCCACACCGCAGTCCCTTCTCTATTCTCCTCTCAGAACTTTGGGCACACATGTGCATGTGCCCAGAATGAGTTTCAAGCCAACAGGTCCAGGACTCAAACTGCAGTTGGCCATGTGGGAGTTTAGCAATGTAACCATTATGTCATCTGCTGAGCTCTACATTTAAGTTTATTACATATTAAATATAGTATACACCACAAAATGTATTCATTTTAGGTATAAAATTCAATGATTATTAGCAAACCATTATCATAATCTAATTTATTTTTCCTTCATTTGCCAGAGTGCATATGCACTTACTGGAGAGAAAAAAAAGTGAACGAGAGAGAGAAAGTACCGAGTAAGCATGCCCCATAGGGAATAGTCACATCACAGTCCCTTCTCAATTTCTTTCTCCTTTCAGTATTTTGGGCATGCAATCATGTGAACCCAACATGTTTCTTACACCACTAGGTCTGGGACTTGAACTGCGCCGTTGGCCATGTGTGATCCAGCCACCTTAACCATGGGCTACCTCCACCACAATCAAATTTTAAAATAGTTTCATCAGGACCAGCAGATGGTGTAATGGTTGTGTCACTGGCTCTCACATGGTCAACCACGGTTTGAGTCCCGGACCCAGTGACTTAAAGCTCATGTCAGTTGCATGTGTGTATGTGTGTGTACCTAGGTTCCCAAGAGAAAAATGGAGGAGAAGAGATTTTGGTGTGGCCATCCCCTATGGGGGTGGGGGGGGGGAATTTCTTATTTTCTGTCTCTGTCTCTCCAGCAAGCACACATGCCCTATAGCAAAAATCTCTTTATAAAAAAAAAAAAAATTAAAAAACAGTCCCATCACTCCAAAGAGAAGCTTTTAGCCCAATCCTCAGCCCCAAACAACCACAAATCTATTTCTTGTCTTTATAACTATAAAGGCATTCATAAAATATGTGATCTCTTGTGTCTAGCTTCTTTCATTCATTTCATCTATTCATGTTGCAGCATGTATCAGTCCTTTGTTTCTTTTTACTGCTGAATAATACTCCTTTCCATGGATATACCACATTTTATCCCCTCAGCAGCTAATGGACATTTGAGTTATTTCCACTCTTGGCTATTCATATAAATGAATATTTATGTGTACAATATTTATGTACAAATCTTTATGTAGGTATATGTTTTCATTTTTCTCAGATAATTACCTTTGGATAGAATTGCTAGGTATATGTTAACTCTATGTTTAACATTTTAAGAAACTTCAAAACTGCTGAGATAATTTACATGAGGAAAAAAAAAGTAAGAGTTCAAAATCTGGTGTGTATATTACACTTCTAACACATCTCAGTTGGATTAGTCACATTTCAAACGTATTGAACCGAGTAGGTCAAAGCGTCTCTATACAAGTACCTTATCTGGAATCCCAAGCTAAGTCAAGAGAATGTATTTTGTGGACTAACACACGCACATGCATACACACATGTACTTACATTTCTCTGCTCCCCCACATAAACACATGCAAAACAGCTCCTCCCTCATTACTCTTCATTTATGATTTATTCATTTGCCTTTACTGAATGTTGCAATAATTAGTTTGTGCTAAATAAATATGCTTTACAATAATTTATCCACGTCTTGCTGAAACACATTTCTCATGGGACAGACGGTGATAAATTAATGGAAATATACCCCCCAAAATGAAGATGTAGAACCTCATTAAGGGTTGATGGTGAATATTAAGAATGTGGAGAGACAAAAAAGATTAGAAAGCTGAACATATTAAAAATTGTCGTAATTCTGGCGATCTCTATTACTTGTCAGTGATGCAGTACTCAGTCAGCGAACCTCTGTGGGGAGGGAGTCTGGGGATGCTTCTCCTTCCTATTCCATCACTTCTACTCAGTTATCTAAGATATTTGGTCTCTTGGCCCTATGAATCTCTAACAGATTCATAACAGACTCGGAGGCAATTCTAAGTCTCTAAGACCATCCACAGAGTGAGGTCCCCAAGGCCATTAAAAGGGTTCCCCTCAATACAGACTCCTAGAAAGGCTGTTGAAGTTCAGTTTGGGGCTATCTATACCATTTCAGGCAGTCAGGTTAAAGAACATCCAACTCTTTAGGAATTTTCTTTGCTTTCCTATTTGGGTAGACCTGCCTGAACCCTTCAAAGTATGTTAGGTATTGGATGCATATTGATTAGAAAGATAGCCTGCCCACCTGTGCATGTATTTGGTAATGTTTATGGGCAGAATATTATAGGTCATCCTCTTAAGTTTTAAGCAATTAATAGATGATTTCACATTTCTAAATTTGCATTCGTTTTCAGTCCAATTCAGGATTTATTAATGGGTGTCTGTTATGTGGCAGGAATGGTATAAATGGAGAATGAATGAATTGTGATTCATGCCCTTAGGGAGAACCATAGACTAGCTGCAAACATAGGTGAACAATCATTACAGTGTACTCAGTTTTAGAAAAAAAAAAATACACAAAGTTATGACTGTAGTAAAGGAGAGCAAGACCAACTTTGCTTGAGGAAGTTGAAAAAGTCATCCAAGAGGAAGTGACCATGGAATGAGCCTTTAAGAGAAAGTAAATTTCTAGATAAGGAAGGGGAGAAAAGCAGAGGGGATAGTGTATACAAAGACTTGGTGGCCTTGAGGAGAATGACACCCTTGGTTATCAGTCTCCAGTCCTGCGGATTGGGAGGTGGATCATAAAGTAGTCTGAAGACATGAGGGCAAGGAATTATAAAGACAATGAATACCAGGACAGGTTAGAAAGTTTGACTTCGTTCTGTAGGCAAAATTAAGAGACAGGGAAAAAAAAAAAAAAAAAAAAAAAAAACCTCCTGGGTAAGGCAGTGAAGTCATATAGCTGAAAACTAACCCCAAGATGACCCAGAATGTACCAGCAGAGAAGTAGAGATTCAGAAATTTCCAATCTAAGAGTTCTTTTGAGCTCTAAAGTTCTCTGCTTCTGTGTATGATCTCAAGTGTTATAGCACATGCCATAAACAAACAAATATGTTTGAAAATGAAGAAGAAATGGGCTCTTGATTAGAAACAATTATACAGTGATTAGGAAGAACTTTTCAGAGATTTGGGTGACATCAATCTTTTTCAGTAACCAGAAGAGGGTTTTAAATGAAAGGCGTCAAACAAGAAACAGTGTAGACATGATTGGCCAAACATGGAAGATCAAAGAAATAGCCTTTCATCCCCTGAAACGAGCTAAGGGTTCTAAGACCAGAAAACCACTTCACCAGGGCTTCAAAAGAGCACAAGAGTGCAAGCTCCAAATCCCTGTGGTCAACTTGGAGTAGAGGGCACAGAAGACTAGACATCTGCAAACATCCACCCTTAACCCACAACCTAAAGTCCCAGCCTCCATTATTATTATTTGGCACCTATGACCTATCTGTATCTTTTGTTTTGTTCTTGCTTATCTTTCCGCCATACTATGCTTGTATGTTTCCTGATGATGATGAGGGTGTATAAACACTTTTACAATTATCTCTTGTGCCGCTTCAATATAATGCTATATGAAAGAGGTGCTAAAATACATGTCTTGATCTATCAGTAGGTGTTTCAAAGAAGGAGAATGGTTTCATTTCGGGACCCTTGGTTTTGAATTTTGTCTCGTGCCCAGCTAATAGTTAAAGAGTCACAGCAAAGGTTGCTCACCCACATCTGCTACCTATTCCCAGTTTTGCAACCTTCACATCATTCTTCTCCAAAGCTCCAATATCTGAAATCAGTGAGCTTTGAGCTCTGAGCCCTGTGGATCTGACTGGAATGATTTTAGAAATAGTTCTCTAAGAAAGTGCAAACATACTTGGCTAGGTAGGAAATACATTTCTCATGACCATTTGGGTTCCTGAGAATCAAGCACTTACAATATGTCTTAGGTTTCCAAACATGCTATTTGATAATGTGCTTATAGGCTACTTATGAACAGAATGTAAAGGATAGTAGGTCTCATGTTCAGGGTAATGCTTAATTCTTGTACTATTTTTTTTCCATGAAAAAATAATTGTTGCATTTATTTTTTTAAGTCATCAGTCAGTGAACATCTATATGTTTAGACTCTACATATGTGATTTTATTACCTATTTTTGTGATAAATGTTCCTACGCACGTAATAGACCACACATTTTATGAAATATTGTAGAAGAAAGTCAGATAATACAACTGAAGCATTTGTAGAGATATTTTTTATTTGGCCAGTTATTATTAAAGGAAGAAAGGAATCAAAATATGAAAATGTAATTTACTACAATTTGTCTGGAGGGGAGATATTTATAGCTTATAACAAAGTCTAAACAGTATAAACTTAAAACTCCAAATGGAGGCTACTTCAGGTCCCTTGAGGCCTAATAACAAGCCTTGGAAAACCTAGGAAATGTCATTAGTATAAACTCGTGCAGGTAGAATATTGATTAGAAATCCCAAAGCCGAATGTCACTTCCAAGTGTAAATGAAACCTGGGTAGTTCTCATAGGTCCCACTGAAATCACTACAAAATCTAAGATTTTTTGATAAAAACTTCTGTGTGTAAATAGCTAGGGATCTATGAAATCACAGTGGCTGCATTCCTGTTCCCCTGCCTTACCTGTCACCACTCAAGTGCGTATACAGTGACAATGACCTTCAGAATTGTTCCTGCTACATTTCTTGTATCCCTCATCATTGAAAGTTGTCTTGACAGCAACACAATCGCCCAGGACAGTCTTATTTGCTACAGTAATGATTGTGATGACAATGATAATGAGAATGAACAGTTATTGAGTCCTTGCTGGATGCCTGACAGAGTGCAAAGCACTTTTACATGGGTTTCCTCTATGGATCTTCTCCACAATTCTCTAAGAAGGTACTAATCACTGCCCCTATTTGACATATGCTGTAGAGATGCTATGTACCTGTTCTACAATAAGATCACAAAGTAAATAATGGCAGAGCCAGGATTTGACCCAGGTGGTCAGGGCTCTGAGCACTGTGGCAATAATCACGTAGGCTGTAGCATCTCCCAGATGGACTGAGCCAGGTGCCATTTGGGCCATCACAGATACAGAGCCCTGATGCCAAGCTCTGCTTGGAGCCCAATTTGACCATTTTCTCACTCAGTGTGGATGCAGCAGCTCAGCCTCCAAAGCAGCCTCTTCTATTTGAGAATCCTGTAGCCTAGCATTCCAGGCATTTTCTTTCTGCACAAGATTATAGCTTTAATGGCCCAAAAATCATTTTTTCCTTCTACCACCATTTTTTTTCTAAATTGTATTTAAAGATATTTAACAGTTATCCTTTTCTTTTTCTTTAGTCTTAACTAACTGATCTTTGGTCTTTTTATTTCTGATTTTTGAAACTCAAAGAATTCCCCCTTTCCAAAGAAATTGAAAAAGGTGCTTCTATTTATTTTCTATCATTAACTGTGGCCCTTAGGATGTAAGATACAAGACATAACTACATCTTCAAGCTCTTGGAATAGAGGTCATTTTACTGTCTGCTTTAGCTGAGCTTCAATTACAGAATTCCTGAATTAAAGTCAATATAAATCATAATCATTAGATTCAAACCAAGAAAAGGAGCAGGACAGAAATGTGGTGGGTAGGGGTGAGGAGCAGACAGAAATTTCTTCTTATAGAATTGATCAGATCAAATGCTCACAGATTGATTTTTCCCAGTTCAGAAGAACTGGATTTAAATTTAATCCCCATTGTTCCATGATTGGTGAGATTACACAGCAGATTTCAGTAGCCCAACCTGATGTCCTAAAATAATCAAATGTTCACTGCAGCCTGGCAGCTCAGTAAATGAGTGAAACCATAAATGGTCCTCAGCCTCAGTGACGGGGATGCCAGGGAATGGTGGGGACCATGGGGAACTGGAGAGACATGGCCACCTGAGAGGGCAGCCAGTGCTTAAAGCCAGCCAACGATGGCCACCAAAAAACAAAGTCCAGGATCACCAGGTATTTTATTCTTCTCCCCTCACACATCTGGATATCTGGGTATTCATGTGATTGTTATTTCCAGACTTTTGAAATTTGACACATAATCCAAATTTAAAACCCAGTGCTGACCAAGACTTGGGCCAAATGAAAGCTCATCCATGAGCAATGTGCTCTGAAGGACTGAAGATTTTCTAGCTCTTCCCTAAACCTTCCTCTCCTATGGCGCTATTGTTTTGCAATTTAGATCTGACTTGGAATTTAAGACATTTTTCTCTTCCTGACTCTAACAGCTAGGAAATCCTTAAAAAAACAAAAGCTCAATTTACAGGTCAAATTCAGTGACTTTTCACTTAGGGTTTCTTTTTTTCTTTTTTTTCTTGACTTAATGATTTCTATCAATATAATTATGCTTAAAATTTCCAGCCAAAGATCCATAAAGCAATTGGCATACCTTTAAAATGATTATTCATATCCAATTTTGTTGAAAATAATACTCTGAAAAGTTTATAAATATAAAAAGGCAAATTGCTAAACTTTGTTTATAAAATTGATAGCATAAAGTTGTTCAAATTTTTTACATTAAAAACAAAATTAGGGACCAGCAGTTAGCGTAATGGCTATGTCGCTGGACTCCCACGTAGTCAACCGCGGTTCGAGTCCCGGACCCGGTGGCTTAAACTCACGCCGGGCGCGTGTGCGTGCGTGCCCAAGATCCCGAGAGGAGAATGGAGGAGAAGGGATTGCGGCGTGGCCATCCCCCCTGGGGGGTGATTTCCTGCTTTCTATCTCTCTGTCTCTCTCTGTCTGTCTGGCGAGCGCACGCGCCCTATAGCAAAAACCTCTCCAAAAAAAGAAAAAAAAAAATTAAATGACAGAGAACAAATAGGACTAAGCTCTTTGAGCAAATATAATAAACAAAGGGCTAATGGCCTAATATTAAGAAATTCTTACAAATCAAATGAGGAAAATACTACGCTTCCGATAACTGAACAAAAGACAAAACTAGACAATTCACTAAACAGGAGAATCAACTAATTAAAGAATATATAGGGAAATGATTCAACTTCACTAGTAATGACAGACAAATTAAAATAAAAAATACAATTTTCAGTTCAAACAAGGATACAATGAAACAGGTCTGGTAGACAAAATATAAAGCCTCATTGATAAGCAATTAGTTTAATATAAAGCAAGAGTTCATTTCCAGCCCCAGTCATAGTGGCACAGCAATGATACAGTGTTCTGCAGTGCCTAATGTCATGTGGAAGGCTGGGGTTCAATTCCTGGGTCGACCTCTACACTCGAGATAAATACACACCTGTAACTCCAGCTGGCTGAAACGTTGGGGGGATGGGGACCCTGTTGAAAGTGCTTGTCTCTCTCTTTCTCTCCCTGTCTCTCTCTCTCTCTCTCTTGCTCACAATCTCTTCCTTTCACTCTCTAATGAAACAAATAGGTAAGTGATTTTGAAAAGCATTCAGGGACCAGCCAGTGGCTTGGTCATTAAGGTAGCTGGATCCCATGTGGCTATCTGCATAGTTCAAGTCCCAGACCTTCTGGCTTGAAAAACACACTGGTTGCATGTGCATGCCCAAAATCCCAAGAGGAGAATGGAAGAGAAGGCATTGCAGCATGCCCATCCACATTGCAGGATACTTTTTAAAGTTCTCTCTTTCTCTCTGGGAAGCACATATACCCTATAGCATTTTTTTAATGAGAGAGAAATAATAAAAGTGTTCAGTATTATTAAGTAATATTGAGCTCCTTCTATGTGCTAGACATTGAGTGCATACAAATGACAAAGGCCCACCGTGACCTCAAGTTCCTTTGGGAAAAATATACACAGGTGACTCCCAATATTAGGAGGTAAATATCTGAAGCACCCACAGCATGTGGCAAATGCAGGAGTAAGACCATAGTTCAGCCTGCAGGGTTTGAAAAGTATCTTTGTTTGTGCTTCCATAACAAAATACCTGAGACCAAGTTATTTACAAACAATAGATATTTGGGGACCAACAGATGGCCTAATGGTTACATCGCTGGGCTCCCACGTGTGTGTGCACAAGCACGCCACTAAAATCCCTAGAGGAGATTGGAAGAGAAGGGATAATGGCATGGCCATCCCCTCTAGGAGGGATAATTTCTCACCTTATCTCTCTCTCTCTCTCCTTTCTCTCTCTCTCCCTCTGTCTCTCTGTCTCTCTTCAGTGAGCACACACGTCCTATAGCAAAAATCTCTCTTAAAAAGATAGATATTTATTTCTCACAGTTCAGGAGGCTGAAAAATCCAAGATCAAGACATCAATGGGGTCAGTGCCTGGTGAGGGATGCTCTCTGCTTCAAGATGGCACCTTGTTGCTTGTCCTCACATGAAGGAAAAGACAAAACAAAGGAACCTAAGCAAGCTCCTCCTAGTCTTTTATGAGGCCCTAATTCATTTATGAGTACAGAGCCCTCATGACTAAAATCACTTTTCATAAGACCTTACCTTTTAATACCAACACAATGAGGATTAAGTTTCAAGTGACACATTCAAACCATAGCAGAAGATTTATTTGAAGAAATAATCTTGAACTGAATCTGAAAGAGTGATTCAAATTTAACTGGATGAATAAGGGCAATGAGAAAGGAAAGAGGAAGAGAAGGCATTCTTGGCAAAAGTTTGGGCAAATGCATGGTGTCTACAGGAAGCTTGGACATCTAGAAGCAAGTATGAGGCAGAGAGGCAAGGTAGGAGGCTGGAAAGGGAGCCTAGCCAGCCCACGCTCTGGCAATGTAAACTTCCTTCAAGAGGCATTAGAGATATAGAAGCAGGGAATGGATACAATCAATTATGCTTTTCCTAAAATCTTCCATAAAAGCCGCTGCAGTTTATTTTTCTAACTTAAAAAATAATAGATGATAACAAGCAACCCAATTAAAAAATGGACAAAGAACTTGAGTAGACATTTCTCAAGTAAAAATATACAAATTACTAATAAACACAAGAAAAAAATGCTCAACATCACTGATCATTAGGGAAATGCATATCAGAACTACAATATCTACCACTTTGCATTGATTAGTGTGACTATTATCTTTTTAAGTAAAATAACAAATGTTGGTGAGGATGTATATGGAGAAACGGAATCTTGGGATACTGCTAGTGGAAATGTAAAATGGTAAAGCTGGTTTACAAAGCATTTTGGAAGTTTCTTAGAGTTTAAACATAGAATTACTGATGCAACAGTTTCACCTCTAGGTATATACCCAGAATAACTAAAAATGAGAACACAGACATACTCATACACTTTGTTCATATCAACATTATTCACAATAGCCAACAGGTAGAAACAACCCAACAACAAATGAGTAATAAACAAAAAGTGGTATATACATTCAATGGAATAGTATTTGGCCTTAAAAAGGAGTGGAATTTTGATACCATTACCAAATGGAAGAACCTCGAAAACATTATGCTAGGTGAAATAAGCCAGATACAAAAGAACAAATACTGTTATTCCACTTATAGGAGGCAAATTCATAGAAACAGAAAGTAGAAGAGAGATTACCAGAGGCTGGCAGAAGGGAGTTATTTTTTAATGGGTACAGAGGTTTTGTCTGGGATGGTAAAAATGTTCCGGAATTGGATCATGCTGTTTGTTGCACAACATTGTAAATGTACTTAGTGCAGCGAACTGTATAACTAAAATATGGATAAAACAGTAAAGTTTATGTTAAATATTGGGCCATTGGAAAAGTCATGATTTAGTTTTCTGGTTTTTTATGCAAAAATGCATTATGACTTTTCCAATGACTCAATATACCCTGTCACAACAAAAACAATACATATATATATTTTTAAAAATATATATATTTTTTTTTAAATAGAAGTTGTTCTGGAAATTTTTTTTAGAATTATCTCTTCAACTTTATTTATTATTATTATTTTTTTAATTTTACCAGAGAGAGACAGAGTGAGGGAAAGTGAAAAAGCAAGCCACCAGGTCCAGGTAGCTTGAACCGTGGTCAGTCATGTGGGAGTCCAGCACCTTTAACACCACACCTGACCTGCCAGCCCCAAGGAAGAATTTTTTTTTTTAAGTATAAAGAAAAATATTCTACCCTCCAGAGTTACCCACTTAACACGTTGGTGAATGCTCTCAAGTGTTTCCTTTCTTCATATGTATGTTCTGTTATATTTTACTAAATTGGGATCATGCCACCCATGCGGTTATGTAACTGCTTTTTCCATCTGATGATAGCTGATAAGCATCCCTGGTGTTTATGCACATCGTGGTGAGGGGGTAAGCCCTGGAAGTGGACTGCCAGTATTTGTGTCTTAATTCCATCGTTTACAGTCAGTTGCCGGTTGTATGACTTTGAAAAGTCACCTAACCCTCTAAACCTTTATCTTCATCTGTACAAAGGAGATGATAATAATGATACCAACCATCAGAATTCTTTTTTTTTTTTTTTCTGGAGAGGATCTTGCCATAGGGCGCGTGCGCTCGCCAGAGAGACAGAGAGAGACAGAGCAATAGAAAGCGAGAAACCACCCCCCCCCCCATGGGGGATGGCCATGCCGCAATCCCTTCTCCTCCATTCTCCTCTCAGGATCTTGGGCACGAACGCACACGCGCTCGGCGTGAGTTTTAAGCCACCAGGTCCAGGACGCAAACTGCGGTCAACTACATGGGAGTCTAGCGACATAGCCATTACACCAACTGCTGGTCCCCCAACCATCAGAATTCTTAAGGATTAAGTTAGATCCTAAATATACATAAACACATTGCCTGCTACTCAATGAAAGTAAACCATTGTTGTTAGTGTTTAATAATCCTCACCTATTCTATGAGACAACATCGTTAATGGCTTCATAAAGTGCTTCATCACATAGACACACTATACCTTACCTAACTAATCTCCTATGTTGAACTCATACTATTTATTTTTTGGAGAGGTTTTTGCTATAGGGCATGTGTGCTTGCCAGAAAGACAGAGAGAGACAAAGAGAAAGAAAGTGAGAAATCACCCTCCCCCCCGGGGGGGGGGGGGGGGCGGGAATGGCCATGCCGCAATCCCTTCTCCTCCATTCTCCTCTCGGAATCTTGGGCACGCACACACACATGCCTGGCGTGAGTTTAAGCTACTGGGTCCGGGACTCGAACCGCGGTTGACTACATGAGAGTCCAGTGACATAGCCATTACACCATCTGCCAGTCCTGAACACATACTATTTCTAAATATTTGCTCACATATATAATGCTGCAAAACTTTGCAAACTAGTATTTATAAATAATTCTATTTCTTTAAAGCAGATTCCAGGAAAGGGAATTGTTGAGTCAAAGAATATGCACAGTTTAAGGTTGTTGATGTATGTTGGTGAACTCCCCTCCAGAAATAGTGTAATATTCACAGAAGCAGAACAACTTCATCTGTAATAGTGAAAAATTGGAAACAATCAAATTGTTTAAACTAAGGAAATAGCTTAAATGTGATGCCCACTTACTGGAGTATTATACAAGTATTTATAAATATGTTTGTAAATCCTTTGTAAAAGCATAGAAAATGTTTATCATATTTTGTTAAGTGAAAGAGCCAGTGGAAAAATTATATTTAATGCAAATATAAATTTTAAGAATCTGTCGATATGAAGGAACAAAAAACATAGAAAATTTGAGTAGGACTGTAGATAAATGTTTTTCCAAATTGCATTTAGTAAGTATAAACATTGCGTATAACAAAATAAAAATAGTTTTCCTGGGATAGTATGATTTCTCCCTGTATTTAAAGACTGTTACAAAATTCAGTCTTTCATTGCAAGTAGATCTTTAAATGAACACCTGTAGTAATAAAGTCTAAATTTCAATTTTCTGGTTGAACATTTTTCAGATATAAACTCACCTTGTTGAGCCTTATCTATATAGATAAAGAATGTGGAGATTGTCGATTTCTGCCATAGAATGTTAGAATCAGCAGCAAGATCAGATAGTCATTATTTCCCAAAGGAAATGAATCTCCTAAGACTGTAGAGATACAGCTAAACACTACCTTCCAAATAGTTCAGCTACTTTTGTGAGGGCCACAGTCCAAGGAAAGGTCCTAACTAATTGTCCGCAGATACCACCTATGTTCTGGGTCCCTCAATCTGCATCATTTTGTGCTGACAGACAAGTTAACCAATATAGCTAAGCCTTGGTTTTCTCATCTAAAAAGTGGAAATAATAATCATATACCTACCTTAAAGGCCTGTTGCCATATCAGATATAGTAAACCTTATCCCAGGACATGATAGGCACTTACTAAATGTTACTCATCATTATCACAGTTATCATCCTCAGTTTACTCACTGTTTTTAAAGATAAGAAGAGCAAAGTTTAAGGAGATGCGGCTTAGAATTTAGTGGGGAAGAGCTGTGGATTTGGAGTTAAGGGACTGGATTGTAAGAAGTGGTTGAGACACTCATCTACTGGTTTAGGGCAAGATAATCCTTAGAGCAGTGCTGTCCAACAGTAATGTAATATGAGCCAACACTGTCATTTTGAGTTTTCTATTAGCCACATTACAAAAAGTAAAAAGAAACAGGTGAACTTAATTTTAATAATAATATTTACTTAACCCAATGTATCAAATAGCATCAATTCAAAATGGACTCAATATAACATTTTTAAAAGTTTATTTATTTATCTCATGAGTGAGAGAGACACAGGGAGAGAACAAGAGCATCTCCAACAGGATCTTGGTGCCACAGTCCATTCCTGGCATCAGCTAGCCCTGGATCATGAGCACACCTCAGGGAGGTCTCCAGATATGAACCTAGAACCTTCCCATGTGGGCCAGTTTTACAGAGTGTCACATTTTACCATTGTACCACTGTCCAGCCCCCAACACAAAAATTAATAATGAGGACCAGCAGATGGTGTGGTGGTTAAGTCTCTGGACTCCCACATGGCTGACTGCCATTTGAGTCCTGGACCTGACAGCTTGAAAATCATGCCAGACACATGGGCATACATGCCCAAAATCCTGAGAGGAAAATGGAGAAGAAGGGATTATGGCATGGTCATCCCCTCTGGAGGGTGATTTCTCACTTTCCCTCTCTGTCTCTCTGTTTCTCTCCAGCGAGCACAAAGGCCCTATGGCAAAAACTTTAAAAAGAAAAAAATCAAAAACAAAAATTATAAATGAAATGTTATATGCTTTCTTTCTGTACTAAATCTTTTAAATCCAGTGTGCATTTTATACTGACAGCACATTTCAGTTTGGAGGCTAAATTTTTTTTCTGAAATAATCTATGTTTTATAAAATTTATCATTAAAAATTAGATTTACATACCAAAGTTTTATATATGGAAGTTGTTCTAAATATGGAAGAAATAATTATATATATAGGTGTTTATTATCTAAACATAGTTATATGGAAGAATAAGCCATATATAAAATATATTCTACATAGTTTTAGGTTTGCTTATTTCTTCCATGACAGACAGAAAGACAGGCACCTCCAACAGCATCCTCACTCTGTGATGCACACCCAGCCTCAGCCAGCATGCATCACAGGTACACACATACGCATGCGCCCAGTGTAAGGGGACCTCCAGCTGTGAATCTGGGGACCTTCCCACATGGGTCCAGCATCACAGAGAGTTTCATTGCTGCTGCATCACCGTCTGGACCCCAAACATATTTTTCCAACAATTCAGTCAAATATCAGTTTTTAAATTTAAGTTAATGAAAATTCAATGAAATGAAGAATCCAGTTTCTTAGCTGTATCAGCCACATTTCAAGTCCTCAAATAGCCATACGTGGTTGGTGGCTGCTGTTCTTAGGCACATAGCTACATCTGGGAATCACATCTGTGTCATTGGGTTGTTGTAAGATTATTTATAGGAGAGGGTTTTATAAGTCATAAAATGTCCAAACAGATCACTTCTTCTCCCAAAGGTACACAGCTAATGAGAGGTGGCTCAGGGACCAGAACCAAACCAATGTAATTTCCACACATGGACATCTGAAATTTGAATAAGACCCATATTGAATCTGGCTTTTGGGTTTTTTAAAAACTGTATTCTACAGTAATAAATACATTTTACATAGTAATACAGGACACACAAACCTGTGTGTGTATGTGTGTGTGTGCATGTGCATGCACGCATGCACATACAGATCAGCCGCCATCATTTCCCAAAGGAGAGTTACCATGAGAATATTTTAAAATTTCATTCTATTTCTTCCTCCTACTGGTCTCCTCCTCCTCCTTTTATCTAATGCCGGTCATGACCCCCTAAATTGATTTCATGGCCCACTAATGGGTTACAAGCCACAATTTGAAAAAGACTGATCTTACGAGTCTAAACTTCCAGGCATTTTAAAAATTGATCTTTTTGGTGTTGCAAATAATAACTTTTATAGCCACTAGTTAGTTCAAAAGGGAAAAAATATCCTCACAAATATAAATAAGAAGTATGTTATTATTTTAGATAAGATAGGGGAAGTAAGTCTATCATCTGCTTTGTTCAATATTTGTATCCATTCAACAATAATGATTGAAGGAACACTGCCTGTCATTGCACTAGGTAGTAGTCAGCAGGCTCAAGACAGACAAGCTCTGAGCTGAGCTAAAAAACAGCAGAGGACTTCTTCACGGTGTATTTGCCAGTTAAGGATTTAGGGTGTTTTATTTTTCCCACAAGTAGAAGACCAGAGATAGGCAGTTCAGTACTGGTGTAGAAGTTCAGTACTGGTGTAGACATCCAGTGATCCCATCTCTGCTCTACTCTTGTTCCCTTTCACAGATGATCATGCGTCGCTTCATGGTCACAAGGCAGCTGCCACACCTCTAGGCATTATGTCCATGTTGCAGGCAATAAGAAAAAAGAAGCAGAAAGAGGAAGTTGTCCTCCAAATCACACAGGTTGTCAGATAAAACTCAGGATGCCTAATTCAATGTACATTTTGGATGAATAACCATTTTTTTTATATATAAGCATGTCTCACACAATACTTGAGACATAGACTTACTAAAAAAAAAAAAAAAAAAAAAAAAAAAAAAAAAAAATGTTCAACCCACCACAGTTCAAGCCCTGGACCCAGCAACTTGAAAATCACACCAGGTGTGTGTGCCCAAAATCCCAAGAGTAAAATGAAGGAGAAGTAATTGAGGCATGGCCTTTCCTCCTGGGAGATGATTTCTCATTTCCCATCTCTCTCTCTCTCTCTCTCTCTCTCTCCTCTCTCTCTCTCTCTCTTTCTCTCTCTCTCGTTAGTGCATGCCCTATGGCAAAAGCCTAAAACAAATAAATAAATAAAGTTCATTATCTATCTGAAATTCCCATTGAACTGGATATCCTCTATTTGTCAAATCTGGCAATCCTATGAGCAAAATCCTGCTTATATTTCACTGGCCAGAACTGTGTTACAAGGTCAGTCCTATCTGTAAGGAAGATTGGTTGAAGCAAGTCATTTCATAAAACTTCCAGTCTCAATAATAAGAACAAGGCAAGAGAGAAGGAAATTTGTCTGGGAGTTGAGTGAACAATCTGCTACAGTTCAATTCCTCTCCATCCTTCTTAGTAAATCATAGTAAAGAATTAGGATTTTAATCTTTGGCCATTGAGAAGGCACTAAAGAGATTAAAACATGTTAGTGACATATTAAATGATATTAAAGAAGATGGCTCTGGCTGTGGTATATAGAATGTATGGTAGATTGGGGGAGAGGTAAGCAAGAAGTTGAAAACCAGTTAGAATAAATCCAGATCATTCTAGAACCTTTAAAAATTCAGCCTACCCATCTTGCCATGCAAACACCTCACCTTCTTGCATGTGCATTTGCTCTTCTCAAGAAAGAGGAGGAATGGGCAGAATGGTCTCTGAGTGCCCCACACAGCTCTCCCAGACTGGCATGCACCCGACAGTGCAGCCTCAGCCTGCCCTTGCTAGGGGGCTGCATGGCCTGGTTATGGCCCGCATTTCATGTTCCTTACTCAGCAATAAGGTGTTTGAGAGGCACATATGTGGAACATCAGAACTTATCACAAGACTAGATCCTGTGAGACTCTGCAAGGAAATGAGTAAAGAATTGCTTTTTAAAATTTTTAATTAAAAAAATCAATGAAATGCACAGAAAAAGTTATAAAACCTGCTTTCTCTTACCAAGAACGTTTAAAGTAACAAGGAAGAATTTTATGCACTGACTTCTGGGACTGGAAGCCAAAAAAAAAGACAATCTGATTCTAGAGCTAAGAGTCTAAGTAGAAAGGGGACAACTAATTTTGTACTTTTCTCTCTCTCCCAGTGGGTTTTGTACCACTGGAGGCATGCTGGTCCCCTAGCTCCTTCACTCCCTTATTCCTCCTGCAGTAGAGACTTTTATCTCTCATTCTTCTCCTTGAATTAAATCAATCGTTTCATTTTCATTTAGCTCCCCTCTCTCCCTCTCGTCAGATCAAGTGCTTGTCTATTTTTCTTGAGGATTACTAAAATGAGCTCTTGGGGAAAAAAAGATTTCTCAGCACTTCAGCTTCTGTTTGCTCCTATTTATTTGCTTTGCCTTTTATTATCCCTCTTTTTGCTGACATCCCAGGACACACATGCAATATGTAGAGGTTATTGGCTTTCCCCCTTTTCCCTAAATGAAATGTGTTGATTTTTAAAAACCACCTATCTGACTCCCCCTAAAAAAAAGTTTATTCTTTCAACAAGATCAGATATCTAAAAGGTGATGCATAAAAACATACACATCTGCATAGAGAGAGAGAAGTCACACGTATGTATATATATATGTGTGTATCTATCTTGTTCTCTATTTATATACACACACTCACACAAATTACTATACATACACAGCATAAATAACATCTTTTTAAATTTCTTTACATTTAATCACTGTATATATCCACAGCATACAAAATGAATCTCCCCAACATGAATGCACTGCATATTAATTTCTGGAAAACATCTACCTCAGTTAATGTGATAGGACCCGAGAGATTGTTTTTCATTTTTAGTGTACAGAAGTGCACTAAATGCACAAATGCATGACTTCTTCTAGGCTACAACTACACTTATTGTGTTCAGATTAATCACACTATCAAGAAAAAATCAACTCCCTCTAGCTCCCTTCCCTCCCTTAATAAACACAATTGGTTTTTCTAATCATATGATCTCAAAACTGATACCATTTCTCTTCAAAGTGCTTCTAAGTGAAGGTATAGAAAAGCAATACATTTAAGTCCGGACAGTGGAGGGTAGAAGAGTTAATTCCAGATATTAAACAAAAAGACATAGTGAGTCACAGGGACTAGATCCTAACACAGCCAAGCATATCATTCACCCTCCTGGACTGAATTTCCTCACCTGCAGGGTGAGATGGTTGGACCAAATGACCTTCTTGAGCCTCTAGATCTTTGAAGTTCTGTATTTATATTATCCTACTCTTAGGCAAAGCTTGCCAATGGGGATAACCCCACCTACTACTTCTTCTAAATCTCAAAGTTATGCTTTAAAATTAAAATATGAATTAAAACTACATAGTTAGTAGAATTCAAATTTGAAATATAAGAGGACTCTTTTAGTGATTCTAATTTCTTTTAGCTGATTAATAAAGCCACATAAACAGAAAAGACCCTCAAATACTGGCCAACCATGGTGTGTCCCCATAAGTTGACTTCAAAAGTGAGGGCCATCTGTCTGGCTTTCTCCTTCCCAGAACATAGTCTGTGACTTCTGGGCATGGTCCTATAGAACACTTTGAGACCAGATACTGGGCCTGAATCTCAGAGTTGTGAAAGTACAGAAAAAGGAAAGGGACGTCTGCGGACAGCTAGGGATCAAACCACAAAGTATTTCAAGAAAACGCAGTTGTAGAGTCCCCTCCCTCTCAGCCACACAAAAACTGAGTGTTCTACTTGACAAGGAGTCTGAAAACTGCTTCTAATCCCAGATCCACTACTAATTTTCAATGTGACCCTGGACAAGTTCTGAACTTTGTTGTGTCTTGGTTTTCTCCCCAGCACAGTAAGTGGTTAAGCTACATGACTATCGTGGTAGGTTCTAGCTTGAGATTCTGAAATTCAGATATAGAATGAAACATATTTAAGCCTCCTCAGGTAGGCAGATCAGTGTAGTAACTCAAAGGAGCCTTTCTAAAAGTGAGATTCTACCACAGGAGCCTCAGTCTTGATGAGAGAACAGTTTGAAAGTCAGACCAAAAAAAAAAAAAAGACTTAAGGGATGATACAGATTTATACATATAGATGTATTATTTTCCCTCTGCATTGCCTTCTCCTTTTCCCCCACCCATGATGTTTGTTTTACTTTCTGTAGATAATCTCTGGGGAAGAAATAGATTAGAAGAGGGTTTCTAAAATATGCTCCACTTATGTACAAATGGCAAAAGAGTTCTGTTCCCAAAAGATTTGGAACTGTTTCATTTTATATTCCCATCTTGAACAGTCACTACTCTTATTAATGTATTTCAGCTCTAAGAAGTCCTTCAGTGAAAGAGTCTGTTTACTCTTATTGAATCCGGAAATCCTCCAACTCATTTGACAGGGATCTTTCTCATAATGCCTATTAACACCCTGCACTGGCAGTCTGTGGGAGACACTCTGGGAGCCAGCACAGTGTTCCCTGATGCTGGCATGGCATTGTTGCCTGACACTGCATCTTGGGGCATGCATCTGCATGAGGCCTAGATGGGTATCACACTGACCTTCTGTCCATATCCCAACCCTCTAAACCTCTGCTGCTTCTTAGGTCCCACCTAACATGAATGGCATCATGATCAACTGAATGAGCGACAGCCTATGATAATGAATGAATAGTTTATTTCATTATGGGAAATCAGCCAATGATGCCAGAATCGTATCTGATTTATTGAGATGGAAATCTATCTATCCATTCATTTGGTTTTTTATGTTCTTACTTGAAGAATATAAGATTAAGAAGCTTCTAGTTCAGAAAGGTGGATTGAGCACATATTTTTCTCCTTCTTTCCTGAGAATCAACTAAAGTTCTATCAAAGAATTCAGTGGAGGAATAAATTCTGAATAGCAAACAGAACAGGAAAGGAGCCTCAAGAACGAAGGGGAGACAGACGTTCTTGATGGAGGAGATAAAGTGACCATAGCCCAGAATGTACAAAGTGGTTTAAAGAAGAAGAAAGGACCCATTGCTGACAGTACAGTAAAGGGTCAGCTTGAAGGAAATGTGAGGGAGAAGAATAATGAAACTTCTCTGTGGTTACTCCTGATGGCCTCCACCTTCTTTTTCTATTGTACCCATTTTCCCATAGCAAAGGGTGGGATGCTTTACTGTAGGAGAGGGGAGAAGCTCTTCTCTAAAAATTCACATGGAATGAAAGAGTTAGGGATGCTCCTGTGAGTGTTCATGCCCAGAGTGATGAGTCCTTCATGCTGGCCTTGGGGTGCAGGCACCTGCAAAATGGCCTGCCCTGGACACTCACCATCAGACAAATACTGCCCTAAAGAGCAAGCACCATCTGCATGCATGGAGGTTCCTATCAGCCTTCCCAGTCTCTCCTTTTTAAATATGAAGGGTTGAACAAGGATCACACAACATGTAAGTAACCTGGCAGCATGAAAAAGAAGGATCAATGTAGGAAACTGACCCCAGAGAAAACAAAGATAAATCAGGTAACAGAAATTAACTTGAAAGACAATTTCTTTAGAAGATTCAAAACTGAGAATAAACAGTATTAAATTATCAGAGAAATAATAAAACAGGATTTGCCAGAGATAAAAGAACATGTGTTTTCAGATTTAAAAAGCCCAGCAAATGCCATAGATGAATTGTATATAAATCTATATCTAGATACAATGTACTAAGGTTTCAGAACTTTAGGGTAAAAGAAAGATCCTAGAAGTTTTGAGAGACAAAAACTAAAACAAAAACACAAAACAAACAAACAAAAAAAGATCCATTACCAAGAACTTATAAATAAAGCCAACATTAGACTTCTCCTCTGGTACTACAAAACACTGAAGCTAGGTTTTCGAGTTTCTGAGGGAAATTTTCCAGTCTAGAAACCATAGCCAGAAAAACTAGCAAGCAAGTGTGAAGACAAAGTAAAAATATTCAAAGATTCACAAATAAATTCTTCCCTGAAGAAGTTTCCTAAGGATGGTGGAACTAACATAGGAGTCCCAGTGAAAAGAAATTCCAGAATAGTAACTGATCTGGAGACTCAGAAAGAAACTGGTACAAATTAAAACAGGAATTTGGTGTCCTCTAGAAGGGAGCATTTTTTTTTTAAGAGAATATGAAAGCATCAGTGAAATGGTAGGGAATTCAAATATAAAATAAATAAAAGAGAAAAAAAAAACAATTACAAAATCTTGGAAAAACAAACTACACAGGAAATTCCTGACTCAAATATAAGACCAAGTAAAATGTGCTACAATATTGACAAGTAGTGTATGTGTGTGTGTGTGTGTGTGTGTGAGAGAGAGAGAGAGAGAGAGAGAGAGAGAGAGAGAGAAACAGAGAGACTGAGAATTTATTTGATTATGACACTCAAAACATTCTCCTTGGAGTGGGCCCATAGAGAAGATTATAAATATAACCCTTATTCACTTCAGTAAAAAAAATATATAGTCATTGGTATAAAAGGTCTGTTTATTGATTTTCAGCATTTAACATCAACCTGTAAACAAACACAGACTTCATCATTCTTACACAACCTTGGCAAGGTAAAGAAGACATATAGTTCACTTAGGAACTGAATGTGGAAGAGGAAAAGTACAGGGAAGGTCAGGAAAATTAGCAGCTTCATCTCAGGGAGGTGAATCAAGCAATACTGTCTGATGTAACAAGTAATACGTTTATCACATAAAGTGTAAAAAGTTAGCAGTAAAAAAGTAGAAGGTGGGGCCAGCAGATGGCATGGTGATTAAGGCGGCTAGACTCCCTCATGGCCAACTGTGGTTCAAGTCCTGGACACAGTGGCTTGAAATTCACACTGGGCATGCATGCACAAGTGCACAGAATCCCAGGAGGAGAGTAGAGAAGGGATTGCAACATGGCCATGCCCCCTGTGGGATGATTTCTCACTTTCCCTCTCTCTGTCTCTCTCTGTTTCTCTCCAGTGAGTGCAGGTACCCTATAGCAAAATAAAATAAAGTAGATAATTTTTTCATTGAAAATTCTTTTTAAGAATAGAAGGAGAAAGTGCCATTTTTATTATTATACCATCAATGTAAAAAGGCTAAGTAACACTATAAATATAATGTTAAAATTAGGAAGGCAGTGAAAATATTAAAATCCTTAAAAACGTTATTTTCAGGTTGTGAGACTAAACTAGGTAGCAGGGTTTAGCGACTTTTTGTAAGAGCTACTTATTCAATTTATTCACTCATTTACTTTCATTTGACCAGAGAGAGAGACAAAGGGGGCAGGGGAGTGAGAAGCAAGCCACCAGGTCTGGGACTCAAACTATGGTCAGCCATGTGGGAGTGTCCAGCACTTTAACCACCATGCTACCTGCTGGCCCTAGAGATGGTTTTAAAAAATTGATTGTTATAAGTCATTCTGTCCTATTTTATCCCTCACCATGTATATAGTCTATTTTGATTTTTAAGATCATTAAGTACCTGCCATGTGGCAAAAACTGTATTAAATAGAGACATTTAAAGGTGGTACCAGTCTTACAGCAGAAACATCTTCCAAAACAAGCAATGCTGAGACAGAAACCTTCCTGGGATATATTTTGTGTAAACTGGGAGAAAAGACAGGCCAAGTAATCACAATTTACTTCTCTGCAGGAAAGTTCATGGACTGTTTGGCCAATTGATTGAAACTGTGGGTATAGAACCCTCAGAGAAGTGAATTAGAAGTGTTTAGAACTTGGAAGCTTGGAGATTTGACTTGCTTCCTTAGATTAATAATATTCTAGGCAGGCAGATAGAATTACTGACAGTTCAGACTTGTAAGGATCCTTAGAGAGACTCTATCCAACCCTTTCATTTTATAAACAAAGGCAGCTTGGCAGTGGCAGAGCTAGGGCTCAGAATCAGTCTTTCTGATTCCAAGTTCAGTGCTAGATCAAAGGACTGCCAGATGCAAAAGGAGGGCACTGACATTTATCACATGCCTACTATGGGCCAGGCACTATAGGCCGCATGACGCATGTTGTTTAATTTAATCTTCACGACAGCCATGTAATGCAGGCTATGCCCATATTAAATTTGAGCCAACTGAGATGGGAAGAGTTTAAATACATTTTCTAAGATCTGAACAGAGACAGATCCCAGACATGAAATAGTCTGACCTCTAGGTTCAGGACCCTTGGTTTCTGGCCATAGTGTGAGTCCTACTGGTTGCAGTGAGGATAGTATATCCCTGTATTGGTTACCAGAAGTAAAAATAGTACCTACTTCATATTTAATCACTGAGCATAACAATATGACCCAATAATAAGGGAAACATGATCTTAGCACCACATAAGCAGAGCTCTTTGATCTGCTGCTTCACTCCCCTATGGCCACACTGGGCATGCATGTCTGTCTACTGCCAGACCATCCTTCTTAATTAGAAGGAACCCCAGGAGCCTTCGTATAGCCCCAAGCTATCCTGAGCAAAATAAATAGGAAATGGAAAAGAGGGAGAGAAGAGGTAAATCCTCACTGACTTTAAAAGATTTATACTGACAATATCCCATGGAGCCTATGAAATGTATCTTCCCAGACCCGTGGGTTTTTTGTTTGGTTTTGTTTTTTGGTAGAGGAAAGCTGCTGATAAAGAGATAGCTCTCAACTATAGAGTTTCATTGAGAGTGAAAATACTTTAAGCTCAGCCTCTTACTGATAGTCCAGTTGCACAAAATAAAATTCATATAACCATCATCTCACATATTAGAACTGATAAAGAATCAGTCTTCCAGTCGGCTTTGAAAGAGTCTCATCATCATGGTACTGAGTTACAGGGTACAGAATTTACATCAGTTTCTATATCCTGGAAAGCGGGAGCAGAGATGCAGAAAGTACCTCCCAATCCGACACTCCAATAGCCTAATCCACAACACCGCCAGCTTGATTACATGGACATACGTGGAATCTTTTTGAGAAAAACCTCCTTCATTTTGCCACATTCTTTATTTTAGTAACAAAAGACTACTGGTTTCAACTCAATTTTCTATCAATTTCAAAACATGAGAGAACAGCCTCAGACCAGGGCAGAGTTGCTGTTCTCTTCTTTAGGTTATCCTAGGACATGGGACTGGAGACATTCTACCTTCAGACCACATCTCCACAGAGTCTGAAGTAGACTCCAGCTCCAGAGATACTTCTAGCACCCTCACCTGCTCTGATCGGTTTCATACTAAATTAGAATTGAGAACCCTGGTCCATTCCCCAACACATTTTCTTTGCTTACAACAATAACCTACTGAATACTTCAAATGTGCATTTAGTGCCATCTTGGTCTTAGTGTAGATTGGTGGTACAGATGACGTGTATCATTCTCCCTTCTCTCCATCATACTATATAGATCACCCCTTCTGGATGAACATCACTATTTTACTCAAAATATCTAGCTCCCTATTAGCCACAAAATAATGTTGGAAATCTTCAGTCAGTACTGAAATGCTCTGTGTGGTCTCGTCCACCACCTACAGTCCTAGCCCTCCTTATTTCCTGCTCCCTTCATGTAATCCACCCTGCGGCCAACCATGTTCTACCTTTATGTCTTTACTCCTACTCCTCTCCACTTTTGTATGGGCAGTTCTGCCAATATCTCTATCTTTCTCTCCCTCTAAGACTGAACTCAAAGGTCTTTTTTACAAATCTTCTCACCTGGATCTAATATGTCCTTCCCAGGGCATCCCAAAGTGCTTTGCCTATACATGTGTTAATGATTTTATAATCTCTACTTTTGATCATAGTTCTTGCTGAAATTTCTTCACCCACACCAGACCTAAAGTTCCTTGCAGGCCAGAACTGTGTCTGATTCATGACTGTGTACCCAGAGCAGAGCCACTGCTGAGATGTTTGTTCAAAATAGGCAACCAGTAAACCGAATTTGACGACAGAATGGAGTACGGGAGAAAACAAATGGATGTGGTCCAGTGTCCACCTGTCCTTCCTTCTCACTTTCTTCCCATACAACCTAGCCACATGGTACAGTGACCACATTTTAGACTAAAGGACACAATGGCCTAATGAGAAAGATTCAAGAGAAAGAGTACTGCTGGGAGTCTGGTCTTGACTTTTAAATTGAGACTATGGACAAGTCATTTCCTTATCTGGATCTCCAGTCTGCTTTTCTAGAGATGGGAGGCGATTGCATTAGATAACCTTTCCAATTCTGAGTCTTAGGTTTGAACCTCTTTCCTTTCCTCTGTGCCCATGTCAAAAACATTTCCCCCCCAATGGAAAATAGAGGAATGATATAGATTACTTACTGAGAATTGTAGGGCACATTTCAAACACTGAAAGCCATGCTGAGAGGCACCAACAAGTGCGGAGGGTTATTTCCTTGTACTGCTCCTTACGTCACTGACCCAGCTCAGATACAGTCTTGTGCTCACCTTATTGTCATTTTAACTGGAAGTCACTTTTACCTACTTTCAAAATGTTGCAAATATCCAGTTCCTGGTACAATTCCACTTTGGAAAATGCTTTGTTTCTGGAAATAATCTCTCTTTCATCTGCATGATTCTTTGTCATAGGCTGCTAGTTTATTTAGGTGCCTATTTGGTTAATTAGGTTATCTAAAGAAGACTTTCAGCATGCCAAAAGAGAATACTAATTAGTTGGTTTTCACTGGGAAAGTAGTGGACCTTTTTGGAACAGGTTTCTCCTGCAAATGGAGCAGCATCTAATGGTCCAAAACTTTAATGCAGAGGTGTAACAAGGAAAATTAATGCATCAGAGGGAATGCCTGGAAGAATAAAATGGGGCTGTGCTTTTATGCTGACAGTAATCCCCATGAATGTAGGTTTCTTGTAGGTCATTTGGCCTGTGCTGCTGGAATCAGGGTTGGCTTGCCCCAAAGGGAAAGTCTGCCATAGGCACGGCTCCAGGGAGGATTTGTAGGGCTTTTTCTGTGGAGACCAGTTGCAAATTCACATGACTCATAGACTGAAGAGCTGAAATGGATCTTAAGAGATTATTGAACTCAGCCAACCCTTCTTGCCCCGTTTTATAAATGAGGAAACTGAAACCTAAGAAAGTTAATGCTTCACCCAAAATCACTCAACCAATAAGCAAAAGAGCAGTAGTCCTTTGAAATACAACTTCTTACTTATGTTTTACAAATAAAAAAATTGAGACTCAAGGACATAGAGCTAACTAAGGGAGTTAAGGTTAGGACCTTATTCTGCTCAGTTATAAAGCCCATGTCCCCAGTCATCATCCACCTGCATCAATCTGTATTATTATTTTTTCTTTATTTATTTTGAAGAATATGCAATTGCACATGGGAGAGAGAGAGGGAGAGAGAAAGAAAAATCCTTCACAGAATCTGGTCATGCCATAGTCTCCTTCTTCCAGTCTTCCAGTCCATCAGGTCCTGGACAATTACATGCGTGCTGGTGTGTGTTAGGCCAACTGGGCTGGGCACTTGAGCCATGATTGCCATGTGGGACCCAGCTTCTTTTGAATGGTGCATCACTGGTGTGCTCTGGAGTGCCCCTAGACTATATTATTTACAAAGAAAATCTAACAGCAGAGGAACAGAGTTGGGTGTGTGGAAAGAAGGCAAGAGAGGTCCCCAGCATCTGACTTGGATTACAATGGTTTATAAGTCCTAGCACAGCACTGCCACTGGTCCTCCTACTTGGACACATCTGCAGAGTCACTTTCCCTGTCTCTTTCTAGGCTCCTTCCTCCTCCTCAACACCTCTGCCGAATCCAAGCACACCATCCTGAGTCCATGGATGAGGAGCAGCAGTGAGCACTGCACGCTGGCCGTCTCAGTGCACAGGCACCTGCAGCCCTCTGGGCGGTACGTTGCCCAGCTGCTGCCCCACAACGAGGCTGGAAGAGAGATCCTGCTGGTGCCTACTCCGGGGAAGCATGGGTAAGTCCTTTCCTATGTTCAAAATCAATTTCACAAAAGGTAATTTGGCTTTTGACTGCAAATTTTCGGAGTCTGTGACATCTACTTAAAACTCACAATTGTCCTTTAATGGGTAGGTCCAGATTGAGTCATTACTGCTAATATTCCCTGGGTAGTGTCTTGAACATTGATCTGTTGGGTCCTTCTGACTGCTCTGGCTTGTGGTCCTTCCAGAGGCCAGAGGACCAGCTGTCAGAATAGACTTTTAATGAGTGGGTGTTAAAGATATTCATTTCCCACAGTCTGGAGACAGCCAAGAAGAAAAGAGCCAAGGGGAGTGTTAAAAAAGCTGAAATTAAAGTAATTTAATATGACGAAAACTAGGTTTTACCAGCAGAATTTGAGCAGAAAGAGAAAGGACAAAATACTGTGGCCACCCAAGCAGGTTCCATAGGAGCATAAGATCCCATAACAGAGCCAGTCGGGGATCTACACTAGTGTCAATACAGCAGAGATTGGAACAGAGCTTTGTTCTACAGCCTCCAAGACATACACAGTGCTGAAGTCACACCCTATACCCATGACAGCAAAAGCCTCTGAGCTTTCTAGAGGTACTGGCTTGTTTATTTAGCAGTCTGTTAGGCTCCTACAAATACCCAAGTAACATCGAAAGGCAAAGTTAAACGAGGGTACCTTTGTAACTGTCTTTTCCTCCATTCCATAAGTATAAATGCCATCCAAAAAAAGAGCTCAGTTTCTAGCTATGCTTAGTCTTGGCTTTCTTCTAAGAAATTTTATTTTCAGGATCCAGCAGGTTGCATGGTGGTTAAGACACTGGACTTCCACATGGCCAACCTCGGTTTGAGTGCTAGACCAGGTGGCTTGAAATTCATGCCAGGTGTGTGTGTGTGTGTGTGTGTGTGTGTGTGTGTGTGTGCACGCGCACGCCCGCCCAAAATCCCAGGAGGAAAATAGAGGAGAAAGGATCATAGCATAGCCATCTCCCTTGAGGGGGTGATTTCTCACTTTGTTGCTCTCTGTCTCCCTGGTGAGGGCACACACCCTATGGCAAAACCTAAAAAAGAAAAAGACAATATCTTTTCAGAGGAGTCGTACATGAATGATGGTCATTACCCTCCATCTCTATGGTTTTCAGGAAGAGATCCTGCCTATTGCATTTCCAACAATGGCCTCCTTAGTAATTTCTTGAAAGCTGCCCCACTCTGCCCTACTGACCCATCTGTATCTAGCTGTACTTTGAAGGACTGCAAATGCTGCAATCCCAGCAGGAATGAAATTTTGGCATCAAGAAGGATGTTCTCTCCATATGTAAATCCATCATGCATCCGAGATGCTTCTTTAAGCTGATTGGGAAGGTCTCACCCTCCAAGTGCCTCTGGCTCTGCTCACAAGAAATCAGTGTTGGTGTCTGGGCTGCCCACTATTTTGCATGAACTGTCCTCTGGTGCCATCTCTTTGGAGTGAGAAACCCAGATGGTAAGGCTTCCCATCGTGGGCAGGGCTGGTGGTGGCCTAGGCTGTGGCGCTATCCTGTAGGCATTTGCCTAGTCTCATAAGCTGTTTACCCTGACATATGCTCTCAGCATGCCTCCCACTCACTCAGGCAGCCATCAGGAAGTGCTGCTTGGGGCTGCTGAGATTCCAGGGAATCAGTCCCTTGTGCTGGATGAGGGGGCTGGCAGAGGAGACTCATCGAAGTGACAGGAGGAAGTGGAGTTGGAGATCATCCTGAAAGGCAGGCTGAGAATATCTGTAAGAATATCCATGTGAAGAAAGGTGCCAGAGGGTTTTCAGCACCTCCTGGGAAGCAAGGCCCTTTCCCCTGTGCAACAGTAAGGAAGATGGTACCTCCACCTTGCAGCCAGCTAGAGCTTGCCAAGTATTTTTCCTTTATCTTTTTGTGCTCAAAAGTACCAGGTGAATTCTCATTTAACAGATGAGAAAACTGAGGCAGACAGAGAAAATAGGAAGTGACATGGTCCAAACTGGACTCCAAGTCTCACTTTCGCTCCTTGGTGCTTTCTTCAGGAAACTCAAAGCTTCTCAGCAGAAAGTCAGTAAAAAAGAGTGGGGTTTGTTGGGCCAGCAGGTGGCATAGTAGTTCAGGCACACATGGCCCACCTTGGTTTGAGCCCTGGACCCAGTGGCTTGAGACTCACCCTGGGTGTGTCTGCATGCATGCCCAAAATCCCAAGAGGTGGATAGAGCAGAAGGGACTGTGGTGTGGCCACTGCCCTAGCAGGAGCATTTCTCACTTTCTCTTTGCCTCTCTAGCAAGTGCATGTACCCTACAGAAAAAAAGAAAAAAAAAAAAAAAACTTTCAAAAAAAGAAAGAAAAAAGTGGGAGTGGGGTTAGGAAAGGACAAAAGAATGTAAAAGAATCTCATTTGAGAGATGATTGAGATTCTTTGGTGCTTCAAGACAAATGAACCCTTGGGCTTGGTATGATGGTGTCTTTAAGAGCAGCCTTCCCTCCATGCAGTAAGAATAAGAAAACTGAGACAGAATGGTATGGGCAAGCCATGAACTTCACCTCATAAGGAAGGTCCAATCTATTGGCCAGTACATCTTCTTCCCATGTGATTCTTCCATTGCCGGAGGAGTTAGTCTGCCCTGTAGAAGATGTGAGTTGAAAGGGGAGAGAGGGAGTGGAATTATGCAGGTGCAAATGGAGTGACCTCACGGCTTTGCCTGGGGCTGCCTTTGTGTGTACCCGGCTTTGTCTCAGGGCCAGTCTCTGTACAGCTCCGATATGGAGATGTTCCCCTTTGACCCCACAGAACCATCTTGTTTTGGAGTTTAGTGATGAGCAGGAGTGATTCTAAGTATAAATTAAAAATGCCCGGGCCAGCCTCCCCACCTCCAGCAAGATCAATGTGAGGGTGAAGGAGGCAGCCGAAGGAGCGATCAATAGACTGCTCTACTGCATCGAGGAACTCTGCTCCCCTGGGGGTCTTGGAAGCTGCAAGACACAAGGCACTTGCCCAGCAAATCAAAGAGCTATGGGTATTTGTATAGAGTTAAATCAGGGTTTCTCAGCCTCACCATTACTGTCATTTTGCAGAGAACAATTATTTTTGTGGGGAGCTGCCCTGTGCATTGTTCTCAGCATTCCAGTCCTTCACCCAACTAGATGCTGATAGCTCTTCCCCCAGACGTGACAATCAAAAATGTCTCCAGACATTGTCAAATGTACACTGGAGGGCAAATTAACACCCCCCCCCCCCCTTGAGAACTACTGAGTTAGAACATTTTAGAACTGGGACAAACGTATTTATAGGTATAGAAAGTGAAACCTAGGAGGGGAAGAGACTTGCTACAAGTGACATCATGAGTTTCATTTATGGTAGACAAGTATCTCGGGTCCTATACTCTTGTAGTACCATACTTGCTACTGGGTGACAAAATACCTGTAAGTATGGCCCATACCTACCCTTGAGTAGTAGTAACTATTGCTAACATTTATTTAGCATTGCTTAAATACACCAGCCAGCCACTGCTGCTAGTGTGTTTTTATGCTTCCCTATTTAATACAACAACACACTGAATTAGATTTTTGTTATTATCTCTCATTTTACAGATGAGAAGCCTCAGGAGGTCAAATAGTCTGCCTCAGGTCACAGGGTAGACAGGGTGGAAGGAGTCTGACTGAGTGGACTTCAGACTATTTTATCTGTTATTGCAAGTGCTTGAGTAGGTCATGGTAGTGCCACAGAAAAAAATTATACCCTGTGAATATGAAGCCCTGAATTTAAGTCTCAGCTTATCATCTCATTGTCAGTTGAATGAACAACCATTTATTGAGAACTTTCTATTGTTAGGACCAGAGAGGAGCTAGGGATCCAGAGGGTCAAGGATGTTTTCTCAAGGATGTTCTATGAATGTACTCTATGACTTCAGGCAAACCTCATCCCCAATCAAGTCTCAGTCTCCCCACCTGCAAGGTGGGAATGATGATGCCAGCCCTGCCTACATGCTGTTGTGGGGTCAGTCCAATAAAGGATGGAAGGACTTTACACACTCTTGAGTGTAATGTCATAACATAAGAGGCCACTATGTAATTTCCTAACCTGCTTTGAGTCAGAGATCATGAAGGATTGAGATTTGACTGCTCTCTGATGGGGTTCCTGCCAATCTCAAGAATCATTTGGATTTGAGTTACTCTGCAAATGCCTCACTGAACACTCACTTCCTTTCTATCAGAGACAGCCTCAGTAGTCTGGTGCTCAGAGTGGTGAGGGGGTCGCATGACATCTTGGTGATGCTGACTGTGATAATTAAAATGGGCTGACTTTACACCAGGAGATGGTGGTTTGGGGACCACTATTTGGAAAACAACGTTCGGCATTTGTAGTAACAAGGGAGGAAGTTGTAATAATAAAGTAGGTTGGGGAGAACCTGACTCAGAAGAGTGGGCTGAGGAACAAGTCAGACACCACAGAGTCCCCTGGAAACCACTGAGTCGTGAGCACGCAGTGCTGGCTTCGTGCTAGTCAGGCAGGAGCAGCAGCCTGCCTGGAAGCCCTGGGAGGCAGGGGAAGGCAGTTAGAGAATTGCAGCAGCTGCTCCTTTCCGAGCTGCCTAGAAAGCGGCATAGTGTGTGAGGCCTAATGAATCACAGAGCGTGAATGACCACGTCTGCCACGGTGGCCTGGCTTTGGCAGGGGCCTCAGGGGGCAGAGAGAGATGAGTGCCCAGACTGCTCATCTGCCTGGCCAGAATGACCACAGAAACAAAAAGCAGAGAAACCAGGCTGTCAAATAGCCCAGGCCTGGTAGGCCATAGATCAAATAAGCATAGGACATCTTAGCTAGAAATCAGTGGCCACAGAATCCCCATGAATTGAATGAATATGATAATACCTACATAATGTGATGAGTTGTGAAATGGCGTAAGGAAAAATAGCTCACATTATGCCTGACTGTAGTAGACACTTAATAAATCTAAATCTTTTTCAGTTCATACATTTATTTAACACCAATGAATAGAGTGTCTCTTATGTAATCGGTGCCAAAGACAACAGAGCTGAAGATGACATGGTCATAGCTTTTGAGGAACAGCCAGTCCAGTAAGGAAGACACAAGTAAAATGGCAACAACCCATGCTTAAGCAGAGGTTTTTAAATTGGGGCCCAGAGCTATTAAAAAGCCAAACATAGGCAGCCCATCTCCAGCTTCTGCCTAGTGAGAAACCCATTACACCACACTCTTTTAGAAAGATTGATCCAGGGACCAGCAGCTGGCATGGTGGTTAAGGTGCCAGATCTCATGTGGCTAACTGCTTGATTTGAGTCCTGGACCCAGTGGCTTGAAAAACATGCCAGAAAGGTGTGCATGCATGCCCAAAATCCTGAGAGGAAAATGGAGAAGGGATTGTAGTGTGGCCATCCCCTCTAAGGGGTGATTTATCACTTATCATCTCTCTGTCTCTCTATATATATCTCTTTATTTCTCTCTCTGGCGAGCACACATGCCCTGTAGCAACAACAACAATAACAACAACAAAATAGCGAGATGAATCCAGCCACAATCCAGTAGCAATTGGCTATATGAGATCAGGCTCTATCAGGTGCTGGAGCTCAAGCTTCAGGATGGGAGTGTTTGGAGCTATACATGCTCCAGAGTACCTTCCGAGTCACTCATCTCAAGTCTTCTCCAAGCACACAAATCACCCCTGCAGCCACAGGTATCTGGGGACTTTATTATGTGTGACCAGAACTACAGTGTGTGCAGGGAAGTGTTGGGCCCCAAGGGGATAAAAGTTGCCAATCATTTGAATTACTAATACTTGAAAAGATATTTTACATCTAAGGATTTGGTGATACTCAGGCTTGAGCTGAGATAAGCTGTCAGGGACATTTCACAGCATAAATAAGCCTCATTCCAGAAAGTGGTAGAGAATGAAAACTCTCCTCAGTGGGAAGCTTCGTCTTTCCATAGGACCTTAACTCCTAAGCCCAAAAGAAGCTGCACTGTTTTCCTGATGGGGAAGCTGAGGCCTAGAGAAGGGATGTGGTGTGGTAAAGGCCAAACTGCACACAAGCCAGAACTCATCTCCACTTAGCGCGCCAGAGCCTGCCCATCCTCTCTTGTCTGTCTCCCCCCTGAAGCTGCTGAGGAATCTCTCAAACTCATGCCCTTAAATTTAAATCCACAACCACCCACCCCAGGTGAGAAGAAACCCATGTCTATGCTGGGTGCCCACACAGCTGCCACACTTGTTTAAGCTAGTCAGTTCTGACCAAAAGATCCCAGCTTTAACACCAGTAACAATTCTAACAGGAGATGTGCTGAAGTAATTTAACCCGAAGAGATATTGATTTGTAGGCATTTCAGTCCTGATCCCAGCACTAATTTACAGTGTGGTTGTGAACAACCGCAGCCCCGCCAGCCTCACTCTGTTCCCATGCTGTGTTCCAGTAATGCCAGGAGCCTCATTTCCAGATCCCACCCCAGACTCCCGCTCTTTGGCCCTCTCAGTCTGGCAAAGAGGACAATAACTGCCTACCGACCCACCCACACACCCCGCCACTAATGTGCAGAACCCTGAGTTTTCCTGTAAATAGGCAGGATGGCCTCAGCAGGTTGAGTAAGGGACGGTCTTAGGACAGGGCACACGTGGAAGATGCCACTAGGCATTTGCTTCTGAAAAGATACCTGATTGTGTTTCCCTGGCTGTGCTGAGCTGATCTTCAGTCGGCCCTGGGCAATGTGGCAAGTCAGGCCAGTGTGGGAAATCAGAGCATGTGCATCCAGCTTCAAGGCCAAAGTTCTCCTCGAATCTGCCGGCATGATAAACGGGACCAGGAATAAAAAAGGTGATCACTTATTGAAATTGATGCCCTCGAGTGGCAGTGTCACAATGATTTAATTTCAGACCCAGCTTTTTCTCACTTTCAAAGTCATTCATAGTGTCAGCTTCTCTCTTTTTCCCCTTGGTCTGAATAACATACTAATAAATATACAATAAGGGCTTTAATGTCTGGATGATTTACACTAAAAAGAGAGAGCCACTCAAAGGCTTTAAAGATAATTTTTAAAAGCTTTAAAACTCACACCCGGGCTTGTCAGGGGCATATTTCCTGGGTACCCTGGCACAGGGACAGTCATGCAGCTCAGAGTTCTCTGAGCACAGGGAGGTAATGAGCTTGGGTCTAAGCATTCTTGGATGGGGCTTTCCTACATGGTGTGAGCTTGGAAGAATCTCTGAATCACTATGAGCCTCAGCTTTTTTTGTTTCCCCCTTCTGTAAAGTGGTAATCATTGTGCTACCTCGTGGGGTTGTTGTGAGAATAACATCACACATTGCTGCACAGGTGCTGACGTCTTCTCCCTGCCTTCCTGGCTGTCCTAAGGAGTCTAGGGCTGCCCTTCTTCCAGGCTGCCTAAGGCGCTGAGAGGAGCCCAGGTTAGGGATTACGTACCCCTCATCGCATTGAAACCCAAAGTACCAGTCCCATGATCCCTGGATTTACTATATTCCTTACCCCTTTTGAGCATTAATATTGAAGGAACTGCTAAAATTCTAGTCTGTTCTGGAGGACTAGACTTAAAGGCATTAACATGGAAGGTCTCAAGTTTTGGTGGTACAAATCACCCATTTTAGAAAAATTATACAATGGGGTCACATCTCAAGTCATTTGATTGTGTTTGGGATGGGGCATGAGTCTAAGTATTTTGGCTTCACAGTTCTGGTGTGTATGAAAAATTAAGAATCATGGCTAACAGCTCAGCTTGAACTGATCAGCACTTTAAAGCATAACTTTAACCATTGTCTAAGCACTAAGGCATAAGATGGAAAAGACAGCTTGGAGATATGAAATGGACTTATATGCAGCATGGCGAGTCATTTTTCTCCTACTTATGGGTGGATAGGTTAGTGACAAAGCTGTCTGATCCTGGCCTAATTCTGCCTGGGCTGTCCCCATGCTGGGGTAGCTGGGGTTGTATCTAAGGCTATGTGTGGACTGGTCTTCACTGGTGGTATACTCACAGCATGGCATATCTGTTGTTCTTTCTCCAGAAGGCCTGTGGACTTAAAGCCACAGAAATTATGAAGAATGCAGGGCAGATCAGAAATAAACCAGACCTGCTAGAGTCAGAGAGTCTCTCTTTTACCCATCCACCCTTCAGTACATTCATATATTCTCCCATCCACCCATCATCCATTCAGTGATCCATACATTGTCCCACTCATATATCCATCTATCTATCTGTACTTACATTTATATGTCCTCCTACTTATCCAGCCAGCTCGTTAGCAAGCTAGATTCTTTGTACTTCAGCTGTCATATATTGACTCTAATCTAGGTCTTCAGCTAATAGAAGAGACACAACCCTCTTTGTTCTCAGGAGGCAGATTCTATATTATTAATATTCATGGTGAATGTCTGTGCTGTGCATGTTCAGTGTACCAGGTGCATCAACACCCATCAGCTCATTTCACCTTCACTACAATCTGTGTCATACATATTATTCTCCTCATTTTACAGTTGAATTAACTGAATCTCAGAGAGGGTCAGTGATTTGTCCATAGTCATGGGCAACACAGGGGAACACAGATCTGGGTCCATTTTCTTCTCTAACGTCGTTTTTCCAAGATGACCTTACCACTAAACCCTGGCATAATATCTAGCTCTGAGGAAATTGAGAGATATATTTTTCTTTAAATTTTCAAAACATGTGCATAGCTTTATTCATCTACTTAGATCTAACCTTTTCATAGAGCTTTGGCAAAATTTGAGTGTGCAAATTACATTTCTAAAACAATACAAGCAAATCATTTTACATTTGTGCTGCCAGGAAATACAGAGGAACTAAGGGCCACATCAGGGAGAGTTCATATCTTATTATTCACGACAAGAATTGCACAGTTTATTATTTTGAGATGATTGTTGCGGGTGTAAATATTTTAAATTTTCTAAGCAAGGTGCTTTAACAATAAAAAGTTTTTAAGTTGGAAACATTCAATAACTTGGATCACAGTTCACAGAATTCTAATTAAAGTGGACCCCATCATATTCCTAGATTTTGCAAACAATGCTTTCTATACTATTTCCTTATTACACTGAAGCAGACAATAAGCAGAAACTTTTTCAAAGCATACAAGAAAGGGTGGCATCACATTACTAGAAGACGGCACTAGGTGCATGGGGAGAAGGAAAAGGAGTGAGGAATCCTTTTATTATTTCTTACTATGAAACAGCCACTAACAAAGAACAACAACAACAACAGAAAGATCACTTCTCCAGTTTCCTTATCCATCAGGGAAAGCTCTTCTCAAGGAGACATGTCTGATATTTGGCTGTCTAATTATGGGCCATAACCTCGAAGACATGCAAGCTCTGCTTGTATATCGTTTTATCCCCCACAGTGCCTGGGCTCAGTGCCTTGACAAAGTAGGCGTTCCATGTTAGATGAATGGACATCAGATCAACTGAAGATAGTTCTATGATATGAATCTTCTTAAACCTAAGCTCTGGGCCTAAAAATTAAAAGCGTGTCCAAGATCACAGAAGAGTTTCCAATTGATGAAAAATTGAAAGTCCATTCTCCCCACCCTCTGCCCATGCCCAGGGATAGATGTGTAATCCTCCCTAGGGCTCAGGAAGCAGCTGTCAAAGTGCACCTCAACTGTGAAGGTTGTCACTAAGTACAAAGGACAATTCCTTTCCTGGCAGGTACAGCTTTTACTCACGATTGCTTTCATTGATGAGCGTCAAAAGAAAATAAATGAAAAGACCATCAGCTTCTGCCAGTTTTGACCTTCGAGATTTGACAGCCGAAGTCTTGTAGTGGGGCTCTTTTGAACTGGTTGCTTTTGTTTCCCCAACCTGCCCTGGATATTTGATGGATTGAACACCAGGAAGATGAGAGAATTGTGAATACCTGTAACCCCTTGGATTGTCAAAATGGCATCTTGGCAAATCCCGTAATGATAAATATATGTTGCATACAGAGAGAAGTCAAATGCATAGGAACAATCACTTCTCAATTCAGAAGAGTTTATTGAAGTCCACCATTTCCCAATGGGGAAAGACATGTTAAAAATAGTGGAAGAATTTGGGTGAAAGCTGACTGATGTCAATAAATTGACTCATCCACTCATTTACACATTCTGCCAACAAACGTTTATGAGTCTTACCTAGTCCCAGGCACTGCTTGGACCCTAGTTACTTGTTTTTCTTTCAGGGATCTCACAATGGGAAATCATGTTGCTGTAGGGAATGGGTTTCAAGGGGTTTTGTACACGAATGTCCTGGGATGCTGATGACTATCCAGCAAGGTGGCCCAGAGAAAAGAACTTGAACTGGCTCCAGTGGGAGGAGGTGAGTGGTTAGTGGACAATGAGAAGACACTAGTGCAGAGAGCACCTGTGTGCAAAGGTCCAGCAGCCCAGGCTGCGAGAGTAGGTGATGAGCTGTGGCCAAGTTGATCTTTTGAGTATGTCACTCATCACCTCCCCCTGCTTAGCCTCTCAGAGTATACCTGCCATTGGCTTATGTGACAACAAAACCCATCCCCTGCCCACCACGGCAGTCTCCAGTGAGCAAAGTCTCACATCTGGATCTCTCCATCACCAGGCAAATGTCCTCCTGCAAACACTCAAGACCTTCTTCTGGGTCCAAGCAGTGTTCTTACTTTCTCTGTCTTTTTGGTAGTATCTTCCTCCCAAATGTCTATGGATAATCCATGTGTTCGATATTTTTTTTAACAGTAGTACAAGTAGATGTCAGTTATTTATGTTTTTTTGGTTATCATAGATTCAGAATCCAGAAGTTTTATGTTTTCCCTTCCCTTCCCCATTTACAGGAAGTACAACTAAGCTAGGCTATTCCTCCTGAACTGTCCTTCAACCGTTTTCTACCACAGAGACCCTTACTCCTTTAGCACACAGTTCCATGTCTCCTCTGTAAACCTCCTGTAGGGCTTCCCAAATAGCATTGACTATGTGTCCTTTTCATTATTCAGTTACCAGTCCCTCTCTCTCCCAATAAGATAACCCACAGGGACCCAGCATACACTCCCTGTTGGCCCCTAAGGGCTCGCACATTGTGGATAGGCAGAGACTGAGGCTGCTGGCTGGGGAAGATCCAGGATTTACAGCCTCAATAGAAACTTACTTTCCTTTCTGCGTAGTTTGTATAAGAATAAAAAGAGGAGGACAAAGAGGAAGAGTTACTTGGGGCTTTCTCTCTGGTGTCAGGCATTATTCTAAGTATTCACGCGCTCAGCAGCACTCAGTGTGGGAAGCACTGTTATTATCTCTTTTACAGTGAAGAAACTGAGGCTCAATGAGGCTAAGTAACCTCCCCAGAGTCACACAGCTAATAAGCAGCAGACTGGATTTAACTCGGTCAATGCAGCAACATAGTCATGCTTCCAATCACTACTGTCTGGGCCTCTCTGCTACCAATCAATAATTAAGAATAAATTACTATTGATTTATTATTATTAACCATTATTTATTCTTTTTTAAAAGTTTGTTTGTTTGTTTCATGAGAAAGGGAGATAGAGAAAGAGGGGCATCCCAACAGGGTTTTCATGCCCTGATCCCATTCCCATGCCCATCTTGCACAGGGGACCTTGGGATCTGAACCTGGGACCTTCGCTGTGCTCTCAGCATCACCGAATGTTGCATTGCCACTGAGCCACCACAGCTGGTCCCTATTATTTATTCTTAATGAACACCCATATTTTTCAAAGTGTATATTATATATCCAAAATATAGGGCAAAATGTGAAGGCCTTGCACACAGAAAAAGCTCATTGTAGAAAGCAGGCAGTTCCGAGAACAGGGACTAGAAAGAATTACGCCCAGCCTTGCAAAAGGTCATAGGAAGTCCATGTAGGGAACCTGGTCTTGGCTCTTCTGTTTCTGGAAGCTCCACCCTAATCCAGTCTCCCTTACTTTCAGAAACCAAGTCTACCTTTGGTGAGGAGATACAATCAAATGGTAGAGTTACTGGCTCTTTCGGTCATAATAGAAAAAGTCTAGGCAGCTAATGCTGACAACCGAGAGTGGAGAAACACTTGATCTGCTTTACAGCCCAGATCTGCTTTGCATTCACTCCCAACCTCATATCTGCTCTACTTCTCAGTTTTCCTTTTTTGCTTTGTTTTGTTTGTAGTACCATACACACATACCTAGCTAAACTCCTTGCTTTTATAGAAACACATTCTCTTATAGTTCAGAGCCTTAGTTAAGAGCCATGTAGTGACCATGAAATTTCGGATTTAAAAGGCTTTACAAAGTCTACTCATAGATTTGTGCAATGTCTATTCCTGAGAGAATCTTATATCACTAAGCTCAGTGAACGAGTGTTCCCACTACTTTCAAAGTACTGATAATTTTCCCTCTGCCAATGAGTAGGTCTTGTGGTGGTAAGAAAGGACAAGGCACATAGAAAAAGCCATAGCTTCTTAACTGAAAGTAAGCCAACCCCTGAGCAAGGACTATCATTTCTTTTTTTTTTTTTTTTTTGGAGAGGTTTTTGCCATAGGGCATGTGCGCTCACCAGAGAGACAGAGAGACAGAAAGCGAGAAATCACCCCCCAGGGGGGATGGCCACACTGCAATCCCTTCTCCTCCATTCTCCCCTCGGGATCTTGGGCATGCACACACATGCACCCGGCGTGAGTTTTAAGCCACTGGGTCCGGGACTCGAACCGCAATCGACTACATGGGAGTCCAGCAACATAGCCATTACGCTAACTGCTGGTCCCAGGACTATCATTTCTTGAAGTTTCTTGAGCCCATTTACCCACGTGCACCAGATTACTTGAGGGTCTCCATCCTCTTGGACAACTGAGCTCAAATGAGTGGAGCCTTCTGAGAGCCTAAGGAAAGGGCTGTGGGCTGATTCCTCATTGCTCTTCTTTTTGCCTCAGTTAACAGGAAGAGCATGAGGGAGAAGCCATAGACAAACTGTTATTCTGCATTGTATTACTAATTATGTGGAACAGTCCTTAAAGTCCTTGAGAATGATAACCTCGGTTATCAGATAACTGGATATTTGGAAGCGCCCAAATTAAGCAAACCAAAACCTCCATGAGAGAAATGGTAGGTGAATATTGCAGATTGTTTTTTTTTTGTTTTTTGTTTTTTTTTTTTTTAAATATTGCAGGCTGTTAATCTTCAGCTTCATACTGTCCAGTGGACCCCAGTCAAAGCCAGGAGCACGAATGATCCCTTATTAGCATAAACAAAGGCCCTAATCTGGCTTCACCCTTCTTAAGCCTGCTTTATCCTCTTTCTTTGGACTCGTAGTTTGTTCATATGATCTTCTCACTGTTGACCCAAGGGAAGCAAGCTATTTCAAGCCCTCATGTCTTCCCTAACTTTCTTGATCACCAAGAAAAATCCTTCTCTTTCTTCAAGAAGGAATCTTTTAGCTCCCCTTTCACAAAGCCTTTCCTGAGACCCCAGACCCACCACAAGAAGAGTTGATTACACCCTTCTTTCTTTTTGAGAGATTTTTGCCATACAGCATGTGTATTCACAGAGAGATGGAAAGAGAGAAAGTGAAAAAAATCACCCCCTGGGGTGGATGGGCACACCACAATTCTCTCTTCTTCATTCTCCTCCTGGGTTTATGCCCACGCACATGCACCTGGAATGAGTTTCAAGCCTTTGGGTCCAGGACTTAAATCCTGGTTGACCATGTAGGAGTCTAGCACCTTAACTACACTGCCACACACACTGGCCCCATTACACCATTCTTGTTTTTTCTTTTTTTGGAGAGGTTTTTGCTATAGGGCGTGTGTGCTCACCAGACAGACAGAGAGAGACAGAGAGACAGAAAACGAGAAATCACCATCCGGGAGGATGGCCACACCGCAATCCCTTCTCCTCCATTCTCCTCTTGGGATCTTGGGCACACACGCACACGTGCCCGGCGACAGTTTAAGCCCTGGATCCAGGACTCCAACCACGGTCGACTACATGGGTGTCCAGCGACATAGCCATTATGCTAACTGCTGGTCCCCCATTACACCATTCTTTGTACCACTGTTCATTGCCGGTCCCAACCCTCTCCTGGCATTCTCCCAGCACTAGCCCACATTTTTCCTTTTACATACCTTCCTCATCAATTGAGCTCTCCCAGAACAGGGCTAGGCATTATTTATCATTGTGTCTCCAGGGTTTAGCACAGCACTTGACTCACAGTGTGTGTTCAAGAAATACTTTAAAATGAAAAAATTGCCAAATTAATTAGACCTGAAACTCTTTGGAAACTTGAGACACTGTTTTGAGAAAAACCATGCATTTAAAATGCCCTTGACCAAAAATCTATCTCTATCTTTCTTAACAACTTCCTTCCACCCAGCTCCGGATATAATGACCTTCCTTCAGCCTCTGTCCTCTCCGTTTGTAGCTGAACCATTCCACACTGCCAAGCAAAAGCTGGCAGACGTTAGCCTTGGTAATACGGGGGTTTGGATGCTCTCTGATTCACCTCCTTGCTCCTCCTAGTTTCTTCAGTGTTCTAGTTATTTTCTGTATGTTCCCCCATTCTCTCTCTGAAGACTTCTACATGATATCTTCCCCCAGGTTTTCCCTCTCTGTAGTTTAGTCCTCTTTTACATCATCCCCTAATCACAGGGACTACTGTTGAGTTTGGGGATTTTTTAAAAATCTTTTCAGACAAGCTAGGATGAATTCCAACTGCCCTCTCTCCAACTGTTCCTTAAGCATTCCCTCCATTATTTTGTTTTTCTCTGTCAGGAATAAAATTCCTCTCTGACTGCATGAAATTCTAACCAGCATTCTATCCAGGATTTCCCTGCAGGCCTCAGAGTGACTCCCCTGCCTGGAGTTTTCCAGTCTTCCTCCCAGTGACCTGGACACCTTGCCCTGGGAAGCCTCTCAGTTCCCACAGGGCCATCCTCTCGGTACACCCAGATGATTTCCCTTTCTAAAAACCCTCAGTTGTCTGTCACCTCTGTTGATGAACTTTCTGCCACCTTTTTTACCTAAGAACGGTCTCTTGGGCTTGGGGAGCTAGTGCCAATAGGTTTGTTGTTTATGGAAGGCGAGCCAGGAAATTTGGTGGTTGGTTTTGAAAACCAGATTTTAGGTGGAAATAAAAATTCGTATATTTTGCCATATGGTCATGGTCCTTGGACTCTTGGCCTTCTGCTCTGACTGCCTCTCCAGTTCCACATTCCCACTTACGTTCATGCTGAGGTGGGTTAAAGATGTAGTCCTGCGAGCTGAACTCGAAACTATGGGGTCGTCGGAAAAATCATGTTGCATTTTTGCATAGAGAAATATGTCATGATTTTTCTGATGATCCAATATTTCAGTCAGAGTCATCAAACAGAAAAGAACTCTAAAAGTAATTAGCCTCGATTCCTTTACCTTCCACCTTCCCCATCCCAAACCAATTCAAGAGCCTCTTCCAAAGATCATCAATTAAGGTCTCAAATCTGGCTTCACCTTGCCTGGCTCCACCCAGTAGTACGCTCACTGCCTCTTGAAGTGAAATACCCCATCATGGGCAGCCTCAGCTCCCAGGAAGAACTTGCTAATGGTCCCCTGGCTTTGTAACCTTGAAAAGTTCTTGAATGTCTCTAGAAAGTATTCAATATCTCTCTGCCTTTGGTGTCTCCTCCATAAAACAGGAATGGTACTATCTGCCCTCAAGGATCTTGGTGAGGATATTGCTTTTAATGGCAATAGCCACGTGTACTGAGTATTTACCATGTTCTTAGCACAAAGACATATGATTACATTTAATGCTGTGATTTACCTATGAAATAGTGCTATGATCATTTGTACAAGACACCTAAAATAATTTGAGCACCCAATGTATGTTAGTTCCTCCTCTTATTTTACCGTTATCTGGTTGATTCTGTGCTCATCCTCTGGAGTCACAAGGAATAAGCCTACTTTTTCCTAGTAAGGCAGTTTATCATCCCTCTGAGGATGTTTTTCTTTTCTTTTTTTCTTTACAGTACATTTTCCAGAGCCATATTCTGCAGACATGATTTTACCAACAAAGGAGTCAGGGGTCCTGTTCTTAAGTATCTGGAACCATCACCCACTGATGGAGCTTAGCCTTGGCTCAGTCTTTCATGGGCTGCATCCTGCTGTTTGAACTGCTGACACCACTAGGAACCAAGGAAGCTGCAGAAACCTTTCACCAAAACTATTTTTTTAGGCTATTTGCATCTTTTATTTCCAATAGAGAATCCCCAAGTTTCTCTTGCAGACAAACAAGGCCTTTCTTGTTTGCTATTAATATTCCTCAGAAATGTGTAATTCAAAAGAAATTTAATTCTGGCCCCAGCTTTCACGTCATCTTGCTTTGTTTGTCATCCCTGTAGCTTACTAGCTTTGCCCCTTTGTTCCCCTAATTGCCAGAGACATTTTTATACTGAATAAATTGCATCAGGCTCACTGCAAAATGAATCCATTTGGGAAGAGTATGAACCACACTGTTGTCTTAAGTGTGCATTAACATTTAGATGTGTTATTTAAAACGGGTCTGGGGTTAGTGCCAGAGAGACAGCCTCATGACTATTCTGATTCATTTCGGGCTGCTGAACTCCACGGAAGGGAACTGGGGAACATTGCAGCCCCTCACCGGCCCCATTTCATTCTCCATCTCTCTTGGGAGGGCTTGAACTAGGTGAGATCTTTTAAAGGCTCAGATTTAGGACCTTGATTGACAAACTGAGTTTGACTTAGTGATCTCAGGGAGGGGTGGGGGAAGGACAGGTGATGGGGAAGACAACAGGAAGGAGAGATTCTTTTTCCCTCACATCATATATCATGCACATACATGACATTTAGTTTTAAGTACAGATCATACAGACAGAAGTAGATTTGGAGAAAAGAAAAAACAAAGCATTCACAAGGAAGCAAAGAACACCAACCAACCCTCCAGCTTAACACTTAAGCAACATTCTAAAAAAGCAGAGCTGAAATCCAGATGATCATGTGGTGATTCAATGATCTAATTCTTTTATCATCAAGAGAATCAGATAATATCTCCATTAGTAGCAGGAGGTCTAAAATTTGGAGAGAGCAGCAACACCAGGACAATTGCCTGATTTATGCATTTTCCATCACCTGGGCTCATGGCCTAAACTGGTAATGGACTCCATCCATCAAAAAATTATTCTATCTGGCACCCTGGTTTCTGAAGAAATCTGGACGTCCTCATAGAGAATTGGTTAAATGATTTAATGCGTGTGAAAGCTCTTAGCACAGTGCCTCAGTAAACACTGGTTGTATCTATTGAGTCTATTTTAATTATATGCTCAGCGATATGATGATCCATTAGATACACAAGAGAAATAAGATACCAGCTGTGTCACAAAGACCCGAGTCCCTGAGATATACAACTATCAACAATGTAAGGTGGCACCTTCTTGGGCAGATTAGCTGGACACTTCTGTCCCTGAGATTCCCTTCCCTATTGTCCCTGAAGTCCTCTGTCACAGCCCTGTGTCATGGAAGTTCACCAGCTATGTGCATTTCTGTCTATTTCCCCCTCCAAAGTCTCAACATCATGACAGCATATGTTGCACTTTGATTTTGGTGTCCCCAAACTCCAGAAGAGTATCTGAGACAGAATAGGTATTCAATAAATGTTTGTTTGCTGAATAACATTTCCAAATTAAAACTCAAAGATAGTGTCATGCTGAAGTAGATAAGGAGGAAGAGTATCTTATGCATTTGTGTCAGGAAGGCCTAAAGCAGTAGGATCCCTGGTCAGAGACAGAAACAATACATACTCACTCGTAGCCAAGCTCATTGCCTTCACGTTACAATAGCCACCACTTGTGTAGCACTCTATCTGCTGAGTGCTGCACTAAATGCCTTTACGAACTTTTACCCACTTAATCTTCACAATAGATCTGTGAAGTCACATACTACCATCACCCTTATTTTATACATGAAAAGACTGAGCTGGGGGACCAGCAGTTAGCGTAATGGCTATGTCACTGGACTTCCACGTAGTCGACAGCAGTTCGCATCCCAGACCCAGTGGCTTAAAACTCACGCCAGGCATGTGTGCGTGCGTGCCCAAGATCCCAAGAGGAGTACGGAGGAGAAGGGATTGCGGCGTGGCTGGCCCCACTGGGGGGTGATTTCTCGCTTTCTATCCCTCTGTCTCTGTCTGTCTGGCGAGCACACGCGCCCTATAGCAAAAAACCTAAAAAAAAAAAAAAAAATACTGAGCTTACAGTCACATACCTAGTTATGAATAGAGCTGGAATCTGAGCTCAGTCTCACTCCAGAGCCCACGACCACTGTACTACATGAAGTGACTTGTCCAAAACAGAGGGGGAGTGGTATCTCCCTCCCTTTCCCCTTCTTACCTGCTCCAACGAGGGGGATTCACAGTGATCACGTCAGGTAACATGTCAGGTAGACAGGGACAAACACCAGGGAGAAGAGACTGTCCCCTCTGCATGTCCCACATAAAACAACATCTCTACCACCTACCCGTGGGCCCAATTAATTTGGTTACCACTAGAGCCTGGCAGGGAGGATCCTATGCACAGCCTCATGTATGGATCTATTTTGGAAAATCAAGAGTAGAATCATTACAGGTGTTTAGTGCACAACATTAAAGATGTTTTCTGCCTAGTCCTGTATCCCAAGGAAGTGTATAGATTCTAGCAGACAGAATTTAGTCTACACTCCAGCCAGATCCCAACGGTGCACTTGGTAGAGGAGCTGTTTTGTTCTATTGGATTATTGTAAACGTCACAATTCATTTTTTGCATAGACTAACAGAAAAATAAGTCATGACTTTTCCAACAACCCAATATGTATGTATGCAAAATTGAATAGCAAACCACCAAGAAGAGGGAATCATACATAATATATTGGGTAAACCAAGGCAAGACAGAAATGACTAAGTCTGCATGCTCTTGTTGAGCGCAGATCCAGACTCCAGCCTGTCTCTGCCTGAGACCTCACTCAAATCACTGGACCCTGATCCCTCACCAACCCCACTCAGTCAAGCTTGACTGGCCTTTCATAGCTATAGGATTTCCAAAAGCTCTGGAGAAAAAGTGAAAAGAAACAAAAAAATAAATAAATAACTCTATTCCAATTGGTTTATGAAAAAAACTTTCCTCTCATTGAACTTTTCCCTCTTGCTGTGCCTTTTGATGCTGCACTTAATTGCTTTTAAGCAGGAAGCTGCTGTGATGAGAGAATTCAAAGTCATATCTGCATCTTTTGTGCTGGAACTATTTTACCATAGGCTTCTAAAACTGGTTACAGGTTGATTTTGATGAGAGCGATGTAAGTCCCATAGGCCTTGCAATAATTCATAGTCTGCTTACATCATTGGGGAAAAATTATTTATTGATTCGCAATTCAAACAGAAAATCAACATATTTCCCTCAACCAGCACATGATTTCATTTTGATCCTCCTCTCTTGGTGAGATCTTACCCCATGGCCCATCCTCTCCTCACTTTCTCATCGCACCGGAATTTTATTCACAATCATCCAAAACAGGAAATGACCCAATTCCTTTAACATGTGTGGCTAAGGAATTGTGGTTTATCTATGTTATGGAACCCTATCCAGCAATGAAAAGAAAAGAACTACTGACATACAACAAAAGACATGAATCTCAAAAATATTATGCTGAGAGAAGCCAGACACAAACATTACATACTGTGTGCTTCGATTTACATAAAAGTCCAGAAAATGCAAACTAATCTACTAATCTACAGTGACAGAAAGCAGGTCAGTAGTTGCGTGGGAGTAGGGCAGAATTGACTGCAAAGGAGTAAAAGCACTTTTTTGGTAGGAGACATAGGGTGTAAGAGATGATAGAAATGTCTCATGTTTTGAATGTGGCTTTTGCTCCCTGGTGTAAGAATTATTAAAATTCATCAAATCATACACTTCAAACAAGTGCTTTTTTTACACATCAGTTATACCTCAGAAAGTTGATTTAAAACATAAAACAAACAAATAAAACAACACCTAGATTAGAGTGGGAAGGCAAAAATGTCAAGTAAAATTAGTGAAAAGGGGATGTGGAAGTGGGGGTTGCATGTGCAAACAAGAAGCATATTATTTAAGTGTGAAGGGTGAGTGAGAGAGAAGGTGGCCTAGCAAAGGGGCAGAGGATCCAAGCCGGGTTAAACTATCCTACCTGTCCTCCAGTCTGACTTGAACTGTTCAAACACAGTCTGATGAGATGAAGCTGCTATTCCTAGGCCCCTGATTCATGACTTGCCTCACACACAAAGACTTCAGAGGAAATTTCAACCCATTCTTCTTGTCTTAACTCTGTAAAGCTGTCTAGACTTCAAAATCACATTGTAGCCATCTGCCTGGTCAGATAATGCCTGAAGTTGTACACTGTACTATTTGTTTCTTAGTGACCAACATCTAGTGCTATCCAATGTACAAATCCCTTGCGTGTCTCTAGTTTCCCCTTAGAGACTGTTCTTTCACTACAACTCATTAAAATTTTGCTACAAGCTAAATGTGTTACAAATATTGTACATATGATATACTTGTAACATCCCATGAAGTAAATGCTACTAACTTCCATTTAAGAGGAAAACACTAAGGCTCGGAGAAATCAAGTAACCTCACATCAGTACAATTGGGATTTGAACTGTGGTTTTTCTGAGTTCTAAAGCCTACTCATAAGCATTATAGAAATGTTCTTCTTCTGATTGGGAGCCATATTTTATGTTTATTTTTACCCACCATCTCAATTGGTATAGTGCTAAGAGTATTGCAGATACTAAACAAATATCGAGTTATTCATTGATCACTTCCCTCAACAAATATTTTTATGTTTTAAAATACCAACCACCTGCCACCAAGGACTCTTAAGGGGCTTTAAAAATGTCAATAATTAGGGACATTTCATTTTTGCCAAAGAAGATGGAGAAATTGATTAAAGGAGCTCCAGGCTTTGGGTCACTACCTGGGTGAGAGGAGAGAGAGGCAAGTGGGCTTCTATCTCTCTGCTTGCCCAGATACATTTCCACGCCTTCAGGACTTCTTTCTCTCCCATGTACGGGAAGTAAAGGAATGTCTGGGGATTGGGGCCACTTCCAGGTGTCACCTTGGCCCAGATCCAATGCAGGGTACAACCGTGTGCCCACAGGCAATCTTAACACAGGGAGTGGTGACTGAAGCTACTCCCTGGTCTTTCTTCTGATGGCAAAGCTGCAAGTATCCACCTTGAGACATACCCATCCTGAGGAACAAACAGATCACAACTGCTTAAACATAAAAACGACCTCTCAATTGCCTTGCAAATAAAGTCCTCTCTCTACTCTCTCTCATTTCTTTTTCTTTTTTTGGAGAGGTTTTTGCTACAGGGTGCGTGAGCTCACCAGAAAGACAGAGAGAGACAGAGAGATAGAAAGCGAGAAATCACCCCCCAGGGGGATGGCCACGCCGCAATCCCTTCTCCTCCATTCTCCTCTTGGGATCTCGGGATCTTGGGCACGCACGCACATGCGCCTGGCATGAGTTTAAGCCACTGGGTCCGGGACGTGAACCCTAGTTGGCTACATGGGAGTCCAGAGACATAGCCATTACGCTAACTGCTGGTCCCTACTCTCTCTCATTTTTAAATGTTTCTTAAAACTCCATTTTCTTTTCTTCTGGTTCTCTAACATTCCAAAAGTCTGCATTATAATTATTTACCTAAAAGGTTTTTTGAATTGTGATAAAAAAATCATTCTAATAGAAATAAATTGGAACAAAAAAATTAAGAAATCTATATTCTAATGTATCTGTCCTTGATTTTTGCATCCATTAGGGTGAGTCACTGTTCTTTGATGAATCAGTGAGGGGATAAGGCTTCATACATGAGTGAAAGTTTCCAAGAATTCATGAGGACCCAGAGTGAGATACTTACACAGAAGGCAGATAGTGTCTCTCTCTCTATCTCTATCTCTATCTCTTCCTCCCTCCCTCCCTCTCTCTCTCCCTCCCTCTCTCTTTCTCTCTCTCTCTCTCTTTCTCTCTCTCTCTCTCTCTCTCTCCCCCTCTCTCTTTCTCTCTCCCTCTCTCTTTAAATTTCAGAATTTATATTCATTGAAAATCATGAGAGGAGGAGGATCTGAAAGGGGTTGTAAAAGCGAGTACAAAAAGCTTTTACTGATCTAATTTACTCTTAAAACAGCCTTCTCCATGGTTGAAGGAACCCCTGTTCTCCTTAAATCTTTCTATTTGGACTATATATTGAAAGATAAGCTTCTTTTAACATACTGAGGGAAACCAGGGATGTGTTGAAGACGCTTCTGTAAGAGAAGTAGCTGAAATTGGTGATGTTGAGAAAGGTCAAAGCCAGATTGTTATTGAATGTTGACTACCCCAAATTCTACTACAGGTTCCTTATAAACATTCACAAAAATCAATGCTCTTTTCCTCTGAAGCTGTCATTACAAGGCAGCATCCAACACATGACCCTGGGCATAGTAGTCTGGGTGGCCCAGAAGCGTGTGTCTGCACAGTACTTAAGTCTTCCTCTTCCTTGTCCATCCACGGATGGGGGTACCTGTACACACTGCTCACATGCCATTTCTAATCATTCTTCCTTTCTACTAATGTAAAAATATCTACTGAATCAGGATCTCTAAGAGATGAGCCTGGGCACACCCTTTTAAGCCCCACGTGATGCTCGTGACTAGACGGTCTCAGGCAACACTGAAAAGAAAAGCTAAGCAGAACTTCTCGGTATTCGTTGTGCATATATGAATCACCTGGAGATTTAGTTGAAATGCAGATTCTGATTTAGCAGGTCAGGGATGGGGCTGCAAGTCTGCATTTCTAATAAGTTCCCAGCCAATGACAATGCTGTCCATTTTGGGTAGCCAGGGCCTAAAAAGGATTGTACCTGAGTGTCCAGAAACAGATCCTAATAGAGGACAGAGGCCAGGACGATGGGAGAGGGACTACAGCATACCTTCTGTAAGGTGGCCGTTTCTTGGTGCCCTTGCCAAGTTTTAGATCAGCTCTTCAGTTTGTAGGTCCATACATGCTCAGGACTTAAGTTAACACTTCCAAAAGATACATTTAAGTCATGAATACAATTTTTAAATGTTTAATAAAACATGGAATGATTGGCATGAACCTTCTCCTTGGCCAATCCATGCATCCTCTGCCTGCAGGCAGATCCGTAGGCAGCCAGGGTATCAGATAATACTCAGCAGGTGGCTGAGGGACTCAGTTGCTTCTCTTTCAGCCATAGGCCCACCTCAAGTCAGGCTGCAGTCAGCTTGGCCTGTCTTTCCTGCTTCTAGCCTGAGAAATCCTTACTTCTCTGGATTTGTTTGGGCTCAACTCATTACCACATCCCTCAAACACTAAACCCTCTTAACCCCAGTGCCCAGGTGCTGTCCTGGGCCCTGAGGCCACAGAAATATTCATTTAAATCAAGGCTTGATCCTCCTTATTGGTCTAGAAGGCATTCTGCCTCCTCCTCCTCCTCCTCCTCCTCTTCTTCTTCTTCTTCTTCTTTTTAGGTTTTTACCATAGGGTGCATGTGCTCACTGGAAAGAGACAGAGAGAGACAACGAGAGGGAAAGTGAGAAATCATTCTTCAGGAGAGATGACCATGACATAATCCCTTCTCCTCCACTCTCCTGACCCTGGTGGCATGATTTCCAAGCTGCCAGTTTTAGCACTCCAGCCACATTTGGCCATGTGGGAGTCAAGCACCTTAACCACCATGCCATCTGCTGGCCCCACTGCCTCTAATTTTCTTTTTAATTAGTTTTTTTAGTAGTGATAAATATATAACTTAACATTTACTATCGTAACCATTTTAAAGTGCACAGTTCAATAGTGTTAAGTTCATTCATGGTACACTGCGACCATCAGCACCCTCCATCTCCAGAACTCTCTCACCATGCCAAACTGAAAGTCCTTACCCATTAAACAATAACTGCCCATTTCTCCCATCTCCCAGTCCCTGGCAACTACCATTCTAGTGCTCTCTCTATGAATTTGACTACTCTAGGTACCTCGTAAAATTAGGATCATAGGACATTTGTCCTTTCATGAATGATTTGTTTCACTAATAATGTCTTCAAGGTTCAGTCACATGATAACATGTGTTAGAACTTCCTTTTAAAGGATGAATAATATGCCATTGTATGATATTTCACATTTGGTTTATCCATTTATATATTGATAGACAGTTGAATTGTTTCCACCTTTTGGCTATTGTGACTAATACTGTCATGAACATGGATACATATATGTCTTCAAGACCTTGATTCAGATTTTCTTAGATATGTATGCAGAAGTGAAATTGCTAGATAACATGGTAATTTTTGTTTTTAACTTTTTGAGAAGCTACCATCTGTTTCCATAATGGTTGCACTATGTTATAGTCCCACCAGCAACACTCACAAATTACAATTTTTCCACATCCTTTCAATACTTCTGCCTTTTTAAGCTGCTTCCTCAGCAATAAACTGGTCCTTTACCTCAGATCCCACACAAACACTCTCCCAGTCTCCTCTGCCCCCTCAAAATCCTGCTCAACCTCTAAAGCCAAGTCGAGCCCCACATTTTCTAAACAGCTCAATGCATTAGTCTCTGATGGATGCACCCTGTCTATGCCTGAGGTCAATCACATTTTCCTGGTGATAAGTGTCTCATTAACTAACCTCCTCCCGTGACCCCACTAGAGGTCATGGTCTGTGCTCCTTGCTTTTAGGTAGTAGTAAAAGCAATTGGTGTTTAATAGAATAATATTTTTTAAAAAATCAAGAAGCATGCACAATCAGAAAAACAAACCAAATGTCAAAGCTTAATTACCGCTATAAGAACTCTGAATATGGACAAAAGAAACTGAGTCCTGTTGCCCCAGAAAACTGTCACTGGAGCCTCTGCCTTCCTAGTCAGACATCTTTCCCCACAATGGTCATTATGGCCCTAAAGGTCATCGGGTGAGGAGAGATGCCTCTCCAGGGAAGACAGACTCTGAAAGGGCTAGCCACAAATCTATAGCAAACCAGAAGCCATTAGTTTAGGGGACTGCTGTGGATAAGGCCATCTGGCTTTATGACAGTGCCACCGCCACTTACATCACAGGAAAGCTGAGTTTCCTTCCGTATCCATTTACCTCATGGTGGATGCCAGTAAGCTGCCCCAGTGGGGCTGCTGGTGGCTGCTAAACCATACCAAAGTTATGTCTTTATTCCTCAATTAACTAGCTCTCTTTTGATCTTGAAATCTTCTCAGTCTCTGTCTCTTCTTGAGGGATGCTGTAGTATCCCTTGGCTGTCAGATATTATAGGAAGGGCTGAATGGTGCTGGTCTTGGCCTCTTGGAATGCTGATCTGACTTCTCCACCACTCCATGAGTGCTCTGAAGTGTGAAGTGGCCCTGGGCTGCCCTGCTCCCATTTATTGGTATGAACCAACCAATAAACAAACAAACAAACAAACTCTCAAACAAACTCCCTGAAGCCTCCAGCCACCACTAACAGGGTCTTATTAGTGTTCTTTCAACCTCTTCCACCCAGTATGGGATGCCAGCCATCTCAGTAGTGCCTGACCTGACCTGGAGCTCACTGGAACCCTAGAGAGAACCAGAAGCTTTGGCAGGAAAGAAACTTTGAGGACATCTACTACAACTTCTACCTGGTATTTGACATCCCTAAGCACTTAGCAGTCTATTTCATCTTGTCCACAACAGGGAGCTCTTTGCCCTAAGAAGAGTTTCGTCATCTGTAGACAGCACATTCATTCCTGGACTGTTGATTTCTCAAGAGTCTATAGGACAGCAGATACCTGGATCTTTCCTCTTCCATATGGTCCCAAGGAAGTTAGGATGGAGACCTACTTTTGTAACACCTAGGTCACTTGGAAGGTTGGAAAACTGCCATTGAGATATCCCACAGGAGAGAAGTCTTCAGTCTTCCTCTCCTAGAACCCCAGAGCAGCCCAACTACCCACAAGGCCTTCAGGTTACTCTTCAGCTCTGCTGTCTTCTCTACTACCCATTCCAGACAGGAACCACATGTTTCTTCATAATGCTACCATTGCTGGACACTGGGGTGTTGAAAGGTCACAGGCAGCCTGGGTGTCTGCTGCACTTCAGGCCTTCATCCCCTCTCTCAGCCACAGGCTCTTGGTGCTTACTGTTCCCCTAACATGGAGGACCCTTTCCTTGACTCTGTATTGTCATCTCCTGATCCTTCTTTGGATATTAGCTAGCAAATCTTTACCTCAGGAATACTCACTGTGATCTCTGTTTTTCTGTCTCAGTACTTTAACTTTTTTTAGAACTACTAACTAAAATTAATTAATCTGTAATTAATTAACATATTTGGTTCCTTGTGTATTGTCTGAATTCCCTCACTAGAAAGGAAGCTTCATGAGGACGTAAACCTCACCTATCTCGCTATAGCCACTGGAGGGACAGCATAAAAGCAGTTCATATCACTTGGCCAGTGTCCATAAACTTTGTCAATTGAATGCTAAATGAATCTGCTACCCAGTCATCCTCCCCACCACTCCTCATTGTCACACCCCCATTTCAGCCATGCTGACTGGGATTTCCCAAAGATGCACCCTGTTTCATAGCTTTGTAAGCCTTTGACGTATTCCTGGGCTAGGACTCTTACGGCAGAGTGTCTCCCTAGAAAACTCTTGGAAATGTTACCTCCCCTTCCAAGCCTTTCCAGCTTTCCCAAGCGAAAGTTAGTCCCCAGAATTCCACATGCCTTGGTGAAGTGCCCATGTCTCTATTCTTGGTCTTGGAAACTGAGTAGAAATGACTCATTTTCATATCTGTATCATCTGTAAGCTCGGATATCACTGATGAAAGAGATCGTGCCCTCTCCATCTCCACTGTCATTATAGGTCCCGTTAGTTACTCGACAGCTACTGATTATGAAGATGAAGGAGTTAACTGGAATTCCAGTCCCTGGATATGAATTCAATAGACCATATTATGTATCCCAGCTTTTTGGCAACCTGAATGCCACTTGTATCTTGGTTTCTTCACCTGTAAAATGGGAATAACAATTAATTAGCTATCTATCTCTTAGGTTATTTTAAGAATAAAATGAAGTAGTACTAAAAAAGTAGTTTGAAAAAATAAATTCATTTATCTCAAAACTACTTATTGAGTCTTTACTTAGTGCTAAGGCAATGGAGTTACAAACTGAAGACATGATCCCTTGAAGCGTGCTACCTCTTCAAGATAGCAATCCTATCAGTTAGCTGCCCGCCATAAAGGCATGTCTCCCTTTCTGTCTTGGTTCTTGGTCTGCAGCATCTCTGAATCTTTGTGTGACTGTTTTGTTTTTGGATTCACTGCATACCTGCATATTCTAGTTTTACTGGCGGTCTTTGCATGCTTTCCAGACAAAATCACGGCTGAATGATTCCCTCACCAATCCTAGTTCCACTTCAAGAAAACTGTCAGCGTACACACAGCACCAGGCCCATCCATCTGTGAAAGAGATAATGTAGTTCTAAGACAATATTTAACATTGTAGGATGAGGCATAAACTCAATATGTTTTCAGGCAGAGTTTAAAAAAAAATAATGTGCCCCATTTCATTACTCACAATAAGAATGAGGGATGGGGAAGATACCCAGGCTGGTGTAGTTTCCTCTAAGTTAATCTGTCTTAATACTAGCCCTTGATAAAAAGAATTTCCATGACATCGTTCTGCTGGTTCAAAGGCAATTTACACTGGGAGCGCAAGATTTATGGAGTAACAAGAACCTCCCAGTAATAAAAACTTGAGTGATCCATGCTGTGTTTGGAAGTATCTTCTACTACAAATACTCTCTGGGGATAAACCTTTAAGAGAAAGATTTCAGGCCATGCATTTATAAAACTGATCTAATCACAAATGCTTATTGGGTTTGTTCATTCACTTTTTCAACAACTCTTTGCACCAACTCTGTGTGAGAAGCTTCATCAGGAGTTTGGAGGACGCAAAAGGAGCCAGTCAGGGGTCTGTACTCCCGAGGGACTCACATTAGGGAAGTTGCAACTCATAATTATCAGCAGTAGTGAGAACCCTAAACGGACTTTAAACTCTATGAGGGCAGGAATGATATCTGATTTTTCAGGGAATATTTGTGCCTTGAACAGGGCCTGGCAAAGAAAACCACATTAAAAATGTGTTGAATCAGTATTTTTTTTTTTTTTTGAGAGGTTTCTGCTATAGGACGTGTGCGCTCGACAGACAACAGAGAGAGACAGAGAGATAGAAAGCGAGAAATCACCCCCCCAGGGGGGATGGCCACGCCGCAATCCCTTCTCCTCCATTCTCCTCTCGGGATTTTGGGCACGCACGCACACATACCCAGCATGAGTTTAAGCCACCAGGTCCAGGACTCCAACTGTGGTCGGCTACATGGGAGTTCAGCGACATAGCCATTATGCTAACTGCTGGTCCCTTGAATCAGTATTTATTGACATGACAAATGGATGAACAAAATATAATATTTACATATGATAGAATATTTTTTAATCTTAGAAAAGAAGGTAATTCTAATATGCTACCATGTAACTGAACCTTAAAGACATTATGCTAAGTGAAATAAGCCAATCACAAGAAGACAAACACTATATACTTTCACTTATATGAGGTACCAGGAAAAGTCAATTCATTACAGACAAAAGCAGAACTGTTGCCAGGGACTGGGAGGAAAAGGGAGTGGGGATACGGTTTAAAAAGTTTCCGTTTTGAAAGATGAAAAAAGTTTTGGAAGTGGATAGTAGTGATGGTTACACAATAATGTGTGTGTGCTTAATGTCACTGAACTATCTGAAAACTGGTTAAAATGGTAAATTTTTCCACTTAATGTTTAAATGTTGTGTATATCAAATTACATATAAATAAATATATGCACATGTGTGTGTGTATATATATATGTATGTATACATTTATTTTATATATATATGTGTGTGTGTATGTGTGTATAGAGAGAGAGCACGCTCCAAAGAGAGTTCAAGGTGAGAGATGCAATAGAACTTTCCATGGAGATGGGCCATTGGCTTGATTTATGCTTTCCCAGGGAAAGAGGAAAAAGAAGCATAGTAGAGAACTGAGGACACACTTCAGGTGTCCTCCAAGGAAGGAGGCCAAGGGAGGAGTGGTGAGAATTTCCAGGAGCATCAGTCCAATTAGTGACATGGAAATTAAGGGTTGGAGAGTTTCGAGAAGGATCTTTGGGTGTGACAACTAGGGGGTAATAGATGATTTCTGGTAGAGCATCCTTAGAGAATCGTGTACATGGAAGTGAGACTGCAAAGGGTTAAATGCCAAGTGACTAGAAAATAAGACATTGATATCTGATAGTAAAAGAATAATGATGATATAATTTTGAAGGAATCAGTGGAGGGGAGAGAAGGAAGACTTAGCAAGAGATAACAGATTAGAGGAGAGATGTTCTTAAAGGATCTATAATAGAATGACTGGGAAGAAGGAATTGAGGAAGTCCTTTTTCTTTTGTATCAAAGAGCAGGATAAGAAGAGGGGAGAGGTGTCAGCAAAATGTAAGATGACAAAGAGGTCAAAAAGGGCTTCCTGTCTCCGCAGAGAGGCAGGAAGCAAGACAATAATACTGGAAAGACAAGACTATACTGGAGAAGAGTTGGAGCATTTGAAGCTGCTGTTACATGGAATGCCATGGGGAGCAAATTGGAGATAATCATTGGATCCAGCTGAGATCAGAGCCTCTGTGTGTGAAGAGTCCAACGGGCCCTGAAACATTCCAAAATGCTGGTGGCATGAAGGAAGAGAGCAAATGGAAGATTCACATGGCTACAGATGAGTGGAACAGGATCAGCAGCAGACCTGGGGGCATGCTTCTTCAGGGTAGGTAAGAGCATGACTAACATTGATAGCCATAAAGTCCAGGCTGGGTGGCAAGAAAATCAGGATCCAAGGAAGCTGGGAGGAGGATGTGAAGAAGTCAGGGACTAGAGTTCATTTCTTTCCAAGATGGCTTTAAAAAATAGACTAGTCCCACTTGGAGGAAAGAAGCAGATGATCAGCAACAAATTTTGCCTCAAAATCCAAGGTTGAAGAATAGCTATGTGGGAGGGCAGGACCCAAGAAGAGCTGTGCTTTTGAAGAGTGGACACCATCCTAGTGTAAGTCAAAGAACCCTGAGGCCCAAGAATCTGGGGGCTTTTGTCATCATCCCCAAGGATGAAGACAAGATTGATAAGGTGGACATGAGTGTTAGATAGTAAGACAATGCACAAGGCAGGGAGGTAAAAATAAAATAGGAAGAGAAAGACATAGTTGGCTGGTAAAGACAGAACGAGAAAGAAGGGCCAATGGGACCAGCAGGTGGTGTGGTAGTTAAGGTGCTGGATTCCCCCATGGCCAAGTCCCAGACCTGGTAGCTTGAAAATCACAACAAATGATAGATAGATAAATAAATGAATGAATAAGTGAATAAATGATTTTAAAAAGGAAAGAAAGAGGGACCGAAAGCCAGAGGCTCAGTTATGCTTGGACAGAGACACAGAGGCTCCAAAAGACTGTCAGTCAGAAAGACATGGGTTAGGGTGGGAAATGGACTTCCATGGAAGAGGGTTCACTGTGAGAAAAGGTGATGACTCCCATGAAGAAATGAGTTGAAAAGAGAAAGCTAGAATCTAGGCTGACCAATAATGGTGAACAGCTGCATGAAGAAGGAGGCTCTTGAGAGATGTGAGAAGATTCCAGAGAATGACATCAGAATTCCAAGTGTTGGTGAAACTAGTCAACTCTCAACTGAATGTAGAAGACCACTGGAAGGCAGTTCAGAGAAGTATGCAGCTGTTAGAATCTCAAATGCCTCAAGATCAGAGTGACAGAGCCTATGTCTTGGGAACGGAGAACTCCTGCTTTTAATTTGCAGTCTGCTGATCAGCATACCAAGGTTCTCATTCCAACTGCCACCAACTGCTTCACAGAATAAGCCTTTTTCTTTATTTTTTCCCAGAGAAAGAGAGTTATACTCTGAGTCTTAGATTTTTTTTTTCTTTCTGTAAAATAAGAGTCTGTAATGCTGCACACCTTTGGCTCAACATCTGTAGCCTCTTCATGCCACTGTTTCTGACTATGCTCAATTATAATGATGATTCAATGCCACATTCTCTCCACTGGTGGGAGGAATAGATACTCATTAGGAAAAAGCAAAAGCCCTTGGCTGAAAAATAATGTCATTACATACTTATCTTAATCAGGATGATTGCGAGCATGAACAGCTCCTTCTCGTAAATTAGGAAAAGACCCCTAGTTCTTGGCAGATAAATATGCAAAAACAAATGAACAAAAGGCTATGGCTTGGCAAATGGAGCCCTGCTGGATCAGGGTCCCTCTCCTCCTTTCAGCAGAGTGCTCTAGTGCAAGCCCTAACCCGCACAACCACACCCATCACCCTGATTTCAGCCTTCCTGACCATAGGCATCACTGATAACAATGGGAGTAGTCCATTTTACAGAAGAAAAAGAGAGGATGCAGAAAGCTTCAGTTATGTCCCTATGGCCCTCCACCCCACATCCCTGTATGTCTGGAATTCCTGCTATGAGTCACATTTCAAAACTATTCTGTTTTCACCTTTACATATTTGTAAGTTTATTTCCTTGTCTAAATAGCTTGACACTTAACAAAGGATATTGCTCCCTCTTCCCCAACCCAGTCATCATGCCTCCCCTTCCCCTTTTCAAGCTATATTTGGACATTAATCACCTCACCCACAGTCAAAATGCCATCTCATCTGGAAGGAATAGAGCTGCAATATTTGGAGAGCATGGAATAAATACCGAAGCCCATAATTCTTTATCATCCTCTCAGCTCCCATATGCACTTACTGAAATGCATTTGACCAAATGAGAGGGGGCCAGAGAAGAAATGAATCCTAAAGAATTTAATAGCAATGACATAAGAAATAGTATTTTGAGTTATATTATTACTACTTATTATAAATGATAGCATTATAAAGATATCAGGAGTTCTCAATTAGTTTTGTTTTTTGGACTTGAGAAGAAAGGAAAAATTTAAATTTACTTTCTAGACCAGGAGAGCAATAACCATTTTACAACTCTATTTATTTTCTTAGCCTCAGATGAAAAAGGTGACCAGGGACTAGTTATAACAAATGATTAACTTTATTTTTCAAGGCCCCCTGCATGACCAAAACAATATGGTTTGTGGAGTTCCCATATGAGGAGAGTATTGAACTTAAAAGAAAGAAAAATATTCTGTCTTCAGAGAATTTTCCCCCCTTGATAGGAATACAGGGCCTCAACACTCAAAAGAATTATAATGAATTTTACAAAGGTTTACAAATTGCCATCAAGGGCTGATTAGAGAGTATCAGCACGTGGGTCTATACAGAGTTGTAGACGAGAGAAGGGAAGTAAACGGGCTGAGGTCAGTGGGGATGTGTGCAGAGCTGGGGACCTATACGCTCTCAGTCAAAAGCACTGTGTCTGACACAGACCCAGGCTCTGCACATTTTTGATCAATGGACTGAGACAGATCAAAGGTTGGTGGAGGAAAGGGAGGCAGGTATTGCCAACAGAGAGAATGGTATGCAGAGACAAGGTGATCGTTCACAGAGCCTTGGTGCAAGTTTTGTTCTAACCTCAGCATGATCATCATCATGTTCCAGGTGCTATAGATTTACCATATTGAAATCCTCACAACTACTCTCATGGGCAGTGACAGAAAAGAGATGTCAGCTGGCATGCCAACCCTATTTGGTTGGGGGTAGTTGCCTGATAGGTGATACGGGTTGAATCCACCTTTGGTGAGAAAGGGAGCCATGATGATAACTGGGGTCATCCATAAACAGAGAGTGTTATGGTTCCCATGACAAATGTTTGCCATTCCTCTTCTGAGGATGCCCATTGGTTAGATTAGAAAACCAGAGGTAAGTTAAAGAACTTTTATAAACTCATGTACAGATGCTTGTGGACTTGGAATGGGGTTAGGACCCAATAAACCCATCTTAAATTGAGACTATTGTAAGCCAAAAATGCTTTTCTATAAACCTAACCTACTGAATATCATAGTTTAGCCCATGCTACCTAAATGGTGCTCAGAATATTTACACTGGCCTATAGTTGAGCAGAATCATCTAACATGAACTATATTTTAATAATGAAATTTTGAATATCTCATGTAATTTATTGAATAATCTACTGACAGTGAAAATCAGTGGCTTACCATTGCCACTCAGCTTCACAACAGAGTATCATACCACACGTCGCTAACACCAGGAAGGATCAAAATTCAAAATTTGAAGTGTAGCTTCTACTGAATACATATTGCTTTCATACCTTTGTAAAGTCGAGAAATTTTAAGTTGTACCATCAGCAGTCAGGGACCATTTATAGTTCTTTTTCTCTGAAGCTAGGAGAGAGTCATAATAGGAAAAGGTGTCCCTTCTTCAAGACATTCTGCTTTCATCTGTTGTAAATTGTCCTAATATAACAATTTTAACAGAGTAAGCCACTTATTCTACTACCATATTCTAGAAAACTGTCATAAAAAACAAAGATATACAGAATCTATCATCTGAATGCCTTAGATGCAACATCCTTGTGCGGGAAACAGCTTGCACAACTGTACAGAGTGGCCCTGAACAAAGATTTGAAACTAGGCTTCCTGTGTATTTCCAAATACCCCACACTGCTTTCATGTAAAAAGGAGTAAGTTACAGAAGAAAGGCAGTAAGTTTTTACAGGATCTTAAAAGTTTGGCTAAAAACTTGCACTTAATATAGTAAGTATTAAGCAAAAAGGCTGTTTATAAACACAAGAGGAGACTAAAAAGCTTGTGGAAAATGGAATTAAAGGATCAGCCCCATAGCCTTGTGGTTAAAGGAGCCATATTTCACATGGCTGACCACAGCTTTAATCCCTGCCCCAACAGCTTGAAAAACACACAGGGCACACATACATGTGTGATGTCACAGGATAGAGAAATGAGAAGAAGGGATTGCAGCATGACCAGGCCCCACTGTGAAGTGCTTTCTCCCCCTTTCTCTTTCCCTATCTCTCTGGTGAGCACACATGCCCTCTGACAATTAAAAAGGAAAAGAGAAGGAATTAAAGCACAAGTTTATTTTAGTAGGAGAAAATGGAAATCCATGCATAGCTGTTTTATAATTTGCATTTCCATGAACTTTTTAAAGACTCCCTCAGACATGCTATCCTTAAATCAGATATTTGTAGGTTGAATAACCATAATTTTTTTTTTTTTTTTGGAGAGGTTTTTGCTATAGGGCGCATGCGCTCGCCAGACAGACAGAGAGAGACAGAGAGACAGAAAGCGAGAAATCACCCCCCGGGGGGGATGGCCACGCCGCAATCCCTTCTCCTCCGTTCTCCTCTCGGGATCTTGGGCACGCATGCACATGCGCCTGGCGTGAGTTTTAAGCCACCGGGTCCGGGACACGAACCGCGGTCGACTACATGGGAGTCCAGCAACATAGCCATTATGCTAACTGCTGGTCCCAATAATCATAATTTTTAAAAGAATTATTTATTTTAACTTTATTTATTTTTTTTTTTTTAAGATTTTTTTACCAGAAAGAGAGAGAGAGAGAAAGCCACCAGGTCTGGAAGTCGAACAGTGGTTGGCCACACGGAAGTGTCCAGTGCCTTAACCGCCTCACCACCTGCTAATCCCATAACCCATAACATTTTGCATTTTTAAAAGCATGTTACACTTTTAAAAATACTTAGATGAGTTATTTTGTTTTATCCACACATGTGAGCCACAGAAGATTTCTGAGCAAAGAAATTACATGAGGGAAAGGGGGTAGGGAAGGGAGAAGGAGATCTCAGAATAGGAATTAGATAAAGCATCCCTTTAAAAAATGAATGTGAGATTTTGCTCTTTTCCTCAACTGGGTTTGGATTCTCTTAACTGAAACTGAAATGTGCTTTTTATTATTTAATTTATCAGCATCTCGAGTAGACTTGGTAAATCATAGCTTCATTCATTGGATGTACCAGTATAATTAATTACACTGTCAAACCTCCTGACAGCAGTTTTCAGGGGCTAAGGGGAAATAAAGACTAAACACATAGACACACACACACACACACACACACACACAAAAAAAAAAAAAAAAAAAAAAAAAAAAAAAACAGAAAAATCTGGGTCAATTTTCTATGTATTTATCATGAGCTTCTTCAGTTTGAATCTTGGCTTTCTCTCTAGTTAAGTAACCTCAAGCAAGCCACCTCCTGAGTTTCCTCCTCTGTCAAAATGAGGAGGTTGGAATAGATGCTCTTTATCACTCAAGATCCTAGAAGGAAAGAGGTGGCACATAAAAATAATATGACATAATTTGAGATGAGTTTAATAAAAAAAAATATTTTTCTTTTACAAAGATGTGGGCAGAGTGAGAAAACCACCAGGGACAGAGTAGTAAGTACTCTGGGGCTAGCTAGCTACCACAGTCTCTAACCCAGTCCTGAAAGGTGAAGACATGGTTGCCAGACTCCAGTGGGAGAGAGCTGTGGAGGGAAGACAGTCTCAACGAGGGCAGTGACCTTTGCTTGGGGACACACTGTGCAATACTTCTGGAAGGGGGATAGAGATATAAATATCCCAGTGCCACTTTCCTCCCTCCCTCTGATCTCCTGTGATGTCCCCATTGACCAGCTCCAATCATAAGTCAGTAAGCAGGAGAGCTAGGGCTGCCCTCCTCATGGCTCAGCTTCTTGCAACACAAAACAGGAAGAAGAGCAAAGGGTAAATCTGGGGGTAGGCAGAAGGTGTCAGCACACTCCCTAAATCCAAATCAGCTCCCTGATCTTGTTTATGTATGTTAAATGCCCTGTCCTCTTTGTTATGTTTGAAGAAAAATAAAATTCTGAGTATAGACTATACTCATAGCTTGTGGGTTGGAGGAGTAAATCAGAAATCACAGGCTGCCATAACAGAGGGACAAACTACAAGGGGCTTCAAAAAGTTCATGGAAGTAGTATAAGTTTGTTTTGGTGCAACATTGACATCCATTCACAGGTTTGTTTGTTTGTTTGTTTCCCATAGTACACGTTTTTGTGAACTTTTTAAAGACTTCACATATGATTATAGAATTAAATAATGTAGTTTCAACTGAGGTCTAATATATGAGACTACACACACACACACACACACACACACACAAACACAGAGTCTAAAAAACTTTGAGCTTTTAAACTATGAAAATATTAAAAAAGATACTGAAAGTTACATAAAAAAGTGGAAGGACATCCCATGTTCCTGGATTGGAAGAATTAACATAATCAAAATGGCAATTCTACCCAAATTAATCTACATGTTTAATGCAATTCCAATTAAAATACCAGAAATATTCTTCACAGATCTAGAAAAGACAATCATAGAATTTATCTGGAATCATAAAAGACCTCGTATTGCAAAAGCAATCCTGCACAAGAAGAATGGAGTAGGAGGCATATCACTCCCTGATCCCAAGATACACTATAAACCTGTGATCATCAAAACAGCTTCATATTGGCATAAAAACAGACATGTGGACCAATGGAAGAGAATAGAGACCCCAGAAATAACCCCCAAAGCTTATAGCCAACTGATCTTTGACAAAGGATATCAGTCAATCCATTGGGAAAAGGAAAACCTCTTTAGTAAATGGTGCTGGAAAAACTGGGTATCCACCTGCAGAAAGATGAAACTGAACCCCCATCTTTCACCATTAATAACAAACAACTCAAAATGGATCAAAGATCTGAACCTAAGACCTCAAACAATAAAACTACTGGTGGAAAATACTGGGGAAACTCTGGTAGACATTGGAGTAGGCAAAGACTTCTTAAATAAGACTCCCAAAGCACAGGCAATAATCCCTAAAATAGACAAGTGGGACTATATCAGACTAAGAAGTTTCTGCACAGCAAAGGACACAGTAACAAGTGTGAACTGACAACCCTCAGAATGGGAAAATATTTTTGTTAAATATGCCTCAGACAAGGGACTGATAACCAGAATACACAGGGAACTCAAGTGCCTTATGCGAAAAAAAAAATGATTAACCCAATTAAAAGATGGCAAAATGAGCTGAACATAAATCTCTCTAAGGAAGACAAATGAACAGCCAAAAAGCATATGAGGAAATGCTCAACATCACTCATCATAATGAAGATGCAGATAAAAACCACAATGAGATACCACCTAACCCCTGTCAGAATGGCAAAGATTAAGAATATGAAAAGTGATAAGTGTTGGTGGGGATGTGGTGAAAAGGGAACCCTCCTACACTGTTGCTGGGAATGTAAACTGGTTCAACCACTGTGGAGAACAATATGGAGGTTCCTCAAAGATCTACAAATAGAACTACCATTTGATCCAGAAATCTCACTTCTGGGTATTGACCCAAAGGACAGGAGAACGCTCAGTCAGAAAAGTGCTTGCACATCAATGTTTATTGCAGCATTATTCACAATTGCCAAGACATGGAACCAACATAAATGTCCACAAACTGATGAATGGATTGGAAAAGTGTGGTATATATACTCTATGGAATACTACTCAGCCATAAAAAATAACAAGACCCTGACATTTTTTTTTTTTTTTTTTTTTTTGGAGAGGTTTTTGCTATAGGGCGCGTGCGCTCGCCAGACAGACAGAGAGAGACAGAGAGATAGAAAGCAGGAAATCACCCCCCAGGGGGGATGGCCACGCCGCAATCCCTTCTCCTCCATTCTCCTCTCGGGATCTTGGGCACGCACGCACACGCGCCCGGCGTGAATTTAAGCCGCCGGGTCCGGGACTCGAACCACGGTCGACTACGTGGGAGTCCAGCGACATAGCCATTACGCTAACTGCTGGTCCCCCTGACATTTGATAGAAAGTTGTCAGATATGGAGGATCTATTGCTGAGTGAAGTAAGCCAGGCTATGAAAGAAAGATATTGTATGTATCCACTTAATATACACCGACTATTCACACTCTATGGTAGAGAGCAAAATATTAGAGGACATAAAAGCAGTGAAAGTATTTAATGAGAATAAGACAGTGTGGAATGGAGGGGGTGAAGAGAAAAGAATAGAGAAAGATAGCAAGAGAACAAATAGAGAGGCAGGACGTTAGTGAGAAACAGATATGGCTTATTACCTGTTGATGATGACATGTATAGTATTCTCAACTGGATTGGTCTGAGAAGTATTTCATGATGGGTAAAGTCTTTTTACAAGCAAAATGAGAAATAGTGATTGACTGTTTAAAAAATAATTAGAATAATAATAATAATGATTGGGAAAAATATTGAAAAGATATTGAATGATGAAGTAGGGAGATTAATGTCTCTGTATTGACTGACATGCATGGCATTCCCTTTGAAAAAGCAATGTAATACACTGTAAAGTTATATGCAATCCAATGTAATATAAACAAGATTATGATGATAATAAAAAATAAAAACTTTGAGCTTCTTACGATAACATGGAGTTGCCTAGGCAGTAAGTCAATCTTAGGACCCTAGCCTTTCTTTTCTTGGGGATATTTTTGCTATAGGGCATGTGCACTTGCCCAGGAGACAGAAAGGCAAAAGTGAAAAGTCATCCCACAAGAGGGATGGCCATGCTGCATCTTCTCCTGTACTCTCCTTCTGGGATTTAAAGCATGCATGAACATGGGCCCAGCATGAGTTTCAAGCCACTGGGTCCAGGATTCAAGCCATGGTCAGCCATATGGGAGTCAAGCACTTTAACTGCTACGCCATCTCCTGGCCTCAGGACTCTAGTCTTAAGATAGAAATCTTTATGCATCTGCAGGGTCCTGTTGTAATACTTGCCAAAGGCCAAGCAGACCTGAAATCCAAAGACTTTAGGTCTGGGAAGGACTTGAGATAGTTAGTCCAACCAACCCCTTTACCCCTTTATGTTCCAGGGTGGGTTAGCTCATGCTGCAGAGAGCCTGGCTTCCAAGGCACCGTGTCAACAGGGCAGAGCCTGTGTTGCAGCCGTGCCCAGTTCTTACATCCCCAGCACTCACTTTAAGCCTCACTGTCTCACTCCTAGTATCACAGCCCTTCTCAGTGAAGGAAAGGTTGCTATTTTCAAGATCTCAGAGCCCCAAACATAGTGTGTCTTCTAAAGACCCTATGATTCCCGAACTGTCTGCAGTACTATCATCCACCTCTCATCACAGATTTCTCCCACAGCTTCTGCCCTAATTTTTGAAACAGTGTTCTCCTTCACCATTAACAGAAATGCTGAAGCAGACAAATACCAGGTCTAAAGACATCAAATTTGGGGGCTGTTCTCTTGATACTGTCATTTCTGCAAATAATGAAAATGAAACTGCCATTTATGTAGCACCTTCTGGGTGCCCAGCTGTGACCTAGAAAATCTCAAGTATCTCTTCCTAAATCCATTGAGTTGGGGATTATGCTTCATATAAATAATATGTAAGACACTAGGTCAATTTCCTCAGACACTCAGCAACGTGCCTAAGGTTTCACAACAACTTAGCAGAGAACCAGTATGTTTTCTGCATCTACTACACTGGGTCCCCTTGGCTCCGTCAGAATCAAAGATTCGGAAGGGCAGAAAAGACCCACTACTCCATGTCAGAGGCCATTTTATCCTGCCAGTAATGATCTTGCAAAGATGGTCTCAGTGCACGCATCACTAACAAAGTTTTTGCAGTCATGGTACCGCTAGTGGGATGTGGTTCAGTCTGCTTACAGAGTGCTCCCCACACCCAGGAGTCAGACAGAAGGGAACTAACATTTCTCAAGGGCCTACTATGTGAGTGGTGCTGTATATGCCACATCACTTTATCCTCTCATTGTCTTATGAAGTAGAAATTAATATTCACCTTATACAGATGAGGAAACTTATTTGTCCAACAAGTAAAGAGTGAAGTCAGTTCTTTTGGAAGCTAATATTTTTTTCACTGCATGCTATTCCCTCAAAAAAAAAAAAAAAAAAAAAAAAAAGAAAAGAAAGAGAGAGAGAGAACCCCAGGAAAGTTTCAGTCAACCTCTCCCTGATACAGGGACCTTCTAGAAACATCCTGACAAGGACCTACACTGCCCTTCCAAGGCAGCTTATTCTGTATGGGACGCCCAGGGAAAGTGGTGCTACAACTATTCTCTGGTGTATGTGCCTTTGACCTTGGCTGAGTTGAAGGACAGAGCTGAGAATGAGGAAGAGCAAGGTCTGGAACAGAGGAGTTGTCAAGGCAACTGGAGATGCTGAGATCTCGGGCACAAGTTACACAGGTGGGATCATTCGAAAGTCCTATGAGTCAGCCTCCCAGTCCTCATCCCACAGTTGTATAAGATTATTAGACAGGGGGGTCAGCAGGTGGTGTAGTGGTTAAGGCTCTGGATTCCAACATGGCTGACAGTAGTTTATGTCCCAAACCTGGCAGCTTGAAAAGCACATCAAGTGTGTGTGAATAAATCCCAGAATTCTGAGAAGAGAATAGAGGAGAAGGGATTGCAGCATGGCCATCCCTCCTGGGGGGTGATTTCTCACTTTCCCTCTCTCTCTCTCTCTCTTTGGTGAGCACACATGACCTATGGCAAAAACCCCAAATTTTATATATATATATATATATATATTAGAAAGGAAAGAGGACAGAGACATCAATGCATACTTCCTACTATTGATGCTGAAATAACTGTAAATGCACTTAGTATCGTTACCAACTAATCTACATCCATTTTATGACTCAGAAGGGTAAGAAGAGAGATTTCATCAGAAGTTGAAATGAAATGCACACTCTCTACTGCATCCCCTGATCTGCCAAGTACCAAATTCATCAGAAAAGAAATGAGATTAGGTTCCATGCCTGATTCTGAGTTTACTCACAGTAGCTTTACAGTGATCTCTGTATTCCTTTATAAATGCTCCTAAATCATCTAGTTAGAAATTCATTCTTAAATTTGGCCAAGGATCTATTCCACTATTATGACTCTGAAACTGTTTTTTGTTTTGTTTTGTTTTGTTTTAAATCAGAACACTTACTTACATCTGTAGAACAGGACAGCTTTGGGTTACCTCCCCAACTTAGGCAACCAAAACCCAGTGTTACATCTGGGCTCAAAATCAACTGCAAGAACCTTTATGAACAGCAAGAAGCAGTTCCCACCTGTAGTCTTGGTTTAGCTCTTATCAGGCAGAACTACTAAACCAAAGTGAAGCCATCAAACTTAGGCTAAGCATCTACTCTAGGACAGGAATAGCTTGTCACTGCACCCAGAGCTGAAAGGTGGCCAGTCCAGGCTGATGTGGAGTCTTACTCTTCAGCTCCTAATGCCTTTCTCCCATTTTCTTTCTTTTTTTTTCTCTCTTCCTCATCTTTCTTTCTTTCTTCCTTCTTTCCTTCTTTTCTTTCTTCTTTCTTTCTCTCTTTCTTTTTTTCTTTCTTTCTTCCTTCCTTCCTTCCTTCCTTCCTTCCTTCCTTCCTTCCTTCCTTCCTTCCTTTCTTTCTTTCTAAGATGTTTTGCTATAAGGTATGTGCACTTGTTGGAGAGATAGAGAGACAGAAAGCAGGGGAAGATCTTCTCCTCCATTCTCCTCTCAGAAATTTGGGCATGCACACACACATGCCTGGCATGATTTTCAAGCCACATGACCTGGAACTCAAACCATGGTCAACCATATGGGAGTGCACCACCTTAACCACTACGCCACCTGCTGGCCCCTCTCCATTCCTTTTATGTAACTCTGACATGAACTATCAAGGACTACATCCTGGCCTTTTCTCTCTTCAAGGGCAGTGACTATGTTTTATTTTTCAATGCATCCCCAGTGGCTAGTTCCACGTCTTCCATGGAAATCATACTCAAATATAACACTTGTTACAATGACAATAGTGTTGGTGATGGGTTTCAGTAAGGAGATATAGCCTAAAGATAAATAAATTTTTGATTCAGAAGGAAGGGTTTATGAAAATACATTAAATATAGTATTACCAATTAATATGATTGAGTATTAAAGCAAGGCCTTCTAATACTGTAATTTAGCCATGCATATTCTTACAGTCAGGACAAGGGTGATATTTTTCATGATTAGCTTTTGATTAATCCTACTAGATAGATATTTCATTTATAGTCTATATATTTGTACTTAAAGGTTTAATTGATTGTGCAATTTATAAGCATTAGAATTGCTGCTATGTAAATGAATTTCCAGCATCCAATTCACCTTTATTGTAATTAAATTAAGTGTGGTTAGTTAAGAACATTAGACATCTATGCAGAGCCCCTGAGAAAAATTTGGTTTGCTCAGAAGAAGAAAAGACCGTCTATGTTTCTCATTTTATATTTCTCCCAGGGCCTGGGTTCTTTGCACCCGCTCTCTGTTAGTCTCTGCCTGCCTTCTTTCCTCTCCTGCTGGCTCTAACTCATTTGCCAGTTAAAGAAGGACACATGTTGAGTGAAAGTAACAACCTGTCTCATAACAATCTCAGCTATTTCCAAGAAGGACTTGTGTTCCTTGCTGAGACCCTCTTCTCCTCAATTTCTTGAATTGTTTTCCAATTTTGATGGAATACTGTTGCTCGTGATATATACATTCAATGTCAATTTTAGAATCAGAACTCAGCTGGGAAGCTAGCAGATCAGGTACTGAACTTACTTTTTCCTGCCAGCTGGATAAATAAGGAAAAATAACCGCTTTTAATAGTAGCATAATGTAAATGGGGAATGGAAAGAGCATGGACTTTTGAGGTAGCCAGGCTCAACTTTCACACGGTTCAACTCATTTACTTATTCATTTATTCAGCAAATAACTTATTGAGCACATATAATAGATGCAGCCCTGTCGCAGGCACTAGGGAGACACTAATGGATCAGACAGAAAAGCCAGATTCCACAGGGGCTTGAACCTGCATTCCATGTCTTACTGGCTGTGCAAGACATTAGACTTGTTCCTTCAGTTCTCTGAGCCTTAATTTCTTCGTCTATAAAATGGGAATATTAAAGATGATTAAAAGAATAAAATAAGATGATATTTGTTATGTACTTATAGCATAGAACTTAAACTGGATCCATGGACCCTTAGTGAACCATAGATAGAATCAATGGGTCTAAGGACTTGGATTGGAAAAACTGTATTTTTATTTTGACTACTTTAACTGAAATTTTGCATTTTCTCAATTATAAATGTAGGCATCAAATCTACTCTTACTACAGTCATAGGAGTGGTCTATATGATTGTGTAACTAACAAAAATCACATGACAGGGACCAGGAGTTAGCGTAATGGCTATGTCGCTGGACTCCGAAGTAGTCGACCGTGGTTCGCATCCCAGACCTGGTGGCTTAAAACTCACACCGGGTGCGTGTGCATGCATGCCCAAGATCCCGAGAGAGTGGAGGAGAAGGGATTGCAGCATGGCCATCCTCCCTGACGGGTGATTTCTCGCTTTCTGTCTCTCTGTCTCTCTCTGTATGGTGAGTGCACGTGCCCTATAGCAAAAACCTCTCAAAAAAAAAAATCACATGACAGTTGTTGCATACATCTTGAAATACTGCTTAAGTTCACTTTTTTTGGTAGAAGTTTTTGCCCTAGGGCACATGCACTCTCTGGAGAGAGAGAGAGACTGTGAAAGGTATAGTGAGAAATCACCTCCCGGGAGCATGGTCACATCTCAATCCCTTCTCCTCCATTCTCCTCCTAGAATCTTGGGCACACACACACATGCCTGGTGTGAATTTCAAGTCACTGGGTCTGGGACTCAAACTGTGGTTGGACATGCGGAATCCATTTGCTAGCCCCATGGCTCACTTCTATTAATACTCAAAATTACAAATGTTACTATATATACTAGGAGATATTATCATTTCATGTGTTAGAAAGAAGAAATGATATTATCATTTCATGTGTTATATATATATATATATATATATATATATATATATATATATATATATATATATCACACACACATATATATATGTGTGTAAAACACAATATCATAACTTTTACGACTGCATTTCAGTATAATTTCAGGTAACTGCATTTCAGTATAATTGGTTTCTTTTGTAGTTCTATGTATTTGAAAACTTTACTCTAAAAAGTGTTAATAGGTTCATCAGAAATCAAAAAAGTCTATGACATCCACAAGATCTAAGAATGTCTGACTTAGACGGCACCTACTACAGTGGCTCTCAAACTTGAGCATAGGTCAGGATCACCTGAGGGGCTTGGTAAAGCACAAATTGCTGTGTCCCCATCCCCTACCACCACCACCTTTAGAGTTTCTGAATCAGTAGGTCTGGAGCAAGGCCTGGTAATTGGCATTTCTTACTAGTTTCCAGTGATGCCGATATGCTGATCTGGGAACTGGCCTAAGTACATAAGTATTTGAATTTGTTATCCCCCACATTGACCTGGCACAGGTACACTTTCAGGTCATTGGACTCTCACCAAATGATCCTGAGCAACACATTAACACACTGTCTAACTCTGCTAGCCTAGCTGTGCTGAGCTTTCCTCCTCTGCATATGGCCCCCCTCATCTCTTGTCCCCAGTTTCTGCTTTATTCCAAGGTATGTAATCCTTAACATGCCCAAGTCCCTGTTAGACACGATCCTGCTGTGCAACAACCATATCCTTGCTGTCTGTAGAGTTTCCACCTTTCTGTGTTGATGAGGACCAGCTGTTAATGTCCTCCAGGGTACCTACATATCCAGTTCTTTGTTGCTTGTCCTTCAGATACCAAATCCTGAGTCTTTTCCCGGTTCAGCACCTGAGACAGCTCCCCAATCTAAAATAAGCAAGTTCCTGAGATCCAAGTTCCAGTTTGTCTCTATTAAATCATCTTACTGTACTTCATTGTGACTCACCCCATTATGATCAAAATAACATATTTATCTTACTTTGTTATTTTGGACAGTATCAAATGTCAGATTAATATTAAATCTTTTAAAGAGCTCATTCTTACAGAATATGGAAATCAATCATTTATTGAGCATCTATTAAGTAGTAGACATCTAAAGCCTTAAGTTTAGAAAAGTAAAACACTAAGATACAGACCTATTTCAAGAAATGCACAGAGTATTATGAGACAAACATATAAATAAATTATTTCAGTCTATTTTCATCTCCCTTGCATATTTACTTGTGTAGCTCTGTTCTAGTTAATAATCCATTACTGGGACCAGCAGTTAGAGTAATGGCTATGTCGCTGGACTCCCACGTAGTCGACCACGGTTCACGTCCTGGACCCAGTGGCTTAAAACTCACGTCGGGCGCATGTGTGCACGTGCCCAAGATCCCGAGAGGAGAATGGAGGAGAAGGGATTGTGGCGTGGCCATCCCCCCTGGGGGGTGATTTCTCGCTTTCTGTCTCTCTGTCTCTCTCTGTCTGGCTGGCAAGCGCATGTGCCCTATAGTGAAAACCTCTCCAAAAAAATCCATTACCAATTCTATTTTTAAAAGTTTATTTCTTTCTTTCATAAGAGAGATATAAAGAGACAGAGAGAGAGGCACCCCTAAACTATCCTTATGCTATAATCCACCCCTAGACTCAACCGACCAGTATAACAAGTTCACACAAGTGCTTCTCATGTACAGGAAGGCCTTGGTATGCAAATCTGAGACCTTCCCAAACCTTTAATGTTACTGTAAGTGGGTTTTTTAAGACCCTGAGGTGATCGGTTTTAGGTTTGCACTTGGCATATTTTCAGTCCTTTTGCTTTTGTCTCTGACCCATTCACTCCCCCCAGTGATCACTGGTGCTGAGTTGCCTAATAAAATATCCCACTTGTTTACTCCATGAAATCAAAGTAATGAGCTTAAGCAAAGATGATGAGCAGCCTTCCCAGGTGGAGAAAGAGCAGGCTATGCTCAAAAGTGCTTAAGTAACTTCACTTTCTGCTAAGCCTATCAGATATTCCTACATTGAAAGTCCTCACCCTCCCTCTGAATATACACTGTGGTTAGGAGTTCCACTGGGATCGAACAACTTGAAGTCCTCCCTGTAGATCATCATCACTAAATGAGAAGTAAAGAGCATGAGTAAATTGTGAAGGAAAAAGAAATGCTAGACTTCTAGACTTCATATTTTTCCATTCTTTGCTTTTCCAACCAACCTCAGTGAAATTTATGAAATATGACCATGAAGGCTATCTGGATTCTTACCAATATTATCTGGCCCAAGCCAGACCTACTGCTCTGATACTATCAGTCATGCCAGGGAGCTGCTTGACATACCCTGAACCAGAACTGTTCTCCAGTGCTGCTGTGATTAATTAGGTGGTTAGGAGAGCTGGTGAGTCATCAGTGTTTGAGTTTCACTTTGGGGGTTTAGGGAGTGACCCCAACATTCTGCTGAATATAACAAGATGAAACAATACTTATGTAACCAGAAATAGTCATCTGGTAGAGCATGGTGACAGATTATTAGAGTATATAACAGAAACTTGTCAATTGCCTGAAAAATAGCCTGCAAAATTAAGAGAATGCAGATGATTTAATCATTTACACGTGCATGTATTAATAGAACCTACTTTGTCTAGAGAATTGTCTTGAGGTTACCTAGAACTGCATATGAGGAGATTCCCCACTGCTATCAAGTTGAGTCTAGTAAGGCAGACAGAATGTGGAGCATTAGTGTGTGTTTATTTGTGTGTGCACGTATGTATAACAACAAAATAACCCCAGAAAATGAACTGAAGTCTAACCACATTGTCTTTACAAGTGAGCTCCAATAACAAGCACAGGAGAGCATGCAGCCTTTGGGGAGATGTAAATGTATAAGCTGAGAGTTCTGAGTCTAGTTCCAATCATGCCCTTGATTCTGACTCAGTAAAATGGCAACTAAAACAGAAAATGGACAGGAAATTAAATGGCATAATGTTTAATACCTAGTAAAGTGACTAGTACATGGTAGACAATGAGTAAATTGCTGAATCATCTAAACATTAGACGAGGCAGTGAAAGATGGGTACCATTAACCCCAGCTTTTAGATTAGGAAAGAAAGCCTCAAAATTATTAAATCCAAGGCCAGGGGCCTGCAGGTGGCATGGTGGTAAAAGGAGCTAGACTCCCACATGGACAAATGTGGTTTGAGTCCAGGACCTGGTGGCTTGAAAATCACTCTTGGGGGGGGGGGGGGTGCATGTGTGTATACCCAAAAGCCCAGGAGGAGAATGGAGGAGAAGAGATTGAGGCATGGTCATCCCCCCTGAGGTATGATTTCTCACTTTCACTCTCACTGTCTCTCTGTCTCTCCCTGACAAGTGCATGCAACCTGCAGCAAAAAATAAATAAATAAATAAAACCAAAGTCAAGGTCACTGAGCTTTGAAACTAGAGACAGATCATCCAATAATGAATCTGGTGTTGTGTACACTATGCAGTTGCCTCTCATTCCACATTTTCATGGATTAGCCAATTCCAATAGAGTCCTTTCCTCCTTCTAAGTTGGAGTTCAGACATAGCACAACACTACCAATCAGGTGCAACTGCCTTTTGTCAAGTTCATCCTGGGATCTGGAAAAACAGTCTCACCTCCTTGTCTAAACTGAGTACTATTCCCTCCATTGCAAGGTCACAGTCACAGACAGTTTGGGGCTATAGAAGTTTCCTCCCAATGTTTTCTCTCACCTCATGCTCAACTGCTTCCCTCAGATGCACATCTGGGAAGAAAGCATACATTCAAGCTCCCCCATATGGTAATGAGTTTATTTCAGTCTCTTTTTGGCCATGATCCCCAAATGGCAATTCTTAGAAATCCAATTTTTATCTACTTTTTTTGATGACTCTAGAGTTCAGAAAGTTAAAGCATTGCTTTTTAATTAATCTACTCTCCAGAACCTCAAAATGCAGTCTTGCTTACTACAGGAAACTATCCCCTCTATCTGTACTGGAGTAAGCCAGTAAGTTGGTATGTGTGTATATGTATATATATATTTGGGTCATGATTATTCTTTTAAGCCAGTAAGTCAGCAATTTTTTTTTTGGTAATTTTTATCCTTTTAGAACTCTACTTTAGAAAAACTTAACATTTTTTGAAACTCTGTCATTTTATTCCATAGGCAGTTGATTTAAGCTTCATTTTTTTCATTAAATGAAAATTAAATTAAGCTCATTATTATATTAGACAGGCATAGATTGTATCCACTTTGGTTGTAATTAAATGCTACTATTCATTATTTCCTCCTCTGTAGTGCTTTTAATTTTCTTGGTATATAATTTGGGGTAACAACAATATCAGTAAATTATTCCTTATAAATAATACTCAAGGAAAAAGACGTATAAAACACTGTAAAAGCAATTTAAGGTATTTGCTTATTGTTTTTAATTTACTGGTAGAGTGTTTATCAGTGAATATTTTCCCGTGTTGCTTTTTTGTGATAAAACAGGGCATGCTCATATCTCTCTTAAGCAGCTCTGACTTTTGCAGTTAATGGCTGACTTCAAGATGCCATTGATCTTAAAAATGTGCTGACTTTACGTGCAACACCGAAGTTATGGTCCAGGGGGTAGATGTTTGAATTTAAGTCTTAAGAACATTATCAGAGTGGTTCAGAAAAATGCCCAGAGAAGCTTATTTCATTTTCTCTGTAACATTGATGAAGCACTCATTTCATTCCAAACAGTCTCCTGGGTCTTGGAAATGCATGGGATGATAGCAAACCACAGTCTCCGTCCTTCCGGTACTTATATTCTAAAGGGTAAGAGATAACATAATATTAACTGACCCCCATTCCCTCAAAAAACAAGATTCTCCATTATTAACCTAGTGTTTGTGCCTGAGCATGCTCTGTGAATCTAGACCTTGGGCAAGATGGCGTATTTTGCATTACTATGCTCTAAACATATCACCATAATAGATAACACAGGAATGACATAACTGAATTCGACAAAACAGGCATCATGTCTCCATCTTGCAAACAGAACAGAAAATGGAAAGAACTAAGTAGATCAAGCTGCAGACCAGCTGGGCTCTGGGGAGACCAGCAGTCCATATAGCCGGGAATTTGGCCCCTGTGTAGCAAATAGTTATAAAGATGACAAGCAAAGATGAAAGGCCAGGGCCAGGCTCAGTGCGTACAGCCTGTGTTCACCTGGAACAAACTCCCCTAAACACAAAAGGAGCCTTAAATACACCACTGAGGCTACTGTTTGTACGTAAGCTGTAGTTCCAGAGACCATGTCTTGTCCAGAACTGAACCAAACTGCCAGAGATTGGATCTGGTTCTGGCTTTTAACCAGAGCAAATAGAGTCAACATAAATAACTGGACAGAAAGGATGAGCCTGGAAGGGGAAGGGGAATATGTAAACAAACACTCAAAATGAGACTAGCCTTCACATATGAAATTCTAAAATGGGAAAATATCCCATGAAAGAAAACCAAAATCAATCACCAGGTTATGAAGCCGCTTCAGATTAAAATAAGTTTTTATACCAGTCTTAATAGGCTTTAAAATGAACAAATTTAAAATACACTTGAAAATATACATGAATGAAAACTTCTGTTTAAAAATAAAAAGAGCCAGAAGTTATGAAACTAAAACAGGATGAAATAAAATGAGCACTGGTGGATATGAAAAAGAACCAATTATAACTATTAGAAATTAGAGAAATAGCCATTAAAAGTAAAGTCAAAATAAAGTAAAAGTAAATTTTAAAAAGAAGTTTAATAGTTTGGTAGATGAACTTAGAAGTGGTCTTGTTCAAATGAAAAGTTAGTGGATTAGATTGTTACACTTAAGGATTCACTCAAAATGCAACAGAAAAAGACAAAAAAGATTTTCTGAATTGTTGAAAAAGAGCTTAAGAGACATGGAAGGTAGACAGGTCCTTACATAGTCAAATAGGTTATCAGAAGAAGAGAGTGGACAAGATGGAAGAGAATCAATTCTTGGAAAAATAATATGAGAATTTTCCAAAACTGAAGAAAGGCAGAATTATTTAGCTAAAAGGTTCACTCCAAGGGACCAGATGAAGACACAGCAGTTATGCAATACTCTGCAAGGCTGAGCCACGTGGGAAGGTTCTTTGTTCACTTACAGAGTTCTCTCTGAGTATTCTAGGTGCTCCCATGCCCATGATCCACGGCCGGCTGAAACTGGAGGTAGATCACAGCACCAAGACCCTGTTAGGGGCTTCTCTCTCTCTCTCTCTCTCTCTCATGCTTATTCATGGAAAAAATAAATAAGTAAACTTTTAAAAAGTAACAAAATTAAGATACATACTCTTAGGCAAATTATAGTAAAATGTCAGTTTATCGAGGATAACGAAGAGAAAAATCAGGAAAACTAGCAACATATAAGCTAGTAGGATATTTTTACAAAGAGATGACCTATAATCAGAACAGCATCCAATTTGTCATTAGCAACAAAAATGCCAGGACAGATCAGATTACTGTCTTCAAAGTACTGAGGGGAAGGAGTTGCCAACCTAGAATTTTATAGCCATCAGAAGTATCATTAAGAAATAAGGTCAAAACAAAGACATGGTCAGATTTATAAGGACTTGGAGCATTTATAATCCCTAGATCTCATGAAAAGAATATTAAATGATGTATTTCTTTTAAAAAGAAACTAAATCTAGAGGGAAAGTGTATTATACAAAAACCAACAGATAGTACAGAAATGAATAAACATATGTTGATAATTTTTAAATATTATAACTAATCATTGATTGTAATAAATAATTTAGGGTCTCTTAAAAAGTTAAAACTAAAATTCTAGGAAAAATATTAGAATTGAGTTTAATTGGTACAGCTTTCTAAGTCCTCTTTTTGGCAGAGGAGAGAGAGAAGGATAGAACTTTTTTTAATTAAATTTAGCTTTTCTTCAAAAGTTATTATAGCTAAGTATGCATGTAAAAGTTTAAAACTATTTCTAAGATTAACAAGATAATATCTAGCTTCCAAACCAGCTGAGTATACACAGCACAAAGAAAATGCATTGATTTAACAGAAGGCAAGAGGGGAAAAAAAATAAAAGAAGGAAAATTGTGAAAAGAAATAGAAAAGATTATGATGGCAGTTGGTAGAAATAGGTCATATAGCTTGGTAATCATACAAAAATGTAAATTGATTAAAATTACCTATTAAAAGGACAGATTTGTCATATTGAATTAAGAAGATAAACAGAATCTAGCTGTTACTCCCTACAAGAAGCATACCTACACACACACACAGACAGACAGACAGACAGACAGAGAGAGAAGGGTGGAAAATAAGAAGCTGCTAAAGATTTGTCATTTGACTGAAAGATACAGTTATTAACAATCAATATAGAACTTAGCAGCAAAAACTGATAATAAGGCTAAGGACAGAACAAAATAATAAAGGAAGAATCTAGCAAGAAGATCTAGAAACAGTAAACTTCCTTGTATTTGATATGGCCTTGTGTATAAAGGAAAAGTTGACAGAAAACAAAGAGTTGAAGATGAAGCCACTTATTAGAAATTTTAAAATTTAAAAGAAAAGTTATTAGTAAGGATGTAGAAGAATTAAATAACAAAATTAACGTGCAACACCATAAGAACCCAATAAGTCCACAGACACATGGAACAATTAGAAACTGGTCACGTTTTGTATCCAAAGCAAGTCATACTTCACAGGACTAATGCCATAGGAATGATATTTTCTGACCACAATGCAATTAAGTTAAAAGCAATAACAGTAATAAAAGATAGTTGAAAACAATAACAACATATGTTTTAAAACATAAAAGTGGCCTTCGAAATAACGAATGGATTAAAAAGACAACTACAATGGAAATTACTAGATATTTAGAACTGACAATGATAACACTAATCAAAATTTGTGAAATGCAGCTACAGTGAACTTCAGTAAAATTTATAGTCTTATGTACATTTTTATAGATACATTTTTTAATTTATGAGATTCAACTCAATAAACTACAAATATAAAGCCTAACTAAGCTTATAGAATATATAAGAAAAAATAAAAAGTGATTCTTTGGTTAAAAATCACTAATCAATGAGACAGAAGGGAGAAATTCAGGCACTAACTACAGACACAGTAGAACTTCTTAAAAATGAATGAAAATTGGCAAACCAGATCGAGCCGGCCAGTAGTTCTGGACACCAAGCGGACTGAGGCTGCAGGCCCAACCCCTCTGAACCTTCCCCACCGTTTCTCCTCCTTGGACCCCAGGTTGGTTGTCTGGGACTTTAAGGTGAACTCCCACCCCACCCCACTCGCAAACCAGATCGAGCCGGCCAGTAGTTCCGGACACCAGGTGGACTGAGGCTGCAGACCCGACCAACCTGGTCCTGTCACTCATTCTCTGGCCCTTTCCTACCTGCCTTTGGACTTTCTGAATTTTGGTGATTTGAATTTCCTTTTTTCGTTTTGTTTTTCTTTGCTATTGAGGTGTTACTTATTAGGTCAGTTGGAGGCTCACCACTCCTTAGAAACAGGGAGGACTTTGGGCCATCCAGGACTAGTGGCAACAGTTAATGGTAATTGTGAGCAACAGGTAGGCCAACCATAAGAGAAATCATCAATTTTCTAATCCTGTACAACTTTTAACACTCAGAGATACCTTAAATAAGTTAGGAAGCAACATATAGATTTCCTGATGACTAGGAACAATCGCAGAGGCTCAAGAAATATGAGCAACCAACAAAAGGCCTCTCCCTCAAGGGAAATCATCAAGCCTAAATCACCCACTGTCAATACAATGGACGTCATGGACATGTCTGATAAGGAATTCAGAATATTTGTAGTGACCAAACTAACTGAGGTGGAAGAGAAAAGAGACAAGGAGCTCCAGGAGATGAGGAAGTCTTTTCATGACTTGAAAGAAGAAATGGATACCTTAAACAAGAACCAGATGGAACTTCTAGGATTAAAGAATGTGATACAGGAAATCAAAACCTCCCTTGAAAGTATTAAAAGTAGGGTAGACCAGGCAGAAGATCAAATCTCTAACATAGAAGACAAAACATCTGACCTAGAAAAAAGTATCAAGAAGATTAAGAAAACAACCATGAAAAATGAGGATAATATATGAGGAATACTAGATACCATCAAGCGCCCCAACATCTGGATAATTGGTATTCCAGAAGAGGAAGACAATAATAAGGGCCTAGATAATTTATTCCATGAAATCCTGGAAGAAAACTTTCCAAATCTAGAAAGACATTCAAATATCCAGACCCAAGAAATACATAGGACCCCAGGTAGAATCAACCCAAGAAGATCCTCTCCAAGGCACATCATAGCCAGACTGGCAAAAACAACAGACAAAGACAAGATGCTAAAATTGGCAAGAGGGAAATGCCAAGTTACTTACAAAGGTCACTCCATCAGGCTAACATCAGATCTCTCGGTGGAAACAATGCAGGCAAGGAAAGAATGGGGAAGCATAGTCAAAGTGTTGAGTGAAAAACAATTTCAACCAAGAATTCTATACCCAGCAAAATTATCTTTCATATGGGAAAAAAAGATAAAAACATTCTTGAATAAACAAAATTTGAAGGAATTTACCAACTCCAGACCAGCTCTTCAAGAGGTTCTGAAGGGAGTACTATACCAGGAAAACTAAAAAATCAAAACAGTTATACAACCAACCAAGAAAATGGCTCACTTAATGATAGGATCAGGTATGGAAATATCGATAATTACATTGAATGTCAATGGATTAAATTCTCCAGTTAAGAGACATAGACTGGCTGAATGGATAAGAAAACAGAAATCCTCTATCTGTTGCCTACAAGAAACTCACCTTATGGATAAAGACATACATAGACTAAAAGTAAAGGACTGGAAAAAGATATTCCATGCAAATGGAAATCAAAAAAGGGCTGGAGTAGTGATATTGATCTCAGACAAAATAGATTTCAAGACAAAGACTGTAAGAAGAGACAAAGAAGGGCATTATATAATAGTAAATGGGGTAATCCAGCAAGACGACATAACCCTTATAAATATCTATGCACCCAACTCAGGTGCACCTAAATATGTGAAGGAAAGACTGATGGAGCTAAAAGGAGATATAGGGAGAAATACTATAATTGTTGGAGATCTCAACACCCCATTATCTCCTATAGACAGATCATCTAGACAGAAAATAAATAGAGAGATACAGGACTTAAATGATACTATAAATCGAATGAGCTTGACAGATACCTATAGAATTTTCCACCCTACATCCACATGTACATTTTTCTCACCCCGACATGGAACCTTTTCAAAGATAGATCATATGTTAGGACACAAATCAAGCCTTTACAGATTCAAAGGCATAGAAACTGTATCCAGCATCTTCTCTAACCATAATGGAATTAAACTCAAGATTAATTTAAAGCAACAACCCTGAAAATACACGAACACATGGAAACTGAACAACCTACTTCTGATTGACTTCTTCACTACTGAAGAAATTAAGGCTGAAATAAAAAAATTTATGGAAACAAATGATAATGAGTACACAAGTGTCCAGAATCTATGGGACACAGCAAAAGCAGTCATAAGAGGGAAATGGATAGCAATTGTGTGCATAAGAAAAGGATGGAAAGATGGCAAATAGATAACTTACCATTGTGCCTCAGAGAATTGGAAAAAACAACAAACAAACCCCCAAAATGCCAGGCAAAAAGAAATAATAAAGGTTCGAGCAGAAATAAATGAAATAGAAAATAAACGAACCATACAGAAAATAAATGAAAGCAAAAGCTGGTTCTTTGAAAAGATTAACAAGATCGACACACCATTGGCTAGACTGATCAAGAAGAAGAAAGAAAGAAACCAGATTAATCAAATATGTGACGAAACAGGCAATATTACTACAGACATAGCAGAAATACAAAATATCATTAGAGGATACTATGAGCGACTATATGCCAACAAACAAGATAACTTGGAGGAGATGGACAAATTCCTGGTTGCATATAATCTACCAAGATTGGATCAGGAGGACATAGAGAACCTAAATAGACCTATAGCAAGCCAGGAGATTGAATCAGTAATAAATAACCTCTCAACAAAGAAAGCCCAGGTCACATCTGAATTCTACAAAACTTTTAAGGAAGAGTTAACCTCTATCCTACTAAAATTATTTCTAAAGATTCAAAAGGAAGGGAACCTTCCAAATTCATTTTATGAAGCCTCCATCATCCTCATCCCCCAAACAGATAAGGACATGACAAAAAAGGAAAACTACAGACCAATATCATTGATGAATATAGATGCAAAAATTCTCAACAAGATACTTGCAAATAGTATCCAACAACATATAACAAAGATCCATTCATCACAACCAGGTAGGCTTTATACCAGGGATGCAAGGGTGGTTCAATAAACGCAAGCACAGGCAATAATCCCTAAAATAGACAAGTGGGACTATATTAGACTAAGAAGTTTCTGCACAGCAAAGGACACAGTAACAGGTGTGAACTAACAACCCTCAGAATGGGAAAATATTTTTGTTAAGTATGCCTCAGACAAGGGACTGATAACCAGAATACACAGGGAACTTAAGTGCCTTATGCGAAAAAAAAATGATTAACCCAATTAAAAGATGGGAAAATGAGCTGAACATAAAATCTCTCTAAGGAAGACATATGAACAGCCAAAAAGCATATGAGGAAATGCTCAACATCCCTCATCATAAGGGAGTTGCAGATAAACCACAATAAGATACCACCTAACCCCTGTCAGAATGGCAAAGATTAAGAATATAAAAAGTGATAAGTGTTGGTGGGGATGTGGTGAAAAGGGAACCCTCCTACAATGTTGGTGGGAATGTAAACTGGTTCAACCACTGTGGAGAACAGTATGGAGATTCCTCAAAGATCTACAAATAGAACTACCATTTGACCCAGCAATCCCACTTCTGGGTATTTACCCAAAAGACAGGAGAACGCTCAGTCAGAAAAGTGCTTGCACATCAATGTTTATTGCAGCATTATTCACAATTGCCAAGACATGGAACCAACCTAAATGTCCACAAACTGATGAATGGATTGGAAAAGTGGTATATATACTCTATGGAATACTACTCAACCATAAAAAATAACAAGACCCGGGGAACCAGCAGTTAGCGTAATGGCTATGTCACTGGACTCCCACGTAGTCGACCGCGGTTCGCGTCTCGGACCCGGTGGCTTACAACTCACGCCGGGTGCGTGTGCGTGCGTGCCCAAGATCCCGAGAGGAGAATGGAGGAGAAGGGATTGCGGCGTGACCATCCCCCCTGGGGGGTGATTTCTCGCTTTCTGTCTCTATGTCTCTCTCTGTCTGTCTGGCGAGCGCACGCGCCCTATAGTGAAAAACCTCTCAAAAAAATAAAAAAAATAAAAAAAATAACAAGACCCTGGCATTTGATAGAAAGTTGTCAGATACGGAGGATCTATTGCTGAGTGAAGTAAGCCAGGCTATGAAAGAAAGATATTGTATGTATCCACTCAATATATACCGACTATCCGCACTCTATGGTAGAGAGCGAAAAATTGGAGGACATAAAAGCAGTGAAGGTACTTAACGAGAATAGGACAGTGTGGAATGGGAGGGTGAAGAGAAGAGGATAGAAAAAGATAGCAAGAGAACAATAGAGAGGCAGGACGTTAGTGAGAAACAGATATGGCTTATTACCTGTTGATGATGACATGTATAGTATTCTCAACTGGACTGGTCTGAGAAGTATTTCATGATGGGTAAAGTCTTTTTACAAGCAAAATAAGAAATAGTGATTGACTGTTTTAAAAAATAATTAGAGGGACCAGCAGTTAGCGTAATGGCTATGTCGCTGGACTCCCACGTAGATGACCGCAGTTCGAGTCCCGGACCCGGTGGCTTAAACTCACGCTGGGTGCGTGTGCGTGCGTGCCCAAGATCCCGAGAGGAGAATGGAGGAGAAGGGACTGCGGAATGGCCATCCCCCCTGGGGGGTGATTTCTCGCTTTCTGTCTCTGTCTGTCTGTCTGGCGAGCGCACACGCCCTATAGCAAAAACCTCTCAAAAAAAATTAGAATAATATTAATAATGATTGGGAAAAACATAGAAAAGATATTGAATGATGAAGCAGAGAGATTAATGTCTCTGTACTGACTGACATGCATGGGATTCCCTTTTGAAAAAGCAATGTAATACACTGTAAGTTTATATGTAATCCAATGTAATATAAAGAAAATTATGATGATAATAAAAATAAAAATAAAAATATGAATGAAAGTTAATTAATTAAATGAATAATTTTATGTTAATAAATTTTAAAATTTAGGTGAAATGCATAATTGCCCAGAAACATATAAATTGCTGATATCAATTCAAAAAGAAATAGAAACTCTAAATAAACCATTAATGAAATGAATTAATAAACAACTACTTCTAATACTCTGAAAAGACAAGAAACTCAGATGATTCTATAGGCCATCTTTTCTAACCTTCCAAGAAACAGAAAAATCCTATCTTTTACAAATGATTATATTTCAGAGAATAGAAAAAAAAAAAGTAGAACTACCCAACTCTTTTAATATGACCAGCATCATTTTTATTTATGATTTTTTATTTAGTTTTAATTGTTGTACATCTTTATAGCATACATTGTGAATTATGGTTTTTCATTTTGTTTTTTTCCCTTGACTCACTCACTCCCACCCCCACGACCAGCCTCTCAATGCCAAAACTTGACAGTAAAGGAACACTTTAGACCAATCTCATTTGATACCATAAGTCCTAGGAAATGATAGCAAAAAAATTTTGCAGTATGTTAATACACACAAAAACACACACATCTATAGATATAGTCATGTACTACATAAAGACATTTTGGTCAATGACAGACTACATATGTGATGGTAGTCCCAAATGGTTATAATGAAGCTGAAAAATTTGTATCACCTGATAACACTGTAGCCATGATAATGTCACAGTGCAATGAATTACTCAGGTTTTTGTGGTCATGCTAGTGTAAATAAACCTACTGCACTGCCAGTATAGCACACGCAATTATGTGCAATACATAATACTTGAAAATATCAACTGTGCTACTGACTTACGTATTTACTATACTGTATTTTATCAGTATTTTAGAGTATACTCCCTCCTTATTTAAAAAAATGTTAACTGTAAAACAGTGTGTCTTGTTAAGCAGACAACATCCTCATACATCTCATATTTATCACTCAAACCTGATTTAATCTGCCTTGTTCTTTTTATCATGACCCTGCCAGTGGACCAAGATATGGAGGTGGAAGAGAGTGGTATTAATGATCCTGACTCTGTAGGCTGAGGCTAGTGTGTCTGTGTTTGTCTTAACTTTGAATAAAAAAATATAAAAAGTAAAAAGATCAAATCAAGAACTTGTTAAATAGAAAAAGTATGTAGAATAAGGATATAAAAAAATTATACAACTGCACAATGTATTTATGTTTTAAGCTAAGTCTTATTTCAAAAGTCAAAAGTAAAAAGAAAATTCAAATTTATAAAGTAAAATGTTACAGTAAGCTAAGGTTAATTTATTATTTAAGAAGGAAAAGTTGTTTTATATATTGTGCACACAGGGTTTAGAAAGTCTGCAGTATTGCCCTAGGCCTTCACATTCACCCACTACTCACTGCTGACTCACCCAGAGCAGCTTCCAGTCCTGCATGCTCCATTCCTACTAAGTGCCCTATACAGGTATACCATTTTTTCTGTTTACCTTTTAGACAGCATTTTTACTGTGCCTTTTCTGTTTAGACATCCAAATAATATTTTGATCCAATTGCCAATTGTATTTAGTACGGTAACATGTTGTGCATGCTGTAGCCTGGGAGCAATAGGTTATTCCAAATAGCATAGGTGTGTATTGACTGTACCATCTTGGTTTGTGTAAGTACATTCTATGATGTTTGCACAATGATGAAACTGTCTAATGTCACACTGCTCAGACAATATCTCCACCGTTAAGTGGTACATGACTATGTGTATACAAATGACCCATTAGGATTTATCCCAAGAATACAAGCACAGATCAGCAACAGAAAACCTATTGAATAAGCAAAGCCATTCTAACTCTCAATCTATCTACCCGTGTAATAATTACACAAAAACATACATGAGATGGAAAAACACCAAAGTCAGGAAAGTAACTATATCTATGAAGAAAGTAAAAAGTGTATCCAGGTGGAATACACATAAAGGCTTCAAATTAAAATATAAGTGGTCATAGTAAATAAAATTTAAACCAAAAAAACAGCAAAAATTAATGATTTAATAAAGCTAGGCTGGGTACATAGGTGTTCATTAAGTTACTCTCTACATATTTCACAAGTGAAATAAAATGTTTTTAGAGATCATCTGTCTTGGGGCCTCTCAAATTTGGATGTGCCCATAAATTATTTGAAGTGTAGATTCCCATTCATTAGATCTCTGGGAGAGGGCCTGAGAATCTTCTGCATTTCTACAAAACTCCCTGGCAATCCGGAAGTGCACAGACTCCACTTTGAGCAGTAAGTGTGGTTCTCAAACTTGAACATATTCTAGAATTATCTGAGGAGCTTTAAAAAGACCTTGATGCCTGTATCATACCCTAGATATTCAATTCAACTGGCCTGAGGTGGCACCTAGACATTGGTATTTTTCGAAAGTTCAAGTGATGTCAGTACACAGACAATGGTTTAAAAACTTTGAACTAGGGACCAGGAGATGGCATAATGGTTATGGCACTGGACTCCTATGTAGTCAACCACAGCTGGAGTCCCAGACCTCGCAGCTTAAAACTCATGCCGGGCGCATATGCTCGTGTGCCCAAAATCCTAAGAAGAGACTGGAAGAGAAGGGATTGCAGCATGGCTAACTCCCCAGGGGGTGATTTTTCACTTTCTCTCTGTCTCTCTGGCAAGCACACACACACTATAGTAAAAATCTCTCCACAAACAAACAAACATCTTTGAGCTAAAGCATTTACTCATTTTGTAGTTAGGGAAACTAGAACTTCAGTAGTGGCAGGTCATGTAGCTTGCTAAGGACCAGAACCTATTCCTGGAACTCCTATTTCTGCTCTATTTCCAAGTGCAGATGTTGAGTTGGGTCTTTTCCAAGTTCCTGCCCTTTCCTATTCTGGTGTGCACATTGCTCATTCACTCTTCTTAGCCCAACAACAGTATGGGCATAGGCTAGCAAAAGAGCAGAGTGTGAGGGACCAGCAGTTAGCGTAATGGCTATGTCGCTGGACTCCCACGTAGTCGACTGCGGTTCGAGTCCCGGACCCGGCGGCTTAAACTCACGCCGGGCGCGTGTGCGTGCGTGCCCAAGATCCCGAGAGGAGAATGGAGGAGAAGGGATTGCGGCGTGGCCATCCCCCCTGGGGGGTGATTTCCTGCTTTCTGTCTCTCTGTCTCTCTCTGTCTGTCTGGCGAGCGCACGCGCCCTATAGCAAAAACCTCTCCAAAAAAAAAAAAAAAAAAAAAAAAAAAAAGAGCAGAGTGTGGATCTAAGTCAAGGCTGCAAATGAAGACAGGCTGTGCCCTTCAATAATTTCCTTCCTTCCATTACCCCTTCATGCACAAACAGAAACTCTCATGGAGCTTTTGCCATGATTTTGAATCACTTATGTAATCATCGTGCAAAACCCAAGAACTTTCTTATCAAAAGACCAGGTCTCAGAGTTTTTCAGCTTTTTGTTTGTTTTCATTGTTCCTCTTCTCCAATACTCTCCTGTTTTCTCATCAACTAGGGTGAAAAACACATCTAGTTCATTCTGATGCACCAGCAACATCCATTTCTGTGCCAAGGCCCCCCAAGATGCAGGCCAGAGAGCTGAGAAAAGCCAAAGTATAGGGCCTCGTATTACACCATTAGCTTGGTGCCAATTGAAAACATTAGGTATTTTTCCCAGGCGCTGCCAGCTGTTTCACTTCTCTCCTTGCCTTGATTTCTGTTCTTTCTTCCTAATCTACCTTGATATGATACCTCCTCCCTCAGATATAGGCACAGACATCTTTCTCTCTTAGTGGGGTTGGTGGGATTTATGCCTGAACTCAAAATCCACCTTCATATGCAGAAACCCTGAACCAGAAACTAGAAAATCTTGCAGGCCAGCATCTCATTTTATGAAACCATGACCCTGAGAAGTAGAATAACTTCCCCCAACTAAAAGCATGTTGTCAAGTAATATGTCCCCTTCTGACCAGCTGGACCCCATCCCCTCATAAAGCCTTTCCAGACCCAGAGAGAGCATTTATTGCTCCAACTCTACTGGAGTTTTCATGCCCAATACTGGTGTCAAACCAGGCCTGTTTCAAGGGAAAGAGACAGTAGCTGAGCAGAATTTACCCAGGTGGATATATTAAAGCTTCTGCTTTGTCCATTTGAGATGTGTGGTCACAAGGCAGGAGGGAAAGTCATAATTGGCTTGATTAGGTTTTCTGATAGGCCCACTGCACTGACCACATTCTATCTTCTAAGGCAGGTAGGACAGGGGACAATTAATTTCTTTCTTTCTTTATAAGAACTGAACCTTATGAGCCTTTAAAAATCAAACAGAAAGTCATTCTGTTCCTAGGTTTTAAATAGTAGCTTGAGTCTCTTTCCTGAATATAAAGTAACCACTGTATCAATAGTCCTTCCTTTCAGTTATCAATTTTCTGGGCAGGAAAGCTGTGAACCATGTAAAGAAAAAAAATGACAGCTGAAGAGGAGGTCCAGAAAACCATATTTAAGGTATACAAAGAAGAAAATTTTGGGCTCAAAAACTATTAAAAACTGAAAAGACCTTAGAGACAATGAGTCTAACACCATTTTCAGGTGAAAAATTGAAGGCTAGAGAAGAGGTTTTGTCAAAGTCAGAGATTCTAGAAAGTTCAAGAAAGACAGGGACCTAGAGTCTAGGAGTCATATTAATTAGTTAAGATGGGCCTTTATTTATGCCACACATGCTGATAAAATATTGATTTTTGGTACAGTCAAATTAAATGTGAAGTCTATAATGGGAGCTTGCAGTTTATAGGAATCTTATGATAAAGGGTGAAAAATAATTTTCTTCCCTTGTTCTTTGCTCTTCCATTTTAAATCTAGATTTGTCTAGGAGTTGCTTAAAGCCAAATATATTGACAAGTTAATGAATTCATACCGTTGCATTTATTTTCTTACAAAAGTGAAAATGATCATGTGGTAAAACAGTTTAAGCATTTAACTATTTATCACAAGTTCAAGTGCTAGTTCAGATCTGCCGCTAGCTAGCTGCATGGCTTGGGTGAGTTAATCAACTTCCATAGGCATCTACTTCCTTGTTAACTGCTCTAGAATAATCCCTCGGGCCTCTCCTTTACTAAGTCTTCAGTGGTCCTCAGACAGAAGAGCACAGACCCCTACTAGAGAAATGTACCCAAGTGATGCATGGGATAACTCAAAGGACTACCTGAATCTCTTCCTTCTTAGGATCTTACTACTCAAAAAGTGTTTCTGGGACCAGAAACATTGGCATCACCTGGTAGAATCTGGGCCAGCCACTGTGGCACAGTGATACCACAATACGCCTCAATGCTGAGGCCATCTGGGAAGGTCTTGGGTTCTAGGCACGCCAAGTTCACGCACACATGTTGGTGATTCTGGCTGGCTGAGGCTAGGGGTAGGATTACAACGTGGAGACCCTGTTAGGGCTGCTTGTTTCACTCTCTCTCTCCCTGTCTCTCTGCCTTCTCATGGAAGAGACCCCACATCCAGGTTCCCAGATGATAGATGGCCTTTCTCTGAGCTTCCTCAGTTCCCACTTTTGCACCTGCCTGTGTGTCGCTAACCCTGCAGGGCTCTTGCCTGAGCCAGCTCCTCTCTGCTTTCCTGCCTATGTTTGACTGGTCTCTCTCCTGCATGAAAAGGAAGTGGTAGGTTGACTGACAACAGCAGGAAATGTCAACATGCCCCTGGGGCAAGGGGACAATAAAAAGCAGAGATGAGCAATATAAACAGACAACCACCTAGAACCATATGGTTTTGAGATAAACAGTCTCATACAACTCAGCAAACAGCAGAAAGATACCATTTCACACCTCTCCAAATGGAAAATAAAAATAATAATGATAATAATTTTTACTCTTTCTAAAATAATATTTTTCCTTTAATTATGAAATATTATAGACATATAGAAAATAATATTATAAATATAACCCACAAACGCACCACTTAGAATTAATAGATACTAATATTTTTCCTATTTGCTTTGATTTTTCCCCTTTTTAATGATAAAACTAAAGCTTGATCTCATCTTCCCTTCATTTTCCCCACCGCTCGTCTGAATTTTGAGGGTTATTCACCAAGACACTTTATACTTTTTCTAACTATGTACGTATTCATAGTCAATGCATATTTCTGTTTTTAATTACACTGTACATAGCTTTTGAAACTTGTATTTCTTGCACCATAGCATGTTTTTGCTATTTTTCTGTGTTGAAATATATATATAGTTTATTCATTCTTTTAAAACTTCTGTTTAGTATTTAGCTGAGTGAATGAAACACTGAGGGCGTTAAGTTGACAGGAACAAGATAGATTGTTTAGAAAAACTTTTTTTAGTTATGTGTCTAGTATATTTTAGCTCAAAGATTTCCTGTAATGGATTTGAAAAATGCCATGCCCTTTTCCTAGTCTCAACCTGTCCTTTCCACCCCTGCGATAATGCTGTGTTTCAGATCTTCCTTCCTCCAAGGTCATTGCCAGAGCAGAAGGCACCCTTACCTGTCGGTGGTGGTAGGAAAGCAAGGACCAGCCACCCCCAGGGCTCACAGCTAAGCTGCCTTACACCCCCTGTAGGACCCCCAAGGTCTTCAATCAAAGTGCTCATGACTGGAGAAGGCTCAACTCCCTGCACCCAGCAATACATGGAGAAAATGCAAACACTTTATTGCTACAATTTATCCTAAAGGAGATTTGCAAAGCCGCATGCCTGAGATTTATGGTGTGACATCCAGAGATTTCATGCACTGTATTTCTCATTTATGGGCCTCAATTTAGTTAAGAGAAAAGAAGCTTTCTAGAGCAAAAACACCCTAAAGCTTTGGTAAAATGGGATATTTAATTAATTCCAAAATCACCAAGCGGGTAAAGCATGAGTTTCAGGCCTGTGTGTTCAAGCATCCCCTGGGCCTGCTTGTTAGTTTTCTCCTAGGTCTTGGCCACAGAGCTGTGTACCAAGAAAGACTGTGGCTGCAGTTAAGAGCTCAAAGCCTATGACTCTCTCTGCTGCAAACCTAGCAAGCTCAGGATAGAACTTTCCCCAACACAATGAAGCTCTGCTTGCTGAAGAGTGCACTTCCGTTCAGGGGATATCATAGGAGATGTGCAGAGAATTCTGGGTGTCCCTAGGCCCTCAAGCTCTCTAATGTACCCACGTCCTCTCTGATAAGATCAGTCCTCCAGTCTCACAGTACCCAGGCCATCTTTTCTTTATATCGGTCTGGGATACTGTCATGAAGAAACAGGACGTCTTGGGCAGGACCTCATTAGAGCTTATTCGCCTAGTAAGCCACCTTGGTAGGGGGTCCTAGTCTGTGCAGGGCCAGAAATTAGATTTTTTTTCAGTGTTCCTTAAATTAATCAATCCCTAGGAGCCTGTCTTGACAATAACCAAATTCACAAGCCAGGTGCCGTCCTGCCTTCTACACTTGCCCATGCCATTCCGACAAGCTGGTGCACCCTCCTTCCTGGCCTTCCAAAATGTTACCTGCCCTTCAAAACCCACCTTAAATGTTAAGGTCTTCCCTGAAGTCTCTTCCCAGGCCAGAATGGCCCATGAATATTCTTTTAAATATGTCCAAATCTCATTGTTAAATACCCATTGGTCCTCTCTCCTAAGTAACCTTGTGGTGTTAAGTTGATTTACATATGCAAATGACTCTTTCCTAGTCTGTTTTGAGCACACAGAATAAGTTCTTTTCTTGTTTTTGTTTTGTTTTGTTTTGTAATTTGCCATAGAACACATGTGCTCACTTGGGAGAGAGGGAAAGTGAGAAAGCATCCCCCATAAGGCATGGTCACATGCAATCCTTTCTCCTCCATCTCTTCTTCCTGTCTGGATTTTGTGTGGACACACACACACACACACACACCACACACATCACACACTGTGGTTTTCAAGCCTCTGGTTCTGAACTCAAGCCGCAACTGGACATATGGGATCCAGCCATCTTAGCCATCATGCCACCAGCTGACCCAAATAAATTCTTTTATTTCAAAGGTTCCCTCAAGTCCAGTGCAGGGTAAGGGGGTAGTTTAAAGAAGGCGGTAGCCACCAGGGAAGTGAGGCCTCCACCTGCTCAGGGCCCTGTTTTCTCATGCACACAGTGATAAGAGCCCCACTCTACCTTGCCTGGAAGGAGCTTGTGTGATCCTGGCAGACAAGGGCTGACTTGAGGCCACAAAGCACTTTATACAGAATAAGGATTATTATTATAGTCATGTGCACTATAAAATATGGTTTGTTGACTGACTCTGTAAGGAACACAGAATGAGAGTTGGCCTCCCCAAGAAACTGGAGGAGGGAGGCATGAACCATATTCATATTTATGCTTATATTCACATGTGTGTTGGTATTCATATTCTATTTGTGATTATGTTAATATTCATATTTCTATTTATTGGGTCTGGAGTCCAAAGCAGCAAACCTGGGGAGCACTGAGCAGCTGAAATAGTCTCTTCATTTTTTATGGATAAAGAAACATACATCAAGAGGGACAACACTTTGCACAGCTTATCAATATTGAACTCGGACTCAGGAAAATAGTCTTTTTTTTCTTTTTTGCTTAAAATCAATGTGTTATCTGCTGCCAAAAGATCTTTCCTTACCTTCCTACATGCTCCCACATGACAGCTCCAGTTAGAACCCGAGCTTTCAGAATCTAAATCACATTCAGGTGCAGCTGCCAGTCTTATGCTGCCAGGTAAGTACTTGCCCTGAGTCATTTGGCCACACCTGAAGCCCACATGTTCTTTGTTGCCCCCTACTACACACAGCCCCCACTTCCCTTGCACACTCCCCATGGCTCCATCATGGCACCTCTGGAACTGGCAGCCAGTTAGAATCTATCACCCCCAGAACTGCCATGCCCCTTATCAGGAGAGCTGGGCCTTTTGAGCAGCCATCCCTTTAGTCCACAGCCTTGATTATCTGCAGACAACTCTGGGTTATTATTATCTCATGCCTCTGATAAAATGGCCTAAACCTGAGGTTGGGGACTCGCTGGCACGCTTAGCTAGGAGGGAAAGAAAATCAGCATCAATGGAATAACATGTGTGCCAAGCACTCTACAAGCAATTTCATAGTTTCAATCTTACTAAATCCTCACCGCTACAAGAGAGCTAAGTATTGCAATTTATTTTATAATATAAAACCTCAGAAAGGTGAAGTAAATGGGCCCCAGCCCATACAGCTTTTAAGTAACAGAGCAACTCTCTCTTTTGCATGCCGCTACCTCTGGGGGCTGGGAATAAGGTAGTGCTAAGCATGTTCTTGATGAGTATGGACTCTGCCCTCACAGGTCTTGCTAATCCGGGCAGGAAGGGAAAAGATGCAGGTAGTGATGAATGGGGCAGGAGTGGCAACATTCTCTTCTGAGGTTAGATGCACCCTTGCTCTGCTCTGCCCCCTCCACACCCCCTCTCTGAAGAATATATGCGTGAGAGTGAGGTGCTTAGCGATGGTGTTAAATCCACTCCAATGTATACTAACTATAAAAAGGCAAGTCAATCAATACCTAAAGAGTCATTAGGAACAAATTCTTGGCAATACATCTCACAACTAATTTTTGCAATGTGACGCCACAGTGTGACATGAGAAATGCTAAGGGATGGAACTCGAACTCTTTCAGGGCCCAAGGACTCCCTTAATGATCTGCCTGACCTGCCTTTTCAGCCTCCTCTCCCTCCTCTTCACTGGGCACCATCACACACCCTGAGGCTCAGCACACAGGACACTGTTCCACCCCTTCCTGCACTCTCTCCCAGCAAGCAATGCTATTCTTCCCTACACAGCCACCCCCACCACCACCCCAGGACCACTGACTCACCTTCTCTTCTGTGCATGTACCCACTTTCAGCCTCTCCACAACACTGGTCACGTGGGTTCATGGAGCTTTATCCTCATACTTAAATATCACACAATGGTTGTCTCTGGAGAGTGAGGTTATATGTAGTTTTTATTTCCTTCTTGATAGTTCATACTTTTTTTCTACAATGTATCTTTCTTGTAATTATCTTTATTAATGAGGGGAGATTTTAAAATAATTATTTTATAATTATTTGTCTCTCACCACCCTCTAGATTATGGGATCATCCAGCCAGAAGCCAGGCCTCTTTTAGTTTTATTTTCAAAACTTAGTATGGAGCTTAGAACCTAGAACATATTTATTGTATGTTAGATGAATAAAAGAAAGGGTAGCTGGATGGATAGGTGCATAGGAGGTGAGGGCAGCATTGGGTAAGCAGCTAAGACATGGTCTGAGCCTTAGCCTCATCATCTGTAGAGTAGGTAACAAACCCCATTGGTCTCAGCTTCATAAGTTGTTTCTAGAGCATCTTATCTTGGCCATTCCCTCCCATAGCAAGTACTGGTGGGGTATGCTGCTCCCTGGCTGGGGTCTCGCCCTGCTGTCTCTATCCCATCTGTCTAAAGTAGCCCAATACAGGAAAACTGACTTTAATTTCATTGCAGTTGTGGGGCTTGATGTCACCAGTCGCATTTGCCGCCTGTCTGGGATTTTATAGACATGCTTTCTCTGTTTATAGTGATGTCAGTTTGCACAATTTCTCTTCAGGCGCTCAGAGTCTTTCAAGCATGAAGCTCCTATAGATGAATGAGCCTTTATCGGGGCTCAGCGCTCTTTACGCGGTGGGAGCCAGCTGTGCTCTCGGCTGTCTTAAATTTCTAGCCACATTTTTCTAAACCTTTGACTGAAAGGCCAGGGCCAAAGGGAGACTGGCCCCAGGGATTCACTGATATCTACATAAAATGAACAGGATCTGGGCACTCACTAAGGGGGAAGAATGAGGACACCTACAGATGTGTTAACCTGGGGCAACCAGGAATGTTCTCCTGTGTGAGAACCTGGAGATTAGAGAACAAATCCCAGCCCCTGCCAAAAGTAGGTGGGGACTGGGATAACAGAGGGAGAGTTAGATTCTGCCATTTGCACACTGCGTGACTTTTAGCCAGGGACTTCACTGCTCTGAGCCTATTTCTCCATTAGTCCTATAGGAATAATGTTGCCTGAAGCAATGTGAAATATTTTGCTGTCTTCTTTGAGCTCTTTGAGGCCTAGATTGTCCTGGAGCTGTGACTGTAGTTCAGCAAAAAGGAGGTTTCCTCAGGACTTGCTGGTGAGCCTCTGGCCTCAGCTATAGCCATACCCCCATAGCATCTTCTCCTCTACCTTCCTTCGTAGGGTGAGGCTGGCTACCACGTGGTGCTTTCCAGGAAACAATCTCAAGGGATAAGAGATGCCCAGGGAAGAGATGATGGCTGAGTGAGAGAGATAAAAGGAAGGAACAGAAGAGCAGAGGACTCCAGATTAGAAAGAAGGCAAGGTAGCCTTTTCTGCAGGAACTTCAAGGGCTCCCCTAAGGTCTCTCTCCGAAGCAATGCTGGAGCCTAGGCTCTGACAGGTAGCAGGCATGGTGGACAGACCCCCAGCAGGCAAAGTGCTTTGAGTAGGTAATTCATTCAGGCTTTTGCGCTATTCTGTCCAGGACTTTCAACTTGATTTGATGAATCCCCCACCCTATACTCATCTTTTTTATTTTCTCCTTTTTATTTCTCTAGAAAACCAACCTGAACTAAACTTCCCCAAATCCAACAGAATAAAAAATGAATTCAGACACTAGCTTCTGCACTACAATGCTGTCTTGTAAAAGAAGGTGTATTCCTGAATCCACAATTTTTCCCCAGAGGCAAAATAGTCAGATATTGTTATTGTAGAGTTAGTTACACAGGAAAATCTATGCTTGATTCCTGAATGTAGCCCACAACTTGAACATTTGGAAAAAGTCACACTGCCAGGTCTGCTTCAGTCAGTAAGTCATCACTGTCTGCCATCAGCACCCTCAGCAGCCATCAATATTTTATATGTATGGGACCAGCAATTGGCATAATGGCTATGTCACTGGACTCCCATGTAGTCGACCACAGTTCAAGTCCCGGACCCGGTGGCTTAAACTCACACCGGGTGCGTGTGCGTGCGTGCCCAAGATCCCAAGAGGAGAATGGAGGAGAAGGGATTGTGGTATGGCCATCCCCCTGGGGGGTAATTTCTTGCTTTCTGTCTCTGTTTCTGTCTTTCTGGTAAGAACAAGCACCCTATAGCAAAAACAAACAAACAAACAAACAACAACAACAAAAACAACCTCTCCATAAATCCATCACCCTGTTCTCTTTTAGTCTTCATTGCCTCTGCTGAAAAGTCAGTTCTCAGCTTTATTAATGCTTCTTTGGAGGTAATGTGTTTTATTCCCTCTGTTGTAAAGATTTTCTTTTTCTCTTTGATTTTCAGAAGTTTTATTATGATGCAACTAGGTGCGTATTTTATTTTTTAATTCTGTTTGAGGCTCACAAAGAAGCTTAATGTTTTTGTTAGTTTTGAAAAATTGTCAGCCAGTATTTCTTTCAATATTGCTTCCATCCTTTTCTCTCTTTTGGGGACTTCAAATTACACGTATTAATATTTTAGAACAATTTCATAGAGTCTCACTTGTTTCTTGGACCCTTTTCTGTATTTTTACTATTTTTTTCTTTTCTCTATGATTCAATATGGATATTTTCAATTGACTATCTCTTCCAGTTTACTAATTCTGTTTTCTGCTCTGTCCAATTTACTGCTAAATCCATCTATTGGATTATTAATTTCAGTTCTGCTTGAGTTAGCATGGCTGAAGGCCCATTTAATATTAGAATTTCCATTTGATTCTTGTTTTATTTTATAGATTTCTGTTCTCTGATGAAGTTCTTATTGAACATATATTATTTATATAATTATTGACCATATTTCTATAATCATTTTAAAGTCTGCATCTGTCTGAGACTACGCAATAAACAAAGTCAGTTTTCTTCCATTGTACCCTCACTCGATCAACACAGAAGACTTCTGTAATCTCAGATGTGTGGCAGAACTCTTCCCAAGCCCTTCAGCAGCAAACACCAGATGAATGTCAACTAATTCAATTTAATTCTGACACTATCTACCTAGAGATAGCATAAGATTCCACAGGTTCAGGGTTTTGTCCCACAAGATGGCTCCCCATTTCCAATGTCTGTTGTAAGCACCAGGTTGTTCTCCTTGTGCTTCTGACTGACCGCCTTTAAATCTGGATTCCCACAATTCCATCTCAGGTTCAACTAATTCGTTAAAGCAGCTCATAGAACTCATGGAAACACTTATCAGTTGATTATAAAAAATGTTCTAATAAAACGTAGAAGAATTTGTGCACTGGAACAGGCATATGGGAATAGGCATGAAACTTCCATACCCTTTCTGAGTGCACCACCCTCCATATGATCAGCTATCTAGAAGCTCTCTGAACACTGTCCTTCTGGGTTTTTATGGACACTTCCTGTTATACAGGCATGACTGATTATACAATTGGCCATTAGTGATCACCTCAACCATCAGTTCCACTAGCCTCTTCGAAGGTTGGGTGGTGAGGCTGAAAGTCCCAATCCTCTCATCATGTCTTGGTCTTTCCATGACCAGCCCTCATCCTGAAGCTGCCTAGGGGAAGTCAACTTATCATCATATGGATGATGATTACTTCTAAGATTCTGAGCATTTTAAGAGTTGTATTGCAAGAAATGAAGAGAAAGACCAAATATTTATTTCACAACATCACAGTCTGATAACTTCAGTATCAAACTTCAATGTCTGACTTCTTTTCCTGTTGTTTTATTTTTATCTTGCCTTAACATCTTTTGGCCCCATTTCCTGTCATTCCTGGTAATATTTTATTGAATTCTAAAAGTTCTAGATGATACTGTCCTTCAGAGAAGTTTTATTTCCTTTTGGCAGGCAGTTCACCTTGATCCAATCAGGGTTAGATGATTCAGGACCATGGCATCTCAATAAAAGACGGTGTAGAATTGGCAGGAATCAGCCACTTACTGAAAAGGAGAGGAGGAGTGGGAGTTTGTAAGAGAGAAAAAAAAGTCAAGTGCTGTGAGCCTTGGAAACTCAGTGATGAGGAAGATGAATCCATTAAGAAAGCCACTAAGAAGACCAAAACTGTGAAAAAAAAAAAAAATGGAGATTTGATGACCACAGAGGGAGTGCATGCTTGTGAAAAGATTCTTGGACTGAATAGAATAGACACAATGATTTTATTTTTATGAGCGAGAACATGTTGAAATATAAGTCTTAAAGTTTAAGTGAGAGGGCCCCTATTAAATATTAAGTTAATAAAAACTGCATATCTGATGACCACCTGCTGCCTCCTTGTTGGACAATTCTGTTGCCATCACTGGTTTTTCTCAGTAACTAGAAGACTAGGGATCCTAGGTGTTAAGAAGTCAGGAACCAGCAGTTAGCGTAATGGCTATGTCGCTGGACTCCCACATAGTCGACCGCGGTTCGCGTCCCAGACCTGGTGGCTTAAAACTCATGCCGGGCGCGTGTGCGTGTGTGCCCAAGATCCCGAGAGGAGAATGGAGGAGAAGGGGTTGCGTCGTGACCATCCCCCAGGGGGGTGATTTCTCGCTTTCTGTCTCTATGTCTCTCTCTGTCTGTCTGGCGAGCGCATGCGCCCTATAGCAAAAATCTCTCCAAAAAAAAAAAAAAAAAAAAGGAAGTCAACTTGGCACAAGGTAACTGGTGAACATAGATTTGGCTGATTCCTTCACTGGTCAACTTGTCTACAGATGTGAAATAGATCTGAACATTCTTTTTTTTTATTATCTTGTTAACCAGGTGCCTGCTCCTTCACTCAAATTAGCAGTGAGAGTGACTTCCTTTGGGAAAGCTTCCCAGCATCATTTTTACCTCTCAGGCCTCATTAGTATTGGCTACTTCCAAGACAGATTGGTCTGTGCCATGGACAAAGCAATTACCGTAGTTTGTTTTGTGCTAATTCAATCTTAACCAGGAACTTTTTATTTAGAAGAAATAGAAGAGATAAATTTATGTTCATGAACTTATATTGTATTTACACCTCCAGTAAACTGACATCTTTCATTAATCTGAATCTCCATGATTCTTCAATTATACTACAAAATATATTTACTGACAACTCCCTTGTCCCAAATGCGCAGTATCGGTGTAGGCCTGCAGTTCTCAAACATTTTTATCTCAGGATTCCTTTCCATTTTTAAAAATTATTGAGGAACACAAAAAGTTTTGTTTATATAAGTTATATTTACTGATTTTTATTTAATATGACATATTAAACTGAGAAATTTAAAAACTTTTTGTGTAGGGGCCAGCAGGTAGCCCAGTGGTTAAGGCACTGGACTCCCACATGACTGACCACAATTCGAGTCCCAGACCTGGAAGCTTGGAACTCACACCAGAGACATGTGTATGCATGCCCAAAATCCCAGGAGGAGAGTGGAGGAGAAGGGACTGCAGCAGGGCCATCCCCACTGAGGGGTGATTTCTTACTTTCCCTTTATTTTCTTTCTCTACCTCTCTCCTCTCTGGCAAACATATGTGCCATATGGCATAAAAAAAAAAAAAAAAAAGAAAACCTATACGTCTATAAGTTAATTTGTATGTTTTTACATCCTCTTAACTGTTTAAAAATCTCTCTACTGTTTAAGTGAGAAGACCTTTATCAAATGTTAGGATAATAAAAACTGATGACTACTTGCTGCCTCTTTTTTGGATAATACTGTTGACATCACTGGTTCTTCTCAATAACTAGAAGACTAGAGACCCTAAGTGTTAAGTGGTCAACTTGGCATAAGATAATAACTGGTGAACACTGATTTGGCTAATTACTTTCATTGGCCAACAGATGTACAGATGTGAAATAGATCTAAACATTCATTTTTTTCATTATCTTGTTGACCAGGTGCCTGCTCCTACACCCAGATTAGCAACAAGAGAAGTTATGCAGTCTTTGGAAAACTCTATTATACACTTATGACAGCATGTGCATGGAAAAGGTGAATGAGGTCTTAGTAGTACTATGAGAATAGTTTTGATCAAGGAGGTGTTGGGGGTATCTGGTGCCCCCAGAACCTCTGAATCATTGGTCTTTTTTTATTTTTTCTTTTTTTTTTTTTTTTTTTTTGAGAGGTTTTTACTGTAGGGCGCGTGCGCTCGCCAGACAGTCAGAGAGACAGAAAGCGAGAAATCACCCCCCAGGGGGGATGACCACGCCACAATCCCTTCTCCTCCATTCTCCTCTCAGGATCTTGGGCTCGCACACACACGCGCCCGGCATGAGTTTTAAGCCACCGGGTCTGGGACGCAAACTGCGGTCGACTACATGGGAGTCCAGCGACATAACCATTACACTAACTAGTTAATTAGCTAACTGCTAACTTTCTGGTGAACGCGAAAACCTCTCAGAAAAAAAAAAAAAAAAAAAAAACAAACAAGAGTTCCCTAGAATATACGAGTTTTGAGAGCATGTTCTCAAGACCAACAAAAGTACTAACTGCGTAGTAAGTACTCAATATACATGAGGGGAATTAAAGTAGGAGTTAATTTTGGAGTAAAATATTTTTGAAATACATGCATAGCTTTTTCTTAACGTATTTTCCATGAGCTTTTTGAAAACTATTTGCATTAATTAATTAATTAATTAATAGATTAACCACAGTTAGTGAGACACATCCTCGTTTCTCAATTCAGCTTACCTCTTGTTTTTTCTGTTTTCACAAAGACTTCCCTTGTGACAAGAGAGCCCCTAGAATCTCTGGCCAAACATAGCTCATGGAGCTTGTGATTTCAGAGAAGAAGTTAGCCCTTCTTGCACACAGCATCCATATTTTTTTCACAGAAAGGAAAACGATTGGCCCTTCTTGGGTCATGTGCCCATGTTAAATCAGCTATTGTATGTGAAGGGAATGGATATTACCATTACAGAAGGGGACAAATGAAATTAACAGCCTTCCAAGTCAAGTGGAGATGTGGCAACCGAAAAGCTAGGAATACTGTTCACACATCACACAAAATTACAGATGTCTACTAAAGATATCATAATAACCTATCAACAAATGAGTTATCCGCTCACTGTAACTCAAATTATCAGAAGTAAAATATGTGACCTGTTTACCTAATGATCCAGCGAATTATCTGACAGCCACATTAACAATTAAGTGATTGATATTTATTTTTTAAAATTTCCCCCTGCATGAATACATTGTATATTAGTCTAGTCAAAGAGATTACCATATACATTATCATCAACAGATAGCTTTCTGTTTTTGTGTTTGTTAAATGTTTTGCTTCCCCCCTTCGTTCCTTCCTTTCCTCCCTCCCATTGCCCATTCCCTCCCACACTGTCTCTAGTATATATAGTTGCTCTCCCAGACACACAGAAATAAAAGCCCCAAAAAACAACCAAGAAAATGACCTTCTTGGACCAGCAGCTAGCATAATGGCTATGTCGCTGAACTCCCATGTAGCCAACCACAGTCTGAGTCCCGGACCCGTGCATGCCCAAGATCCCGAGAGGAGAATGGAGGAGAAGGGATTGAGGCGTGGCCATCCCCCCTAGGGGGTGATTTCTCGCTTTCTATCTCTCTGTTCTGTCTCTCTCTCTGTCTTTCTGGTAAGCGCACGCTCCCTATAGCAAAAAAAGAAAAAAATATAAATAAATAAAATGACCCTCTCTTTCATAGTCTGTCTTGCTTCACTCAGTATTAAATATTCTATATTCATCCACTTTGTATCAAATTTTAGGGCTCTCTTTTTTTGTTTGTTTTTTTTTTTTTTACATTCAATTAACTGCATATCATTACAGCATACCAAGTGAATTTTCCTATCATAAACACACTGTATATTGGTCCCGTCAAAGATATTACCATACACATCATCAACAGATAATTTTCCATATTCGTGTCCCTTAAATGTTTTGCTTTTTTCTTTTTCCCCTTGATTCCCTCCTTCTCACTCTCCCCCATTTCCCATCCTCCTCCTACACTGTCTCTAGTATCCAAAGTTGCTCTCCATGGCTTTAAACCTGCCAGTCTTTCAGTTTCTGCCATAGAGTACAGACATCCAGTATACATTGAGTGGGGACGTACAATGTCTCGCTTTCATAGTCTGGCTTGCTTTGCTTAGCAGCAAATCTTCCGTATTCATCTGCTTTCTATCAAATGCCAAGGTCTCATTGTATTTTTAATGACTGAGTGTATATGTGCCATATGTTTTCAATTCATTCATTTAGTTTTTGTCAATGAGCCTCATAATAAACTCTTCAGCTTTTTTCTACCTCACTTGCACCAAATATAAAACTTACAAGAGCATTGCTGTCATATATCACACCACTAATAAGCCATCAGTAGGTGCCTGTTACTTGTAAGATAGAATTTCAAACCCTCAAAGCCAAGACCTTTATCTCATCACAATGGTTTCATGGGTCCCAGCCTTTTCATAATTGAGGAGCCCTTTGTAATGTTTCCTATGTAGTGAAAGTTCATGTTAGTCATAAACACTAATGTATACAAACATAATAATACTTTTTAATTGATTTGTATGATGATAGCCTCCCCATGTGTTTGAAAATTATTGTACATATTACTTATGAGGCACATTTGAAATTCATTCTCCAGATAAAGCTTGGTGTTGTGTGTGTGTGTGTGTGTGTGTGTGTGTGTGTGTGTTATCCCTCTCTGGACATAGATTATAGGTGATAAGAACTAAGATACTGTTAGAGATATTTGGGAGTTTCTTTTCTAAGGTCTGTACTAATTTTTAAAAATTAATAATAATAATTAATAAGGAAGAAGGTTGACCATGTTGTGTCAAGAAACCCTGGGACCAAGAAGAGCCTCAAATTACTTGAATTTTTGTTGTTTGTAATTCCACTTTAGCTTCACCTATAGTTAATTGGCTATTTTTCATTTTTATCTCTTAGGGGTTATTTTAAGTTTTTTCATATTCATTTTAAGTCTCTATCTATCTTCAAATAATATAACTTTATGTATAGTATGAGATTCTTATATTAGTATATTTCCAACCTCCTACACTTCAGCTTTCATGGTATTATTTTCATACATTTTAATTATATATGTATATACTATAAGTCCCACAATGCATTGCCATTGTTTTTGCTTTAAACAATCAAAGCTTTTAAAGTGATTGAAGAACGAAATAAAATATCTTTTATTTATTTATGTTTGCCATTTCTGGCATTCTTCATTCTTACATATAGATCAAATTTTCCATCTTGCATCATTTTTCTTCTGCCTCAAGAAGTTCTTTTTACATTTTCTTTACAGTACAAGTCTACAAGCTTTTTGGGTCTAAAATGCTCATCATTTTTAAAAGTTGGTTTTGCCTGATATAGACTTCTAAGTCAACGAATTTTTCTTTCACTACTTTAAAGATATTTCTCTATTGTCCTCTGGCCTGTATGACTTCTGACGATGAATATGCTGCCATTCTTATGTTTGCTCCCCAGTACAGAGTACATCTTTTTCCCTCCAGATGCCTTAAAGATTTATTTTTTTACCACTGGTTTTAAGAAAGTTAATTATTATGAGTCTTCTGATTTTGTTTCTTCATGTTGGGATTCACTGAGCATCTTAGACCTATGGACTAACAGTTTTCAGCAAATTTGGAAAACTTTCTTCTTTTATTTCTTCAAATATATATCACCCTTCTGGGATTCCAATTATACATATGCTAGATTAGATTGTTTGATACCGTCATTGAAACTCTGTTAATTTTCTTCCGTGTTTTTGTCTTCAAACTTCATTCTAAATAGTTTCTATTGCTTTGTATTCAAGTTCCCTACTTCTTTCCTGTTGGTACTGTTAACTTGTGAGGCTAGATAATGTTTTGTCAGAGGATTTGTCCTATGTTGTAGGATGTTTAGAAGCATCTCTGTTTCTACCTGCTAGATGCCAGTAGTACCCTCCCCCAACTTGTAACACCAAAAATTATGTCCATGCATTAATAAATAGCCCCACTCACTGGGTTCCTTGCCCCTATTGAAAACCACTTCTCTACAATTTTGTTTTATTTTGTTTTGTTTTGTTTTGGAGAGGTTTTTCGCTATAGAGCGCGTGCGCTTGCCAGACAGACAGAGAGAGACAGAGAGACAGAAAGCAAGAAATCACCCCCCAGGGGGGATGGTCCGCCGCAATCCCTTCTCCTCCATTCTCCTCTCGGGATCTTGGGCACGCACGCACATGCGCCCAGTGTGAGTTTTAAGCCACTGGGTCCGGGACGCAAACCATGGTCGACTACGTGGGAGTCCAGCGACATAGCCATTACGCTAACTGCTGGTTCCCTGTTTTGTTTTTAGAGAGTTTTTTTTTTTTTTTTCTGTATGGTATGTGCACTTGCTGGAGAGACAGAGAGACAGCAAGAAATTATCCCTCAGGAAGATGGCCACACCACAATCCCTTCTCCTTTATTCTCCTCTCGGGATTTGGGGCATGCACACACACATGCCTGGCATGAGTTTAAAGCTGCCAGGTCTGATCTGAGACTAGAACCAAGATTGACTATGTGGAAGTCCAGTGACATAACCATTATGCCTAGTTCCATCCAGTATATCTTCTATCTCAAAAATGTTTACAGAAATGGATTATTATTTGTTGATGATAACGTATATAGTATCCCCAGCTGGACTGGCATGAAATGTATTCATGCTGGAAAACTCACTTTACAAGTTAAGCGATGTATAGTAATTGAATGTATTTAAAAAATAAAATATATTAAAAATTTTTTAAAAATAATTTTTACTTTGGTCTTTTTCAACCTTTCATTTTTTTCCCTAGTATGTTCATGCCTTTCTTTACATTGGGGATCAACAAACTACAATACATAGGCTTCTAGTTCACCACTTATTTTTATAAATAACGTTTTATCTGAATACAACAATGCCTGTTTGCCAATATATTACCATGGCTGCTTTTATGCTACAACAGAAAGTTGAATCAGCAAAGCCTAAAATACTTATTTATAATCTAGCTCTTTTCTAAAAAGTTTGATAGTGCCTCCTTTACACCATTGAGCTTACTTACAAGGTTTATAACAACTATTTTAACATAATTGTCTTCTAATTCTATTATCTCTCACTTCTGGCTGTGTTTCCATTGTCTGATTTTTCTCCTGCTTAAGGGTCATATTCTTTTCTTTGCATAACTGATAACTTTTGATTGGACACTAAATATTGCAATTTTACATATTGGAGTTGGATTTTGCTATATTGTCTTAAAGAGTGCTGGCTTTTGTTCTGACATTCAGTTTAGTAACTTATAGATTCATTTGATTCTTTCAAAGATTGCTTTTAAATTTTGTTGTGTCAGGTTTGGATTACCATTTATTCTGGACTAATTTAACTGTATTACGATTAAAGTGTAACTCTTCTGAAGACTCTGCTGAATGACCCATGAATAACTAAATCTACCTACTATGTTGAAACACAGATTATTCATAGCCTTAGCTCTAGGAATTGTCCGGCCTATTGCTTTTTGGTGCTGCTTTCCTTGTTCTAGGGTAGTTTTCCCTTATGCATGCATGATTTAGTACTCAGACAAATATTCATGAAGTCTCCCACACAAATTTCTAGCTTTCTCTTTCTCCTCAACTTGCGTAGTCACCATGCTTTGTTTTCATTCTTTCTGCATTGTAATCTAAAAAGTGCTTCCAATAATCTGGGAAAATTACAAATTTCACCGTATTTGTTTCTATTCTCTCAAGCATCACAGTCTTGTATTGTCTGTTGTTCAATGGCACCATTTTCTAGTTGCTTATGACAGTAGAACAATCCCTGTAGCAGTTAATCCTCAAGAGTCAAAGTCAAAGTCTCCACGAGGAGCTTTGCATAAACCAAAGCAACAACAGACTTTCGCATTAAAACGTTTTCTCCATATGAAAAATACCACACTTATTATGAAGATCACTGAATAACAGTTATCATTTTCCATGGTATTTCAAGTGAATGGAATATTTTGAGTACTTCCATTTGCCTCGAAAGTCAATACAAAATAAAGGAGTGTGTAAGTACTAATTTCCTTGGATATTTCAAGATACATGTGGGAATCTAAATTATTCTGTAAAAATCCACCTAAGGTCTAAAGGAAGCAAATAAAATTATTATTCATGCCATGTTTTTAGTTTATTATTGTTATCATGTTAGTTTTACATTAGATTTATGGTGTAGATTTTTATGTTTGTATGTTATATGACCACTTTGATTACACAATAAGCCCAAATGTGCTATAATATGTTCAATATATTTATTCCCATTTTATAGGACCTGGATCATCATTTTATTATTTCAAATGATGTTACATTTTGCTCTTGTATCTTGTTATTGGCTATATTCATAATTAATTGGATCCTAAGACTGGTTAGGAGCACAACCCTTTTTATGACATGATTCCTATGGGGAAAATAGGAATCATTTTATAATGATTTGCTTTATAACATTGTTTTCAGGGACATATTGTAGCAAAAACTAACCATTGCTTTTAAAAAGCTTTATTTGTTTGTTTATTTATTTATTTATTTATTTAGGAGAGGCTTTTACTATACGGCATGTGCGCTTGCCAGAAAGACAGAGACAGACAGAGATATAGAAAGCGAGAAATGAGCCTCCAGGGGGAGATGGCCACACTCCAATCCCTTCTCCTCCATTCTTCTCTTGGGATCTTGGGCACGCACTCACACGCGCCTGGCGTGAGTTCAAGCCACCGGGGTCCAGAACTCAAACTGCAGTCGGCTACATGGGAGTTCAGTGACATAGCCATTACACTAACTGCTGGTCCAAAAAAAGCTTTCTTTTAACCCTTACATTGTTCCTTAGTGTGGTATGTAATATGTATATCTCCTCAACTAGGTAGCAAATGAGCAGAGACAAATAAGCAAGTACTGTATTCTTTGTGCCTACAATGCCCTACATCTAAGAGGAATGTAGCATAGCATGATCCTATTTTCTTTCAAACTCTTATTTTTTTTAATTATTTAACTTTATTTATTTATTTTAATTTTACCAGAGAGGGACATAGTGAGAGCGAGAGCAAGAGAGAGAAAGCAAGAAAGCAAGCTGTCAGGTCCGAGACTCAAACTGTGGTCAGCCATGTGAGAGTGAGTATCCAGCGCCTTAACTACCATGCCGCCTGCCAGGCCCTCAAACTATTTTTAAATTATTAAAAACCTTTCTTTAAATTGTATCTTATACAAAAGTCCAGTTTAGAAAATAGATTAGGAAGTATTATTTTGAATGAAGTGAGAAAGGAGCCCAGTTGCCCACTCACTAGGTTCCTTCTACTTCTTTTACAAAATGGAACTAACACCTCTTCATTGTGGAGTGAGGGTTCAGGGTGGATGGTTTAGTGGATAGTTCAGAGTCTGTGAATATGAGCTCATCCAAGACGCACCATTTTATTAATGAAAGATGTTGAGAAAGTCATTGAACCTCTCTGAGACTAATTTCTAGAAAAATTTAAAAATTATAATATCTGTTTATCAGGTAGGAATGGTTTTAGTTGAACGTAACAGAAAATTTCATCTCTGGTGACCTAAATAAATTATTTATTTTTCTTACCTGAAACTAAGCTCAGATACATGCAGTTGCTGAGGTTTTTTCAAAATCTCAGTGGTAATGAGACCAGCAGGTGGTGTAATGGCTATGTCACTGGACTCCCATGTAGTCAACCACAGTTTGAGTCCTAGACCTGATGGCTTAAACTCATGCCGGGTGCATGTGAGTGCGTGCCTAAGACCCCAAGAGGAGAATGGAGGAGAAGGGATTGTGGCATGGCCATCCCCCCTTGGGGGAGTGTGATTTTTCGCTTTCTGTCTCTCTGTCTCTCTGTGTCTTTCTGGCAAGTGCACGTGCCCTATAACAAAAAAACTCTCAAAAAAAAAAAAAAAAAAAGCTCAGTGGTATTGTTTGGGACTTCAGATCTTAATAATCCTTCTGCTGCACTATATTTAGCATTTGTCTTTTATTCTTATCTTGTTGCTTAAGAGTCACGAGATGGCAATGTATTTGAGTTATAGAAAAAAAAAGGAAGCAAAAGCCTCCGCCTCTGGATAATGTTTATTTTTAAATTTGGGAAGAGATATTCTCCTTCAGCACACTTTTTTAAATGTTCCATCGGCTAGTACATACCCATCGTTAGCAAATCAGTCATCAAAAGTAATGAATTTTTACCAATCAAAAATGTTCCCCTGAGGATGATATAGGGACTCAAGCTTCCACGTTTCAAGGAATCTCTAGCCTAACCCCTGAACACATCAGGGTCCTGTTGTCAGGAGTGAAGGTGAAGAAGACAAGTGTCCACTGACTGCCATGATTACTGCTGACGGAGTTTAGATGGCTGTCACGTGCTTTAAATGAGGGTGTTTGTAAAAGTGTTTTTCAAACCATAAAAGCATCTTAGGAATGAGGCTATTCATTATGTTAACCTTTCAGTTCTTTAAATAGTTAAGAAATAAAGGAAAGGAAAAGTCTCAGTGGAGAATAGAATAGCCTTGCATGTCCTAAAGTCAGTGATTTTCTAAGTATAACCCCAAAAGTCTACATTAGAAGGCATAGGAGAATTCATAAGACATAAATTCACACCTAAAAATGGTGGGCCTCTAGATACATCCCAGAAACTTACATTTAAAAGTATTTCCCAAGTAATCCTTATGCCCATTAAAACAGAAAGCCATGTTCCTGAATGACAGAGAACAGCCTAAAGAAGGTAGAATGAGGCGTTCTTGGGTAGATTTGCACCTATTGTGGGTACTTTGGAGCGTGAGGGAAGGAAACACAAAGCAAAAGAGGAGGCTACCAAGTAGTAACTGCTCCATTGATTTAGCACAGCTCTTTGCAATATGTAAGCACTCAGTGATATTGACAACTTGTATTATCATCGACAATTTCCCCCAGCACCAGGAGACCTAGACCTTAATGGATCCTTCAGTTATGGTTCAGTTGTTCAGTCGCCATCTGTGAAATGAAGTCACTATCACCCAGGTCTGCTTGTGGTAGACACCACTGAAGTCTTCTAATTCAATCCACAGGGAACAATAGGAAATTTCCAAAAAGGTCTGTCAGTTGATAAGAACTTTCAGACCCTAAGATCATTTTGAAGACATGTGCAAGATCTATGTGGTATCTTTAAAGGGTATAGAGTCCCTCAAAAGAAAGACAGCAAATTCAAGTTATAATGGCATTTTCTTAGCCCAGAGTGTTGAGAAAGGTGGATGATAAATTACTAAAAATCCTTAACAGAGTGCTTAAAACTACATAATGTAACAATGTAGCATGTCTGAAGTAAAGTATATGGGTGTGATTGAGCAGATGGTTTCCTGGTCAATTTTGAAACAAAGTAATCAAATTACGGATAATCATTCCAGGCTGTATGTCCCAAATTATAGCACTGAACCTGAAATGATTAAAAATATATATAGATCGCTCAGTAGACAGATCTGTATATAGATAGATAAATGCATGTATATATAGAAATATCTATATATTGGGTCATCAGAAAAGTCATAATGTATTTTTCTATTTTTTTTATGTAAAAACGTGTCATGACTTTTCCGGCAACCCAATAGATACATACACACATACACATACACATAAACATACACATTTAAGCTCATGTGTGTGTGTACATATGGTAAACTCCCATAAGGGCCACTAATTAACATTGTTATGAATTTAAGAAGTAGGCTGTATATCTCCCTTTATCATTCTTTTAACTATATAGATATAGATATAGATATAGATATAGATACACACATACACACACATATACACACACACACACATATATGTATATATAAGCTAAGCAGGCCACTAGCTTTGCACTAAGGTTATTGATGAGAGTAGCATCTGAGACCCTCATAAACTTCTTAAAGTGTTGATAATACCTTTAATTTGCTTAAAGGTTAAACTTTTAATTTTTTGTTCACTCATTTTTACTTTGGCCAAGATGCCCATTAAAACAGAAAGCCATGTTCCTGAATGACAGAGAACAGCCTAAAGAAGGTAGAATGAGGAGTTCTTGGGTAGATTTGCACCTATGCTGGGTATTTTGGAGTGTGAGGGAAGGAAACACAAAGCAAAAACTGTAATTTTCTCATCTATGAGGTGTGAATAGTAATGCTATCATCAAAGGAATGTTATGGAGGTTGAATGAAATAAGGAATACAGGGGGCCAGGTGGTGGCACAGTGGTAAAACATGCCACTCTACAAGTCTGACCCACATAGAAAGGTTCCAGGTTCGTATCTGGAGATCTGGAGACCTCTGAGTACACTGGGCATGCATATGTTCGTGATCCAGGGCTAGCATGTGCTGAGGATGGATCATCACATTAGGAACCTGCTGGGGTGCTCTCTCTATCTTTCTGTTTCTCTGAGTATGTTTTTCTCTGGTTCATGGAAGAAATAAATAAACTTTTAAAAAAAGAAATAGTGAGAGCACATGTATCCATGGTTTGGCAGTTAAGGGACCTGGATTCCATATAGCCAACTGGTTTGAGTCCCATTCCTGGTGGCTTGAAAACCACACTGGGTACCTGTGTGTGCATGCTCCAAATCCTGACAGGATAGAAAAACGGAGAAAGAATTGCAGTCTGACCACACCTCACTGAAGGGTGCTTTCTCCCTCTTCCCCTCTCTCTCTATCTCTCTGTCTCTCTTTGGTGTGTTCACATACACTCTGGCTTATTAAAAAAGAAAAAGGAATAATGAACATAAAGCATCTAGTAGTGTCATACTAGGTCCTTGTTAAACTACTGTTATTTTTACTTTTATTTCTCTACATACTTATATGTGATTATGATAGATTTGAAGAAGCGATTTGAGTCCATGCTCCCTGACTTATAGTGTTTGAAGGCACCATCTATGAAAGAGGAACATAGTAGGGAGATAGCACGTTCCCAGCCCAACCAAGACAGGCATCCAGTAGGCCTTAGGGTCTGGCCTGGATTCCTGCTGTTCTCCTGAATTCTCCCTAAGACCTTCAGGCTGCTACCCATCTACATATGGATGCACCAAAAGTTGGATTTGGAGAGAAGAGTTCTTTGACGTCATGCCCTGTAAGTTCATTCCCTACTAGTGGCAGATTGTCTGCCCAGTCCTGCCCCAGGGGCATGCCCTGCAGTTTACGCCTTTATTTTGTTTCTGAAGTTCACCTGAGCACAGATGGCCAGTTGTGACTCCCCATCCAGAAACACAATTCAGCAAGGTGGATGAAAGTCTAGTTTCCACACTTGAATTAAGCTAATGATGAGATATTTGCTGACCTGCTAGACTACATAGGAAAGGAAGGACATTTTCCTTTACTTTTCAGATTCAGAAAAGCATTTCAGTCCTTCTTTTTTAAACTCAAGAGAAATTTACAGCAGTCCCTCAAGTATGCCTATCTGCCTTCAATTTGCTTCAGGGAGTTAGTTGATTTTTTTTTTTTGGGGGGGGGTTGTTTTTATTGTGATTTCTGACTAGCATATAATTGTTTTACATCTTTGTGAGTCACAATGTGGTTTTTTAAAGCATGCATACAGTGTGCAATAATCAAATGAAGGATATAAACACATTCACCATTCCCAACATGAACATCACACTACATTGTATACACCAAAGATCACTCTACTGGTGTTTTGCAAGTATAGGTACAGGATGAAAGACCGTTTCTCCAGATGGACCTGTCATTCATCTCTTCCTTCTTTGAGCATGTTCCTCTCTGTGTAGAAATGTTATTCTGTACCATCTCCACATGTGTGGCCACCTTCCCGTGATCAGCTCCTGACTAAGAAGGCAAGAAGAGTCTGTGTAAATGGTGCACTCTTTATAGAAGAGGGAACTAATATACGTTGGGCAACTACCATGTGATGGATATGATTCTGGATATCTTACAGGTGACATCTAATTTAAGCCTCAAAATAACTCCACAAGTTAGTTGGTAATATACTCATGCTTGTAGTGTGGTATAATGCACATAACATAAAATTTTCCATTTTAAGCATGCAGTTCAGTGGCATTAGGGACATTTGCACTGTTGTGCAACCAGCACCACTATCCATCTCCAGAACTTTTTCCATCTTGTAAAACTGAAATTCTGTTGAACAATATTTACTCACTCTCCTATTCTCTAGCACCTGGCAACTACCATTCTACTTCCTGTCTCTATGAATTTGACCACTCCACTTACCGTACTTAATATAAATGGAATCATGCAGTATTCATCTTTTTTGTATTGGTTTATTTCACTGAGTATAGTGTCTTCAAGTCACATGGTAGCCTGTGTCATACCTTCCTTCTTCAAGACTGAATAGTATTTCATTGTATTTACGTGCTTTATTTTGTTTAATTATTCATCTATCAATGGCCATTTGGGTTGTTTCCACCTTCTGGCTTTTGTTAATAATGTATCGTTAATGTATGAATTTCTGTTTGTGTCGCTGTTTTTAATTCTTTAGTATATGCCTGAGAGTGGAATGGCTAGATCATATAGTGGCTCTGTGTAACTTTTGAATAAACCGCCAAACAGCTTTCACATCACTGCATCATTTTACACTTCTGCCAGGGATGCACAAGGGTTTCCATTTTTCCACAACTTGCTAACACTTGTTCTTTCCTGGGTGTTGTTGTTGTTTGCTAATAGCCACCATAATGGTTATAATGTGGTATTCCTGTTTTATAGGTGAGGAAACTGAAGTTCAAAAGTGGTGGTTACCTTTTCACCATTAGGCAGTTGATAAGCAATGGAGGCTCACTTCTCATCTAGAGCTCTTGGGCCTTGAACTTTTTGCAATGTCCCTTGTACTTGCACCACAGTAGGAAGCAGGGTCCTTGGGAAAAACAGAGGAGAGTGTCTGCCTAAGAGAAGAGTCTTATTGATTCTGTTCTTATTATCAAAATTCATCCAAAGATGGAGAGGCCATCTCTGTGACTTACTTGTTTGGTTAAGAGCACAGCTCAAAACTGCAGTTTCTATAGTTAAAAAGAGAGGCTTTTAAATCCCATTTCTCTTACTTCTCTTAGTCAGTCAAATGGTTATTGACCGTTTCTTTCTTGTATCTGGACTAAGGTTCTGTTGGGGAACTTATGCTTCTTCCCATCTATAATCAATTAGACTATTTTAATTGTAGAGCTAGAAAGCAGTTTTGACTTAAAACTTAGAGTGAGAGAGAGGCAGAAAAAAGAGACAAACACTAGATTGTCAGGAAAGTCATGACACACCTTTGCATAGAAAAATATGTCATGACTTTTCTGACAACCCAATGGAAGCAATGTGAGAGAAGAGAGAGAAAGAGAGAACCTTATGAGGTTGGTAAAATTGCATGGCACAAAGTTGTAGTCATTTAAACAATTTCTACATCTATCCCTGGCATACAGAACAACAGGAGTCTCCCAACAGGAGACCAATCTTCAGGCCCCATCATGTCACCCTACGAGGGTAGAAGAAAGCTTCCATTTCTTCACTAGCTGACAGATGACCAACTAAGGCAAATGCCTTGAGTGATCCCATTGCTAAAACAATGTGAGAGGCAAGACAGAACTCCACTCTGCTGTCAGAACCCCTGGGGTTTCCATTCTACAAGCCTCCTGCGTCAGCATGCTGTGAGAGAGACTGTGGTTGACCATGGCTAGGTCCCTTCCTCTGAAAGTTCGGTCTCTCACCTGCAAACGTCTATTATTAGCAGCAGCAAAGATGTGGCAAAAGATGTGCAAAGCTATATTAGATGATGTCAGGGCTCCTTATCAAGAGCTTTGGATGAGAGGGAGCTGGGTTTGAATTTCTGGCTCCACAACTTTACTGTTACATAAACTACAACAGTGATCCCACCTCTCAGAGCCTCTGTTTCCTCATCTCTGAAGCAGATATATTAGCCTAACCTCACAGGATAATGTGTGTGTGTGTGTGTGTGTGTGTGTGTGCACATGAACAACTAACAGAGTATGTAAGTAGTTTCTAAAGACATGCTTAGCAGCTGATACATGAAATTAAAATAATATTTGTCCATAAAGTTTCATTCTTCCTACTGGAAAGACATGTCAAATTTTGAGCTTTTCTTGTGTCCTTAGATTTGGAGGACAGCACGGCATATAATTTTAAAAAATTCTGCAGTTGAAAATAAATCACTTCTGTAGGTCACGCCAGGATGAGGTATATTTCACTGAATTAATCTTGCTCCAATTTCTAGCTGTCCATAAAGACTCACTTATACAAGCCCTCAGGACCCAGGCCTTTAGACTATATTATGCCAGTTTCATTCAATAGTTGGAAAATTCTCTTGAGAGGGCATTACATGTGTTAATCCAGCCATTGCATCTAATCCAAGTTACTAAATATTTTAATTAAATCAAACTCAATCAAACACCTAAAATGTGTCATGGGAGCTAGAGGGTGAGGGAGAAAGCACCCGCCCAGTGGGGCATTGCCACCCTACAGTCTCTTCTCCATTTCTCGATCCTGTCAGAATTTGGAGCATGCACACATGTGTGCCTGGCATGTGTTTTTTTTTTTTTTTTTTCAAGCTACTGGGGCCAGGATTCAACCCATGGTTGGCCATGTGGACTCTGGCTTAGCATATATTCTTCTGGAACCTAAGAGCATTCTCAAGCCCATGAAGACAGGTTGCTTGAAATACAACATTCAGAAGTAAACTTTGAGATTTGAAAACATACTTCTTACTCTTTATAGCTAACAGACATCAGACCCACAAGATTTGATTAAGTTATTTGAGAATTAGGTGCTCTTTGTGCATTTTTATTCACCCAAATCAGGGTTTTTATAGACTTTAGTGCTTATCAAAATCACCTGGGGAGTTTGTTCCAATGCAGAATCCTGGACCTCACTCCAAGAAACTCCAGACTCAATACAGAAGGGGAGGAACTAGGAATCTGCATTTCGATCAGAAGGTGCCATGGTTATGGTGGTCAGTGATCTGAGGGAAGAACCTGAGAAACTGACCAGCCCCTTTTCCTTTTCAGCTTTCTGTCCTCAGATATTGCATCCCCCATCTCATTATTGATAGGCTGTTGCCCTGTAAATATTAAAAAGAAATAAAGTCTCCTTCCCATTTTGTCTTTTTCTCCCATGTCCATGAATTAGGAGGCTTAGAGCTATATGTTTTTTCCATGTATAATTCCTTTTTATTTTATTTTTTAAAGAATTATCCTTTCATTTTTTTCTTTTCTCAAAGTGCTGCTTTTCATAGCTTAATCTGTCTACTCTTCCCTTACTTATTCCTTATATTGATATTTGTTTTGCTTTATCCTGTCTGCCCTATACCAACTAAAACTCTGAACATGAGATTCTTGTCAGAGTCACTTCCCCAAACCCTGCAGAGCCTGGCCTGGTGCTCTGGAACCACCACAGTCAACACTGGTGTGAACCTCTTCAGAGCTCTGGCACATCCAGATCCGCAAGTGTTTTAGTAACCCTCTGATTACCAAATCCTAGCAGCACAAGCGGCATCCTCCAGGGCACACAGTAAGTGTCTGAGTGGTTTTGAATCCGCGTCTCTGAACTCAGTACCCCATATGTTTGTCTTTTACCACATGCCCTCAGAGAAGTAGTGAAGAGGTTAAAAAAAAGTGATGCTACTGTTCTTTCCCTGGGTTATAGGAGCCCTATTGTCAAGGAGGGGGTATGAGATAGCTTTTTCCCTTTGCCCTTTGGATTTCGCTTGCTGTCATCCACTTTCAACCCTGCCACTTTCTCTTCCTCTTTCCGCAATGCCATATTCCCAGGCTTCATCAACACTAACAGGCAGCCATTCCATTAACCCATCTTCATGACCAACATTCCCAATTCACAGGCACCTAGGGAGTCCAGAGAGTGATAATTACAGAACTTTCCTCCAGTCCTACACAAGTAAGGAGATTTCAGAGTTTAGCACAGATTCTTTTTTAAAAATATGGCCTACTGCAGACAAAATGTTTTAGAAAGCCTCAAGATTTCCCTTGGCAGTACATGCCTCTGCATAACAGATGAAAGTTTTGAAACAAGAACCTTTCTGCATAGTTTCTATCAGAAAGTGACTGGGGGGCGGGGGGGGGGAATAATCCATGAGGCCTCAGTTCCTGTGGCCAGATCCTTGAGACCACTGTCCCCTTCCAAAGGCTTTCCCACTCCAGGTTCTATGCCCAAAGGAAGCAAGATGGGTTTGAACTATGAGTGAAATGAGCCTACTTAATAGAGACCCCAACACAGTAGTTGGGTGGATGCCAGCATGCAAATCTCCTAGAGACAAATTTGCCAGTGAGTTTTAAAAATAAGTAGGAAAGGGACCAGCAGTTAGCATAATGGCTATGTCGCTGGACTCCCATGTAGTCGACTGCGGTTCGAGTCCCGGACCCGGTGGCTTAAACTCACGCCGGGTGCGTGTGCATGCATGCCCAAGATCCCGAGAGGAGAATGGAAGAGAAGGGATTG